>OY720304.1:6484895-7709291 GCA_963082785.1 Philonthus spinipes
AAATGAGCGCGGTGTGGTCTCCTACACACATGCTTCAAACTTCAATTAACCATCGTGATTTGCGCTCGAAAGAGCAGCCAGAAACGTGATTTTATAACAGATAATCTGCGGATTCTCACCACGGGACTGTGTTATAAATATGTATTGCCGGTAAAGCATAACACGAGCAAAAGTCTAATGATGGACACGTTTGTGCGATTTATGCCGGGAATGGGTATTGGTGTTAATGTCTCTGGATGTTTATTTACATCGGAAACAAATGTTTTTGGAAATTATCCTTAAAGAAAGGGATAGTAATTTGAAATGTTTGTAATATTTTTTCAATAATAATAAATAAGTAGGAGAAAGGAAAACTAAACAACCAACAACCAACATAAAGAAGATTAATATTTTTTTCAAATTATTTTTTTTAAGTAATTGCGAGAAGCAGAAAATTAAAACTTTATTTCTTATAATTACGGAGAAAAATTAATTTGAAAAATATTACACACATTGTGAATTACAATAACTGCAACATTTGTTAGTAAAACTAAAATATTTTAATAATTTAATTGTTGATACTATTGATTTTTGAAATTCCATACTTGTTAACATTTTAAGTTTTTTTTTTTTTAATAAACACACTTTCATGATATAAATTTGTCCTTTATTCGCGACAATTGCTTCGCACGCTTTTGCGTGATCATTATTCGCCTGAAGAAGCCGCAAAAGCGTGCGAAACAATTGCCGCGAATAAAGGACAAATTTATATTTTGTGTTTAATTTTGTAAAATCATTAAAATGTTAAAATATTTAAGAAAAGTTTTTTATCCCTCCAAATAAAAAAAGACCTAAAACTTAGCATAATATTTAAATTTATTAATGAAACGAAAGAAAAGGAAACATTCAAATCGGAATCGGAGCGAAAAGTATGAGGCAATCGATTTATTATTCAGGATGCGAATATTTTTCTTATTAACAATCAATCGATTAATGAATATAATTTGTGTGCCAATAACAACAATCCCATGATGTGTTCCAGTGCATCACGATTCCTCTTGTGAAACGTTACAGATAATCACGACGGCTTTGCAAACCCGGAACTCTTTCATCCTCAAACCACAAAGACAGTGGCTGGTAATAGTAACACAAACAGAAAAAAAAAAAACAGATCCGTTTCTGTATTTGTAATAACTATGCAATTATTGATTTATAAGCTATTGTAAAGCTTTTTACATTAGTATTTACTTATTATTAGCCTCCAAAATTGTTGAAATTTAAATTACATTCACCGAGATTTGTGTGGATTATTGAGGAATTTCAATAACTCTAATGGTATGGTTCAAAGTAGTAGAAAACGTTATGACGAATGGAGGCTATCGATGTCTAGAAAAGTATAACTTGAAATATTTTGTAATTTCGGTGGCTTACCAAAATCGATGGGACTAATTCAACTACAATATTTTAAATATTATAGCAATTCCGGTTTTAATGAATACCAACTTGCTTATTTTAAAGGAAACTTTTTATATTATTATATTTTTAGAAAATTGAAATATATTGCATGTATCGAGCGTATAACAAAAATCGACGACGAAGTTGGCGTTGGAAGTCTCGAGTCATGTCTGTACTAAGATCACACGCGTGAAATGCTGGTTGCGGTCAACATGACAACCAGTACTTTACCCGTGCGCGTGTGATTTTAGTTCAGACATGACTTTAGATTTCCAATGCCAACTTCGTCGTCGATTTTTGTTTTACGCTGGATATAATATTCTAAGCCTATGGTCTGTTTAATAACTAGGAGGAGTGTTTTATTTAAAACGCGCAGAAACCTTGAACTCTGATTGACTGAGAGTACGGCCTTTTTACACTATGCTAATTACACTATTTTTGACACAGCAGTTGACAACGTCATCTTAAAACGTCACCGAGTTTCAAAATTCTCTGTTTCGTATTATCCTTCCGTGTCGGGCTCCTTTAGTGTTTCGTTATTGTTACTTCAGTGTTGTTCTATTTCTTCAATATTATTGTGATGGATTATGAACCCCGTACAAGCTTGGCGATGGGATAATACTCACCTCCAAAAAAAGCGTAAGCGTTTGGATTTGGGGCATTTATCTTTGTTCGAAAAACAGTGCATAATAAATATGTATAAACAGATTATGAACGATGATCCACGTATATAACGCTATCAAAAATCCGTCAGAAAAAGGCAAAGGTTTTATAATTGTGCATATTGAATCAAAGCTGCGTTTTGTTGATGAAGCATTGTTGCTATTTGGGGATATAAAACTGGTAAAACAAGAATTGAAATTTTTAAATCTTAAATGAATTATGAGATTTCTTAAAAGCAAGCGTTTTATTATTAATATTTTGTAGAGCTGTATATTAAAATTAGTTAGTTTTAAAGAATTTTCATATATTTTGACAACCATAAATACAGAGTGTTAAAAAATGTCATTAAATTTGGGTCTCCCAAAAGTGTAAAAAATGTCTTTATTTTAATAGAAGGATATGTTTTTTTGTCATTTTATCTTATTTATTATTAAAAATAACCCATGGTTTGTATAAGCTTGTCTATTTGTTCTTTTTTACTTTTCAACTTAGTCGTCAATTAATGATGTAATTTACAGTTTAGAAAGGAAATAGAAGAGTATTCATTCACTTGGCCATATTTATTTAAACAAATTAAATAAAAATGATTTTAAAATAATTAATAAATTATTCTCACATTCAGCTCTCTGACTTTTGACTTTCGTTACGTAAGTACATTAAGCAAATGCACATTAAAAGAACCACTTCCCGGCCAAATATATTTGCATTAAATTTTTCTCGGATCAAAATTTGTATTTAATTTGTTTGGAAAGTTTTAATTACTATAGTATAGTGCATAATGCATAGCCACTGCGATTAACTGAATTGAAAATCCATAGAACATCGCTATATACAAATAATAAAATGGAAATAATTTGAAAACTACAAATTGTCCTTACAGGTAACCTTAGGCTAATTTTTAATCCTAAATAAGAAAATTTTGTAAATTACGGGGCTAACCATTTGAACAAAAATATTTTCTTACTTCTTTGAATTTCATTTTAAAAAATGTTTACATGGGTATCGGTATATTGTAACCATTTAACCCAATAACCTTTGTAAATTATTGTAAGTGTTGGTGTGTAGTACACCATGCTATCAAAACAGGCTGATTTATCAGAATTTAAATTCCATTTTAAAAATCATTCGATCGGTACTCTAGAACTTTTGAACTATCCAGCCAAATCGTCTGATTTAACCCCATTGGACTTCTCATTTCGGGTTATAAAAAAATAGAGTGTATCAATAAACTGTTACTATCATCAATGAAGTTCAGCAGCAGTGCTTCAAGAAAAAATTCTCAAGGCGCATTACGATAAGCCGTAGAAACCATTATCAGGCATTTTAATGCATGCCTTGAAAGAAAAGGTAGTTTTCAGAGCCCATGAAAAATGATTTCTTCTTGAAAATACTACTAGTTTTTAAAAATAATTTCACATTTAATTTTTCTACTTTTTTCTTTCTTAGACTACTAGAACAAAACAGCATTTCTATAACAATTAAAGAAATAAATCAACAATGCAAGTATAACTAAAACAAAGAATGTGCTTTCTTAAAGACAACTTGGGAATACTGCTTGGTTACTGATTTTTTTTTTTTTTTTTCATTTACGCTAAGATTAATCTCAGCCCACTACGTAAAAACTGTTTTTATTCATAATTCCACTATTTATGAAAATAAAACTCACAAACCATACTTCACTGAAAAGGACAAAGAGCACTTTACTCAACAACGGCATGGGCATATTTGGTGCGTTTTTAAAAGAAACAAAAAAAAAAACACTTTTCCACAAATCAGTTATAAGTTTAGGAATTTGAAAACTTTCTATAATAGAATGCAAATGGTTTTTGTTTTTAGTAATAATAAATTTATGAGTAAAAAACGAAAATACTAAATTTTTGTTTTTCAAATTTTTGGATAAAAAAATAAAAGTTTAAATAGTAATTCTAGCAACACTTAATACGCTGAAAACTTTATCTAATTTAACCGATTCTCAAACTCTTATAGTTTACAAGATCTCCATACTTATTTTGGACACAGTGTATAAAACAAACTATCCAAAAACATAAGAAATAAAATGATCACATCTAGAAATCCATTTGGTAGTAATTATTTGAATAACCAGCATGCAAACTATGTAAGAATTGATTCAAGTGAAGATAAATATGCATAAATAATTAGTCGTATGAAAATTTATTTGGGATTTATCTGCGTTTACAGCATGCGGGTATATGTTAAAATTAATTTGAGTTAAGAGGCCAGGAGCTCATAAGTTTATGAATCATGCAGTTTTATGAAATTGTGTGACAACCCCGAATAAACATCATTTTTATGTTTTCTTTATATCTATAGGATAGGTCTCTATTAAATCGTTTGTGAACTATTTCAATTTTAGAATATGTACATTATGATGTGGAAACCATACCCAAAAGCAGAATGTACAAATAAATTGTAAAGAACCAGCACAGTTCTCATATAAAAATATTTACCGTAACGCATTATAAAACCTAAAGAACTCCTTGTCTTCCTATATACGGCCTCCATCTGCACTGAAATATTTAATGCAATTTCGAATTGCTTATGCATTCAATTCGATTTAATAGTGTCCACCCTTTTAAGAATTACTTTGCCTATTTTTGATTCATTATATATGTGACTTCTGTATTTAGTTATTACTTTAAATTTTTGTATAATTATGTTTCATCTATTATTGCGAGTTTAGTGATAAATGTTACAAATATAAATGGTTCACATAAATGATTTATTCGTGTTGAAAAGGCTATTATTTTTTAAAGGTATTACACGCACATACATGAAATAAGTAAGAAATTATCCACAAACTCGCTATGTTTTTCTGTGTGTGTTCCAGATGGTAGATTTCCACAGCAATCCTATGCAGAGTAACAGTACGAAGTCAGGACCTACCGATAATGGAGAGACAGCAAAAGCTTTCCTGCGTTTGAATATGTTAGTCTGTTATAGCTTTGCAACGTGCTTTCAGAAGAGCGTATTATGGAAGGAATCGCCATGTAAACAAAGCTTTTCACGGTAGTATCGACAATGCAAGGAATCTGGTTACTTGTCTAAAAGGAAAAGCACCCATCGAACAAAAGTGCCAGAAGAAACAGTGCAAACAGTGAAGGATAGTTTCCTGAGTAGACAAAAAATCAACATCTCGAGCAAGCCATGAACTTGGAATGACAGAAAATAATATGGAAAATTTTGCGTAGTTGAACGAAAAGGAATCATAAGAACTACAGTGCAAACCAAACCATAGACACAGCTACAAAATGTATCATCTGTATGTGTGTTGTGTTACCAAATGAACACGCATTGAACTTTTGTAGCGGGTGTATATACTTGGTGAGTTTGTGGTTCTTTTCATATAACTTTCATATGTGTGTTAGTTTAATACTTCTGAAAATATAGCTTCTTCAAAATAAATGAAACATATATACTAAACCTGTGTTGTAACCACCCACTTAAAGTTCCTTAAAGTAGTTTATTTATCTGATTCGTGTAGAATTTTCATGGTACCAGTATACAGGCAACATCTGGAGAACTTGAAATAGTCATAGCAATAATGTTGGTCTCCAGTGTACCTACCAGATGTAATGTGTATATTATGACAAATGAAACTTTCAACTTTGACATTTTGTATATGAGTTGTAATGTATGATAGAAATCAATTTAAAATACTTGCACAAACACTATAAAAACTTAAATTAAAATTGAAAGATTAATTTTGTTACTTTTGGATTATTTTATACCAATAAAATAAATAAATAATTAAACCTAACTGATATCTTAGGTACTTTTCCGTTTATTCATTATTTCTTCTATTACCATTTCCTAAAATGTTTACTCTATCATTATCTGCTGTCAACCATTTTGTAATCCTTCCATTTCCATCTATCTATTTCACATGCACTTCCTTACACTCTTCTTCTAAGTAAATCCAATCGTCGCATCTGAACTTGTAATAGTTGCAACTTGGGCATGTTTAAAATATAAAACATTAATTTAAAATTACCCTAGTCGACTACGGAAATTAAAAAAAACTGATAAATTGGGGTAATGCATAATCATTAGCCTTTTTAAATTTATACTAATATTTTTCTACATTACATATAAAACATACTTTTTTTAAAATCGAAGAGCCGGGCCCTTTTTTAGACAATAATTTCCACTTTAATATATAGAAATCTTTTTCTGTTAAACCGTAGACTTATGGGATTATAAGTCAAATAAAATTTTTTTAAAATAATAAGCCGACATCAAAGCAAATCACTTTGCAGAAAAGGGCGGAAAATCAAATCTCCTTGAAAATCTGGATATTAAAAGAGCTATTAGGAATGGTGAAAATCTTAAAAATAATCAGAACGAACCATTAACAAGTTCAAATCTCTTAATCTCTACACTTTACCACAATTAACCCCATTGTATATATACATTTTAACATCTTCTTTTAATTAGTTATTTTTGTAATTTCTTTGAGAATGGTCGTGATTAACCGAAACACGTGTCAGGAAACTGAATATAATAATATGAAACTAAACAAGTGTTTTAAATTGAAATCACCAAATAGAGTAAATATAAATATAATTCTAAATTAACAAACATCTTCATTCATTAACAAATTCCATTCAATTTTCCAATCGTATTGTTAACATCCAGTATACATAACCATATGTTTATGTTTATGGGAATGTGAACCGTCGCACAATTATTTAAATCGCCACGTAATAACACTCGCAGCGGAGCGATTCGCTTCGCTTCAATTATTTAAGTCGCGGCGATCTTTATTGCTCGACAATTTTATCATAGTTTACAGCATAACTGTAAAGACCATTATTAGTCAGACCGCTCCGGGATTGAGGAACGACTTCCAGAATACGCACGCACCTGATCTACGACGCTCCTACGGCCCCGGCGGAGACGCGTTCGTTGTCTTCGCCGTGTGATTGACAGCTGAGCTCGTCACGATTTATCCCTGCCCATTCGAATGCAAACAATTGAATTACCGGAGCGTTTATCCGCAGAGTGGATTCAGAGGGGAGATTCCTGAAATTCATTAAGGGGACGGTAATGAAGATAATGTAGCATGCACTTTATGATTATTATAAATGATTTAGAAGAAATATAAAAATTCTTAACTAATTTGATTAATTCCAAAAAGCTTTCGATTTCATGCAATTGAAGGCAAATCATTTTTACTCATTTTATGAACAAAACTTATACTTATAGGTGTAACCATATATAGAGTTTGGATTGCTTTTAGAACGAGTCACAGTTGTACTTTTTTTATTTATATTAATAGTCAGCGAGACGTTTATTCAAATCTGAGCCGAGAAGAGTTTTTTTTTTTTTTCTGAAGTTGCGATAACAACGGACGCTTGCTCTCGCGTCCTTCCTTGACCGTGCGGCTAGTAAAGATCGCTCTTTTTCGTTTCGTTTGATTTTATAAGGTTCTGATACAAATTGAATTAATTTGGTTTAATTTAATTTAAATCGGTTTAGTCTGATTTGATTTAATATTATTAATTTAATTTAATTTGACTGTGTAGTTGATTTAATTTAATTGATTTATTTTAACATCTTTAAATTGTGTAAGGCAGAGCTGTACTGACGAGGCATAGATCCTGAAACACGAGTCTGCAGATGGTCTTATATTATGTTGCTTTGTTTTACGTTTTTTGTATTAAATTTTTCTCGGATCAAAAATTTGTTGCTTTATGCAATATTTTATTGATATGCAACAGCAGGTGTACATTATGTAGTTCAATGTCCAACGGGGTTATGTGCCCGGGAAGTAGTTGTTTTAATGTGCATTTGTCTAAAGTATTCACGTTATGTAAGTTAGAATATCACAGAGCTAAATATGGAAATAATTTATTAATTATTTTCAAATGATTTTTATTTCATTTAATAATAAATCATTTATTGACACATTGTTACATAACGATAATTTCAATATTGATAAAAGTATCCATAACATTTAGTACATTTGTCGAAAAATTTTTTATACCTTCAAATGTAAAAGAAGTATACAACATTTTTATAGATTATTATCGGCGTATACGTGGTATGAGGAGTATATATATATATATATATATATATATATATATGTTCGTCTGTGACAATAGATAGTTGTGACACTCAATAAAGAGGATATATAAGGTTTTCCAATAGGGATGATATGATTTTGAAGTGACGTTTCGGCCATTAGTAATATGTCATGATCTGTCATTTATTTTTCATTGTATTCAGTAGTGTTTACAATTTCACAATGGAGAGATATACACAAGAACAACGTTTACAAATTATTCAGTTTTATTATCAAAATAATCGTTCTCCAATTGCAACTTTTCGTGCGTTTTTGCCATTTTATGGTCGTAATAATCGTTCAAATGTGCTCGCTATTCGTCGAATTGTTGAAAATTGTGAGCATACATTTTCTTTACATAATGTTAAAGTGCCAATAAGACAAAGAACCGCTCGAAGTAATGCAAACATTGCTGCCGTTCAGGCAAGTGTTGCTAAAGACCGCAATTTGTAAATTACAAGACGTTCTCAACAATTGGGACTGTCTCAAACCACAATCTGGCGAATTTTGAAAAAGGATTTGGGTTTGTTCTCACTCAAGAACCGAAGCCATTGGACCATCGTAAAAGTCGTGAATTTGCTGATTTTGCCTTGGAACAACTTGAAAATGATAACGATTTTTTTAAGAAAATCATCTCCGATGAGGCTCATTTTCATCTGAGTGGTGCGGTAAATAAACAAAACTGTCGATTCTGGTGCGAAGAAAATCCACAAATTATTCAAGAAAAACCATTACATTCACTTAAATTGACAGTTTGGTGTAGTGTTTAGTCTGGTGGAATCATCGGTCAGTACTTCTTTCGAAATGAAGACGGTAACACCGTTACTGTCAATGGAGAGCGGTATAGATCGATGATAACCAACTTTTTATGGCCGAAATTAGAAGTTGATCTTGACAACATTTGGTTCCAACAAGACGGGGCTATATCCCACACAGCAAATGCAACAATTGAATTATTGCGAGAAAAGTTTGGAGATTCGATTATTTAAAGAAATTGTGATATTGAATGGCCTCCAAGAAGTTGTGATTTAACACCATTAGACTATTTCTTGTGGGGTTATTTGAATTCATTGGTCTTTCGAAATAAACCAGACTCTCTTCAAGATTTACAAGTCAATATTAAACGTGTTATTTATGACATACGACTTGATTTAATGGAAAAAGTGCTCGAAAATTGGGTTCATCGAATTTGTTCCTGCAGAAGACGACTTCTTCTGCAGGCCATTTGAATGACGTTTTATTTGGAACTTAACTGTATCGATTGTACTTCACATTAAATAAAAAAAACATTTGAATTGCATTAACAATAAGTGTGTGTTTTTTTTTCTAAGAAATCATATAACTCTTATTGGAAAACACTTTATTAATGGGCCTAATATTGCGCTTTGAGTCGGTCAAACAATTTGTATTAAGAAACGATAATTTTATATTTTCTACAATTACCTGCTGCCTTTTATTATTAAAGAAGCTCGACACTAATTTATTTTCATCTATGGTAAATCTAACGTAGGTATAGGTTATAAATATATGACTTAGTCTATCGAAAGCTTTACTATAGTCGAGTAGCATTAAAGCGTGAGTGTGAGTGAGTGTAGAATAGCTGTTGAAATTTGACGGAAATCCTGATTGGGAATTAAGATGATATATTATATTATAATAAATAAATGAGTCCGCATTTATAGATTGTTTCTAAAACTCTTGATTTGAATTTACCTCGTGATTACCCTTCTAGGCAACGTTCTCTATTTATTTAACGATGGCGAGTCACACAAATTTTATTGGCATCAAAATATAACGCCTTTTCTACTTTCCTTCTTTGAAATAATTTCAGCTCTCTTTGCAATGAATAGATTTCCTCTGTTTGCTCGTGTCATTATAATTACGATTGTTTTTTTTTGCACGTCCTATTAGTATTTAAATCCGTTTCCCACGTCAGCAATTTCTTGATCCTCGCTTTCCTTCAACCCTCACGTTCTGTTTCATACCGTTACGTTTTATTTTCAGTTTCCACTCTTTTAAATGTTACCAAACAGTTTGGCTAACACCTTGGTAAGAATATTGAAAATTGTATTTTTCACATTTTCTTTCTTGTTTTCCCCACCAGTCGGTCTTCCCACTTATCTTCAGGTAACTTATCCTTTTGTTTCACTTCACTCTCGTTTATCATTTTTTCTTTTTGATTTATTTTATTTTTCAATATTTGCCGACCTGAATGACTCTCTTTTCACAATTTGCGTAAAATGTTTCGTTTTTTATACTCCTTCGCCTTATTTTCAAACGAGGCTTGTCCACTGACGCAAAAGATGCATTTTAATTTGTCCATAGACCAAAATTAAACATTGCCGAAGCCGAAAGCTCTGTTTGTTTCTACTATTACTATAGTTTCGCATATTCATTTGTTTTCTTTTTTCTTTTTGAAACTCCATTGCTCTTTTTTTACAGGATGAGTATTACTAAGGGAAACACATGCCTTTCCTTAGCCTCGCTGTAGATGAAATATAATTTTGTTAGTTTTTCTTTGATTGTTTCTAAGTTAACTAATAAAGGCATTTCTCTTATTGCTACCTTTAAACTTTTTCCTTCTTATAGAAGAAAGTGATGGATTCGAATTATAGTACTATTTAATAATCTTCCACATCAGATAAAAAGAAGTTCGAAATAGTTTATATACTCAATTGAATTATTAATTATTGGACTTTAAAAAGAATGGATAAGAAAATAATGGATATTTACCATTGAAACAACCACCTCTCGGCAAATCTACTATTAATCATTTTCTCACCTTTTTTGGTCTTCTTTATTATTAATCTTCTTTATGTTGGTTGTTGGCTGTGGAGACTTTAATTATTTAAATAAAAATAATTGTCCTTTCTCCTACTTATTTTTTATTAAACTAAATATATTTCGGATGTTTCCATCTTCAGTAGTGAAAATGATTATCCTCTGATTTAAATTCATTTAGTCATAGTTATTTAAAATAACTAAATTAGTTATTGTTAACAATTGCTTCATTTGTGGTGGAAGTAAAGTGCAGGATGAAGAAATAATTCAAAATTCTTGTGTTATTTTGTTGTAATTTCTCAAAAATAGGTAAATACTCCGGAAACATCAAAATGCGTACGGTGATGTTATTCCCGGCGAATCCATCATAACAAAAAGTAATATTTTACCCTTTGTGTCACTATATTCCTGGCGAATCCATCAGAAAGTCAAATAAGATTTTAAACTTAGTGCCATTTTATTTTCAAAGAAATCCTCGTTTGTTGTTTTTGTTTCAAAATTAAATTTGCAATGTGTTAAAAATTAACTTCATCCATAAATGAACAACCAGAAATTTTTTAAACAAAAATCAATGCTGAGTTCAATGAAAAGCAGTAATTAATATACATACAATAAAAACAGTTTTGAAATTGGTTGTTAATAAGCTTTAAATATCTGAACAAAAATATTCCCGATTACTAAAAGAAAAGACTATTTAGGCCTTTTGCAGTATTAGTAAAGACTAAGGTAAAAACGAAACAATAATAATGTAAAGGAATTTTATTCGCCAGGAAAATTTAATTTTATATTTAATTAAAAGTTAGTGAATTTTGTAGTAGTCGTTTTGAAGTGCTTTTGTTTTGTCTCTCATACCCTCCTTGAAAATCGGTTTAATGTAAGAATGTTTCCAAAGCGTTGGGAACTCTCCGGTTTTAATAGATTTACAACATTGTTTTGAAGAATTTTGTAGTCTTAGTAAAAATCTTGAAAATTTGTTCTTGTGAACCGAAAAATATTTTTTGTTTTTATTGAAAATATAAAAAAACGGGGCCGCATTAAAACCAGAAAAAATTGTTACAGTAGTTTTACGCTCGCAAAAGATAATATTTAATCTTCCATAAAAAAGCACCATTTTGACAAAAAAATGTATTAATAGAAAATTGGATTTATTTGTCACTATAGCTAAGAGGAAATAATTTATTAGTTATTTTCGAGTTCTTTTTATTTAATAAAAAAAACCATTTTTTTACTGTTCCATTTTTTTATTGTTACTTGTGAATTTGATTTAATTGCATTTATTTGTACGTTACATAAAATTAAATGTTAAATTATGTCAAGTTATGCGAGAGTTAAATTCCTGGGAACTATTTATTACCGTTTATTATTAAATTAGGAGTGCGCTTAAACTTTAAAGCCATTACTCTCGTTTAAATTTTTCAATTAGCCGCGTTGTCCGTGAATCCGTCGCCTATTTTTTTTACATCCTACATCTTTCTTGTTTGAAGAGCGTTGAAAATTTTTAATCGTGACGGGATAAACGGACCGGCCGGACCAAGTATATCGAGATCGTGCACTCGCACATTCACAAATTAAAACATTAAAACCGCTTAAGGAAGTCCGCAATTAACGTACACACATAAACATCACATACACACGAGGCTTTTACAATAATTTTAATCATTCCATATTCAAATTATGATGCCTTTCGTGTTCAATAAAACTCGCTGGCGGAATTTTAATTACGCCATGAAATAATTATTTATGTGGGAAGTGTGATTTAATATCGGAATTGTGATTGGGGGATATATTTTGAGGGTGCGGTTTAGTATAAAGTGATAGCTATCGATAAAGTTACAAATTCGTTTAGCATTCATGTCTCAGTCAATTAACATTATTATTGTTGTATATATTTATATCTCGAAAACATTATTAAACAATCAATATCAATACAATTACAACTCAAACATTACAATCAAGTGAAAAACAAACTTGATTCCAGGAAAATCAAAGGTGAATTGAACTTTAAAATAGCTCATATAAACTGAATCTTGATAGGAAAGAGTATTATTCCGTTGGTCACAGTCATTTAAATAAAAATGATTTGAAAATAAGTAATACATTATTTCCACATTTAGCCCTGGGGCATTTTGGCTTATGTTACGTAAGTACTTCAATCAAATGCGCATTAAAACAACTACTTCTCGGGCAAGTAGTTGTTTTGAAGTGCTTTTGTTTTGTCTCTCATACCCTCCTTAAAAATCGGTTTAATGTAAGAATGTTTCCAAAGGGTTGGGAACACTCAGGTTTTAACAGATTTAGAACATTGTTTTGAAGAATTAGGGGTAAACCATCCGGACAAGAGTTGAGCGAGTCACTTAAACCAGTCATTTAATTAAATATGTGCGTAGTTTTTAGACTGAACATTGAGCAAAAGATTTTATTATTAAAATTAGAAGTAAAAAACAAATCGAAAGCGACAGAAACCGACATTGTGACAAGTAAAGAAGAAGAAGAAAATTTAACAAGTATAACTGAGTTACTGGAAATTATACAAACACTTAAAAGTGGAAAATCACCCGGCTATGACAAAATAACGACAGAGATGGTTAAAAATCTAGGAGAAGAAGGAAAAGAAATGCTTGTCAACTTATACAACAACATCTGGAAAGAGGAGAAAATACCAAAGGATTGGAGTATGGCACTAATTACTCCAATTCACAAAAAAGGCGACAAACTAAATTGTAACAACTAGAGAGGCATAACACTAATAAGCACAGCCATGAAATTATTCGAAAAAAATATTGACAAAAAGATCAGGTCTGTAGTAGAAAGCACGTTACACGAATCGCAAAGTGGATTTCGAAGAGGAAGAAGCGTTCAAGACCATATATTTACGCTAAAACAATTGGCTCTAAAAGCAATCCGCGAGAAAAAGAGTATCTTCCTTGCTGCGATAGACTTGGAGAAAGCATTTGATAAAGTACCGCGTAACAAACTATGGACAATACTTTAACAAAGAGGAATTAACAACAAAATAATTAGAATGGTGAAATACATATATGCCCACAACGAAAATGCAGTAATCGTGAACAACAAAATATCCGACACATTTACAACTGAAATCGGATTAAGACAAGGCGGAGGATTGAGTCCCTTGCTGTTCATAATATTTATGGATGAGATAGTTAAAACAAGTGCAGCACAGTGCAGTAAAATAATAGTAGTGTACACAAACATGAAAAGAATTCAAGTATCTGAAGCCGCATTTGCAGATGACGTTTTAATATTTGCACGGAACAAAAAGGAACTTCAGAAAAATTTAGAAATATGGAACAACACGCTAGAATCATACAGAATGACAATGAATAAAAAGAAAAGAAAAGTTATGGCTATAGGCGAAGAACAGGGCGAACTAAATATAATATTAGGAAATGAAAAAAATTGAACAAGTAGCAGCCATAAAGTACTTAGGAGTAACCATTGACCATCATGGAAAACAGGACATAGAAATACAAGAAAGAATAAACAATACTTCTAAATTATACCATACAATGAGGGAAACATTTATTAACAGAGCAGAAATATCAAAGGAAACAAAAATAAAAGTCTTCAAAAGCATACACAGACCTATACTTACATATGGTTGCGAATCCTAGAACTTGACACAACAGCAAAGAAGTAAAATACAGCGATGGAAATGAAATACTTAAGAAGAGTGAAAGGCGTAACAAAAAGAGACAGACTAAGAAATACCGAAATAAGAAAAGAACTTGAATGCCAGCCAACATTATAAGTGATAGAAAGAAGACAGCTTGGATGGTGGGGACACTTACAACGAATGGAAGACACAAGACCTGTCAAGGAAGTATGGGAAGCAAAAATACAGAAAAATAGAAAGAAAGGCAGACCGAGACAAACATGGGACGAAACTATTGCGGCAATACTGAACAGAAAAGGACTAACTTGGGCAGAAGCAAAAAAATTAGTGAAGGACAGAAAGGAATGGAAGAAGTTTATAGCAGGATGAACATTCCTGTAACAAATCCTACACCAATATGTGGTAGAAGGATATAAGATTATATATATATATATAAAATAAATAGTGTAGTAGCAATCCGCTCCATGTAAATAATGCAAAAATAATCAGCAAGTAAATCAACACAAGATCTTCCAGCACTACATTGTTTATCATTAATTTATTTTTGCACTCGTTGACAAAAGACCTGAACAATTTAGAATTAACGTTTATGTTATCTTCCGAATATAAGATTCATAAAGTGTTTCGCTTAAATTACAACAGGCCGATCTAGAATTCCTGAAGATTTCGTAATCACTAACACTACCCTTTTTTTAAGTAAGATGAGCTTATATCTTAGATATAACTAAATTTATGAGTTCATGTTTATGAGTAGTTTGGTGATTTATAATAACGATATAACATACATTGAGAAGGCAGAGATAATGATGAATATTCTGAATGAATCAATATTCTGTTCCTGAAATACTATATTCCAATCTATATTACAAAGATAATTAATAATGGTGTAGTGATTAGCTGATGTAAAACATAATAAAAATAATCATTGCATAAATGATTTTGATAAATTGACCACAATATTATAAATTAGAAAATATCAAGTCGAGAAATTTTCCGCGTTCATTAGAAATGTGATATGTGAAATTAAAAGAACCTCTAAATATTATTATTGCACTATATATTCCCTCGACTATTTCTATTACTGATATTATGTCCTTATTTAATGCCACAGCCAGTGCCTATCTCGGAATCTATTCAGAGTGCACATGAGAGACTTCATTCACCTATGAACCATCGTGATAGCTCACAATAATTTCTTCAGCTAATTTTAGATTTTGTTTCCATCTAAATAAATAAAGTAAAATTAATTTTTATAAAAAATTTAATATTTTATCATTTAAACTAACGGGTGTCCTAATAAAAAAAGGTCAGCCTGCTATATCTCAGGAACTATGAGTCCTGGAGCTTTCACGTATTGATGTGATCTATGTCGAATGTTAAAAGCATTTACTCGGTCGGTATACAATATGTTACTAGATAAATTCAAATAATTTGAGATTACCTTCAAAATATATTCTAATTGTTTCCTCTTTCTTGGCGTGAAATTCATGCTACTATAGAGTTTTTAACTACTAATAAATTCTATAAATTTGACGCGATTTACAGACTATATTAGTAAACGGAATGCAAATTCCTTCGTATTTAATTAGTTTTAAAAATACTAAATTGTTAAAACTAATTATCTAATTAAAAATAAACCTTTCTCACACAAAAAATCTCACTCTCCATCAACTAATAAAAAAATAATTAATCTTCGCCTAAACTTTTCCACGACTCGATTAAATTAAGATGGAAAATTACTTGTAATTAATGATTTTTTCTTCCTCCTTCTCACTAATCAATTATGGCCGGGTGTGATTACGCCGGGAAAGTTGATGAATTGAAAAAATGGCTAAATAGACGAGCGGACATTTTGATTGATTAAACTATATTTGGCGAGGCATCAATTATTTTCGTGACGTTCGGAGTTAATAGTAATAATAATAGCGTTGATAAGGCCGCCGATTGATTATTATTCTTTCAACATGCGTGTAATTACTTCTCAATATTTCACATCGATGAATAATAAAAAAACGACTTACAGTGGAAAATCTGTCGGGATTGAAAATACATTGTTTTTGCTTTCGGTAAAAAAAGTAATACATGAAAATCATTATTTGAATTTCTGAAATAAATATGGTAATTAAAATATAAAATTACTTAAAACATATTAGTTGGAACTATTTCCTAGATGAATTGTGAAATTTAAGGTATATTACAATCTAACATATGGGTCATATATTTTGTTGGGATTGATGGAAATTCTCCATTTGGTAAACCACAGGCATAGGGTGATGATCAGCTCTTGTGAGGTGGACAGGGCATTGGAAATAGTGGATTGGTGAGCTATTAACGCTTTAAATTGAAGGAGATAAACGCATGGATTTAGGTATTGGGGTCAGGATTGTATATGTCGTGGACGTATATGTTGTAGAAGAGTGGAGAGAGGGGGAACCTTGAGGGACACCTTGTTAGCGTAAAAAAGGTGGGAAAGTTTAAGGAAAGGCATTTATTTAGGAGGGCCTTGTGCCTCCTTAGTGGAATCAAAGGCTTTTTGGATATCAAGGAAAACGATAGTCGATTTTTGTTGTTGTCAATGTGTTAAGTTTGGCAATTGGATATTAGGATTGAGAGAGGAAGTGTTGTGGATTTTTTCCAAGGAATCCAAATGGGTAAAGTGGGATGTATTTGGAAACCGTGGATAGGATTTTATTTTTTGGATAGATTCGAAGGTTTTTCCAAGGACAGGGAAGAATGGTTACTGGACGATAATTCGATGCTTCCGATGCATCGTTGTTTTCTTTTACCTTGCTTCTATTCCTGGGGGGAGGTTTTGGATTTGCACAGGATGTTAAAAATTTTATTAATGAATTCATGCATTTCGTTGGCAAGGGAATTTAGGGTGGAACGGTGAAACCACTATAAATATTTATCTATAAATTCCGATGACTTCTATTTTCAGTGATTATCACAAGTATTAAATTTTCAATGAAGTATTCATTCACTTGGTCACAGTTATTAAAATAATGGAAATAAAAAGAAATTGTTAACAATTAATACATTATTTCTTCTTTATTGCATAACTTTTTTTGTTCATTTTATTAAATTTTCTCGAAACAAACAAAAAATTTGCATTATGCAATATATGCAACATTAAATGTCCATTTTATAGTTCAATGTCTGTATGGGCACAGTCCCGAATAGTAACTATTATAATGAATATTTGTTTTAAGATATTTACGTAACGTAAATCAAAATGTCGTAGTATATAAAAATCAAATAATTTATTAAATATTCATTTAAAAAAATATTTAATATTACGTAATTGTACATACCATTAAATATTTTAATAGACAATAAAACATTACCATCTATGACCGTAGATTTGCACTATCTGTATCATTCTCAGTTTTATAAGAAAAATTAAGATTGTGCAACTGTGCAACGTCAAAAGTTCAAACTTGATAATCGATTTTAATCGATAGACTACAAAAATGTCTGTACTGTACCTGGAATAAATTTCTGCATTATATCTCTTATACTTAAATACAAAGTTGTTATATTCTTTTAAAAAAAAAAAACAGTTTTAATCGTTAAATTTTAGCTATTGACATAATATTGTGACTGAGTTTTTTCGATCGATATTATTCCTTCTGATTTTCGTCTTCCAATAATTATACTTAATATTATTATTTAAACACTTTTCGGCCTATTTCAAATTAACACTTTAAATTTGTATATAATTTCACGTGTGCCTATTATAAAGTTATTTTAACAAAATTCTATATACACCTTAAGGGTGCGGTTTAGAAGAATGATATGGCTAAATAATGATTTGCAGTTAGTAATTCGAGTTACATTGCTTTTATGATCAACAAGAATATTGTATTATACATTAAAGTATTCTTAAAGTATCCAGGATTTTCACCAAATAAATTAGAATCTATTGTTTCAATCAGATTTTATAGAACACAATTATGAAAGAAATAATGAAAATCTGCCAGTTTTATGTAAATTTTTAATGTATGGTTTTAGCAACAAAAACGCACTTAATGACAATTTTAATGATTTCACTAAATTCTTCATTAACTCAGCTTTATACTCATTAGCTATTTATTTCATTATATCTTCCTTTTTTTATTCTAACAAGAACTTGTGAATTTGGGTGATATGTAATAATTGACTGTTTTTTTTTTTATCAGGCCGATATGTTTCAACCTAACATGTTAAAAATGCAAGTACATATTCAGTTTATTAATTCTTTGAATAAATTGGAGTTGGGTAGTTTATTTTAATCTGATGGTGAATGCTATTTGTTCACATTAATTTATTATTTTTCAAATGGAAAATATCTTTGTATTTGTTACACATATTTATGATTGAACGTTTTTCTATTTCAATGAAATGAATGATATAATCTTAAACTTTCCTATAAAATATCTTGTCCTGAGAGATTATTATTATTATAAGAATTTACAAGAAATATTTCTTCTAATTTAGACAAATCTTAAGAATAATTGAAAATTGCGGTGATTATTGATCAAAGAGATATGTAATTAAAATTATGCATATTACAGTTTTTCTTGGAGTTAGAAACAGATTTTAATCAGATAAATTACATTTTAAATTTCTTGATTTTAAACACCTTATTTCACTTTTGTTAAATACATGTATTATTTTTGTTTAGGTTATATATCTATTATATCTATTTATACAATCATATTACACTGTCAAATATACACTCAGGTGCAAAAAACCTTTTTTTAAATAATATGAATAAAACAACATATGGTGTCCGATGGTAGGCAATATAATAAACAATTATTAGTTTTTACTTGAAATTAATTGTTCTTTATTTGTTACATTAAAACACATAGACTTACTCCGGAGAGCCGGATTCGCATCTGCGAATACACAAAACACACACAATAATAATATTTAAATAGATACATACATTACATAACCTCCACCTAAAAATATACATATTTTTATTATTTATCTAATACACTATTTTTATAAATAAATGGTGGTTTATAATTATATAACTCTCCTTATTAACATCTTCAATTTCAAATTCTTTGCTGTTATTGTCTAAAGGAATTTCATTTACATGATAATGATAACATTTTCTGACCTAGTTAGCGTGTCTTTTCCAAATAAAATCAGAACTTAACACATTTACCGAATACATGTTTGAACGTATTTTTTTTAAATATTTTCGCTTTTACCCATGTAGGTTTAGTTACGGTCTTGCTATAATCCTTAACTAATACTACTTGATCAATCATAATAAATGAATGGCGAGGCAAGCGCCATCTTTCGGCTAATTTCATGTGTCATCGTCAACGATTTGGATCTATAAGATATACAACCGAGAATCATTATCAATTAAATGAAGGCGAAACAAGACAAGTTGTGTTTATGAGAACAGGAAACAAAATTCATTTAATAAAAATTTTATAAAAAAATACTACTTTATTCATATTAATTTTCTCTAGACCACTTAAATATTTTTTTTTGTTTATTTAAAACATTAGTTTTTAAATTGCTTTTCAAAAAATCAAATCTTATTCTTACTGTATTTCCAAACATTATAATAGCAGGAGAAATTTCTGCAGTAAAGAGTTTTACATTTCTATTGTCAAAATGAAAATTATTTAACGCTAGAATAATGTTTTAATATTTATTTTTAAGCAATACTCTCTTCAAAGCAAATTTAACTATTTTCGTCGCATTTTCAGCAGCACCATTCGATTGTGGATGGTATGTTGCTCTGGTGATATGACGAATACCATTCATTCTCAAAAGCTCCCGAAATTGATCAGAAACAAATTGTCTGCCGTTGTCGGACACAATTAATTTAGGTAGTCCAAAACGTGCGAATGTTGTTCTCGGAATTTAAATTGTGGTATTTGTAGTTATATTATTGACTGGAAACACCTCCAATCAGTTCGAATACGCGTTCAAAATAATCAAAAAGTAAGTAATTTGTAGCTCTTTCTGATAAACCGCAACCTTAATATTTGTTTAATAATAAAGATGTAAGCATTAACATTAGTATGGACATTGAGTGTTATTTTCGAGTTTTGATTTTTGTCAAGTGTCATTGTATCCATTTGTTTAATGCATTACTACTCGATGTGATTTGTCTCAGATTTCATTATACTTATTTCTTCTCAGATAAAAATACACAAAAAACATTTCACATGTTTTTCTGGCCACCTAACCGAAGTAATTACCTTTGATTTTCTTTCCTATTAATTTCAATTAATTGAACAATCTCTATTTAGTATCACTAAATAATTCTGGAACCGCATAAAGATGAATTTGCTCAATCTCTATTGCCCAGTCTCCTTAATAATAGTGTTCTGGAAATTGTTGAATTGTTTGCTGATTACTTTGATTCAGTATGTAATATAGTCCTTAGTAATGCTGCCTTACCCTCAAAATTATCAATTAATTTCTTCAATAATGATTTGCAGGTATTTACAGCATGTGTTAAACATTTGAAAGTCAGACGTTCTTAATGATCTCAAAATTTTAATAGATTCGTACTGTACTGGTGATTTGCCGTCAATTATAATTAATTGTACACGGAATCCCCAGTCCGTGGCTAACTTGAAAATCTGTGCTCTGACAGTGTATTCCTCAATTGGATTTGTGAATGTACCCATTGGCGGGTCTGCACTTTATACGTGAACCACATCGGACTTCCCTTCTATAATTATATTAGAGTAAATTAATCTTTTGCCTCAGTCGTATGGATGGACACTGCGAGCGAAGCGAGCCTACCACAGTTTATTTACCTTTTTTTGGCTGTGGCCCGTCTACGAAGGTCCTCTCGCGAAGCGATATTTCCCGTTTGCCCTATACACTGGCGCTGGCTATCCTCTTTCTTCACTGCTGGTAGCCCTATTTAGCAATTGGTACTTTTTTAGACTTTCCCTTTGAAATTTATGGATCTTTTTCAATCAATCTCTAAGTATAGGATTTCTAACACGATTAAAATTTGTGCACATTTTGAAGATATAAAAGCAACATTGCTTTTATATTTCGTCCGATTTCTCTTTTATTTTGTATTCCTAAATAAATCACTTGATTAAAATAATCACTGCACCCTTTTCTAAGCGCAAATCTCGTGTTTTATCCAGTAATCAATTTGGTTTCAAAAGATGATGTTCTACTTCCTTTAACTTGCTCTGTTTTGATAACTGTATGGTTGCTGCCTTGGTCGCTGGATATGAATTGGATATGTCTACACCGACTTTTCCAAGGTGTTCGATTCGGTTGACTGTAGCATTCTCCTATTGAAGCTTATGCGAATTGGAACTGGTGGGACTATGTTGAACTAGTTGCAATCTTAACCTATATTCAGGTCGATCGCAAGTTGTACGTATTAGTATTATTCCATCGTCCGATATTCTGGTTACTTCAGGGATTTCTTGGTCGCTTGTTGTTTAGTATCATTATTAATAATGTTATCGACTGTTTCCTACATGCTTAGCGTTTATTATTTGCTGACAATATGAAAATATTTTTATGAATTTCTAACTAGTGTTCTTAAATTTGATTACAAGATGAATTAAATAGATTTTTCATCTGGTGCGGGGATAAGCCTATGATCTTATTATAGATCAATAAAGATTGATTTGTCAGTTAGGAATTACTATAATTACCAGAATATATTATTGTTATATAATTGGAAATTTAGCAAGCAGTTTGAACTTCTAACTTCTAAGGCTTGCCGTGTATTAAAACGGAATATTAAACGTTTTTATGGATTTTTGAAAATAAGACAAATATAAAGGGAAACATATTTTATATATCGTGAAATACAAACGCCCTGAAAGTATGCACTTTACCTTAACTGATGTAGCAGAGGATATATTCTTTTTATATCTAATTTAATAACGCCAACATTAGTTTTATTTAAACCACATTTTTAATCATAACCGTATTCTTTTCTAGTGTTCATCGCTTAACATTAGATTAAACACATGCCAACTGATTTAATAAAATGTTCAATCACCATTCATCGAGCGTGATGGGTATATCGAAACATCACTTCTGGATTAATGGTGATAGAACATGTTTTTAAATTAATTTCGTTTCCTAGTCATAAACAGGAGAAGTTCACATATCTTTGGTGAAAGAAGCAACAATTCTCGGTCGTCTACCAAATTATTTACGATGTCACCTGTAAATGAGGCAAACTATGGCGCTTTGTGCCATCTTTAAATGCCAAATGAATTTTAAGGGGGACCAGAGCGAATGTAAGGATTAGGTAGCCAAAGCATTGCAGCCATTTAGCTTATTGTACTGCTTTCACTCTTTTAGTTAATTAAAGAGTTTTATGGTTTTTGCAAACTCCAGAATCCTCTCGATCAATTTGTCTTTTGAGAAGAGTTTTTTTCTTCCCTACAGTTGGTAAGCGCTGTGCACTCGAATAGAACATGTTAGGCGTCTTCATCCTCTTCATAGCCAAGTCTGCATACTGGTACCTTTTCAAGAATTTTCATGTTGTGCAGATATTTCCCGAGAGGGCAATGTTCAGTTACTAGTCCTGTAACTATCCTCAGAATGTTTCTACTGAGTGCAGCGGCCTCAGTTGCAAGATCATAGTGTGGTTGTTCGAATTTGTTATGTCTAAGCCCGAGTAAGTTTCTACAAAGTTCGATGCGTCTTTCTAAGGCTCACTCCCGTAAAATTGGTATAATACATTTTTTTAATGCTTAACATAAGCTCTGGGCCCATGGTTGGTCTTCTAGATCCAATTTTAGTTGGCTCATCGGCCTTTATAATACCCTCCTCCCTTTTATTTCCTGACATCTACTGAATGGTTACAGTGTTCACAGCTGCCAGTGTCTTTAGGTTTTGGATGAATTCCCATATAAGCTTTGATTGGATCTTATGGTTGTCAGGGGCTCTCAGAGCAGCTTGACTATTGGAGTTATTAGGATTTTTTGGTTTTTATATCTTTTCTGTAAGTTTTCAAAAATACATTGGTAGCTCGCATAAATTTCAGCTTGCTGGGTATTTACCATTTTTGCCCAACGAAATGTAAATATCCCATTTGGGGGTTATGCTGCGAATTCCTAATTGACTAATCATGCGAAATGAATAATTGAAGCATTTATTAGCGTTAATGACATGATTAATTAATCACGACGTTAGTTAGGAGAAAATAAAAGGACCCATATTTTGCATAAATAATATTTTGTGTGATGTTTCAAAGTGTGTAAAAATAATGTTAAGCCAGCATATAAACATTTCTGGGATGGACACACACTCGCGACGAATTAATTTCAGCGGTTGGAATTTCATAAATCATTTCAGAAATTTGCCATGAAATTACTTAGCTCATGTTAGATCTATAACTCAGCACTCGGGCCGGGCACGGGCATAAAGATGTGAATATCAGCGCGTACGAGCTTAATAATAAATTAGAGACGAAACGCTCGCAGCCATACACAGCACACACACCATTGCAGATTACATACGAAGACCATTTAAATGCCCTAATAAATAGCGGATGTGATGTGGGCATCTAAATAATATCTGCATTTCGCATTCACGCGTCCGCATATTAACATGTTACCACCGCGCGCATTCGTGCCTGCCTGGCTCAACTCGCAATATGTTTGTGTGCGTGTAAGTGTGTATGTCTGTGTGTGTTGTAAAATGTGTATTATGTCCGTTGCGAAAACTTGTTAAACAAACGAGTGCTATTTGTAACGAAATTTATGTAAAGCAATTTCACAATTGCGGATAAATCTAATTTTCTATAACAAATATAAATATGCTTACATTCAAAATTAATGTTGCTATATTTTTTTAATCTAACACTCTGGTGGGCCACTAATATGCCTTGAGCATAACTAAAGGGACCTAACTGCGTTTTGGATAGTAGGGGCGTTGGATTTTCCCGATTTCGTAAATATAATCTTCACTACAACACTTTATTAAATGAATAGCTGAATTGAAAACTAATTATTCTGTTATTTTTTTACTATAACTAAATTTAGAAGGTGTTTACTGCAAATAAGCATTAATAGCAGCGGATTTGAATCTACATTTTTTTTAAAATGTTATAAAATCATTAAATAAATTGTAAAAATAATATGGAACTAATCCAAAATTAAATATATGAATGAATAAATCTTAAGTTTTTAGACTAATGCTTCTATTGAAGCAAACAATGAGTATATTTAAAAAATAAAAAAAAAATAATTTCTTGCAACATACGGCTTACAACGTTTCTAAAATTAAAATACAATTAGCACACGACAAATATATTGAATTATAAAATAGTATTCATTCCACTTGGTCACAGTTATTTAAATATATTAAATACAAATTATTTGAAAATAATTAATAAATTATTCTCACATTTAGCTCTATATTAATTTATATAAACATAAATTAAGTATAAATAATTTCTGCGTTAGATATATATATATATTTTTGGGGGGGTGGGGGTGGTTCTGTGGAAGGGGTAATCCAGTTACAGACGGAGTGGTTATGTAATGTACCGCAGTGCATATTATATTAATAATAATAACGTATATAATTATTATTATCATTATTGTATTATTTCTTATTGCTTATATGTTACAATCGATTAGTGTATTTTGCTCATGTAAATATCATTAGGTATAATCTCGCTCGCACAGATAACATTGGAACCGCAAATAATTCATTTCTATATCTAATCATCAATAAATACTATTAACGTCCATCCGCCAAATCAGTTTCATTATATAAATATTTTTCATTTTCTTATTTATATTTTGCTTTCCAATGTTATTTATTTATTTGTTTATTTAATTAACGCATGCCATTGCATACAGTAACATGTGTTGAGGAGAACAATTCCATCTTTTCAAGTCAGACTCACTCAAGCCTTGTGACTGTTAACACCAATTCAAAAACAATTTATTTCAATGAACGTATTTTGTCAAATAAGTTGACTTTACGTTCTAAAACAACCAGGTCAAGTGAATAATAAAAAATCAACGAACTTCTGTCATCAAAAGGCAAATTGATGAAACTAGAAGGCACGTTACAAAATTGGCGCAGTCGGCAGGATTTCCTTCAAACAAGCTGATTGTGAAAAAACTTTCAACTGGCGATCATTAAATACGATCGCGTTCACGTCAATCACTCCAGGAGCAATACCGAAAGCTACATCCAGAAGCCGCGTGAAGAAGCCGAATTGAGAAGCCGCATCGAGAAGCTACACCGAGGAGCTACATCGAGGATTCACGCCGAGAAGTCACATCAAAGTATCGTTCAGTGCAGTTTAAAACCTACGATATACACTTCCTCAGAGTACAACAGCGAGAAATCCTGAACAATCACCAACAAAACATTCGCCGGAATTATTCCAGGGTCTCATTTCCGCAATATTTTTCTATAGTAAGTCAAAAATTTCTTATAATACGGAACTATTTTCAATCATATAAGTTATTCGTATATTAAAAAAGAATAAAATGTTCCAAAACAGAAAAGTTTTCAAATTTAAGACAATGAGCAAATTCCTATCGAAAAAAAAATAATTAAATTTAAAATTCCTGATTTTATAAACATTGAGAAAAATGAAGAAAAGTATGTTCCTTATAACCCTATAGAAACATGTAACAACAGAAGTTTTGAAATTAAAAAAGATGAATATAACAATAATGTTGCAAAAAAATTCAAATTTAAAGATGATCATTTCACAAATAATGCTTCAAATTTAGGCTTTTCTGAAAATTTTGCTCAAAATAAACTAAAAGATCAAGTTAACAGTCATAGTCAGTCATTATTAATAATCGATATTCCGATGAATCAAACAAAAAAATTAAATGAAGTAGGAAATCTTTAGCTGAATACATACTCCGCATATTCCAATTCCGTCTGCAATGAAAACGCTCTTTTAAATGTGAAAAGTATTTATTGTCAAAATGATAATTGTGAAAAAGATTTTAATGCAGAGATTCGAAATAATGATTTTAAAGTAAACCTAAATGACGATGATAATATTCCAAATTTTAAAAATATTAATCGGCCTCAATAATAGTAGTAATAAAGTTTAGTCAAATATTATCAAAAATCTTAAATGTTGTTAACGGCACCAGTGATATCTCAAAATGCAATGATAATTTTTAAACAAATACAATTTATTAATCAAATTTATGTCTTAAAGATTGTTTACTACAGAAAAATAGTTCAAATACATTTCAAAATCAATCTTGGTGAACAAAACAAAAATTGTAGTCTACGGAGTATTTTTTATACAAATGAAAATGAACAAAAGAGCAAATTGTTTACGAAACATTGTAAACAGAAAATTACTGATTATTTTAAATATAATAAAAAATGCATATGTTCTTTAAGATTCAAGAAAAATAATAGAAATATGACATTTTCATCAACTCGTAAATTAAAAAGTATGAAAATTAATATTTTTAAAATAATTCTCAATATTAGTAAAAAATATATCTATATATATGAAATTCCATTTAAAATCAAACAAACTTATACCAAATATCATATAAATGCTATGTGATACATTTATTAGAACAAATAGAGAGAGTAATACATATTTCAAATAAAATTTAAACATATCATAATGATTGTTAATCTCCAATATAAATTTGTATATCTAGACTGGGCAATGATCATTTGATGCGACTTTTTCGATTATTGTAATTTATATTTAATTTACGTATTTAAAATATCATCCTTTAAATTTATGTATATTTATTTGAATCAATTAATATCTAACCCATTAATAAAAAAACAAATAAAAATCATTTGACGCTTTTGTTTAATTATTATTCGTAATATTATTAAAAATAGCTTTACTTTATTTTTTATATTCTTTATATAAATGTCCGGCGTGGGTATTTGCCCGGGAAGTAGTTGTTTTAATGTACGTTTGTTTAACGTACTTACGTAACGTAAGTCAAAAGTGTCAGAGCTAAATGTGAAAATAATTTATTAATTATTTTCAAATCATTTTTATTTAATATATTCTTTATATTTATTTTTTTTTATAAAATTATCTCCCCGGGCTGATTTAAGCCTATTCGTATATCTAAATTTACTACTTTTCTTAATAATATATTTTATTATAACAAAACAAATTATTTGTTACTTATATTCATTTATGGTATTCAAGTCTTATTCATTTTAATATTTATAATTTTTATTATGGTTGCTATTGTATAAGAATATTTCTGACTGAAATCTAAAAACTTAAAAAGTGAAACGATAGTGCAGTGATATAAATTGTATTTTGTGTACTATCACTCTGTATTTTGTTCTCCTTATTTCTATTTTCAGTACTTACCAAATACGAGTTTTTACAGCGGGCTTTGAGTGTAGAATATTATATTCAAGTAATATATCATATTGTAACGAACGTGAAAGAAAAAAACGGAAAACATCACTCTAGAAATTTTCCATAGAGCGCGCGACGGTAAACGCGGCGTCATCCAATATTCCGGAGAGTTCAAGAAACAAGCACGCTATATAAACGCGCACGCTAGCGGCGCTGCAATCAGTCAGACGGAGTCAGTCCACGAACGTCCGAGTGCTCAACATCTCCAGTGGTAGTGTGTTGCAAATAAATGTGTTAAGTGTACTGTAACTAAATAAATAAACATTGTTTTACTTATTTTCGACTTTATTTAAACCCGATTTCGTAACAATATATTATTAAGCTATTGCGTTTCTGTACTCGGGTAAATGTAAATTGAACATTATAGATTTAAGTAACGAAATATTTTTCAGAGAACATTTTTTTTAGCTTTGGTACGATTTTTCACGTTTAAAGTGGTTTTATTGAACTATCTAGAATAAGTAAATACGATTTTAAATTAATTTATTGGTTTACTCTATTCAGTTTTGCGAGCATATGACGAAACTGAAGTCCCTTTCTTTTGAAAACTTACCGTTTAGTCACAATTCAACGTTGAAGTGCTACATTATACTTAACTTCAAGTAGTATTTTTCGGTAATATTTTCCATATTGATAGACAAGTTTGTTACAAAGTAAAGCTTCTATTCATTATTAAGTAACGAAATATTTTTCAGAGAACATTTTTTTTAGCTTTGGTACTGTAAGTCTGTTATTCATTTTATATACAAATCGAATCTATCTTTTTATACAAATTTAGTGTCATCTTTCTCAAACCTTACAGCATTTAAAAAATATATATTTCATAAAACTTTTTTTTTCTTTAAGGAGGGGAGTGTAATGTACCTCTGTACATTAATATTATTATTATTATATATATCATTTTTTTTCTTATTTCTGTAACATAAATCAATTAGTGTACTTTAACTTGTAAATATCTCGCACAGATAACATTGTAACGGCAAATAAGTCATTAAATCTATTTCAAATATTTTTCATTTTTACTCCAGTCATAAATAAATATTATTAACGTCTCTCCGCGAAATCACTTTCATTGCAAAAATATTTTTCATCTTGTTATTCATATTTTGTTTTCCAATGTTATGCGTGCTTAATTAGATCAAAATATATTTTTATAGCCAGAAAATGGAGTTGTTGTGCTGATATTGTGATTGTGAACGCATATTCAAAACCAATTGATTTAATAAACATATTTTGTCCTATAAGTTGACTTCAAGTTCTACAACAACCAGTCAAGGGAATAATAAAGAATCAACGAACTTCTGTCGTCAAAATTCAAATTGATGAAACTAGAAGTCACGTTACATTTTATTATATTAGATTTAATTTATTATGTTTTCAACTTTATGTAAAATTAGAAAAAAAGGTATTTAAATAAATAAAATTTATTAAATAAAGTTATTATTACAATTATTGTTACTATATTAATTGAAATTTTAATGTTTTCAAATAATTCAATTACTTCATTTCATTACTCATGCAATAAATTTATTTTCTTTTCCAATAGTCTATGTTATTTATTTCAGTTTCGTTGTCTTCCTCTTTTTTATACATACACATATTTGTTTCAATAAATGGAAACAGAATATAACAGCAATTTCCTCCTGTAATGCAGCCATAAACGGTTTTACAATGTCTGCCAATAAAAAGAGACCATCAATAAAATCGGCGGAACGTCATGTAGAAGAGGATAATACGTTTCTAAAAACAATGGGCCTATATCTTCCTCCTCGTCACCGGACCGTTATCCATATCCTAGATTCTCACGGCCGCGAGTCCTTGATCCGTTTCCGCACTGCCGTTCTTACATAACCTCTCTTGCGGAATTACACTTTTACATGCTCGAAGATGTTGCCTTGGCGAAAAAAAAAAAAAAGAGGAGGAAAGAAAAAATTATATGCATGCCCATGTCTCTCCGGTCAGATAACGAGCGAAAAGAAATAGAGAATAAATAAATAAATGGACGCGACCGTACAAAGAAAAAACGGAATGCACTTTAGATGGGATCGTGAGGTTTTTACGTTTTGCGCGGTAATTCTGGTATTGGGATAGATCAAGATTCGGTTAATTATATATTTTGCGTTCGGTGTTGAAACGCTCACGAATCATTGAGTGAGTAATAATAAAATTATTGCTCTTCTTTTTACCGACAAATATTAATGTCAAAATGTTTTATTAAAAAAATAAACAGCAAATACCATGCTTTCTTTCACAAAAAATGATTATATATTAACTGTGTTTTATTTTTATTAAAAGTCAAATCACAATGATTATTTTTAGTATTATACTTCTACTTATTTTTACCAAATTTAATTGTGTTTTTTTTGTGAATAGTTGTAAGAGTGTTTCAACAGTAGGCGATATTTATCTCCTGAAACGTTGGCAATTGATTGTCAATTGATTTTGTTAGCTTTTCAAATAAATTCATAAAACTAATTCTATATTTCCTTAAATTCTAACACACGAATCGAGCGAATCGTAAGGAATTGAATAAGAATTATTTAATGAGTAACTATTATATAAAAATGAGTTAAGTTAATTCAATTGTTATATTATTAAAGTATTTCCCTACTTAGATTAAATACAGGATAACGCTTGAACATAAAACACACATCCTGTATTGCACACTAAATTCTTTAAATGTTAAATTAAAAAAAAATTGTCACCATGGTACTTTCCTCGGTTAATTCGGTCAAAAGATTTGTTTAATGAACATTTAATAGTAAATGAAAAGTTATCAAATCAAAATATGAATTTTTGTGTTTTAAAGTTTAAACCTAATATTTAGAAGTTATTTTATTATTTCTTAGGGTAAATCCAAGTTTACGGGATACGCTAAAAATTTGATTTAAAGAAGTATTATCATATATTTAGTGTTTATAAACACTAAATCTGGTAAAAATAACGCGCGGAAATAAAGTTTTATTAAGATTAGACTTACCATTTACTTAAAATTTATTATTAAAAATTACGATTTTTCACGTTTAAAGTGGTTTTATTGAACTATCTAGAATAAGTAAATACGATTTTAAATTAATTTATTGGTTTACTCTATTCAGTTTTGCGAGCATATGACGAAACTGAAGTCCCTTTCTTTTGAAAACTTACCGTTTAGTCACAATTCAACGTTGAAGTGCTACATTATACTTAACTTCAAGTAGTATTTTTCGGTAATATTTTCCATATTGATAGACAAGTTTGTTACAAAGTAAAGCTTCTATTCATTATTAACACTAAACTGCCCGTTGCACCAGTGAAATTTTATTTGATTAAATAATAAGACGTATATATATATATATATTTTTCCAAAAATTATAACTTGCAATTTATTATAAATTTGTGAAATTTCAATAACACGATATTGTTCCAACTAATTTGAACACATTTTTGGTCAATATTATTTATTGGAAATAAAAATATTCTTAGACATAAACAAGGATTAAATACTTGTAATTAATTGTTATTATTATTAATTATTATATATGAAATATGTCCTGCCTTTACTATTATCACTGCTTAACACAAACAATTGCTGCTCACAAAAATACATAGCGTTATTTCCAGAGAAGGCGATTTTTATTAATTAATTAATTTATTTATAAAAATATATGTTTTTTTAATTTACTTTATTTAAAATAATTAAAATAAATATTATGCTATAAATATATTTTAAAAGAATTTAACTCATAATTAATTTAATCCTAACCAAGCTTACGTTAAGAAACATATTGTAAGTTTTAAGAAATGAAATAATGTTATTAGTTAGATCTTACATATCAAAACGCATTGCATTATTTTTAATTAGCACAATAGAAGTTTTTTATGTAAGCTGAGCGCAACCCTACCGTCATTAAAAGATTCCGAAATGTGTTTGCTATATGCGAAGAAATAAATGTTTAAATTTTCTATATGACTAAATCTGTTTTAGTTGAAAAATATTTCATTACTATTAATTATCTCTTATTAAAAACAAATGCTTTCACATAAATTTTATATAACAACATGTTTTGTTATGTGAAAGTATTATTAGTTAAAACTTAATAATTAAAAACTCATATTTTTTAATTGATAAAAAAAGCACTAATAACCTTTCTTCACACTTATTTTTAATTCCATATGCACATTTCGGATTAATTGATAATGGTCACTTTGTGTCCGAAATGTGCATATGGAATTAAAAATAAAAGTTTGAAGAAAGGTTATTAGTGATTTTTAATCAATTACATTTGATCTTCACGTAACTCAACCAATCAATTTATCATATTTTTTAATTATCATAATAGAATCATTAACAGGCTCCGGTAACACACGCATGTTGCTTTATGCTAGGAAATTTTAACTAATCTGTAAGGCTAAATAACAATATGTTATTTAAATATTATGCGAGCGGCCGAGCCTTGCACTGTTTACTTATGCAATAAAATGCAATCTTTTAATCATACAGAACATTTGAAATGTGAAAATATTTCTTAATCCATATGAAGCCCTAATTTCCACTTACCACTATTTATATAATCTTAACATGATTGGACCACTGAAAAATAATTATTTAAACCCCGTTTGACCCCTGAATAATACATTATGATTTCAACATTTATTTTATCGTAAAAAATTACTTGAAATTAATAAAGGGGAAAACTAAATAAGTATGTTCGTGGAGTTGATAAATTACTCATGTTCAAACAATCTGAATTGTTGGAATATCTCGAACTCTCAAACAATGCAAACCCTTCCAACAATAGGATCACTCAAAGACATAAAATCATTTAAACAAATTAGATTAACAGAAACCTCGTTTTCTTATTAAATTGGACAAGAATCACTCTTCTATTGTCACTACTTGTATCTTAACACTATTAAACACCTAAAAATTTTTTGGAGTTAAGCAGGAATATTTTAAATTATGCGCGCGCAAAATTTAAAATATTCCCGCTTAAAACCAAATATTTTTCGGCGACTCAAAAAATATATAATTATACAATTATTTAAATAGAATTAAATAAAGAAATAAAATAAAGAGGAAGAGTATATCGAATTGCTGCTTAAGAGCAAATACACATTATGTTATGATGGTATTCCCAAATCTATCTTAAAAGTTCAATTAGAAAATATCCACAAATGCATCCTACGAATATTCAACTTCCTTTACCTTCTTCCCGAGTGAGTGGCAGCGAGGTATTAGTACCTATATTCATAAGGCTGGAAACAACTCCACACATATCTAGTTATCGCCCAATTACACCACTTCCAGTCCTCGGTACGTTTTTTTTTTCTTCTCTATTGAACTATAGGACATACATGATACTTATAGTTAAGTCATATTATTCTAACAATGTGTTAATAATCCTAGTATGATTAAAATTAACAAAGGAGCTTGTTTCTGTTAGATTAGTCATTTTATGCAGTCGCACAGATCCATATTGTATATTGCCTTTTGTTTTAAGATTTGCTTGATTTTTTTGTTTGAATACAGTCGATTCCACTTTCTTCAGTTTTGCGGGCAATGCGTTATATAATTTTATTGCGTTGTACGATGGTAATTTGAATCCATACTCCTGAAAAAAAATCACGTCCTATATCCAAAATAGAATTCCCCTCTACCAATTTGGTTTCATTGAACATCGGTCCACTTCCCTACCCCTAGCTATACTTACATCAAACTGCCACACGACACATCTTGAAAGTGTGTGTTGTATAAATTTAATACCTTTGGCATTCCTCTTCATTCGATAATAATCCTATACGGTTTCCTATCTAATGGATCCATACGTGTCAAAATCCGAAATTCATATTCCCAATCATTTACCCCACAGCAAGGTCTTCCTCAAGGTTCCCCACTTTCCCCTATGTTGTATGATCTATTTGTTCATGACCTTTATAATTCAAATCCTTCATATTTAAATCCTGCTTCATATCCTCTTTTATATGCCGACAATACCACCCCCATGCTTCCACGATTCTAAAAGCACTAAGTACCCTTCAAACTTTAATCGACGACGCCCAGACATGGTTTCAATCAATACTAACAAAATACAATTCCGTATTCTTTTTCATCGACATCATAGCTCCCCCTATAGCGTAATTATTAACGACCATACCATTTTTTCATCTTCCAATTGTAAATGTGTATGTATTACAATTAACTTTAAATTCACTTTCCTCGCACACTCAAAATTAGCCAACATTACGAACAGGGCTCGACATTTCGAAGCGCTTAAATACAAAAACAAAGGTATTTCCCTGGATACAGCAGTACATATATATAAAATGATCTGTCTACCCTGCTCGAATATGCCGCGATCCTCTACCATAATCCTCGACCCAATGTAATTAGAAACTTAGAAGTCGCCGAATAATCAGCCTACTAAAATTAGACATCCTAACAATCTGTTACATAATCCTTCCAATATACTCCTCTATGAAATTTGCAGTATTCCTAACTCTAAAGCCTCCAAAGTTTATCCATTAAATTTGTCTCGAATCCTCATTACCAGAAATCCTCAATCAGCTTTGTATTCCCCGTAATCCTAAAATCAACCCCAAATATAAATTTCCATTTCTTACGATTCATCAATTCTTTAATTCATTAGCAGAACAATGATAACGACCTTAGCGATCATGAAATTTAAACAATGACATAGACTGTACAAGGATATTATTAATATATACATTATATATATATGATGTTTGAAAATAAAGATTATTTATATATATAAAAAGACAAAAGTTATCATAATTTTAAACAAATAAGACACAAGGAGGAGAGCGGGGAGGAATATAAAAGACGACATATTTACAATCAAACAAATAATCGAGAAAGTAAACAACAGCAAGCTAAAAGCGTACCTTGCATTCATTGATCAGGAAAAATCATTTGACAGAGTATCACGGAACATAGTGTGGGATATCTTAACACAAAGAGGAACTAACATAGAATTAATTGAAGCCATTAAGAGTATATATAAAGAAATATCAAACTACGTAATTTATAAAAAAGGTCTAATATATTTCACACTGTAGATGGCTTAAGACAGGGAGGTGTGCTGAGCCCTGTACTATTTTGTATATTCGCGGACCATAATACGAAAGAATGCCACCGAAATATAAAAACCCTAACAATCGGACATAGAAATATGAATACTGTGAAAATCTCAGAATGCGCCTTTGCAGATGATATTGTCATAATGGCAGGGAATGAGAAGGATCCACAATTCAACCTAAACGAGTGGAATAAAGTACTTACTAAAAACAGCATGAAAATGAACACGAGTAAGACCAAGGTAATGGTGATATCAAAAGAAAATGAAGATCTAAATTTACAACTAAATGGAGTAAATGTTGAAGAGGTGAACGATTTTAAATATCTTGGAGTAATAGTTCAGAGCAACGGAAAATTTGACAAAGACGTGAAGGAGAGAATAAAGAAAAAACGGATGACTGTATTATGCCATGTGTCAAAACTTTCTAAAAATTAAACACGTCTAGGGAAACAAAAATAATAATATATAAGACGGTATATATCCCTATATTAACATATAGATGTGAGACATGGACCTTAAATAAAGCTCTTAAAAAGAAAATACAAGCAACAGAAATGAAATACCTAAGGACAGTAAAGGGCATAACAAGAATATATAGAATAAGGAACACCGATATCGGAAAATAACTACAACTAATGGACATACAGAAGAACATATAGAAGCTAGACTACTAGGATGGTGGGGATACATGCATAGAATGATGGAAACCAGACCTGTAAAGAGAGTATGGACAGTAAGAACACAAATCCAAAGAAGAAGGGGAAGACCAGTTGAAAGGTGAGATAATGCTGTTGCAAAAGCAATCACAAAACGAGGACTCACTGTACTTCTTGTACAGTGAGTCCTCGCAAAGCAAATAGCGCTCAACAGGAACAACTTGAAACATGTAATAGGAGCAAGGAATATTTCTAACCGCTACACTATATTTTGGTAAAAGGGGAAATCGATTATATATATATATATATATATAATTATGTTCTTTGTAAGCAGAGCGAAATCGTACAATAGTTTTTATTTTTCAATCCTAGAACGAGGATCAATTTATTGTTTTCAATTTAATTATACCTATAGCTTTTTTGAAAAATCAAATCAAACAAGCTATCAATTTGAGAGTAATAAATGTATAATATATGAAACATTTGCTGCTCTTAACAATAAACCACTTACTAAAAAACACAAATATAAAAAAACTACCTGGAATAATACTCATACAATTTTAACATTTTAAAATTATGGATAATACATAACCACTATTAACTTATTTGGATCACTATTTTTCTTTAAATGTTATTCTTTTGAAAGTATTATTGTTTAAGAATAATGAATAAGGGTCTATATTAGGTCCCACCTTATTTATAATATATATATCCCAAATTTTTAACTGCGTTCGTCACTGCAAGTATGATATTTAAGCAGATAATACCCGACTATACTTATCCTTTTCACACAATAATGTCGCAAATACATTAAAAATGATAAACGAAGACCTTGACTTGTTAAATGAAGTCTCACTGCCTCGTACTAAATCCGCAAAAATCATCTTGCCTTATTTTCGGACCAAAAAAAGTGTGCTGAACTAATCGACGTATCTAATCGACGTATTCAGTCCAGCTATACACAACACAATGAGCAACAATAGTAAGTCTTGGCGTGATCCTGGATAATACTTTCAGATATTATGATTTTGTATCCAAATGTATTCAGCCATCCTTTAATAATTTAAGACTAATTTACCACAATAGGGAGTACATTGATACACAAACAAAAATTTTATTTTGTGAATCTACAGTACTCTAAGAATTTACTTTTTGTTCATCTCTTATACATCCTTGTCTAAATGAATATACAAAGTTAAAAATTCAGCGTATTAGAAATTCATGCCTAAGGTTAATATTTAGAATAAGGAAATATGATAGAATCTCGCATAAGCTAATTGACATGAACAATCACCGAATGTTGCATAGCTACTCTCTATTTTATGATATCATAGGAGAGGTCGGATAATATATGAAATTGGGAAACACGGCTTTAGTTGTCCACTTGAGCACTGGAGGCGCTGAAGTCTCAAGTGGAAAATTTAAAATAATTTATTTTTGGGTTTTTACAATGATTTATTTATTATTCGTGACTTTTGTCGCCCTATAAGATATATTTCTTAAACATTTATACTTTTAATTAAACATTAAAGATGTTCTAAATAAAGATCAGTTTGCCATATTTCAATTTGATTGATGTAAATCATATGAATTGTTTTTGACAGTTTTTTTTTCTATTCGTCAGAAGTTTATTCACTTTTACTTATAAAACTACAACTGGTAAGTTATTATTTGTAGTTTAAAGTACGTTTGTTTATTAATTTATATGAATTTTATATTTTTGAAAGAATATACATAACTTAAAATTTGGAACCAATCGAGCAATAATTAATTATTAATAAATATAATTTATTTCCCACATTCTCAAAATATGTTTTCGGTCTATAAATCTTCATTTTTTATTATATAGTTTATGCTTTTTACAATAGTTTCTATCAGAAAGAAATGTATTTAACATAGACGTTTTTGAAGTAATATTTATATCCATATTTTTCTAGATTCGTTAAGGAAAGGAGTTCATAAAATTATCCACCTGAGAGATATCAATTAATTCAAATTATAACTGTTGTAGTACGTTTATGACACTTTTATAAGTTTAATATATTTGACTTAAAAATATTGTTGTTTTTATATGTTATTTTTTATGTATTTTCCAGATAATTAATTGCAAGATCTACTGATATATTTTTTTTCTGTAAAATAGCATATTTATAAAAAAACTTTTACATCAATAATTTGAAGTAAAAAAATTCAACAAAAAATTATAAATAGAAAAATGTTCAAAAGTCCCGCCATTAGTTATATTATAGTGAGTATATGAACCTAACCTCAAAAACCTTATATAGGTTTGAAACTCGGGAAATAGTTGTCCACTTGAGCACTGGATGGCGTTGCGCGTGTTTCCCACAAAATACATGGATCTGGCCCTCTTATGTTTTATCTCTATGTGATATCATTGTATTGCCTCTTCGAAAAACTCGATTTCGATTTAATGTACATAATATTGAGATAAGAAATCGGAATCGGTTAAAGTTTCCAGCACACAGTACGGCCATTTTCGAGAGATCATTCCAATACACCATTGTTAACTACTTAAATAGTCTCAGTTGTACCTGCTTTGATTACCTAAGCAAACTTAATTTCAAAAGATTCATTTTCAAGATGCTCTATACACAACAATGTATTCAATAAATGTAACAGTTGCAGATAATTGTATCATATGTGTTCATATATGTGTTAAATGTTACTAATAGTTTTTACTCTCTGTCATTAGTTGATATTCTTTATTTTATGCTTTTATATATATATATATATTATTCATTCCCAAGGCACAGTGGAAGAACAGGGGATATTTCGACATCTACTTGAACTCGTGTCTTGTTTTCTTTGTCTGTGCAGAGAAGTTATTATTGTTACTTATTATATAAATATGTAATTTCTCTACTGGAAGGAAAATAAATATTATTATTATTAAATCTGGTAAAAATAACGCGCAGAAATAAAGTTTTATTAAGATAAGACTTACATTTTACTTAAAATTTACAATTATAAATTAGAAATTGACGTTTAATTAAAATAACCCCGTTGAGCGTCAAAAAACGTAATTATTAATTTTGAGCAAACGGTAAGTATGGATTCACAATGGACGTAAGCATAAGCATAAGAATTTCATAAGAATCACATAATAAATACTGTTCACAATGTACATAAAAAATACGTTCAACGTACGCTTCCGTCGTCTTCCGATGACATTTGTTAAACCTAACCTAAACATTTTAGTGGTAAATTGTATTCGCTGTGTTCGTGCTAATCATGAGTGATAATGATACTGAACAATTGTTATTTTCACTACTTTGAGGGGAAGATACAAAAACGTCAAATTTCGGCTACAAAAAGACGATGGCTGGTACGTCCTATCAATAGAGATCGGAAGAAAAAGAGAGAGTTCAGAAAATTATTAATAGAAATGAGATTGCACGATACGGAATGGTTCTTCACATATTAGGATGACACCAACGTTGGTTGAAGATTTACTACACTTGGTTTCTTCAAAATTAATTAAACGTAATACAAGAAAACCTTTGAGTCCGAGCCAACGATTAGCAATTACATTAAGGTGGTATAAATTTCAATTAAATCCCAAAATATCATATTTATTTTGCTATTTCAATTAAATCCAAAAATATCATATTTATATTGCTAATTTGTTGAAATATTTGTCTACTACAGACTCAACATTTTTCATAGGTAGATCAACGGTATGCACTATGGTAATTGAAGCTTTACAAGTTTTATGGGATGTTTTGTCGCTGAAAGTTTTAATTCCTCCAAATGAAGAGAAATGTCAAAAAATTGCATGGGAGTTTGAGAAGAAATGGAATATGCTTCTATGTGTGGTCAGTATTGATGGAAAGCACATTAAAACGTCGACCGCTGCAAACCCCGGAACATTATTCTATAATTATAAAAAAAAAATCAGAACTATTTTATTACATATTTTTGATGCCAATAAGTTAGTGATGGAGGTGTATTTAGCTCTTTAGTCTTTGGTAAAAGTTTATTCAATGAAAAACCAGGGCCTGCCATTTTAAAATTAAACCCCAAATAAATAATAGCTTACATCGCGCTTAATGAGTTTCCTGACATTTTTGGATATCCACATAGATGTGGTATATAGTGCATACTATATCTATGCATATCCATAAGATTTACGTAAATGGTTGAAATTTACGAACTTTCTTATGTATTACGTATGGACAGTTATGTTCTACCATAACATTAAACATAATTCATTGTGAACAACGCCATTGAAAAACACCGAATCCAACTTTATGAAATTCTTATGCTTATGTCCACTGTGAATCCACACTAAGTCCAATATTTATTTATTGATGGAATATCCTTTCATATAAATCTATAAATATTAATATAACAAAATATACAATAAATTAATAGAACAACTAACATTTTTAAGTAAAGCTTGATAGTAAATCGGATAAATTAAAATAATATACAAAACGTCTAAAAATTAAAATGAAAATGAATGTATAAATATGGGATTAAGATTATATTAATAAATAAAAACATTCCTCGTTAGATTGAAAAAGACAAATTATGACTTGATAAAAGTTAAAATTCTATAAATTATTTAAAATTACCAGGAGCAGTGATGGGTAGACTTCCCCAAATAAAAAAAGAAATAATACAAATAGGTGTAAAAGACGGAAAATACTTGATAATTGTCAAACGAACTAAAATTTAATATATTAATTAATTGAAAATTGTAAACTATCAATAAAAATAGTTTTAAATGTATATTCATACGTACATCCATTGAGCAATTGCAATAAATACAATAAGCCACGTACAGTTATATCATCGTATTGGGATTAAGTTAAGCTTTGATGCAGCGGCCGCTTAAATAGACTGTAAGACAGAATAACAAAAACAAGTGTAGAACATATATTATTGCACTGATTGGCGACACGTGGTAATGGAACTATGCTGCCTATAAGTAGTTCCAAGATATACATTATGAATTATGCTTTGTTGCATGTTTCTTAAAAAAATATAAATACTATAGATTAATTATGCATAAAAATATAACAAAATATACAATAAAATAATTCAACAAAAGAGTTATAAGCAAAGCTTGAAAGTTATAATTTTTTAGAGCGACTCCCGTAAAATAGGATTCATCTATTTCTTACCTTACAATCACTTTACAAATTTTCTGACACTATGTAAATTTTTTAGAACATTTTTGTAGTGGTTCACAAAAGATTTATTCACTTACTGAAATATGACTTTATTCTGAAGTTTTATTTGACATCAATATAATTATTTAATAATTTAAATCTCTACGGTGAACATTAAGAAGGTTATACATTTATTTCTAAGGGAATTTATCAGATAGACAATAATCTTCCACTTATAAAATAAAAACTGATGGTCCTTCAATAAAAGTTTTGTAACTAAAATTAGTTATATTTTCAAGATTTACAACTTTTATTTAAAACATTTCTCTATCTGAATTAAAAAAAAATGAAAATTCGCTGAGTAAAGTTGCACTTAATGAGTTTTGATTCTAACCACAATACTGTCCCTTAGACCCCTGGGGAAAGTAAAATCACAATTTTTATTAAAATACTATCGAAATGGATCTATAGTTTTTTAATCATAAATTATATTTATGTTTGATACAAAAAAAAATGTTGCAATAATTCCAATTTATCCAATTTGATAATAGTTTATTTAAATAAATATTCAAAAAACAAAACAACATTTTTTAAATTATGTTTCTATTATCAATGCCAACTAAGAAGTAAAAAAAATATTTTTTTATTTTTATTTTTTTCGAAAAAAATAAAAAAGTAGCATTAAAAGTGGGTAAAATGGAACTATGATAAAAAACATTTAGCCGCTTCGTCGTTTTCCTGCTTTCAGGGCGTTCAGTTAGGCGAAACTATGGCAATCAATTAATTAAATTTTGTGAATTAAGGCTTGTCTACTTTGTTGTGATTGTATGAAGTTTCCTTTTTTAATTTTGTCCACAATTCGCAACATTGTGCTTTTGATGGAACGGGAGAAATCGATTGAACAATGAAAAAAGTAATATCCAGAAAGAAAGAAAAAACGTAATCATAGTTTGAACGCCCGTGCGGTTATTTTCTTTCAGTGGCTAAAATTCATAAAAGGAAATCCAATTTCGTGTTGCATTTGTTTTGACATATTCTCTAAAATACAGATAACCGAAACAAATAATAAAATATTTGTAGCATAATATCTCCCTATAGTTAATTTAAGAGAGATTGAATGAAAGTAAAAGCAACAATTAACACAAACAAACAAATCCTTTAAACAAATAACCCATTCTCGAAATAAGCACGCGAACAATTAACGAATCACCTTAATTAGTATTGCGCGACGCTAATTAATTCAAAACACCACTATCTCGTATGAGAATTGGATCTGTGTTAATTAGCGATGCTTTTATGTAAATGTTTCAATGTCGCTTTTGCATCACGCGCTGGCTCTCTCGCTCGCCTCCGTATCTTTTACGAGTATCCCCTGTTCGCCCCAAGGTCCAGAAAAAGATACACCGAGAATGTGCGCGCACGACGAAATTGTCCGAAACATTGGGAAAAACGCAATTATTTCGATTTCGCAACGTTCGCCCATTATTTCGTGTTTTTTTAATTAAATTTACTTGGAAGTAGGAAATTCTGCAACCTTCCCATATCTATGTGTGTGTGTTATATTTGGTGTGTTCTTGAAAATAAAGCAGGTTGTTTTATTGTATCGTGTGTATTGTAATGATTTTTCTCACGCGACAATTTGGCTTTGTTATACAATAGTAAATGATGTTGTTAACGTGAGGGGTTTTGTTTGTTGTGGTTGTAAATTGTGCTCGGGTTAATTGTTTGTTATGTCAATGTCGTGTTGACAATACGTTTTCTCTGTTTCGGCTCAATAACGCGTGAATTTTATTTATGAATTGCAAAAATTCCATATTTACTACTTTGTTTTAACATTTTGATGCATAAATAAAGGAGATTCAGTTTTAATGGGATTATATGTACTGCTATGATGTCAAAAAAAACTTGCTGAAATAATTATTTATAGTATATAACATTATTAAAATAATTAAAGTGGCTTTTAGTGGCGAATAGGAGAGTATAATTAACGAATAGCTTGACGAGCCCGTCACCTTATAAAACGTTACGTTTATTATAATACATATGTTTGTTAATCACAACTAAATTAATAAAAATACAATTACTAGGTAAATTTATTCAAAGAGAATTTACAAAAAAAATATAAATAATTTTCAGTGAATTATGAAAATTTACCCTGCATCGTTGTTTAAAGACTCAAAGTTCCGAAGAATATCAATACGATTTATTCTTCATACAGGGTGTAGACAAACAAAACGGAACAAAAGATTTTCAATGTTAAATTCTTTATATTGGAAAATCTTCCCTGATTATTTTAGAGTAAACATTTAAATTAATTTTTTATAGAGTAAAAATTTCTAAATACATTCATGTTATTGTTTATTTTTGCATTTATATAAACCCCAAATAATAATAAAATAAAAATTATAATTTTCACAAAAATAATGGTACCTATGAAATTAAAAAAAGAATGGTGCGATGCACGATGTTGATCCGTTTGCCACTGTCAAATTTATTGATTATTATATTTTTGTTAAATCTTAAAAAAATGTAAGGATACGCTTAGATCTCAGATTTTAAGATGCATGCAGCTGAAACATCAAGAAAAGTGGAGATGAAATTACTGTACCTAAAGGTTTATAGTCTTGATAATTTATGTTGAATTGATCAATGAACATAAACTAAATTCACACCCACAAGCAGAATGGGGTTCCTTAGGGTACAAACCTGTGACCCCTCTTATTTATTATCTTTATTAATGACATTGTTGATATAATTAGGTGCAACGTGCTCCTGTGCGCGAGTGATATGAAATTATTTAAAATCATTGAATCAATGGGTGATTGCATTTACATTGTTAATATTCATAAATGGTGGTAACTTAATGGACTGACTTTGAACTTATCGCAATGTAAATGCATGCCCTGTAATAACAAAAAAATAGTTTAAATTTAATTATGGTATTAACAATAAATTATTTCAACGTATAAACTCAATGAAGGACTTGGGAGTAACTTTCGATGAAAAATTGATGTTTACTAACCACATTAATAAGATTTGTGACAAAAGTATAGAATTTTTGAGCTTCTTCCATCGCATATGTAAAGGCATTAATGTCTTTAAAAAATATATAATTCATACGTTCGTTCAAATCTTGAATTTACCTCTGTTATTTGATCACCGTATCACGAGACTACTATAAATAAGATTGAAGCAGTTCAAAAAATGATTCTGAAAATGTTACTTTTTTTAAAGGAGAATATCCATCTGCATCCACTTCATATGATGACCTTTTGATAACATTTAATCTAGAAAGATTGAGTTATGGGCGTACTAAATCGCTAATCTTATTTTTATATGAACTAGTGCATAATTAGATCGACGACCCAAATATTCTAGCTAAGCTGATGTTTTAGGTTCCTAGATTTACATCTTGCAGCAATATTCTGTTTTATCAATCCCATATAAATATATTAGCTCATTTTAATTCTCCCATTATCAAAATGTTAAGAACTTATAACGATTTAAATGAGAGAGTGGATTTTTTTTCGTATACTAGGCAATCGATTTTAGCAATAATGTGGGATTTGTCAATTTAATTATATTATATTAATAATGTCAATTATGTATAGTTCAATCTTTTTAGGTTTAATTTTTTTTATTATATGAATTCCAGTCAATTATCTATTTTTTATTTTTAAATTAAGTGGAAACATTAATTTAATTATTTATTTAGCAAAGCATTTTATAATACTAATTTATATGTAATTGGATATGTATATACATCTGTTGGGAAAATAGATAATAATAATAATAATAATACTTACAACCACTGAACAACGCGAACTTGATCTTAGAGGTATTTTGTTTATTGTAAAAAATAAACAGTTTGCCCTAAAGCTATTAAATCTTAGCAATTTAGTAAGAATTAATCAAATTTTTAGATGCAATCACAAGAAAATTTGTAGAAAATCACAAGATCCAAAAAAAAATGCACTTTACAACGCACTATTTACAAGCAACATAAATTATCTATCTGCTATTTGGGGAAACACTACCAAGCAAAATAAAGGAAAACTACAACGACAACAAAATAAAATATAAAAATAATATACATACTCGACAAAAGGACGAACACTAAATATCGATAGAAAAGAGTATTCATTCACTAGGTCACAGTTACTTAAATAAATTAAATAATAATGTTTTGAAAATAATTAATAAATTATTTTCACATTTAGCTGTGTAACATTTTGACTTACGTTACGTAAGTACTTTAAACATATTTTAACATTTTTAAATTATGTAAGGGGCAGCTGTATTGGCGAGCGATAGATCCCGAAACACGTGTCCTCATGATTTTATATTAAGTAAAGTTCTTTTTTGTTTTTTTTACATTTAATTTTTCTCGGATAAAAAATTCGTTGCATAATGCAATGTCCGGCGGAGTATTTGCCGTGGAAGTATTTGTTTTAATATGAATTTGTTTAAAGTACTTAGGTAACGTAAGTCAAAATGTCACAGAGCTAAATGTGAAAATAATTTATTAATTATTTTCAAATCATTTTTATTTAATTTAATTAAATATCTATACGAACACACACGACAACTAGATATAGAAAAAAATATATATAATAACATACTGTTTGCATATAAAATACAACATACCTTCCTCAGAACACGAATAAAATTCAAAACAAACAATCAAGTATACAATTACAAAACCAGACGAAAATCAGACCTGCGAATTAACAAATATGACACCAGAAAATGCACATATAAAATCACTGAAATTAGTTCTCTTTAAACTCAAATAAAAAAAAACAACCTTATTAACAACGAAATAAAATGATTCAATAGAACCAAGCAGGTATCCTTCAATACCAATAGCCCACGATCGGGTTTGGACCCATGCATTGAGAGGCGAGGACCCAGGGATTGACTCAATAGAGAACTGCAGAGGCTATTTAAAATATTGTTTCATCTATGGAAATGCAAGAATTATTAGACTGATTTTAAGCAAAACTCAATACACTTTATGCTAAAGTAAAAAAAACTTAAACATAGCAGCCAAGGAATTAATAGTAACACAATGTCTATAATATCAGAAAGAGCTATAAATAGCTATGAATAATTTCTATGACTGCGTGTTACAGAAATTATTCAAAGGAATTCTAGAAGGCACTCTGTTTCGATTAAGTCTTAACATTTACAAATGCAAACTATAATATTGATAACAATATTCTGCAGCAGGTAAAACAAAATGATCAGGATCTACAATTACAAAATTATTATTAAATACTCATGTACATTATATTGTTAATCATTCATTAAAAAAATGGTGATGTGTCCATCATGGTACTTTCCCCGGTGAATTCGGTCAAATAAGTTTCTGATTGAAAATTTAATAGAAAAAGAAAAATAATTGATTGAAAAAATGGATTGTTGTGTTTTAAAGTTAAAGCCGAGTACTTGGAAGCATTTTATAATTTATTTTGTTATTTCTTACCTTAAAATGACTTGATAAAATCTCTCCACATCCTTTTTAAATATTTTTAAACTGGAAGTGTTTGCGAATATTAAATTTGACGGAACTTTGATATTTTACTTGTCATTAAAATAATTATTTCAATAATTAAAGTCTCCACCACCAACATAAAAATAATTGCTTATTTCTAAGGGAATTTATCAGGTAAACGAAATTCTTCCGCTTATAAAATAAAAACCGAAGGTCCTACAATAAAAGTTTTAAAACAGAAATTATTTATTTACCAAGATCTAAAACTTTTATTTCAAACATTTTTCTATCGGAATTAAAAAATGAAAAATCGCTAAGAGTAAAGTTGCACTTATAAAAAGCTTAAATATAAAGTTTGGGTTTAATCCATTCAGCCGTTTATGCGCTATCGCGGAAACACTCAGACACACACAGCCACACACAGACATTTTTTCAAAACTCAATGGAATGGCCTCAGGGGACCTCAAAACGTGCATAATTGTTGAAATTGGCGATTCGAAAATGTTTACAATCACAATACTTTCCCTTGGATAGGGGTCCTGGAAAGTAAAAAATCATGTTTCGTTTTAAAAATGGGATCAGGTTATTCAATTTTAACATTAAAAGTACTACATTGTCCATTGGTTCGTTACTTGTCAGAAAATCCATCACCTGTTTGGAATCCCCACCAAAAATATTTAAGTAAAATACTTTAAAAAGCCCAACATACATTTTTTTCAAAGAATCACTTACCTTCTTGTGCATTAAATAAATGATAATTATAATAATAATTCTTTACTCAATCAACTGAACAGATACACATATTAACACGATTTCCGTTAATTAAAAAAAAAATATGATTTTACACAATAAATATTATTTCATATGGAGAAACCATGGTAAAATATTTTTTTAATAAAAAGGTTTTCAAACTCTTTTTGAATCAATGTAAAGAAATGATTGATTTTATATCATTCAGCAAGTTATTTATAACTTGGGTCCTAATACATTTGGTGACTTTTGTCTTATATTACATCTAGTGTTATATGAGTGTGAGTCACTATGTTTAATAAAATTATATTTGTTTTCACGTGTGTATAATATTAATTCGAACATCAGCAGACAAGGGTAAGGCAAGTTTTTAAATATTTTCAAATAATACAAGAATGTGTTCGTGCTTCCCCATCCATCGCTCTAATTATACGTTTCAAAAATGATAAATACGATAGAGATATGATTTTTTTTCCAAAAATATTTAAATATTTTTAGGCGTATGAACATATTATGAATGTTAACTTTATTGGTAATATAGAATCTGAAAAAAAATATGAGGTATTCCATTAAAAATAATATAACCATGTTATGCCATGATTTTATGTTATTATTAGTTATGTGTTTTATACCCTGTATATTTGAAACTAATTTTAAAATTTGGTCCTGATAGACCTACATACGCCTGTGATAGCCGATTTTGAAAGAAAATATAAGATTTAGCTATAAAGCTACTTGGCGCGTACGTAAGACACCCTGTATATATAATATCTTCAGTTATGCAAACAATTTTATATAAAGCAAATTAACAATAGAATAATTATATTGTAGGTTGTTTTTAGAAAACGGTTATCGACCGTCGGTCTTTCTCTCTATTTATAAAATATGTAGTTGTAAATTTCAACTTTGATATAATCTATACATTCTAAATTTACTTAATAAAGATATCTAAACTGTGAACTCAATAGTTTCTAGAAACCCATAAAGCATACATTCTATGAACCCTTCGTGATTTGAAATTCGCTCATCTCCCTGACATAGCTGCGTTGATTGTTAAGTCAGATATGACAGCCCGGCATAATCGTTGAGACAATTTGCGCGTTTTCGCTTAATTATTTTATTTTTCACACAATCCCTCAAATGAATACCTCTTCCAATCCACCCAAGTCACACGCATAGCCCAAAGTTTGGTAAGCCTTTCCAAAAATTTAGAAACAGAAGTGAAAGAATGTCAAAATATTTTTCATGAGAATGAGATGGTCGCATTCAACCGTGTAATGTAGATTTTTTTTTAAATTCGCCGTCAGGAACCCTGTAAAGTTATAATGGCCCACTCTGTATATATATAACTTTTTTCTTTATATTAAATTATCAATGACCAAACAAAAAAAAATACGATTTCTAAGCCGATTTAAATAAATTTATTTATTACAACGAATTAACAAATGCTGACAAATTTCAACCGCATAACTCAGGGTGAAAACCATTATTTAAAACCGTGCCACGAGGTTAGCAATATATGCATATAAATATTAAAACAACATTTACAATCTACAAAAAAAAAACTCGCACACAGCACATATGCTAATGTATTCATCTGAATAAATAATAACGTGATTTGATGTAATAAATAACACTCGTGCGCCATCTTAGCACGTTTCTGTTAATGAATATTTTCTTTAATATCATCTTCAAAAAGAAGATGCGCGAAAAGCCTACGTTCGATTTCTTCCGCAATTAATCTTCTGGAAATTGTAGTTTAAATCACGAATTGCTCAGTCTGGGGATTTGCATATTGATACGGTACAATACGTAGATATTTTTTCAGTCCGTTTTGATGATGGATTTAAAGGTGTCAAGTGGTGTAACAAAGTGTAAAAGAATGGAGTATCATCAATGAGGACTTGCTTTTTTGTTTCGGTCTCACGGGTGAGTGAGTGAGAGTTGTGTCTGGTGTTACTTTTTTTTTGTTACTGAAAAGAAATGACATCGCATGTGCCATGCCCACATGTCTTCTCGTTTGATGATCGAATCGGGGACAATGTTTCTTTTTTATTAATGTTATTATTTGGCGCGCCTTTTGATATTATCTCAGAGTATGTTTACAAGAAGAAATTTTGTTTGATTTTGTTGATTTTTTGTATAATAAATAAAAAATATCTGTAGTAATTACAGTAAGAAGTGTGTATTATGATTAAATAAAATATATCCTATTGAAATAGACGTGAGTTGCGATGAGAAGCGAGTGTATGTGTGTACGCGTCAATTTAATGATTCCGAGCGTTATTCACAGCAATGGTGATTATTGAAAATCTCGAGGAGCCGCGCGCTCACGACGAGAAATATTGGAGTCAAGCGTTACACAAGTATCAATTTTCTCGTTGCTGTCATTTTTAAAGAGCACAATAAACAAACTACAAGCTGCATCCGCGACGGTGGCAAGTGCAGCATTGTGCGGATTTATTTGTACACGGTAAACATTTCAACATATCTTCTTCGCGGTAATAAGTATCAATGAAAGGAATGACATGACCTTTTAACGCGTCCTTGTCTTAATTGCTATAATCAATGTGGATCATCGCAGAACAATCGAATGCACCGCACCGGATGATACTTCATGGTCCGACCGTCTTAATGACCGTTTATTTGCACTAAATAGACATTCTATACACTCTTACTTTTTTTTTCCTTGTTTTCGCTTTTTTATTCCGATCCGCGATCGTTATCGCGGTAAATATAACAATCAATCGGTGGAACAACAGAGCCATTTGTTTTTATTGGGGTTAGAGCAAGGTCGCTGGGGGAATTTAACATGATACACTTGGGTAATGATGGATAATTTCAAGCGCGGGAAGAAAAAATCAGTGTAAATGTTATAGAAAATCAAATCGCGTGTAGACAATGATTCGAGGGGGAAAAACGAAGGACGGTTCGAGACGCGCCTTTCACGGATTCGGCGCAGCTTCGGCTCGTAATTGATTTAGACACGGCTCTGAGCAAATTTGCTTTGATATTTTGAGTGACGTGTTTTACTTTTATTTCACGATTCCCATTGACCGTCCGACAGGGACGCACTACAAAATTATTGAAACTCTCTCATATTGGAATAATGCGGGAAACGTTTTTTATATTCTCAATATTTAAGAAATTTCTTTTTTACTCTCTCAACTTGTCTCTGAAAGAGTATAAATGTAAGTAAGGTAGTAAAGATACACTAAATTAGTGTATCACGGTTTATATACCTTAGCTGAAAGTTATCATTCCTTATGGATTTTAAGCTACGAAAATATTTAAAAACACTCCATCGAATCATGTTAAAAAAATTAATAATAATAACACGAGAATACTTTCTAAATAAAAAAGAAACAAATAATTAAACAATGAAATAAATAGAATAAATTATTAAAAATCAACGAATAAAACACAGATTAGATTGAATAACTTTAAATTCTCGACTAGTTTCGGGTTATTAGCCCATTTTCAAGAGAATTTAAAAATTTTATTGGATATTTACATGAATTGGATATTTTGATTTTTTTAATTTTTATTTTAATTTAATTGTGGGGGAGGCAAAATAATTTGGGTCGCAGCATTTGCTCATTAGGTGGAAAAACCCCACTAAGAAACCATCCTCAGGATCATTATGGAATTATTTTGCTAGAATAAAACAAAATTAGTTATTTATGAATAAGTTGGATTGCTAAAATGAAATGGAAATTAATATAATTATATAGATTATATATATATTGTTTAATAATAGAATAAAGTGAAAAGTAGTATTTATAATAAATACCATTAGAAAAACTAGCCGAAATTTTAATATAAGATATAATGAACACTAGAGCATTTAGATTAAATAAAGATTGTAGTACTTTTTCAAATCATATACTTACAAATAGTCACACTTTTCCAAATTTAAATAATACAAAAATCTTGCATCATTGTGAAAAAGGTCAAAAATTAGATATATTGGAAGCAATGGAAATTTATTTACACAATAAAGACACTAATTCATCACTTCTAAATGAACAAGTAGAACTATTATATTCTTCACTTTATGAATTATTATAAATACTAATTTTCACTTTATTCTATTATTAAACCATATATATATACATTATCTATATATTTCTATTTTAAATTCTCTTGAAAATGGGCTAATAACCCGAAACTAGTCGATGATTTAAAGTTATTCAATCTAATCTGTGTTTTATTGGTTGATTTTTAATAATTTATTAATATTTATTTCATACAATATGAACTATCAATGTCTAAATATTAAAACCATTAATAAAATTAAAAAATGATTTATTTTACCTTGTTTCTTATAATTCGTTGAATCAATTTCCCTTAAAACGGACCAACAGTGATCCCTTAACATTTTTGTGTCGATCTTCAAAAACCTTGAGATCCTGATGAAAACGCTTGCCCTGTTTATCACTCATGCCACCTACGTTTTCAGGATGTCAGGAAACAAAGTGCAAATGCGAGTGAGGGAAATGTATTTTAAGAGACGTATTCACACCCATCTCGGGATAATTTCGCAATAATTCAGCAACAAAATCCTAATATCTCTTATATATGTATTTTTTATATTTCATATAAATTCTTAAACAATATTTTTTTAAAAGATGTCCAGGCATATACAAATTGTCAAACTCTTCACCTTGCATTATTTTACATATTTGTGGGCTCACAAATATGCCCACTTTTAGTTTTGCTCCTGAAATACTTGGAAACAATTTTTGTAGATACTGAAAATCAACAACGGCTTTATCTACAGTTTTCACGATTTTATTCATGAGATCTAATTTAATATGTAATGAGGACAAAATCATATTTTGTGGATCCACCAAAGATATTTCTTTAACTTTCATTTGTCATGTAATAAATTCATTCGGAGTAGGCTATAATTTTTTATGAAGTGGTATGTTTGATATTTCCTCCTTGTAAACTCAATAACTAGTTAGCCACATTTAGGTCTTCACATATTTTCCAGGTGTGCTGTTCGTATTTATGTATTTAATTAGAACAAATACCGTGTCATATGTATCTCTACTGTTCATAGCATAGCCAATTGTTAAAGATGGTCTTTTATTAGAATTGTGAGGAAATAGAGCTTTTAAGCTACTCGTTTGGATCATATTCTTTATCCATCGCTTTGAAGAGTCCTGCAAAATCGTGGTATGCATGAAACACATCCTTTTTAATGGAGAAATCACTGCAACTTTTACATCTTTTCCTATAATATGTCACTTGAGTACTTTGTGTCAGAAGGTTGTAATTGTTGTAATCGATAGGCAAGAAGCTCTGCCTCTGATTTCGATGCAAAATTATGTTCTGTGGATCAACCAAAGATATTTTTTAACGTTCATTTGTCCATGAATATATTCATACGGAGTCGGCCATACATATTTTATATGGTGAAGTTTTCTAGCCGACCGTCTTATAAACACCGAAAAAGGCAAATTTGGTTTATCCGCCTTGCAAACCCTGCAACATGCCAACTACCATTTTGTCTCCATATATTTTCCAGTTATGCTGTTCGTATTTTACGAGTTTAATTATATCAGATATCGTGCCATATGTGTCTTTACTGTTCACAGCATGATCAATTGATAAAGATGATTTTCTCTGCTTTGGATCTTGACTGCTGTAAATCTCTTACAAGATCGTTCAATTGAATTCACTTTGGTTAATTAAAATAAATTCATCAGATTTTGTTGAAGACGTTGACCTTTAACAAAAATATGTTTGTTTTCATAATTAAAACCGGAAGTCTTTGTCATCCTCTTTCGTGATTCTCGGGCATGGCGAAGGCAAAGTTGATTAAAAAAATTTCTCCTGACACCCATCGCACTAAAGTCATCCTACAGTTTTCACAAAAAGAACGTGAGTCTCTTGATTAGACATTTCAAATCCAAAATAATGAATGTATGCTGTTTTCATGCTTCTGATATTGGTTTCCTTTATTTTGCAAACATCAATTGCCCACAAACATAAAAAAAACGATCACAATATGTTTTACACGATCTATTCGACATTTATTTATTTTATGTTGCCTATTTGTATTTAGTTTTGTGTTTATTAGTCTCTTAAGCTTCGTGTTTTATATTTAGTCTTTTATATATTAGTTTTAAGTTTTTATATCGCCTGTTATTAAAGATAGTGAACCTTTTGAAATTTGGCATGGTAAACAACCAAGCATTAACATGTAAATAATAATTGAGAGCACAGTGATGGTGTGTAAACTTATAGGATTGAATAAAAATGTGAAAGATAGAGAATTTATGATTTTCATAGAAACAGGGTTATAACCAGTGGATATGTTGTACTAACGGAAGATATTGAGGAAAATGTCCCCATTATGATACATGATAAAAATATATTTTTTTTATATTTAATCTAAAATCCCCATCTACCATAATGGTGGTGTAGGGGTACATGATAAAAATAATATACAATAATTGGCGGATTCAGTGGGGGAAACATCAGAAACAGAAATACATAACTCTGAAACAGAAGAACGTAATGAATCATTAAACAGAGACTCATATTTTCATAAAGAAATTAAATCTAAAGATGATGAAAGTGATTATGTTCCAGAAGAAGATGATAAAGTTAAAAATTTTGGGATAAGAAGATCAACCAGAAAAAAAAAAAACGAATAAATTTGAGGAATACATCATTTATGCGTGCATGCAGAATACAAATTTGTAAAGTGACCCTATTAGCTTTAAGAAATGTCAAGACCAGACAAAGAAGAATGGAATAAAGCGATGATGGAGGAACTTCAAACATTTGAAGAAAATGAGGCATGGAAATTTATAGACACTCCGGAACTGGAGTGCAAGTGGATTTTTAAAGAAAATTGGAAAAAATGTAAAGTGCCCGATGATATTTTAACAGGAGTTAAACAATGTGAATCATTATACTTTCTTAAATTGTTTAGGTATAAAAAAGGGTTGTAATATGCTGATGTAGTAGGGATGCTGGTAATGCATCACCATATTATGTTGGCACAACTGACAATAACAAGTTCTTAAGTTGTAGTCGCATGATAAACACGTTACGAGCAAGTTTAGCTAAAAAACAGCGTTTGTCTTGCAATTTTATTTAACACCTAAGATTTTTCTTTAGATATATTAATGTTGACAATATTGGTTCTAATAACATTATCATTTCTAAAAATGACTTTGTTGTGGACAGATTCAATGTTTCTTTTTTCGTTTGTTTGTTTCGTTTAGATTAGGAGTTACATTATCATTACTTTTCTTTAAAATGTCAGCTTCAATTTTATTGAAGATATTTGTTGGTGAGTACGTGAAGTTTCTTGATATAATGTAGTTCCTTTCTTCACTTTTTTTATTTTTATCACTATATGTACATTTCAAGCACAACGTGACATGTACATATAATGATAAAAATAAAAAAAGAGAGGAAAGGAATAAAATATTACTATATTATTTCAATTTTATTATTACCTGATGGCTTATTTTTCACTCAATCATTTTTTTTTCATTTTGATTGTGTTTACTTTTCACAGGACTAACATGACACAACATATAAAATCGTTGCAATGGACTGATGAGACCGCAAAATGAATATAATCGACTTTTCGGATTCTAAACTACTTAAGATAAAAAATTCTCGGGAAATATAAAAAATGTATTATCAAGCAACCGTAAACAAAAATGTAAATAAATTTAATTAATTTGAGATGATACCGATATTGAGCGATGATAAATTGCACGATTATTGATTGAATCAATATTTGAAGGCCTCTCCGAGCGTCCGTTTCAATTCTATAAGGAAATTTCGATTATATGTTAATGAGGCTCTTAAAAACAATGTTAAATTTACAAACAAATAAATTACACAAAACTCGCCGAGCTCCCATAACTATTGCAAAATAATTCAATGGACCATCCATCAAGGGATTGCTCTGCGTTGCGTATATTTTTTGAAGGTTATTAAATTGAAAATAACTAAATAAATCAAATGCTAAGAAGATTAAAAAAATAATTTCGAAATAACAATAAGTATTATTAAAATATGGAAATTATTCACAATTAACTATACTAAATGTTTTTCTTAACAACTGTACGTTAAAAACTACTATTTCTTATAGCTGGAATCTTTATTAGTATTCAATTTAATAACTACTAGTTATATTTAAATAGGTTTTACAAGGTGGGACACAATGAAAAATAGATACCTAGATGTTTTATGCATTTTTTGTTTAAATAAATTTTCTTAAAAAAATGCATGTATTTATAAAATTATCCATACAATTTTTTATGTTACGGAAATATATTATTTTAATATAGATTTGTTAGAATTGGTAGCGCTGAGATTTTTTTATTAGTTACTTCTGCATGTAATAATTGAATTAATGATTTTTACTTTTTATTAGCCAAACAATCACGGTGTAATAAAGACCTCAAGATACCTTATAAGGAAATAAAATCCATGGTACATGGATTATCGATTTCGATTTTTTATAGAAATAAAGAGGGAAATATATAGAAATAGAAATCTTTATTAGTGCTAACAACATGAAGTCTTACACACGTCAAATACAGTTAATATTTTTCTATAATACTTTTTAAATAATGAACAATAAAATATAGCTATATCAAAATATAAGAAACACAAAAAATGACAATCAAATATAGTTTCAATATAAATTTTAACAATTGCGCTGAGGTTTTGTTGTTAATATTTTTTAATTAAATCAGAGTAACTTTAATGGAAAAATGAAAATTTTCGTCGAGGAGAAGATTCAATTCTAGGAGAACTTATTGAATTCGCTGAGCAGTTTCGAGACAATTAAGAGTATGCAAAGTTAGCATCTTAATATCAAACAAGAATTAAAGTTTCTAAAAAAATATTTACAAATCAAACACAATAGATATGAAATATCTGCAATTCTCGAATTTGACTTACGGGCATTCTAAAAACGAAGAAAGTGTATGTTTGAATTAGCGATTTTAATTTTTCATTGGCCAAACGATTTGTGAGGTAATATAGATCTAGATACCTAATACGTAATTTATTTCTATAAATATGTGACTGAAATGTTATGGTGCAAATCATTTAAAAATATGTAAAATACCTATATAGTTTTGAAAAGGAATGTGAATCTAAATCAAATTAATAGAATTTATTTAAATAATAATTTCTGTAAATAACTGAGCGAAAATCTTACGACAACCCGTAATCCCTAATTGATTCAGCCAGTAACGACGCGGTCGGCAGGTTTGCAAACTCGCAACGTTGTTTCACATGATTTACCGGTGTACTTAATGTAAACTTAACTGTAAGTGATTATTTGTAATGAATGGATAATATCTGTTAAATATTGAAGACGTTCTCTTTAAGGTGCACAGGTGTGAATGTATCTCACGGTGCTAAGTCATAACCTGCCTACGCGGGCCTGCATATCTCTAATTCACGTTCGTGACTTACGGTCTTATTATTCATTTTTAAATTCTCTATTCACTTATTTGAAAAATTATCCGCCTCTCGCTCCGCTCCGGCCGGTCGTCTCGCTCTTTCTCCTTTGGCGAGCTGAGCGGGAGAGCTCGGGCCGCGTGGTGCTTTATGGTTTTGTGTCCGACGTGTACGAAAAAAAAAATAACGAGGCGTTCCGATGAGTAGGAAGTTTCTCTGTTTCTGCATTGCGGTCACATTACGGTTAAATCTGGACCGATTGATTCTAATCTAATAATAATTATTGTCTCACAAACAGGAAATATAATAATATGAATTTTTAAAATCTATTAAAAATTATATATATATATATTTTAGAAAAATCGGAATGTGCTTACTTCAGAAAAGAATTCGTCAGTGTTTAAATGAGAATGCAAAAATTATTTTTTTATATCCAAATTGTATTGTTGTCTGAGGAATCGTTACTGTTTCTACCCGTCGCAATGTGTTTAAAATTCTAACTTAAATAAACATATCGCAAAAAAATTAAGTATGTACAAAAATATTAATTGCTGAAAATATCATTAGAACAAAGAGCAAATAATATGCAGATTGAATTATATTCTAAGCCTACGTACGTAGTGAATGTAATGCTGATAATTATTAGAATAAGTGAACTAGAAAGTGCACGTATTATAAATTTACATTACGATAACATAAAGTGACCATTTAAATAGAACGATGGATATGTGTTCTATGTGGATGAATTTATATTATAAAAATGTATATAAAATCAAATTAAGATGTATAAAAAATATTAATATTAATGGAAAGTTTGGATATTTTTTTTTTTTTCATTACATTTTATTATTGTACATATGCCAAAGCCTTTCTGAATTTCCATCAATTGCCGCAGGAGGGAGCTGCAAATGACCTTAAAAATTTTAATGGGAATATATTCCGGTGAGATTTCATTGTATTCTTGGTTTAGTAATTACTCAACGATTTAATTAAGAAATAGTGATATGTCTATCATGGTACTTTTCCCGGTGAATTCGGTCTAATACGTTATTGAATGAACATTTAATAGTAATGGAAGAATTATTATTTAAAAAAATGGAATGTTGTTTTTTTAAAGTTAAAGGTGAGTATTTGGAAGAATTTTGCAATTTAGTTTATTTCTTCTTACCTTCCAACAAATTTACTAAATTTATTCACACATTTTTTCATTGCTTGAATATTCCTGAAAGATGTATGAAATATGAAGGCATTTTAACGTTTTATTTCACATAAAAATAATTATTTAAATAATCACAACATAAAGAAGATTATAAAAGAACTGTTTATATCTAAGGGTATTCATCAGGTGGATGAAACTCTTCCTCTCATAACATGAAAACTAATGGTCTTAGGGTAAAAAGAGATATAGCAAAAACTATTTATTTTTTATAGATGTACAATGTTTATTTCAAACATTTTTCTATCCAATTAAAAACATAATAATCGCTAATAGTAAAGTTGCAATTAATTAGGTTTAATGCTAACCAAAAGCTTTTCATATCTCACAATTGTTATAAAAAAATACAACATTTAGGTTCAATCTGTTCAGCCGTTTTTGTGCTATCACGGAAACACACACACATATGATATGTTTCAAATATCGATAGAATGGACCTAAAAACGTGTATATCCGTTGAAATTGTCGAAACGCCAATTTTTGCGATCACAATACTTTTTATTGAGCAGGAGTTCAGGGAAAAAAGCACTTAAATCATCAGATGTTATAATGACATTTTCACAACACAAGCTAAATATTTTTTTAAACGAACATTGTTTTGAAATGATAGATAATAATGGTGATGATATGAGGAAAATAGATTTTTTTATGCAATATATTGAAAATTTTAATTATGTAAAATAGAAATAAAAATACCACTACTAACAAATCTTTATTACTTAAGAATTTACATGTAATTATATTGTATACAACTTATGATATGTATGTACAAACTTTACTTTACTTAAGTAAGGGCTGTCCACCAAAAGTCTTTCTGCCCTTTATAAAAATCTATATTATTTTATATATTTTGCTGTTAGTTTTAATTTAAGGATGGAAGGAGGATATATATTCAAATAGGGTGATGGGTTTTTAAATTTGGGAGTTATGTCGGGATTTCTCAGGATGCACATTTTTTAAGCAATTCAAAGTTGTTGTTATTGCATGCAAAGCGTTCTGCGAGGTATAGTAAACTATCTTTTATGGGAGTTATTTTGGTCACTTTGTATATGGAGGGGGTTCTGTGGATGGCGGAGTTTTGTTAATGTACGGAGTGAGGATCTCTCTGCTACTTATTAATTAAGTAGTTATTAAGGGTTGTGGTATTTGGGTTTATATAAATAATAGAGCTATAATCAAGAATAGGGCGGCATATCATTTTGTAAATTTTCGTGCAGGTCTTTGTACTTATTCCTTTGTTGTTGTAGGTTAGGCAACGGAAATATTTTGCTCTCTTTACGATGTTAGTTTTCAATAAGGATATGTGCTTCTTAAAGGAACATTAGTATAGTGAAACAAAATCAATTTTTTAATTTAAATGTTTTTTTTTTTAATTAGTTAAAATATTTCATTAATCGGTCACTCTCTACCAATTCATTAACTCATGCATACATGACAGTTGAGCTAGCTAGCATAGTTTTAATTTGAAAATCACCATAAATTCATACAGGGCAGACTATAGTCGATAGCCCATGACAGACTATCAACACAATTGTACATATTGTTCTAATAAATTTTCTAAATTATGTTGTCATATTGTCTGAATAAAGATGTTTGTATATATATATATATATATATATCAAGTGATTAATGATAACTAAATTGAAATTAGATTATGTTATTTCTAAATGTCACATGTACATTTCCTACTTACTTCTTTTCAATAAGAAACTGATTCTGTTATTGAAAATGAGTAAATAAGTATTTTAATTTTCATTGAAATTTCTGGAGTAAACATATTTCAAACAACGTTAATAATTTCTAATAATAATGAAAAAGTTAATTTACTGTGAGTCAAAACAAATTACAGAATACATATAAAATATGTTAAAAAAGTTATGTGTTTTTCTATTTAATGATGCGATTTTACGCTTAACAGAAGGTGTGATTAGCGCCAGAGCATGCAGTTTTTTTACAAAGTGTGTGTGTTTATTTCCAACTTTGATTTTTCAACCTAGCGGCAAACATCTGAACTACTAGATACTGTTCCACAATAAAAATGATGGCGTCGAACTAGATTTGTTCTGAACGACTATTTAATAGGATTAACGAGTTTACAAATAATATATTATGAATGTACTTAATATGGATATTTAAGAGGAAGACTTTCTACATGCAGTTGAATGTGTTTAATATAGATTAGATGTACTTTTGTAAATGAAATTGATTTTTGAAAAAATATTTTTTTTACTTTTTTTGTTTTTAAAAAATAAAAATTATCTGATGTCCTTCATCAGTAAATAAGCTATCTGCCTGTATTTAATTTTTATTTTTAATGGAAAAAATATAGGTTGACAAAATAATAGAATAATAATTGAATATTTGTTAAAACCCCCTTCAAATACGATATTAACAATTAAATCTAAATTTCATTGTTTTGCTAAATAAAAATCATATATTCCTTATTAGTTCTTCCACAAAATCCATTAATACTGTACTGACCTAGATTTTGCTATAGCAAAAAAATATGCAGGATATAGGAAAATGTATGCATCCCTTTTTAGCCATAAGAACAAAGGACCATTAATCTTCTGTTATAAAAGTTGAGATTTTAAACTTATGTATATTTTATATTGAAGTTATCTGGATAAAAGAATACTTTTATTTTGCCAAAAAAATACAAATATCTATTGAAACAATGAAGATTTCAATAGAGGTAATTAGCATTGCTAATATGCAAAGTCAAATATCTATTGTGTAATTCAATGTCCTGCGTGAGTATTTGCCTGGGAAGTAATTGTTTCAATAGATATTTGTATTTTCATTGTACTTACTTCGTAAGTCTTTAATTGCATTGCAATTAGAAAGAGAATAATTAACTAATTTCAAATTCTTTTCTTTTACTTCAATTCAAACTGCATTATAGAAAATGTAGAGCATTTCAACGAACATTATAATTATTTTTATGACAAATAAAACGTCAAACTCTATACATCTTTCGCGAATGTCTCAAAAATGTCTAAAAAATGAAAAATAATGTGGGGAAATTATGTAAAGCCATTGTAAGGAAAGAAATAACTAATTAAATTTTAACATTCTTCTAAATATTTCGCTTTAACTTTAAAAGACAATAATCTTTTTTTTTTCATTTAATTTGTTTTCATTTGCTTTATAAATGTTCATTCAAAAACCTATTTGACGGAATTCGCGAGGGAAAGTAGCATGATGGACACATCACCATTTTTTGTTTTCATGGTATTAAATTAATTCAAATTATTTTCGTTGTTGAAAATAATGATGATTTCCGATAAGCCATAAATTAAATGATATCTATAAGTGCAATATATTTCTTCGTTATTCTTTCCATTTGTAGAGGGCAGCAGCGGCCCCTACCTAGCACGCAAAACCGTTATTTTTACAAGAGAGTATAGTTTACTCACACACATTTAATCAATGGAATTAAAATATTTCAATATATATTATAATTTTTAACTGGAATACGAAATAATGCCAAGCAATGAAAAAAAAAATGGCGATTCAATAGATTAATTTTGAATATTTTTCTTTTTGATTTTAAAAATAATCAATAAAGGTATGAAATTTCACGAAATAATAATTATGGTAATATAAACATATGTTACGCTAAGATAAGTACCGGATGTTAAAATAAGAAAGGTACCGGCTATATCTCTCGAACTTTAAGTTTTAGATATTTCAAGTAAAAACAAGTTCATGAAATTGGCCATAAAAATGGTTTAAATAGTTTTTTAAGTTCTCAACTCTTCCGATAGGGGGCGCAATGAACACAAAAAAAAACATAATCAAAATCAAATTAAATCATTAGATTATATTTCATGGGATATTTTGCTTTATTATGCAATGAAGAAGTTTTTCAGTAATATCACCAAATAATTGCAAATGTATGCATGTAAAAAAAAATATTTTCACTGGTGCCAATGTTTGATAAAATTTGCTGGTGAAAGGAAAATAATTTGTCTTGCCTATAATTTTTGCCTCATAATCATAAGCAACTTTGCAACTTAACATTTCTTTTTTCAATTTATTTTAAAAATTTAAAATGTGATTAAAGTTCATTATAGTTATAGGGTCAGTCTCAAAAGTAAAAAAAAAATGTTTATAATGAACGTTTAAACACAATCACTTAAATATTTATTGAATATACAGTGTGTTCAATTTACTTAGATAATTGTGCAAACTTGTTAGTTTTTTTGTTGGGAAATTTGGGTTCAATATTTAATTCCTAAAAAAATAATATGAAATACATACAGAGAGTTTTATGTAACACCGATCATGCTAGAATGTACTCAATGTAAATTTTCCTATGTTCGATTTGTTCAGGAACGCATCAAAGCTGGGTTTATGCCCAGAAATACAATCAAAGGGCATTTTTGTTTCAAGCCGGTTATATGAAAATTAAAGTACTACAAAAATGATTGCAATAGTACGACCCAAATTGTATACCTAAATTGTATTATTATATATCCTAGGTCCACGCCAAGCTAAGTATCTCGAATATAAACATCTCTCCGCGCTGTCGACTGAATAGAATACATTTATTTTGTGCTTGATTTAACTTTTATTAATTTATGCGATAATTTTCGGTAAGTACTATTAACAAGTAAATTATGAAAATTACAATTTATAAATCGGCGTCACTAGGGCCAACTCATATGTCTGAAACAATTTAAACGATTTTGTTCGCTCTCTTAATCCAAGACTCATGTTCGAAGGTTTGTTATCATTCTCCTAATTACTATAGTGTACAGGGTAGCCCAAATTAAATGTTAAAATAGGGAATCCCGATTATTAAAAGATATAGAAAAAAAATTCGATGGCGCACACTCGAGCTCTTTTTTTGGAAACAAACTTAATGCCGATAAATGAAATTATTGTCTTTTGTTTGCAAGTTACAGCCAAAAATTCAATATTTTCTATTTTTGATTTTTAATACTATTTCAGCAATTTATTATTTAATCAACATGAGGATCTTTAGTTACTTTTTTCGAGGAGAATTGATACAATTTAAAGATGTTTCCATCTGCATTAATTAACGAGATAGAGGACTAAGTTATATATTTTTAAATAGAAGTCATAGTAGGCTGTATTATTAATAAGTTGGTTATCTTTTTCCTTCCCATTGACAATGTTACATGTCAATGAAAAGAAAAATAATGATACTATATTTGCAATTTATTAAAATATACTATATATTTATTAAATATTTCTCATAAAACGCAGTTAGCTTGTTTAATATTAAATTATCTTACTACTATTCTTATATTTTGAGTGGGCTTATATTAGAATATGATAATAATTTACAATATCCAATTTGGACCGCCATGTACGTGTTGGAATATTTTAATTGAAACTAAAAGTATAATTCAATTTTGATTTAACGTGAAAACTTTGATAAGTCGTGAAATGTGAAAACCAGAGAATGCGACCGTTATCCCGCACTCACAACAAGAACGAGAAAGAAAAAAAATAAACGAATTATTAATTACACGATCGAGCGGAACAAAACTCGAAAGCACGAAAGCTCGCCGTCAAAACAGCGTCAAAACAGCGGACGGACTGATTCCCCAGAAATCAACAGGAGTCACAGACGCCCAGATCTTATCTGGCTCGCATCACATAAATAATTCATGCCCTCGGGAACGATCCCCGGTTTGTTTTTCTTTAATTAAAAATTAGGCGCAACCATCAACGTCACCCGACCGGGGGTTAATGATTTTGTCATTACACCGTTTATCTCTTCCCCTCCCGTTATTATCATTCCGAAAGAAACGGCCGTGGTATTAGAGTAAATGTCAGACGGATTCTTGAGATGATTAAAGCGTCTCTCGGCCGTAACTCATTCGAAAAAAGACGCGCGCCGAACGTAAATTAGCATTTCGTGAAATTGAATGATCACCTGCTAATGGATGGTTTTAATAATAATTTCGGATTAAACGGAAATGGATAAACGCCGGAGATTTATGCGTTGTGAAAATTAGAATGTCGCAAGGTGATATTTAATCTTTTTTAAGAGGTCTAATCAATGGTTGTTGTTTTTTTTTTCCTTCTTCTTCTCAATCTTACTAAATGGAATTATAGTTGGTTCGTATCACAAATTGGGAATTGTCGGGCATAAATCATTCTGTTAAATTGGTTGTTAACATGAAATATCATTTGGATTTAACTAATTTTTCTAATCCATCGTCGATATGTTTTGTGTTTGTGGAAGTTATTCGATTTAATTGAATAACACATGTGATTTCACTTTGAAAAATTAATGAATAATTTCAGTCGGAACACAATCAAAATTTCAAATATTAACCACTTTTGCATGTTTGAAAAAATGTAAAATAACAAAAATATAATTAATTATTAATTACGGCTGCAAGACCCTCGAGCGATTGCCAATTTATATATAAATTAAAATTTATCACTGTAAATGTATGTATAATCGTAAATATTGTAACATTGTGAAATACTATTTTTTCTCTAAATAAAATAAATTTAATTAAAGAACATGAAAATAATTAATAAATTATTCCTTATTTGGCTTTATTAGTTAATTGAAACTTAATTAAATTAAATTATTAATAATATTTATATTATGAATTGTAAAAATATTGAGGTATAATTTAAATTTAATTAAACATAAAGTGGAAAAGAAACCAATTACACACTACCCACCGGCAATCGGGGGACGTGGGTTCAAATCCCATCAGAAATGTTTCTTTTCCACCATATATTTAATTAAATTTAAAATATACCTCAATGTTGCACATTGAAAGTTTCTACAATTCAAAGTTGTTTTTGTATAATTTATTTTAAATACCTCTGACCATAAACCTTATTATTATTTTTATTTATTTCTCTTTACAAAGGAAAATACAAGTTCACTTATAATCTAAACATGAATATAATTACATATAATTACTTACATACTAATTGGTGTAAATTACAATTAAAATTAATATAAAGACGCTTGCAAATTATTAATAAAGTCATTCTGATTTGATGAGCAAACGTCGACTGCATACTGTTTTTCATGATATTTTTCTTATAAAGGAGAACGTGAATGATGAGTGGTTCTAGGCGTATCATCGTAAAAAGTTCTACAGCTTCTCGAGAACAATTGTCGGTTTTATGATGGATAATTTTATACAATTCTTGTTCGTGTTTTATTTACATTTAACATCTTTACTCACTCGATAACCAGAAGTTTCATTAATTGAATTATAAAAATAGTATTTCGCCGAGCACGATAAATGTTTGAAATATATCATTTAAAAAATCAAGTGTACAAAACATATTCGTTTCACTATTTTATAATCTATCCTATAATATAAATAAATCACCCATAAAATTATACACGAATCCGTTCCATTAGTTTTTAAAGAACGTTCGCAAATAAATTATTGAAAGATGATTGTCGGTGAGGTCTTCTCATGGCCAGATTTTTTTCCCTTCCACATATACATCCGATATAAGGTAATAATAAAGCAATACACAGACGAATAAACAAATCGATTTGTGCGAGAGAGGATGAACTAATGATATCATCGTGTTTGTTCATCTAATTGCATCATAATCACTTTTGTGTGCGCGCAAGAAATTATTTTATTAAGTAATAACTCCTATAATGTAATTGCGCATTGTTCAATCATCTCCGATTCGCTTCTTCGCAACAAAACAAAGACTAATCCAGAACGGGAGGAAGCGCATTAAGGTTACCTTGAGTAGGAAAAAAAGGATGGACGATTGTGGATTATTGTACATTCTGGTGACATTTGAAATACAAACAATCTCTTCGACGTAAAAGGGATTTTAAAATTGTTTTCTATATCCCGTTCTAAAATTATATAGACAGTTATCCTGTATTGTTATATTTTTCAATAACTATGAGGAGTAACACAGAATGAATATTTTGAACTATAATATTAGTTTATCAAATTTAATAGTCGAGTTATAAGGACCTCCCTTCAAGATTTAAATTAAATCGATATTCAAATTGACAATTATTAAATTGTATATACAGAGTGGCCAGAAAAGATGTGATAATCTTCAGTAAAAGTTGTTCGTTAATCAATTTTAAGTAGAAAAAAAAAAAAACTAAAAAAAGTTTAAAAAATAAATTTAATATACCAAAAAAAAAAATGGATAATTATTCAATAAGCTTTATGAGGCCATTAATATTTCAAATATGTGACAAGAAATTGTTTTTAACATTTTATGTACAATTATTGCTATTAATAATCGACTCATCATTAAATAAACATTTGTAATGTTTAACTGGATGTCAATAGAACTAATTTTAATCAAAATATTTCAAAAATATTACTGATTTTTAGTCACATTTTTATTATATCAATGGCCTCGTGAGTGTTAATGAAGAACCGTACAATATTTTTTTACTTAAATTTTCTGCTTGAAATTAATCAATGAACAATTTTACCTGAAGATTATCACACCTTTTCTGGCCACCTTGTGTATACACACATCTTTATATATAGACTATACTGATAATACAAAACAATATAACATAAGTATATACAATACGTATAATACATTACACAGAGATATGTCTGCCTCCTTAAATTGTATTTTCAAAACTTTTGAAATATACAATTTACAAATCTTTAATAACTTTAAGGTATATCCAATTATTTATAGTAAAACATAACATTATAAATGCTATGTTCAGTTTCATCAACATTACGACTAACGGCAGCTCATAAATTATTTTATAATACTGTATTGTTAATAGATATATATATATCCTTTCAATGGGTTTAACATAAAGGTTACGTAAATATGAGGCCATCTGTAGACACGTGTTTCGGGATTTCATTTCTCATCAGTACAGCTATGCCTAATATAGTTGCAAAATTGATAATTAAACTAATTAAAAACTCACCGTCAACACTGAGATCCCCGCTGGAACTGATCGTGTTGGAGGACTTTTTTTTTGGACGGGTGGTCACGCAATTGCCATAAGTCGTAATGTCACAGATAATAATTGAATAATAATACAGGTGATAATTTATTAATGAAATATTTTGAAATTCAATTTAATATTTTTTAACATTTTTAACAATTTATTTAAACTTTAAACAAATGTTCTTGTAGGAATTGGCCACCGTCCTTTGAGCCATTGTATTGTTATTTTCCGATAATATTATCGGTATACATTCTTTTGTATGTAGTGTGAATAAAAAGCTATTTTGTTATAATAAATCACATGATTGACTTTTTGAGATAAAAGAAATATCAATGATTACTTGAATATGCTTCTTATGTATTGACATGGATATTATTAAATTGAACATATGTTCAATGAAATAAAATTCCTACTGAACGAATCGTTCTGAAATGAATACAAAGATAACAACTTCTACACAATTTGTTTTTCATTATTAAATTAAATTTCATTACGTTACATGCCTAAAACCAGAGGAGTCGACGAACAAAACTTGATAAGATTAATAAATGTTTGCTTTTTGTATTTTTATAGCGGGCACACACTTTATTGTTTCTATAATAAATCAATATTATTTGGGTTAAAGGTTAAAGATTGTAAAGTGTGGGTTAGATTATAAAGAATTTGCTAAATTGAAGGAAGAGCATGAAACCATCTAATGTAATCAAGCTGATTATTTATAGAGATTAATAATTGTTTTACTAGAATTTTTTGTAGTGTTCTTTTAAAGTCAGGCAATTAAATACAAGATTGCATATATGTGTTTGACAATTTAATAATAAAAATAATATCCACATATTAGCTATTAAGAGAAATAAAGCTTAAGATAGTTTTTAAACAAACTAAATTAAGTGTATATAGTAATTATTATTAAAAATATTGCAATTTTGTTTCCTCCACAATGAGACGGGAAAGTATGAATATCACATGATTGAAATTAATATGTCGAAATAATTCTAAATTAACACTATTTTTGAATTTCAACTATTTATTGTCCTTCACAACATTATTATTAAAATTAATGAAATAGAGTAAATAGTTGAAAATCTGATACAATGTTTAATTCAAAATTAGGCTTTATATTTGACAATAATCTTCATTTCAAAACATATGTTTAAAAATTATGATATGCTTCAGGAACATGTTATCTACAAAATATAGATAGATATCGAGCGTATAACAAAAATCGACGACGAAGTTGGCGTTGGAAGTCTCGAGTCATGTCTGTACTAAGATCACACGCGAAATGCTGGTTGTTGTTAAACAGTGTCAACATGCCAACCAGTAATTTATGCGTGCGCGTGTAATTTTAGTTCAGACTAAAGCAATACATGGATAATCTTTTGGGTGGAATAACAAAGAACACACAAAACACCGGGCAACATTGCTTCAGAAAATTATAAAAAATATATAATGGACACTTTCTGTTGCATAGAAACAACAATTGTATAATGCAATAAGTGGAACTGCCAAATTCTTTGTAACATAAAATTCTTTCCAAACAGCTACTAGAAAAAATTAAATCTAAATGATTCACTTAGGGTACTGTCCACGCGAAAGTGTGGTTCAATATGACATTAAAGCAAACAGGTATACCATGGGTCATGGATTTAATATAATAACATAGGGACAAATTGCCATTTTAAAAAATAAAAATGTGTTCTTTTGTTGTGATGGATATTATCAATATTTTAAAATAAAAACATTTTATTTTTATTATTGTTGCTAAAAATACATAAAAAATGTAGGTGTTTACATTGTTATTAACAGAAATGAATTATTCTACATCTTACACCGTCGGTTTATTTTATTTCATTTATTAACGGTTTCACTTTTACAACAGTATACACATATGTTGGATAAACATAAAGCAAAAATTACAAAATAGCAAATAGGTGTCAATATACATAATATAAACTAAACATAATTTTATTGTGAATAAAAATAAGGTAAAATTAAGAAAAATAACTAATATTAGCATGATTACCAATTAATAATTCGCGAATAAATTGTATCTCATTTAAGAATAGAAAAGTCAATAGATCTTAATTGACATTTAAAAGTATTAAAAAATGTGCCAAAAAGAGAAATGTTTTTGTGACGATCAATTATGTTATTATGTCTCATCATTCTGCTCAATGGACTATTTTTGCCATTGTTTTAGCGATGAAAATGTTCACGAAATATTTGCTCGATACACGTATTACTAGACACTTTGAAGTTAAATTGATTAAGAAGCCTATTATTGAATTGACAATTTTGAATAGAAAGCAGAAGTCAAAAACAATATGCCTACTTTCTAGGCCAGTCAAATTAATTGTAGTCAGCATATAATTTATTCTCGGTATATCAAATTTGTAGCTGATGTTTAAAAAAAATTGTTTTGCACTCGTTTAATTTGGTCTATGCGGTTAGAATAATGTGGAAACCATATAGATGACACGTATTCTACTTGAGTTGTTACCAAAGTCATATGAAGTAATTTTTGTGTGCGAATGGAAAAAGTTTTACCAAACCTGGAAACAAAGCCTAAAGTTTGCATGGCTATACAACAAATGTTATCAATATGCTTGGCAAAGGACAAACGACAATCGAAAGTTACATCCAAGTCATTAATTTGTTTAACTGATAACAAAAGTTCATCATTGATACGATATTGATTTTCCGATATGTGACCCCTGCCAAATAATATTGAGTAACATTTATTGATATTCAAAAATATAGAAATATCACAGCACCATTGGTGTAAATGATTAAGATCGGTTTGCATCAATATCCGATCAGCGGGATTGTTTATAACGCGAAATATCTTCAGATCGTCGGCAAATAGGAGTAATCTGCAATGAGCAATGTAAGTAATAATATTATTAATTAACAAAAGAAACAAAATGGGGCCGCTGTGGGAACCTTGAGGAACACCAGAGGTTACCGTAATCGGAACTGAAACAAAGCTGTTAAATTTCACAAATTGTTGCCTATTATTTAAGTAACTGAACAGCCATTTAGTAACTGGCGGCCCGAATCCAAGATTTTCTAGTTTTCTGATTAAGATAAGATGGGAAACACGATCAAAGGCTTTTGAAAAGTCTGTATATACCGCATCAACCTGTTTTCCATCCTCAAATGCACTTAGCAGAAACGACTGGTATAAGATCAGATTCGTTAAAGTTGATTTTCCTTTACAAAATTCATGTTGCTCATTGCAATTCACATTTTTACATGCCCCCATCAACTATACAAATATTAGTTTATCAAATAATTTTAGTATTACTAACGGTGTTGATATTCCGCTAGTTCTTAACGTCATCCCGGTTTCCTTTCTTAAATAAAAGTATGATAAAGCTGGTTTTCCAATAGCTAGGAAATATACTCGATTCTATTGATAATTTAAACAATAAGTGAAGTGGTGACATATAGGGTACACACATCGCTTAATAAAGTAGGAAGATAAATGATCAAGTCTATAGCTACAGGAATCACGTAACAGACAGTTTTTAAATTCCTTAGTTGTCCGTTATTTCCAAACTGACTAGCCTGAAACGATCTCAACTTGCGATTAAAACAATTCGAAACAATTTCAAATTTACATATTTTTTATCCATAATTTGAGATCGTTTTTTTTTTTTTTTGGTTGTATAAAAGTAAGATATACTTTAGACATTTTATATTTAATTCAAACAAAATTCTATATAGTGAGGAATTTATTTCATATAACATAATGTATGTCCTTATGGCCAATTTTAAATTTAATAAAATCCATGTCAACGCATTAGAAGCATATTCAAGTAACCGGCGAAATTTCATTAGTGTCATTATCTTTCATGAATAGTATATATCGCGAGAAAATTAATTTGTGATTTGGTATGTGCCTATATGAAAAACAAATTACATTGACATACTTCGGAATGTAATACCAATCCACCAATGAGAAAATTGCCTGTGTGTTAAATTTTATACATAAAATTATAAAAAGTACAAGAAATGCACAAAAAAGATACAAATTAAATTTCTGTAAATATGTGCGTATCATCGAATATAAATGATTACTCTTTAGAGAAAACTATTTCCTGTAAAGATATGAATGCATATTTATTAAAGTAGATAAAGTTTCCTACAATTTGTTTCTTTAAATCTGTCCACTGGAAAAACCTGCTGATTATTAAAACTTGATTCGTTTATATCAGTATTTTTTATATTTTAAATAAAGTGTAAAATTTTGTTAAATTGATGGTTGAAGCCATTACTTTGCGATACATTTTTAACTAATGTAAAAAGAGATAAGTTTAAAAATTAAACACTTTGCTCGTATCATACACTTGTTTTCTATGTATTCACGGGAATTAATCAGAAAACCGTTTCAATTATATTGTAGGCAGTTTTAATAGAAGAATGATCTTTTATGAAAATATCCCCCAAATAAATCTTACACATATCTCACACTATATACAGAAAAAAATCATTCTTCTACGTATTGAAGCAGAACGGCTAATAAAGTTTGATCTCATAGGATGTATGAAAGTTTTGACATTAATGAATTTTCTTCAATTATTTGTATATGCTTCCAATGCGATGACATGAATTTTATTAAAGGGTTATGTTCAATGAAATAAAATCCTCACTGGATAAATCTCTTTGTATAAACCATATTTTCGCATCTGTCAATTAATGATTTTAAAAAATGAAAAACTGCACATGTCTGTGAAAAATCGGCACAACGGAAGAAGGCGGAAGCCGATAATCCGGCTCGTTGCTTCTCCCGCGACGGCTCTCACCTCCGGGAATAAACGGTCTCGCCCTTCAAGCAAGCGAAAAAAATCACAAAACACAAATCGGATGAGTGACGTTACATAATCCCGATAATTAATCACCGTGCTTGAAGCAACCGTGTGCGGTTAGCTTCCGTGACAAATAGTCTGTCTCGAAAGTGTCAACCGGGCAATTGTGCGCTCACCCCACCTTTTCCTTTAAAAAAGGTCCTGAATACGTTTCACGCTTACTTTTCATTCCGCCTTTTCTTCCCCCTTAAAAAAAGTTTAAAACTATTGTAAAGTGTCGCATCGATTCGATCCGCGCGCCGCGTCCCCCTGAAGTTATTATTGACACAGTTCAAGTGCCCCGTATTTGCATCCGCAGGTATATTCATAATTTTCAGGCGTCTTGTTATTTATTGCACGTTCATTCAGTTTGTTATCTGGAATGGAAATATGAACTCTTCCCTTTTCTTTGCGATGCGGGCCTGAGTATATTATGTGGACACTTTTTTTATGTATATATTGTTGTTCTTCTTCGGAAGGGTTTCCGGATGAGACACTCGATTAATTTTCATATTATGTTACGTTTAAGGAAGTTTGTTTATGCATTGATTGATTGTTCGGGGTATGCTTTCCCAGAGAGTCGTTTGATAATAATTAATTGACTGGCTGTTAAATTCGTAATAATGATAATTGTATTCCATTAATACAAACCGTTACATTATTGATAACCGAGGTCTCTACTTAACACGCGAAGTATAATTAAATAAAAACGCTTTTATATGATATTAAATTATCCGTATTTTGACAAGGATGAAAATACAAAATCCAGGCGGAAGGACCACACTCTTACATCATTAAACAATAAAAATTAAATTAAATAAGGCCATTAAAATCCTAAATATGTGACTAGAATTTGTTTTTAATATTTTATGTATAATTATTGCTATTAATGACCGACTTATCAATAAATAAACATTTGCAATGTTTAACTGGATGTTAATAGAACTAATTTTAATCAAATTATTTCAAAAATATTGCTGATTTCTAGTCACATATTTATTATATCAATGTCCTCGTGGGCGTAAATGAAGAACCGAACAATATTTTTGTATTTAATATTTTTACTTGAAATTAATCAATTAACAACTTTACCTAAAGATTATCACACCTTTTCTGGCCACCTTGTATATATAATATTAAACGAAAATACACTTTGTTTCAGATTTCCCTATCCTCGTGTAAAACATTATGTGCATCGATATGAGTATCTTTGTAGTAATCTATTTTCTTTTAACAACATAAATACCCATACCAAAAATTCTCTTAACACTTCGTTTATTTCTTTCTTCAAAAGAAATCAAGTTTTAATTTATTGATATAAAACATTTCACGTAAACTCAAACTAATTTATAGTGTTTATGAAACTAGTTATAATATTATAATATTACCAATCTACTACTATTAATAATCTGATAATATAATACATTGCATATTATATAATCGACCATATAACTCTCGGCTCTATTACATTAAATTATTGAAATAATCAGTAGAATTATACGTGTTGATACAGGAAACAGTTTTATTGAAGACACTTGTATTTCATAGCATTTTTGAGTTTACAAGTTATTATTGAAAATGACAAAAAGATACATTGATCAGTCTTTCTGCACTAACAAATTCAAAAGTGTGAAAATCTAGCCTCGAAATTTTCATAATAGTTATGTATTTTGGCGTAAAAATTCTTCTGATGAATGTATTAATAAATTACGATTCATTTACCAGATATAAAGATTCACAAAGCTTAAAAAAAGATCTTCATGAAAACACAAAAGACTTTTTTTGATAGTTTAGTTAACTATCAAAAAAAAGTTAACTGATTTAAATAAATTACTTTAAACTTTTTTTGTAATGATCACTTGGTGATCTAAATATACATTTAGTGCAAATAAATATCGATAGAATGAAAGTTTACAGTGTTTTATTTGATTACGTCAGTATCACCTAACTTACAACAATTAACAAAATATAAATAGTGTAGCCTATTTGAATGGGTCAGAAATTGTAGTCAGAATTTAATGTGCATTGGACCATCTTGAAAATGTTGCATTATGTAATTTAACAACCCGATTTTTACTCTCAAATTTTCCGTAATTTTTTTAATTCATTCGATTTTGTGTATTTAAATTTATATTTCCCCATACTCTCAAAGTCAATTTACTTCCATGGTGTTCAGCTGCTCAAAGAAAATAATCACTCTTGTGATCAAACTTTGATCACATTTTTCTCGAAATGATAATATTAATTTCATTGATTAATCGATTTCTCTCGATCTAACCAACGATTCGACTTAGCTTTAGCGGTATTTTGTTCTTTGTACTTCTGACTGTGGTTTTTACAAAAATAAACGAATTTTAAAATATTTTACAATTTTTAGTTTCACAAATATTTAAAAAAAATATAAAATGTTGACTTTTATTTACATAGACATATAATTCTTAAAACGTCTAACACTTGATTCTAGGATCAATTATAGCCTAACCATCTAAAGCATTTTTTTATGATTATAGATGGCGCTAGAAATTGGATACAGGGTAAAAATATGGAAAATCTTACTCTTTTGTATATTAAACAGTGATTATTTATATCAAAATATAATTCTATAGTAGCTAAATAACCTAAAAATATTATACATTATACGTTAACAAAAGTGAATCATCATGCCAATTACTGCTCAGATACGGATCTACAGTGAATTGAGAACGTTAAAAAAAGTCTATGAAGAAACAATTCTGTAGTGGACACAGTCCAGAATATCATTTGAAAATAACCTGTCTGTAGATTTCATTATCAAATTAAGAAAATGTTAACTTACAGCTTGAAATTATTTGTTTTCCGTAATGTAAATAAAAAATTGAAAAACTTGAAATATCTAAAAATCAACCCAGGAAAATGATAATGAATTTAAAAAGAAATTTTACACATTTTATATTAGGACTAAATTTTTAATTTATTTTTATTTTTAATATATACAGGGTGTTTCATTTTCGAGTCTCACCATGAGGATCTTATTATGACGGATAGGGGTATGTTTAGATTTGGCACTTTTGCAGAATTCCATGCTGATTATTATCCCGTTGAGAAAACTGACCTAAGATTTTTTTTCATTTTCAAGAAAATTGAAGAAAAAACAAATTTTCTTTTTTATTTGTATTTTTGTTATTTAAAGCTATAATTCAATGCAATGAAGACATTCTTGTAAAATTTTTTAATGGTCTAATCGATGGCGTACTCCTTTAAGTAATAGCATGTTTCGCTTCATCTATACCATCATAAACTTTCTTATTACTTATCGACGCCATATTGTTTTTTTTTGTCAGATTAAAATTCTCATTAAATTTGTACTGAAAATTTGTGAATAAAGATTATTATTATTAATTATTTTGTCTTATATGACATTGTTATATGTTCCTGTCTACTTCTCAGTGTGGGGTGATTATTATTATTTTTTTCTGATTACAATTATATAACACCGTATATCTTTATTGTAATAAATTATGCATTTTCATACATTCTTTATTATTGAATTAATAAAACACGCAATTGTTTTTAGTTGTAAAACAATTATGTGTTTTATTATTTCGTTAATATGCTATCGCCAAGTGATAGCCTCTATCATTGAAGATTTTAAAAGATTTTATATCACAAAGAATTGTGGTAACGCATTTACACATTGTTATTAAAATATTTGGATGCTGGGTACTCGAATGATAGTTGATTGATTGATAGCTATCAACAATTCTTGGTAATTCATATAATGTTCCTAAGAAACTATTTTGAATATAAAAAATATTATTATTTAATTTCATTTTATTTTCGTATCAATTTTATTTTATTATATTTTGTATTCAATGTAATAAAAAAACAATTATTATTTACATTCATTTTTATTACAAACCATAATAATGAAAATAAACACATGTTCTGCCTAAAAAAGTACGTCATTGAAAATGTTAACCTGCACAAGTTAACATTTTCAATGACGTGCTTCACACGCGGCCCCGACGGGTTAAAACACGACCGAGCGTCGTACCATTGCATTAATCAAATTTCGATTCGACGTCCATCGCATTTCTATATAGATAAATAACGAACAATCGTGCACATGTGTGAACATGTGTTGTTATTTACGACTGCGCAACATAAGAATGAACCTTTTGACATAAAAAATCGGACGAGCCTTCTTCACTAAACATAAATTAAATAACGCGCAATTAACAAATAGCAGTAACTTCGTAACTTATATAAATTATAATTATTTATTGAAAAACAAACAGGCATTAATTTAAAATTATTTTTTAATATAAGAAAATAAATGATGTTAGATCCAGTATGGTCATTTTCCCATTAATTTTATATGCAGATGTGTTTTTATAAATTGTGACAAAAACTAAATGTTTATTATTACTTGACAAAGATTTCGGTTATTTTCTAAATTCGAGAGTAATTTATACTACGCGAATTGAATCTGACATCATTTATTTTCTTATATCACAAAATAATTTTAAATTAATGCATGTTTGTTTTTCTATAAATAATTATAATTTATATAAGTTACGAAGTTACAGTTATTTGTTAATTGCAAATTAATAAATGGTTCTAAAACAATATCTGTTTCGTGCAAATCTGGATGGATTACCAGTAACGAGTATTAGCGACCAACATCATTAATTTGTTATTTAATTAGGTGGCTATTATAACAAAATTTGTTAATTGGATTGTTGTATATTATCCCTTAAGTAAAATCATAGATAACAACACCTAAACACACAGCTTGTTTTACACACACTGAATTTTTCAAATGTCAAACTTAAAATATCTTACTAAAAAACACATTTTATTTCATTTATGAATAAATATTGTATTAATTTTATAAAATTTAGAATAAATTGTTTGAGCATAAGGTATTTGAAAATGTTTGTTGAAAAGTGTTAAAATGATTAATATTCCACACCAGCCATCCCGAAGACACCGCACAGCACAATATTGTTAATCTCCGAAAGAAGAATAGCAATATTTTTCCGCGATGCATCATCTTTGATTAACTGTACAGCGCGAAGGTATAATTTATCACAGCGTACACGCATAATAATTTGTAATAATTAAGCACGATGCGCGGGTGAATGAGAGAGCCCAGCAGAAGAAGAGCCATCGAGCAAAGCACAGATAATAACATTTCGTTATTATGAGTGCGGGCGATATTTATTATCGCGCAAAAATGCGCGCCGTCGTTCGCAAAACGAAGCATATCCTTCCTGATCGTCACTAGTCATTATGCGGTGCACGCCCTTTTCGATTCCTCGGCGATTATCTTAAGTAATAGGTGTACGATTACAGGGATTTCACTAAATAGTGTCTCGGGGCGAGCGGTAATGATCCTTATCGCAAATATTAGAACTCCATCTCTTCTCCGTGCCGGCCGACCATTGCAGGCTTGCCTTTCATATTGAATAAACTGCCCGTGCAATTTAGTTAATGTACGAAATGAACTCGCGGATTAACACCCAATATTATTAAATAAGATGTTATTACACTTGAACATATTTATTTTCAATAACGAAAACAAAAAATTAGTATTACATTTGTTTGTAAATCTTTTAAGGCAACGAAACTTCGTATAGAAGCAAACCTTGATCCAGGGGGAAAAGTCATAAGTTCATCAAATTCATCGCTACCCCAACAAACGAAACAATTACATATATTAAATAAAAATGATTTGAAAATAATTAATAAATTATTTCCTCAATTACTACTATAATCGGTGGATCAAGAAAAGAAAAATCGATAATAGATTATTTCCCAGTAAATGAAGAAGAATCGAAAAAAGTAACAGACGTTAAAGTGATAAGACGAGCGAAAGCTGAAAGCGACCATTATCTAGTGAAAATGGAAATAAAAACAGCTATAGAAGAAACAAAGAGCTAGGGTACAAGAATGAAAACAACAAAAAATATAAAGAGCTACAAACTAAAAGAAGAAGAAACCAAAGAAACATAGAAATAAAATATAACCAAGAAAGCAACATAAAAGGAGTAGAAAAGAAATGGAGGAAATTTAAAGAAACCATAAAGGAAGCCACAGAATAGAGCTGCGGAACAAACAAAGTAACAAACAAAAATTTAAAGAGAAGTAGATGGTGGAATAAAGTTATAAAAATAGAAGTTGAAAACAAAAAAGATAAATGAAAAAAGTACATACAAACAAGAGAAGAAGAAGACCGAGAAGGAAAACAAAACAAATAATAAAAGAGGCAAAACTGAAATCATGGGAGATTTCGGGAAGAAAATGAAGGAAAATTTCCACGAAAACCAGAAAATGTTCTATAACACACTCAAACAAATGAAGACTAAGAAGGAACAGAGGCAAAAATATATTTGTCTTTCACATATTTTTGCCTCTGTTCGGAAACGGAAAGATATTAACTGAAGAAACGAAAATAATGGAGAGATGGAAAGAACACTTCAAGGAGATGACAAAGGACAAAAAGAAGAAGAACAACAAACAGAAAGAAAAACTGAAAAAACTAGCGAAATATCTACCGAAGAATTGAATGAAGCAATAAAAAAAGCAAAAATAGGCAAATCACCCGGAACGAACGGTATAACAACGGAGATGATTAAATACATGGGAGAAAAAGGAAAAGAGATCTTCCTCGAATTAATAAATGAAATAATGAAAACAAAAAAAAATGCCGAAGATTGGAATACATAAAAAAAAGGAGATGCAAAGACATGTGACAATTACAAACGAATCACACTGCTGAGTGCACCAGGAAAGATATTCATAATATAAATATAAAAATAAAACTAGAACCGCTACTAGGTGAAGAACAGCATGAATTCAGGAAAAACAGAAGCACACAAGACCTAATACACATAATGAGACAAATAACGGACAAAACACTCAGAAAATTAAAAGAACTTCATATATGCTTCATTGATTTGAAAAAAGCATTCGACAGAGTTAGAAGAATCGACATATGGAGAAAACTAGAAAAAAGAGAGCTAATTAAAATAATAAAAGAATTATACAATAACAACAAAAACAGAGTGAGAATAGGAAATTGTGAATCAGAAGAGTTCGAACTAGTAATAGGACTAAATCAGCTTTGCATATTAAGCCCAATACTATTTGCAACGTTAATAGACCAAGCCATAAAGAAAAGTCAAGAAAGAGCCAAGGACACAGAGATAGGGCACCGAAAAAATGGAAATAGTATCAATCCAAACACAGATGTCCGCAAACGATTTGATATTAGTAGCAGACAACGAAGAAAAACTACAAAAAAAAAAATATGAAGAAGGGCTGCAAAAGATAAACATGGAAATAAACACCAATAAAACAAAGAGTATGATAATAGCGACAAAACCAAAGAAACGCAACATCGAACTAGTAGGAAATCAGATAGAATAAGTAGAGTACTATAATTACCTAGGAACTATAATAGAGCAAACAGGGAAGATAGATATGGAAATCGACTCCAAAATAGGTAAAGGAGGAAGAATCTACAACACATTAAAAAACTCATTCCTAGGAAAAAAAGAAGTAACAAGAACAATAAAAACGGAAATACACAAAAAAGTGGTACGACCAGTCTTATTATACTCAAGCGAAGCATGAACACTAACGGAACGAAACAGAAGCAAAATTAACGCGATAGAGATGAGATTCCTACGGATAATAATAGGAATTACAAGGAAAGACAAAGTAAGAAACACAGATGTAAGAAGTGAACTGAACATAAAACCAATTGAAACAGTCATAGAAGAAAGATAATTGGGATGGCTAGGACACGTACATAGACTGGACGAGAATATAATCACAAAAAAATATACGAAGTACGAATCTAAGGAAAAAATAATATAGGAAGACCGGCAAAGACCTGGAGTGAACAGCTCCACAAAGCAGCAGAGAGAAGAGGAATAAAGTAGAACGAGATACGGAGAATGGCCCAGGACAGAGGCAAGTGGAAGCAAAAAGTGAAAGACTATTAAAACAAGACAGACCGACACTCGAAAGGACTTAAGATAAATAATAATAATCGATGGTTTACTAGACGAAACTTCACTACACACTACTTGTAAATAAAACAATGTTTTTTTGTTTAAGTTTCATAAAATATCTTATTGTAATAGTGTTTCTACAATAAAAAAATGTTTTTTGAAACAGATCAAGTGGTAGATCTATAGATCTGTTCGTAGAAAAAAAAAAAAAGAATATAGTAGTAATTCACTATTTCTAAAGAAAATAACGTTTTTTTTAAGTTTCAACAACATTTTTAATGTAGCATTGTCTTTACAATAAAATGTTTGTGAAAGTTGAAAAAAAAAAACGTTTTTTATAAAACCAAATTTTTGGGAGCATTATTTACGAATAGTAGTACGCCTGTTTCAACAACATAGGATTTTTATCAATGAATTTTCCGGACATTGGCGACTGATTGTCATTGATTAATTTATTAATCAATGACATTTCAAATAAATATTGTTAAACAGAAAATGAATATGAAACTTAAAAAAATAATACATTGTTTTTAGTTATTTGTTGTTATATAAATTAATTAACAGAGATTAAAACTGAATCATTTTAAAAATGATATGGGTATTCTCTATTATGCGTCTTCAATGTATTTACTAAATAAAATTTTATCATTCTTTTAATAATTTAGACACCTCATACTGAGAAGTAGAGAGGAACATATAACGATGTTATATAAGACTAAATAAATAAATAATAATTTAGTTGTATAGATTATTTCAACTACTACTTGATCGAATTATAAGCAGCTGTCGATTTTTTCTCCTCATTTTTCATCCGTTTAAAAAAACACATTCCGAACTAAATACGTCTTAAATTCGCTTGTGAAAACCACTCGATTTTTCAAGCACTGTTCCTCTTGACAACTTTCCCCTTCGATTCGCACCGACGTTAAGTGTATCACATAAATCAGATCACTTTCCCTAAGTCCCCAAACAAACGCGTCCGCATTGATATTTGTATTTGTGACCCTCTCTGTAAACACCAACAGTACTTCGCACACAATTATTCTCCGCCACACAACGCGAAACCCTTCCTATTATTACACATTTACAGTATCAATTCCACATAATCTATGAGCCCGGTCGGCCGCATTGACACCGGCCATTTATCTCGGTGATATCTCAACAAAAGCGGACGAGATAAAGTGTAGCATATGGCCGGTGAGAGAGGGTTGGATTTCACCTGCCTATATCAAAGTCACGGAATCTTGTGAGGAAATGGAGAAAATAAATACGATTTTTTATAGTAAAAAAACATATTTGTTGGTTTTAATGCGAAAGACCATTGATTATAAAAATCGTTGCATAATTTAGTTATTAGCGAATGGGCATTAACTAGGGAAGTAGTTATTTTAATAAATATAAATTTGTATGCTTACTGTACAAAACCAGTTCTTACAATCAAATCAAAAATTAAACAATAAATAATATATATATCATATGTAAACATTCACAATTCATATTTACATATACATTGAGCTTTTTTATCATTAAACATTTGCCCTATAGGTACCGATAAAAACTCGAGTCAAACGCATTGAACCGATTAATGTATGTTGTGTTATAAGCAACTAAAAACACATGTCAAACGCTATGTTCAAATTGCGAAGAAAAAGTTGATATTCAATTGGGAAATGTCTACTTATAAAAAAAGCTCTCTGTATATATTCAAACACCTTTATTCAGATTTGATAACAAAAATTTACTAAATGTATTATAACAATATGTACAATAGTGTTTGTTGTCTGTCATGATCTGTCGATCATAGGACTTCCTGCCATATTTTCATATTTATTTATAAATATATAAAAGTGAATATAATATGAATACGTTATAAATACAACTTTATATCTTATATTGTTATTTTTTACATTTCATTAATTTTCTTTTCATCTTTATAATTAATTTATCGTATTTTATTTTGGCAAAATATTTTGAACCTGATTTTGTTGTTTAGTGCTTTTTTGTAATTTCTTTCACAAACGTTGAAATCGAAGATATTTTGACTGCACATAAATTATGAAATAATTCTAATATATTAATTGTATAAGAAATAGAGAATGTCCATCAATCCTACTAATTTCCAACTTAGTATTCCCATTCACAATCGTCTCACTTCTCTGATGAACGAAAAACAAAAAATAAATAATAATAATAATAAAAGGGTTATTAGTGCTTTAACTACATTAACCTTTTTTCATACTTTTATTTGAATTGCCAAATATACATTTCAGACACAAAATGACCATTATCAATATCAGTGTTAATTCATTGATGTCTGAAATTGTGTCTGAAATGTATATTTGGTAATTCAAATGAAAGTGTGAAAATGACTAGTGCTTTAATCGTCAAATTTATTTGATCTTCACGTAAACTAAATCAATTTATTCCTTACTTCTCCTTTTAAAGTAAACAAAAACATTCGAATCTCCCCATCCCCCATATACAAATATGTTATATTGGAATCACGTTCGACCCTAAACTTTCCTTCAAAACGCACTCTCAATGAAAACCAAAGTTCAGAATAGGGCACGACATTAACGTACGATTAAAGTACGCAAACAAAAGCATCTCTAAATAAACCGTAACGCATATTTATAAAATGTATGTATAAATATCTGAATAAAAAATATGTATAATTGTGTAACCATAAAAATATAATAGGAAAAAGATCATTGATCGATATTCAATTAATAGTTTTAATTGATACAATTGAATTTGTTATTTATCTTGTATATTTCTTGTAGACAGTTCGAGTGTAACACATGGAACTATCGTAATAAATCTTTTAGTAAACGTATATATTATAATATGAGACATATTTTGCTGTAATCGTCACTTAAACATAGTCTTTTGTTTTTTTAAATATATATCGCTTACGTCATAATGGAAAACTATTTTTTTTATTCTGAATTTAGAAAGACCAAATAAGATCAAATACTCTAAAAAAGTATGATACTGTTGAAATATTCTAAATAATTGCTTTTAACGTTTTAAAATAATAATAATAAAAAAACTAGCAAAAATGAGAAGTTTTTTAATAAAAAGAAAAATTAAGTAGACTTGCATCAAATACCGGTTTAGTCAAATATCGTACCATATTTTACTTCATTACGTAAAAACCACAAAATAAAAACGGTTAAACGAGCAGCTGAAGATTTGTTGATTCTTAAGGTTTTTTTAAGTAAATGAAAAAATAAATGTAACTTTATGCATTTATGAATTGCATATTACTTAAAAACAATGCATTGTGAAGACAAAAATATTTCTATTTAAAATTTCATATTCAAAAATATGAAAATATATAGGGTGTTCCGTTTGAAAAATGTTTAATTATTTTCTATTCTTTCGAAAATCTAATTCTTTATTTACAACAATATTTACATTTACTTAAATATTATTGGAAATTGAAAATAATAGTTGTTGCAGGTCTTCTTCTCATCGTTCTTACCTCGGGATTTGTGGGCGGTGACACAAATGTCGGGCAAACGGAATTCAGGGAAATGTGTTTTCTTCTTTTTCTGTGCTTCATATTTATCATGCTTATTTTTTAAATTTAATTGATTTTTTTGTTTAAAATAAGATTTTTTAGTTTTAGTTTTTAGGCTGTATCATTTAGTTTGTTTATATATTAATGAAGTTTGTTGTATTCGTGAATTGATTGAGTTGTTAACGAAATCGTGTTTTTATTTGTTGTATTTTTTTTCGGTCTAAGGTCTGATTTTCTTCTAGTTTTGTAAATATCCATATGCTTGTTTATTGTTATTTACAAATTTGGTTTCAGAAGTTTGTTTTTTATTTTATAAATATCAATAAGTTGCTGAGTTTTATCATATCTAGTTCTTGGGTGCTCGTGTGTGTGTTTCGTGTATTTTCTTTTGTTGAATTTGCAGTTTTTTATGTTTAAGGTCTGATTTTCTTCTAGTTTTGTAAATATCCATATGCTTGTTTATTGTTATTTACAAATTTGGTTTCAAAAGTTTGTTTTCTTATTTTATAAATATCAATAAGTTGCTGAGTTTTATCATATCTAGTTCTTGGGTGCTCGTGTGTTTGTTTCGTGTATTTTCTTTTGTTGAATTTGCAGTTTTTTATGTTTTTTCTTTGTTATATAACGCAAAATTTTGTTCAAATATATGTTTCGTGGCGTGAAAAGTGCTTTATATATTTGTTTCCTATATGTCTTATATTATGTTAGAAAGTTTTGTACTTGATCTAAAAATTTAATTCTAAAACTCCAATAAATAAGATGTACAAATCTGGAATTTACAAATTAACATGGCAAGATTGTAAAGGAGTGTACATCGGGCAATCAGGTCGTAATATTTTCAAACAAGATTAAAAGAATATTACAGATCTTACAAATTAAAACATACAAATTCAACATAAGCAAATCACCTGATAGAAACAAACCATATTTTCGGCAAAGATTTACTTTCCATAATCCACCTCGCCGAAAAAGTTATAAACATGGATTTACTCGAAGCACTTTAAATGTAATATATATACCTGTACAACCCGTTTTTAAGTACTTAGTTTAATGATTACCGTGTAGTTTTAACTAGTCACTAAAGTAAAATAAAAGTGGTATAAAAAAGTTAAGTGTTTTCTTTATATCAAAATTGAAAATGTACCACGAAGTGAACATATCCAAGATCCAAGAATTATCTTATTTATATGTTAATCCAATTTTAGATTTTCTTGTATTGTTAATCCAATATAGTCTTCTTTATTGTTGTTTCTTTTTTATTTTTATATTGAATTTCTCTATGTGATTGTTTTTAAAAATCATATATTCTGTCTTAGCCTCATTTATGGTTAGTAGTTTGTTATATTACCATTTTTTTCTAATTTATGTAGGTCTAGATTTATATTTCTCTATAATTTCTGGTATGTGTTTCCCGTGTAAACTATACAGGCGTCATCTGCATAGACGAACGGGTATTCTTTCTGGTCTATTTAAAAAAAAAATGTCGGTGAATATTATGTATAGGGTGGTGCATTTTAGGGGTGTCACATATGAAAAACAAAATCGAAGTTTGATGTTATAATTCCAAAACTAAATTAAAGATAAAAGATGCGCACGGCATTTAATCATCCTTATTTATAAATTCCTCTCCAATAGATCCTGCCAGGTGCGAATTCGTCAAACACTCTCACTCATTTCCAGTCTTACAATACATCCCTGAAGGTTCTCCATTATCCCCACTCGTCTATAACATTTTCTGTCACGATATACATCACCCCAATTCCACACATTTTGATCCCTCTCAATATGCTCTACTCTTTGCAGATGATACAGCCTTAATCACACATGCCAAATCCCTTCAAATTGCCCAACGTCCCCTCCAAGCCTCCTTTGACTCAATCCAATCCTGGTGTTCCAAATGGCGTATAAAAATCGACCCCTCCAAATCCCAACTCGTTATCCCCTTCCATAAAATAACACCACAGTCCCCAATAATTACCATTAAATATACCTCAATTCGATCATCCTATCACTGTAAATATCTAGGTATCCTATTTGATTCTAAACTCTCCTTCAAACCACATATTCTCTCTATTAAATGCAAAATTCAGATCCGGGTCCGCCATTTTAGATCTCTAACTTATAAACAGGAAGAAATATCAACAAAAACTCCCACACACATTTACAAATCAATTTGCCGACCCCTTTTAGATTACGGATCCATTCTCTTTAATAACATAAAACCCTCAGCCTTATATCATCTTCAGATAGCTGAAATATCCTACGAAACTTCGGCATCCTAATAATCCACTCCATAATCCCTCTAACGAATTTCTGTACGAATCCACACAAATCACTCCCATATCCCATCGCATATTAGCTCTTACCACAAAATTTGCCCACACAATCATTCCCTTCTTACTAAATTCTGCATCCCTCGCAACCTTAATATCCCTGCCAAACATAAACACCCTTCTGTTACAATTCATCACTCATTTACATGACAGTTAAGCTAGCTAGCAAAGTTCTCATTTGCAAATCACCATAAATTCATAACAGGGCAGAAAGACCTCCGGTCGATAGCCTATCACAGACTACTAACCCATCAATATGTATTTGTAAAGAATTATAATTCTGCTGTCTGAATATAGATGTTTGTATATGATAAAAAATGTTGCTTTGAGAACGTGTTCATTATATTTTTCTATTTTTAATAATAATGGACATTATTTCGGTTATTACCCGGAAACTTTTAAAGATAGATCATTTTTTCTCCGCTATTATTTTTATCATTAAAAATTGGCGTAGGGTCATGAAAACGGATTTTCGGTATTTATTGAAATTAAAAAGTTTTTCTATGTGGCACAACCAAAACGTACAGTGTTGCGGGTAGGTTACCACCTTGCGGTATTCTTCGTTTACTTTCTGTGTTATTTGTGACTTTCTTGATAAGTATGTTCTTATTAGTTTTTTCTTTGTTTTGTATTCGTATAGCTACGAGTTTTTTTTTTTGTATTTTGATTTTTTTTGTCTCTTTTTGAAATTGTGTGAAACGTCTTTTTTATATCAGTGTATTGAGCTACGAAAATTTTTTGTTAATTTTCAGATTTATTTTAATGAGGTGAATTAAATCGTTTGCGGCAGATATTGTTTCACAGTTATGCATTTTTTAGCCGTTTGTTTGAAATTTTGTAATTGTGTATTATGTAGCTAGAATCTCTAATTTCAACGGCAATATCTTATTGCTAATTTAATGGAGTGATAAGATGAAGGCGAACAACGTATGAGGTAAAAAGGATCATGTTTACAAAAATTATTTAGAAATATAATGTTGATAACATCAACAGAAATGAAGAAATCTTAAAAGCTGAAATTATGAATTTAGTATACAAAATTTAATATTTCAGCGAATATATTTTCGATTATAGATATTAAATTGAATGATCCTCTAAAGCTTCAAAGTCTTTACATGTTTTGTTCAATTCATGAATGTTTAAGACAGGCGAATAAAAACTTGAACTTCAATATCATTAAGCGATTTTGTATTTTAAGAAAATAATATTATTGATCAGAAATATTTCAATGAATATTCATTTATTATTTTCTTATTTTATTCGATTTTGCAAATTATTCTTATAAATGGCTAATTCTGAGATGTGAAAAAAAAAATCATAAAAACATTTCCTTTTTTTGAAACTGTTCTTAAGACTACTTTTAATAAGCTAAGACAACTAAACGGAATTTAAAGTGCGCCTAAAGTAGTAATTTTTGACTTTGTAAATTGTTCTTATAAATACCGATTTTGAGGCCTGTGAAAAAAAAAATATAAAAAAAAATAAAATCCATACCCAACATTTTCTTTTCATAAACATAAATTAGATACGTTTTATTTTATATTAATAAAAAACACTTCTAAAATTTATTTTGTATAACACTTCATTTTCACTTGTGACTACAGTTTTGGTGGCAAATTTATCTTGACAAAAAAAAATGCAGGCTGAATGAACTTTAGACGGCTGTAACCGATTCAAATCTATCGCATCACTTTATAAACACTTTAAATGTATCTGGTACAATATTCAAAACCAGACTTTGTTAACTTAATTAACTATAACATTATTTTTTTATTGAAAAAAATACTACACATATTAATTTCTCAAAAAATCACAAAATATTCATCATATTCATGCACAATTACGTCGCCGAGCGTTTCGTCACATTCGCCGGTCGTAAAACACCCATGTAATTCGCACACCGGCTCCATTGTGAAACACGTGTTTTACAGGTGTAATTATCGCGTATTAGTTTATTTTTATGCGCCGCCGCTGTCGTTGTTTATTGTGGGACGCGTTAATAAAATGGATTATTTTGCACAATGCCCGGTATGCAAATTGACTTTCTGTAATTTGGGAAATGTCAACTACTTTATTATTGTGAGGAAGGCGATGGAAGTCTTCACATTTTAAAATTAGTTTAAATTATCAAGTGAAGTGAGTTAACATATGTTTGTTATTTTATTAAATCATTTTTGATGGATGATTTATAAGGTTGATTTTTGATATTTTGAAAGGTTAGAAACAAAATGTTGAAATATATGGATGTATGGTGCCATAAATAATTTTACAAAATATATGTGATAATTTTCAAGTGGACTTGTTTATTGATTAATTTTGAAAATAATCTAAACAAAAATAAATATAGGATACATCGCCGTAACAGTTTCGTCGAATGTCATTTATTTTGTCCATTTTGTATAATTTAGATCAAGCAACAACTTTTAGAAAGAATAACATTTTTTGAGAAATCAATCTACTAAAAAAGTTTCCCATAATGTTACATACTTACGTCGACATGTTGTATCTATAAGATTTTGATAATGACACTTACACTGCCTACACCAATGTAGTAAAAAAATAATAAAAAGTGGAAAAAACATAGAAATAGTTTCATTGAATTGAATGATCCATTGATATATTAAATTTTTATCTGAAAATTCCTATTTTTCTTTTAATATTTTGGATAAAATCAACAGAACTAATTTACAATTCTTTTGTTAAATTTCAATGACACAGTTGATTAATAAATTAAAAATTGCAATACTTTTATGTCTGTTTAGAAAGATTTTTTCATTAAAAATAAACCTGATAACAATGTTAATTTTGTGAGTTATAAATTTTGTACAAATGAGATTTCCGTTGATAAATAAAAGAAAAAATAAAATCCAATGACATAAAATGTTGAGAATACTAATGAACGTACATTATCTGAATTTTAGTAATTTTATGATTACCCTGGGAAAATACTTAAGGTTTTCGACTGATTTATAGCAATTAAATTTTCATTGGATAAAAACATATTTTTAAAATATGTTTGCATTTAATGTCCAGCGGTGTATTTCTGGTCTATACCAGAAGTATTTGAGGTATGTTTCATGCGATGAAACAGAAAATGATTAAATTTTTATTTACGAGTTATAATTTATATAGAAAAATCTTAATTTCTTAGAGTTACAATTACAACATTATTACAATCATTTAAATTGTTAAACCCTTAAAAATAGTTTTCTTTCTTAATTTATAACGAGGTAATTTTAATCTTTTGATTTTTAAGGCTTATAATTTGTGTTATGTAGTAATTCACAAAAAATATGACTGAAGTTTAGTTATAAAAGAAAAGTAAAAGTCTTTAATTTTGTAAATAATTTTATCTAAATTGTTTTTTTATGAAATACAAATATACATTTTATGAGCAAGGAAATACCAACAACAGACATTCGTAATCAGATGCAAAGAAGAAAATCGTTAAAAGAAAGCATGAAACGGCGCAGTTGTAGATAAAGTCTGGCTCCGTTCTGTTCTCATGAAAAGCGATCCGTCCGATCCGCATTCGAATCTCTCGCGCGCTTCGTCCGCAGGAAGACTCCGGGCTTTGAGGATAATTAATAGAAACATGAAACGTTTATAGTAAGCGTTTAATGGAGCCGGAGGTGAATAAATTGAATACGTGATTATATCGGGCCACCGTTAATGATCGCCCCTGCCGGTGGATGATACAATATAAATTGACAGTATTTATACGGAGCGCATTTATGTGGAGTATAAGCCGGAGTTGGAGCCCGATCCAGATCATTAATAATCCTTACGGGTGCCATTCAGTAGTTTTTCTAATACTTCCGGTAACAATGGGCCGAGGGCATCGTTAAGGAGAGGAGTCGTAGTCGGATGTGTAGAAACTGTGTCCATTACAGGCCTATCTGTTTGCCTAACCGCATCATAATTAATCATCCTCTGCATATCATCCTATTTAACAAGACGCAACCGTTCGTTCCTGCGTTCCTCCATTCCTCCAGAGAGTCTCGACTGCATTGTGTGCGCTTTCGATTCAATGCGAACTCAGTCTGGATTTACCTGAGAGATGGATATACAAACAAAACGTTATTTTAAGTATAGAGTGTATACAACCAATTGATAATGCCCTTTTGTATTTTACCGATAAAAAATTAATTCTATTAAACAAATCTTACAGGATGGATGTATAAAAAAGTAAAATGAAAACAAAAATCATCTCGGAAAAATAAAATTTTGATTTATACAGCGTTATCTTAATATAAGCTGTTCAAAAAGTCTGGAAGAAGTAATAGGCTTTATTTAGAGTAACGTAAGATGCTTCTTTCTGGTTTTTGGATTTTATTTTCTTCAAATTCAATATTCACAATAAATATCTAATTAGTACCTGTAATAGGTCTGTATAAGTATTTCTGTTTTTAAAATTTTAGATATATATTGATTGTGTCTACAGATGGCCTTGTATTAAGTAACGTTCTTTTTTGTTTGTTTTTAACATTGCATTTTTCTCGGATCCAAAATTTGTTGCATAATGCAATATTTTATTGATATGCAACAGCAGGTGTACATATGTAATTCAATGTCCGGCGGGGTGTTTGCCCTGGAAGTAGTTGTTTTAATGTGCATTTGTTTAAAGTACTTACGTAACGTAAGTCAAAATGTCAAAAAGCTAAATGTGGAAATAATTTATTAATTATTTTCAACTCATTTTTCTTTAATTTATTTAAATAGATGTGACCAAGTGAATGACTACTCTTTTCTATTTATAAATAGAACAAATTCAAATAAATTGCACAATTTAAACAATTTTGTCACTTCTTCAGAAATATCTTTCCAATAAAAATATAACTTTTGATATATACTTTAAATATGCCACACTTGATTTATTTTATTTATGAGTAATTCCAATTTTTTATCCACCGTTCTCAAATTTACATGTATGAGCCAATTCAAAGAAAAATTGGCTCGTGCGGAGTTGTAAGAAACAATAAAATATTTTTCCTTGCATTTTATACTAGAAGCTAATCAATGAACAACACATACTGATTATCACATAAATTCTGTAGACTGATCGAATTATTCAAAACGATTCCAATACCAATAATAAAATATATTACCTACCCAATTCTAATTTTCCGCCTAATACATATCTTTCTAAATGAAACAAACATTAAAATGGAAGTAAAAACACAATAAAAATTAATGCAGCTAATGGTGATTACTGTGGACAAATAATTTATGTTTAATAAATAATAGAAATAATATAAAACATTTCGACATTTTTTTATTGCAAAATTATACCACCCAATAAATGCGATATAGATATGATTCCTTAAAAAAAATTCAGAAATAATCACATTGATTAACAATTAATCCACTGAAGTTATATACACTTCTTATTAAAAATAAGACAAAGTAAAACTGAGGTTGATAAACTTGATAAATGTGGTGTCTATGAAATTAAGTTCGGTGATTATAATTGCATATAAGATTAATAGATTTTTTTCAACATTCCATTGAATATAGTGATATTTTTAAAAACAATGAATGTAAAAATTTAAAATATTTTAAAACTGTTCGAAAAATATACTTATTGCAAAGTTATAAAGAAATTTAATAATACAATTGCATCCGTCCGTATAGCAGAAAGCATGCTTATATTTTTTTGAATATTTTGTATATAAAAACTGATAGCTTTGGCAATTGTGTACATTCCTTCCTGAAATTGACCATCGGTTAATATTAACTGAGAATAAAAATATGTGATTGAAAAAAAAAAAAAAAACAAGTGTTTCATTTAAATATTTTATATTTAGAAAATAAAAATATTCACTAAAGCACTAAAGGATTTTTAGCCAGGTAGAACTAATTAAAAAAGTCCGGAAGGAACGTGGTAAGAGAGGATAGGAAGGGCTATAAGTAGTAAAAATAGTTTGTATAAAAATAACATAAGAAGAAATAAATAAATATACAGTACCAATTACATTTCGAATGGTATCGTTAAACAAGGTTTACAACATAATAATAGACACACAAAAAAAGTGTGCGTGAATACGCGCACACATAGGCACATAAATATTAAAAATTCGTTGCTTCTGACAAGTTGATGTAACGCAAACTACTCTTAAAGCTGGTACATGAGGTTGAAAATAGATTAAAACTAGACTTATCCTGCAACGCATTCGCAAAACGCATAAGTCGATCAATGGGATTAAAGATTAAATAGAGGTGTATGTCTACAATTAACACCGCGAGGAATATTAAAATTGAGTAAGCCAAGTAAATGACGACTATCAATAACACCATTGACCTGCTTCTACAGAAAACATAAATCAAGCAGCGCTCTTCTATCTTGCAACGACCTCAACTTTAGCTAACCGAGCATAGAACTATGACTAAAGCTGAAATACAACCCACTTAGTCTACAGTGAATAAGTCTTAGAAACCTACTCTGGACCAACTCAAGTAGCTGAATAGCATTTGCTGAGTAAGTAGACCATACAACTGAGGCATATTCCAAATGAAGTCTAACTTATAACATTTTCACTGTTTCAACACTAAAACCTTTGGAAAATCTACAAACAAAACCTAACATTCTTAAAGCAGAGTTGCAAATGTTATTGTAATGTTTGTTAAAATTTAATTTAGATCTTTAACTCCCTGTGACTGCAGTTAACAAATGGTAATTAATAGCATAAGGAAAATTAGTATGAGAGCCTCTACTGAAAGTAATATGGCAACATTTACTGAAATTCAAGTGAAAATTATTCAGATCGCACCATTCAGCTACATTTTGAAGGTCCCTTTTGAAGTAGTACTTGATCAGCAATAGTCTCTATGGCTTTAAACAACTTGAGATCGTCGGCAAACATAAGAAAGCTAATAAATAAAATAAAATAAAATGCGAAAGATAGCCCATGATAAACTACTAACACAATTGTATATATTAAAAAAAATGTAAATTTTTGTAATATTCGGGGTTATTACGTATATAAAATGTTTAGTTTTAACATATACGTTATTAATAACTTCACATTCTATGTATATATTTTTCTATTACAAAAGTCGCTAGACCGTGAAGATAAAATTTAACATACACGTTAAACTGAATATTTTACTTAGATAATAACCCCGATTGTCTGAATAAAGATGTTTGTATATATCATACAACAATTATAATTAGTTATCAATAAAACTCAAGTAGATTTATGAGTTTTGTATGTAATATAATTAAATAATTATTAATTTCGGATCTTTCCGTTTTAAACCACATGAATATATACACACATTTTTGTTTTCTAATGAAAAGATTATTTATAATTGATCTTATTTATTATGAAGATTGCATAAGGTTAATTGTGAAACTAAACGAAATGCCCTTTATTAATGTTTGTAAGTCGAAAGACGACTTTTCCCACCAATTATATAATAATATTCCATACCATAGCATACCATGCCCGGCGTGGGCAGATTTCAATCAAAACACCGTAATGAAAAGCACACAATAATTCCTCCTAACGAGTCTCATCCTCAAAACGCCCAATTATGCAAATCGGGATTTTTCCCAGCCGAAACGAACACGGCTAATCTAATCCAACGCGACGTTTTTTTTTAATAACCACAATCAAAAATGGAAGAAAGCATCGATAAAACACGGGGAGCAATTAATTAGTTTTTATAAATATATATTAATTTATTAAATATTTTATTGTGTTTAATTTATAATTGCGGCGGCGCCCGCGTATGGCGATACCACCATAAATTAATAAATGGAAACTTATTAATTAATTCCCCGGGAGTGTTAATGGTTCTGTTCCGTTCGGTTTTATCGCCTCGCTACAAATTTGGATTCAGCCGATTTGTATCGGTTTAACAGCCTCCGCGCATTTTCACTTCCTCTTACGACTTTATCTGGAATACGCCGATGATTTACGGTATTGTAATAATGTGTGTGCATCGGAACATAATCCACTCGGATTATTCACATTTCCTCTCGCACCTCCGGCCAATCGTTAAATTGGCGACCGTTCATTAATTCGATAATGAGCCGTTTTAATAATTTTATGGTTAAACCAGTGAAATTGTTGTTTCATTTCTTGATTATTCGAAAATAGTTGTGGAATTTTTAATTGCTTATTTTTTTTAATAACTGAAATTACAATTACTTTTCTACATATTGTTAAAGTGGTTCGTTAAACAATTTTAAGTAGAAAAAGACTAAAAAAAATTATAATAAAAACTTACATTAAATAAACATTTGCAATGTTTAACTGGATGTTAATAGAACTAATTTTAATCAAAATATTTCAAAAATATTAATGATTTCTAGTCACATATTTAATATATCAATGGCCTCGTGAGTGTTAATGAAGAACCGTACAATATTTTTTTACTTAAATGTTCTACTTGAAATTAATCAATGACAACTTTACCTGAAGATTATCACACCTTTTCTGGCCACCTTGTATCTTTTATAACAGATTTATGACGTTTTACAAAAAATATCCTTATATGACAATTGTCTGCTAAATGACTATTGACCTTTCAGCCTAAAGATATATACAGAGTGGGCCACTAATAATGTCAATTAAATGTTTACGGGGTTCCTGACAGAGGAAAATTGTGAAAAGAAAAATCTAGATTGCACGGTTGAAAGCGATATCCTCATGGAAAATATTTCATCTTTCTATCACTTCCGTTTGGGTCGGAAATGACTTTGCTATTTTAAATGGAACACCCTATATATATATTTGAATCCCCGTTCAATCCCTCGTAGGGATTTATATCCACATGTTTCTTACAGTTTTTGAGTTATAAATTTATTTGTCAAATATTAACTTCAAATGGACGTTTTTGTAGAAACATGATAGATCTTGAATTATTACTAATAGATACCTCTACCATAAAATAACAATACATTTCTCAATGTTGACAATAGGTATCAGTCACCCTGCCTACCCTCATGGTGTAGGATGGTTTGGCCGTTTATTGGCCCATAATTTATTTGTTCTATTTCTTTCTGTGTTGTCCTACGTAACCTGCCGTCTCCTTCTTTTCCTTTTCGCTTCCACCTTGGCTTCCCATATTTTAGTTCGTGCTGTTTCGCTCAATCTGTTCATATATGCACACCATACTATTACTACTTCTTTCTATATATTCTTTGATTGATTTAATGCTAAGCTCCTGCCTAGTCACTCCGCATCTTATCAGTGATTTTCCCTTCACTCTTCTCAGGACTTACATTTCTGCTGCTCTGATCTTACTTTTTTTACTTGTTAATACCCCTGTTTCATATTCGTAGGCAAGGATATATAACGCAGTCTTCAGACTAACACTGCTTTGTATACTTTTTTTTATGTTTGTTTTGTTATTTCTTTCTTGCTTAATAGTTTCTTGTTCAGTACATGGTAAGTTCTATTTGCTTTCAGTAGTCTTCTGTTATTTTTTTGCTTCTTGTTGTTCTGTTTCATTAATTGTTACACCCAAGCATTTATAGCTGTTTACTTGCCCTATGACCTCAACCCCTATCTTTATATTTATCTTTTCCTGCTTTATTGACACTATCATACTTTTTTCATTTCATTCCCTTCTAGTACCTCATTCCAGACTTTCAGATTGTGTTCTAGGTCTACATCATTCTTCGCTATTATAGCTATGTCGTCTGCAAAGGCATATTCCGCTAAGCTTATTTTTCCAAGATTCGGTATCCTATATTCTTTGCTTAGCCAGTTTAATTAGATCATCCATATAAATTATATAAAGTAATGGGCTGGGGCTGTCTCAGTGTCTTACTCTTTCTGTAGTGACAAATATTTCGGACTTGCTGCTCCTACTAATTACACAATTTTTTTGTTTATTTGTATAAACTTTTTATGACTGATTAGTTTTTGGTTTATTTTTCGCCTATTTAGACTCTTCCAAATCTTTTCCCTCGGGGCCTTGTCGATCAGCTTTTCCGTGTCTATGAATACTAACTAAACTAAGTTTGATCTTGCAATATATTAATATTGCTTATATGATTGTGAATACATGATCCTGGGTGCATCTGCTATTCTTGAAATCACATTGCTCATCCGACAAAGACTTGCACTCTCAGTCTTTTTTTTAGGATTTGCTCTAGTAGCTTCATGTATTAGCATAATAGTGTTATGACTCTGTAGTTGGTACAGTCTGTCTTGTTTCTTTTTTTTAGTATTGGTACTACTAGCCATTGCTTTGGTATTACTTCTTTTGTTCATACTTCATTACCTACCTTTAGTGGCAATTGTTTCCTGCTGTTTCCCATGTTTTTTACTATCTTTAATGTTATTTCATCCTCACCTGTTGCTTTTCCGTTCTTTAGCCTGCTTATTGCTTCTTCTAATTCTTTCATCGTTATATTTAAATCCGTGTTTAGTTACTACATAAAAACAACATAATTCAATTTTGCAAATGGAATAGTTAATATTTAACCTCATGGAGAAATTGACAAGACAATTTGCAAACTAAAAGTATTTTGAATTCCTATATCTAGAGTAAGTAGTTTTTGAAATAAGTCAAAAACTTATTCCTTCCAAAATATAATAATAATATGAACTATTCACACCTGTAACATAGTATGCCACTGTCAATATTCACTGAACCGAATCTGGAAAAAATCATGTCTAATGTGTCAATATGTTTGGACGCTTCGTTAAAGTAATATTAAAATAATTAGTATATCAATCAAGAAATTATTTATTTTTCAAAATTTACCTTGTCAGGAACTTTTAATGGACGTTATTCGTGTCCCACCATGTATATTTTTGTGTATCTGCAGGTACACAGCATTTTCCGTTATCATCTTGGTTTCTTAATGTTACCTCATTATAGGAATGTTGAGTCTTAATACCCATCAATTTTGAACTTTTAAAAACTATGGTGACCACCAAAAGTAATAAAAAACTCCAATTTAAAATACAAGCTCCCACAGATGATAAAAATTGAAAATATACCATGTAAAAACACTGTTTTTAACCATTTTACCCCAATTTTTCCTTAATGTAATGAACTAATTACATTGTAACATTATATTTTAAAAGGACTTAAAAGATTATTTAATTAAAATTTTCAAAACTCAATTAGGAAAGGATCGATCGCTTCGAGAAAAAGGTGTTCCTCAAGATGTTGATATCTTGAACATTTTTATTCGAATAATATTTCTCAAATATTGCTGGTGGCCTCGAGCATTATATTGAAATAGTTCTTCCAAATTCTTTATCTTTATGCCAATTCTAATTTTCTGTTCATTTTCTACTTGATTAGTGATTTTTTTTAAATTAGTTTATATGGATGTTGTATATATATATTTTTTAAATCTTCGTTCATGATTTTATATTCTGTTATTGCTTCGCTTATCATGATGTTGGCGAATTTTGCTGTGATAAATATTTTATTCAATGTGTTGTTTATTAATATGTATTTAGAAATGATATAAAGATATTAATATTCGATATGGATGATTGTTATCCATTCTTAGACATCAAGTATGCATGCCTTCACTTATTCTATTACAAACTGCTTGAATTCAATTTTTCTATAAGGCACTTATAGGGAATTCGAAAATCCATGATAACTTTAAATGAAACTATTAAGTTTTTGTAGTATATAAAGAAAACAAAATTACTTTTTTATACCACTTGAATTTTTATTTTTGTGTTCTCTATATACAATATTGAAAATGTACCACCAAGTTAACGCCGACAAAATTAAAGTATTAAGTTTTTGATTTTTTTTTTTCATTCATAAGGCGTTCCACTTTGTTTGCTTGTTTCGACTTCTTCCAGTGTTTGATTCTCAATTTCTTGTACATATTCAGTGACACTTGTTCTATTTTCTTCTACATTTATGACTTCTTTGTCAGTTAGGAGTACTTTCCCCATATGGCTCTTGCTTCTTCCTCACTTTCAATCTATGTTCGTCAGCCCTTTCTTTTCAGTTTACCATTCGTATTTGCTTTTATTTTTTGATGGAAGATTCTACTGTTATTATATTCTATTTATAAGCCAGTTTGTTTATATATATATATATATATATATTTATATTCGTATTTTTAATTATTAAATTTATATTCTTCCTTGACCTTAAGGAAAATTAGATGTATTGTTTGGTCAACCACCAAATATTAAAATTGATTCAGGACCATTTGACCACAATAATTAGTCATAATTAAGTTTATATCATTTATTTGCATTGTTAATTTTTAGTGCATATAAATATTTTGCAGTGGTTTTTAATTATGTTTATTTATGAGCTTATTGATAATTCCCTTGTTCCCATGATTTTCCGCAATTTTATAAATTATATTTAATTCTTGTTTATAATCTGAGTTGCTTAAAGGTAAATTAATTAATTTATTTATAAAACAATGAAAACTACTATATTTAATTTTATTTGTATTATGAGAATTGGCTAGAATTATGCAATTATTGCGTCGCTATATATTTCTTTTCTTTATATTTTAAATTTAAGTGAACTGTTAATTTTTGTCATATCAAGAAAAGTCAAAGTATTATCTTGTTCTATTTCTGTTGTGATTTGTATACTTTTATTAATCGAGTTCATTAGCTTTTCAAAATGACTAAGTTGTCTCGTAGTTTCTGTCCAAATGCAAAATATGTCATCAACATATCTTGCCCAATAAAATACAGCTTTTACCTTAAAACAGAGGCAAAACCTGTATTTGTTAAATTTCAGCCAATTGTAATAATACAAATAAAATTAAATATTGTTGTTTTATAAATAGATTAATTAATATACCTTTAAGCAATTCAGATTATAAACAAGAATTAAATATAATTTATAAAATTGCAGAAAATAATCGGTATAGCAAGCCAAGCAATTCAAATGGGATAGAATTAACATCATATGCTCTAATAAAATTTACCTAGGAAAATTGCTAACTAACAACAAAGATAAAATAAAAAAAAAAATGCGGCATATATGAAATAAATTGTAAGGAATGTGATGCAATATACATCGGTCAAACGGGCAGATCTATTGAAAAACGATTAGAAGAACATAAGAAATCAATCATTGGTAAAATAACAACTGATTTCTCCAAACATTGCATTGAATTCAATCATTTTTTTCAATTCCGGCAATTTTAAAATATTATATGAAGGTAATAAAGGGAGTTTTCATTATATCAGGGAAGGACTGAAGGTTAACCGTGCAATAATGTCTGGTAAAAATATAACCAACAATCTGGAAGACATTTGGAATTCCCCTATATTAAACTTAAACAAGCATGAATACTAATTAGGATGGCAAAGCGGTATATATACCAGTAAACAAATTCCTTCGTATCATTCCTTTGAAAATGATGTAAAAGACCGAAACTAGTCAGGAATAAAAATAACCAATTGTGAATCCATACTAATTGTTGATTTATTTAAACCTTTACATTCTTAAGTGTTATAAATATTCTTCTTTTTGAAATGTTTCCTTTCCATAGTTTTTTTGTTATAACATGTCGTGTAATTATATCTATCTAATTTTTACTTTCCCCGGACACCTGTCCAAGGGAAAGTATTGTGATCGTAAAAATTTATGAATCGCCAATTTCAACAAATATGCATGTTTTGAGTTCCCCTGAGTTCATTCCATCGAGTTTTAAAAACTTTACTCTTAGCGATTTTTTATTTTTTAATTCGGATAGAAAAATGTTTCAAATAAAAGTTGTAGATCTTGGAAAATAAAAAAATTCTGTTATAAAACTGTTATTGTAGGACCTTCGGTTTTCATTTTATAAGGAAAAGAATGTCGTTTACCTGATAAATTCCCTTAGAAATAAGCAATTATAGTCTAGCCGCGGAGAGCTAACAATGACTCATCGCTTAAAATCGCATGAATCAAGATTAAAGTAAATGTATGTCTGTAAGAAAATTTGGTGCCACGCTGACTTTCAGTGGCGGGATATTCAAAAATATTCATTTCTTTTGAGGAGTTAGCATAACTGAAGTTCCCGCATCCCGAAAACGATTTCTGATCCGCAATACTGCATTCGCACTGACACCGCAAGCTTCTGCAGTTCTCTAATTGTAATAAAACATGTCAGAATGTTTTAGTTACTTTAATAATACTATTTAAAACTTACCTCTGTATTCAAAGTAATTTCATTTGGCGATTTACGTTTAAAATAATTAAACACGTTAATCAACATATGTTGAGACTGACTTTTTAGCGATTTATTTCTGAGCATAATGAATTACATTAAATATTAACTCGATCGAAAAGAAATCTAAAGCGCAATATAGATAAACTTTTTACGGTTATTTTATTTGACGTAACGTGACGTACGCGTGCCAAAGCGATGTAACAGACATGCGCGAACTTAAACCTACGTTTACGATGCCCGGTTCTTTAACATGCAGATACACGTTTCGTCTTTTATTTCATACTGTTTCGTACATGATAGAAAAGGATGGATATAAAATGAAAAGTATTTCTTAGTACTAAAATGCATGAGTCACCGTCAGCTATCGGCGGATGAACATTATTTTAATGTTGGCTGTAGAGACTTTAATTATTGAAATAATTATTTTAATGACAAATAAAACGTCAAAGTGCCGTCATATTCAACATAACATTCGCAAACGCCTCCAGTTTAAAAATATTTAAAAAGGATGTGGAGAAATTTTATCAAATCATTGTAAGTTAAGAAATAACACAGTAAATTATAAAATCCTTCCAAGTATTCGGCTTTAACTTTAAAAGACAACAATCCCTTTTTTCAATCAATCATTTTCCCTTTTCTATTAAATTTTCAATCAGAAACTTATTTGACCGTATTCATCGGAGAAAGTACCATGATGGACACATCACCATTTTTTTGTGTTATACCTCAGTAACTAATTTCGTGCAATTAAAAAGAAAATCGAAAGAAGATTTTATTTTTTTCAGTTGTCTGTGAAATTGGTATCAGTTGGCATTTAACGATCGATAAATTCTTCCCTATCTATGGAGTCTTTTTATGATTTGCGGTCGAAACTAATATAAAAGAATTACTAACATATCTTCCACATACATGGTTACCCGCGTGAAATATAAAAAAGATGGCAGAGTACGTGATTTTCGTCACCTTTTTGCTAGACCCGAGCCATTCCACTGAAAACCCCGCAGCTTATGGAATAAATAATTGATTAGTAAGAAAGTGAGAAGAGGCTGACGCTCATAAAAGGCTGAATGTCGAGCAGCGGCAGCTGAGGAATACAGAGAGAGAGCAGAGATAAATCCCGTGGCGCAAAAGAAACGCACACTTCTACAAATGGCGCGATGTCTTCGGCGAATCCATCACAACAGAGGGCCCCGCGCCGCGCTATAAAAGTAACGACCTGTTGTGTAAACTCGAATGTCCGTCCGCGACATGCTAATGCCCGTTCGAGCATTCCTCCGATATTCATCGAATGATTAACACCTTAAAAGAGGCGTTGGTCGTAAAGAAATTACAAGCGGTGGTCAATTCAATAATCCGCTCTTTACGATCTTCCTCAGAGATTCCGTACTCTTGTTGCTGTTGGAGATCGATTTTTTCTCTTTTTTTTTACTCTCTCAGGGGAATATCTAATATTGGTTTTCATGAGCAAACAATGGGGTACGTGATGTCAACCGCGAAGGTGTGACAACTTATTACGGGGCAAACAAAATGTTGTTTATTTATGTTAATGCAGTGCATGTGTCAGCGATGTGATATATAACAGTGTTTGGTTTGAAACATGAATGCATTGTAATATTATGCTGGGGGATTGAATTAAATGGTCATACACTTCAATGGGAATAACGTTTAAAGTGCGCTATTTACTTTACAATATTTTATATGGACAATAAATTAAATAACACATTTAAGTGGAATTCTCCTTTCAAAGATAGGCAATTTATTTAGATTTTTAGAATTTGAGTTGACGTGAACGATAAAAATTTTGATTAACATATGTAAAATTTAAAAGACATTTGTCAATATTGAAAATGTGATAAAATGTGTTCAACATTATTTTCCTTGGACAATTTCGAAAGTAGCTCAGTTTGCCCAAATCGTTTGAAAACCATCTATAAAGATCTCAAGATGCGTCTTCTGAATAAGTAGAGCATCTTGAGCTCAACTTATTCTGTTTCACTATGGCGAAATGTAATTTTATTCAAGCAAGACTTGAGTCACAGATTTAATCAAAGAAAATGGGCGTTCAGGGAAATTTTAGACATGTAGCGCTGCAGCGCAAAACGCTTGATGTTCCTGAACACGCTTTCGATATGAAGGACGTTCTCGAAAATATGACGGTTTTGTTTACATATGCGCGACTTTAAAAGCGATCAAGCGGAAAAAATATATGCTTTACCGCTTGATAAAGCGCTGCAGCGCCACACATAAAGCGGTACCGTTCAGCGACACCGCTTTCGTAAAGCGCTGAAGCGCTACAGTTCCCTGAACGCGCCTATTGATCCAAAGCACAGACAAGATGCACTTTGTGAAGATTTGGTGCATTGCAAATTTGTCTTAAGCTAGGCTTGGGTCTAAATCGAGTTTAGCAAACTCGCACCTCAAGTCTGATTTATGTTACACGCACCCGATGCACGCCTCTCCATCGAACCCACATAAGAATTTCCAACATGAAGTGCAATCATTTTGCCAACCCTGAACTTAGATGCAATCAATTTATTTCGAATAAAAATGATTCAAACAAACTTAGTTACTAACCGAATTTAATATTCTATCCCTTCACCATCCATTTCCATCAGTACATCTTGAAGCGCGATTTTAAATAACCACTCGACATTACTCGCACAAAACTTCTCGGTTTAAGGTTAATCGCAGATTAGAAGCCGCTAATAAGCATTTAATTCTATCCCAATGTATTATAATCACTAATTATCGATGCGGTCGATAATTGCAATATATTACGTTACATTACATGCGCATCCGAGCTCTGATATTTATTTTATTAATTATTACCGACGCCGATCGTATACGTTTTATTGCCATTAAATTATATCCCCTTCCGCGATTTTAAAGAAAACGCTAGTTGAAATTTATACGCATACTAAACGCGGGTCATTACATTCATTCGATATAATTAATGATAAATTTACGCACAGATAAAAATCTTTAATGATGATGTATGAAAACGTATCGTAAATATATGTACGGTCTGTTAACGCCTATGTTTTTCTCACGCTTTTTTGTGTTGGTTGTCTTAATGATTCTTTTATATATTAGTATCATTAATTAGTTAACTTGAATAATATTAAAAACAATAAAATTAAAATAAAGAACTACTAAGCCACGCCTACTGTACAAATAAAGCCCCTCCTATTATATCAAGTAATATTTTGGACTCTAATAATCCCGAGCACCTTATGATTGAAAAGTTTGCACAATCATAATAAGCCATGATATTCGCGCAATTTTTATTACTATTTACACGCTAACAAGAGTTGCGTGAATATGAAAAAAAAAAACTTTAAACACTTTTCTTCCCTGGTTCCCAGGTTGTAAAAAGCATTATCAAAGTTTCATTATTCAAATGTGCAATACCATCAATGGCCTACTTAATTAATTAAAACAAATATACCAAGTTACGCCTAATGTTTTAAAGAAACTCCACATATTGTGTGAAGGAGTATTAATGGAGTGCTATACATTCATTACTTATCATCTACTCATATGTTGGTATTGCTCCTGTAATATAAGAGGCGGGATATTACAGGAGCAATACCAACATATGAATAGATGATAAGTAATCAATGTATAGCACTCCATTAATACTGATCAACTTCTGATTGAAGTGTACATTATCAGAATCATAATAAATTATAGTGTATTAGATGATCAGAGTTGTGTAAAGATGGAAATAATAAAAATTTCTAAAAAGTATTTTTCTTACATGATGTAGTTTTGATGTGCACGTGGTTATTTTGTGTGTCTCTCAATGTTATGATTTCTGTATAAATCCTATGTTTACTATGAAGTTTAGGTTAGCTCTATTTCAGAAAGTAAAGCTTCGCCGAATTACTTCATGCGTTGTCGTTTATAGGCTTCATATATACAAATATTATATTGGTCGTTTTCGGAAGTACTTTATTAAGTTATTTTTGCCCGAGATTTAGATTTATTTCACAATCTGTTAAAAATCAGGACGACAACAAACTCTTATATCATGCGCGTTACAATTAAAGAAGCGCAAAACGTGATAATATGTATATTTATCGCAACGTGGACACCGCAGGTGGCCGAGATTATTATTTTTATGGGAAGATGCTTCTATTCCATTTAACATTCACACTGGGTGTTGTGGAGTTCCCTCCTCTTACATACACCCAGGACATAGGAGGCTTTTCTCAATTTTCATTATATGCTTATGTATGTAACAACAACATCCTTTTGCTTTCGGGTACTGTACCGTGTGTCCCATTCCGTTTTGATTTTGTCATGTGCTTTTATGCTCCTCAGCTAGTTTGTTCAATTTCGGTTTCATGAGGTATTCAGAATAAGGTTTTGGCTCCTATAAACGCCTGTGTTGCCCCTTGTTTGGCAGCAAGTCGATACCTAAGGTCCATTATTTTTTTGATTCATGGGTATCCGTACTAGCTGCGTTTTCATTGTTTTCACCGGTGAGTCAAAACTTTTTATGCAAGCCCTCACCACAGCTAGCACCTTTGGAACTGTCTGTCCATCTTCTTTATTCATTCTTCATTTAATTATGTGTTGAGCACAGCGGTGAACAGTGGCTACTTTTGTCTGGAAGTTGGAGGCATGTCGCCATAGTGTAACTGCAAATTGTTTGCTCTGGTAACTGTCTGCGAAACGGCCCACTTCGATTCCTTTTGTATTTATGCCGCATCTGTGGTTCTTTTTATAGTTCGCGCGAATATTTCATTTCTTCATTCATTCCACTGTTATATGATTTTTTAATCTGCTAGATGAGTGCATTATTTTTGTGAAATCACCTCATTTTTAGGATGTATTATCATTTAAAGTTCTAGTAATTTTAAATGTTTTCGGCCTTATTGTTCCCACATTTAAAATGCAGTCATTTATAAGAATATTGTACGTTGACTTCCATCATAATTTTTGATGCAATGGAGTAAGTGATAATATTTGTTCCATTAATTAATAGAAATATCTGCACTAAATTTCAAGTTTTGCGACTGTGCTTTTCGTTTGGTTAACATGACTGAGTCAAACCAAAAGCACAGCCACAATATATATACAGGGTGTCTCAGCGTGCGCGCCGAGTAGCTTTACGGCTAAATGGTTTATTTTTTTCAAAATCGGCTTTCGCAGGCCTATGTAGGTCTATTAGGACCACATTTTAAAATTAGTATCAAACATACAGGGTGTCCCATAAAAGCATGGCGTATCATAGTTATATTTTTTCTAATGGAATGACCCATATTTTATATTTTTTTCAGATTCTACATCAAAAATAAAGTTAACTTTTATAATATATTCATATGCCTAAACCTAATAATTTTTGAAATATTTAAATATTTTTGGAAAAATTGACATTTTGAAAAAAAATCATAACTCTCAAATGGATGAATGAAAACAGATGAAATTTTGTACCTGTATATAAGACTAATGGGTAAATATTTTAGGCTATTTACAGGAATTTAAAATCTTAAGATGTTTTGATAATTTAACGTAACTCCGGAAACACATTCAAGGTCAAATTTCATGCTTATTTTAAATGGCACACCCTATATCTAATAACCCTATCTTATGGGAAATTGTATTGTCTTTCAAAAAGTATAAAAGTATTTTTTACATAAATCTAATAGTTTTCAAGATATATGCATTTTCGTTAACTTTTGACATAATATTTATTATTCATAACATGGAAAGTCGATACAAAGCGCCATCTATTGTTCAATATAATATTTATTATTATTATTCCATAAAGGCAAGTGTTTAGTTATTGTTTATAAATAAAATCCGTTGACCCAACAAATGATTTTCGAGATATTTCCTAAATTAATACACAAATTTTATTAATTATGAATATACTAATTGCATTATTTATTTACACATGTATACATTATTTGATAAAAACTTGTTAGAATTGTAAAACAAATATAACGAAATACATCAAATAAATTGACGAAATAGAATTAAAAGTAATTTATAATAAATTTTCAAAATCGAATACATAATTCAATTTTATTTTAAATGATATTTTGACATTTCTCAGCATATTAGGTATAATTGATCTAAATGTATTATTAATTCTGCTTTCCATGTATTCAATTGTTGTGTGAGGAGTGCTGTATATTTGATTTGACAGAAATAAATCCATGGGGATTAAATCAGAGGATCTAGGTGGCCAAGCTCTTCCAATTTATTGCTTATTAAACCAACTGTTTTGACGAATATTCAATGGCATTAAACTTGTAATTGTGTCTCCTTATTATTAGTTACTGTATTCAAGGTAGTTTTTTTTTTTTTTCAAATACTTCATACTGCCTACAGTTTTTAATGTATTTAAAACTTCCTTTAAAGTCTTCTTATTAGAATGTCTTCCATCAGAGAACATTCTGTACACTAAGAGACAATCTTAATAACGTTACATTATTATTAGAATCATGTTAATTATTTCATATAAGGGAAACACTATTTTTTCAATTGTTAGTAATAATACGAATGTGTCAATTAAATTTGCTTATAAACAAAAGCCTATTAGAATAACTGGCAATAATGATTACTAAATTAAGTAATAGATGGCGCTTTATGTTACATTGCCATACTAAAATAATAATGATAATGACGAAAATTAACAAAAATGGATATATCTTGAAAACTATTAGGTTTAGGTGTAGAATACTTTTATACTTTCTGAAAGACAATACAATTTTCTACAAGATAGGCCTATTAGATATAGGGTGTGCCATTTAAAATAAGCACGAAATTTGACTTTGAATGTGCTCCTGGAGATATGTTGAACTATCAAAACATCTTAAGATTTTAAATTCTTCTTGATAGTCTGAAATATTCAGCCATTAGTCAGATATACTGACGCAAAATTTCATTTGTTTTCATTCATTCATTTGAAAGTTATGATTTTTTTTCGAAACGTCAATTTTTCCAAAAATATTTAAATATTTCAAAAGTTATTAGGTTTAGGCATATGAACATATTATGAAAGTTAACTTTATTTTTGATGTAGAATCTGAAAAAAATATAAAATATGGGTCATTCCATTAGAAAAAATATAACTATGATACGCCATGTTTTTATGGGACACCCTGTATGTTTGATACTAATTTTAAAATGTGGTCCTAATAGACCTACATAGGCCTGCGAAAGCCGATTTTGAAAAAAATAAACCATTTAGCCGTAAAGCTACTCGGCGTGCACGCTGAGACACCCTGTATATATTGTTTTCTTTTTCGTTACAAAAAGTTATCTCATAGCCCTTGTTGGTGATTTCCCAGTTAAAAGTTGAGGTTTAATCTTGAATCTAATATAACCTAATGTATGTACGTACGTTCTATTCTTTGTAGGGTAGTTGTTATAGTCTGACTTTTCAGCATTTCTTTTTTTCACCTATTGTCGTATCTGCGGATCAGTTCCACTTTTTTTCATTACTAACAGAGCGTCAGCTGATTGGAATATATAAAAGGGCCACACTTGCTTAGAAAATTAATTTCCGCAGTGTTGCTATACCCTTTTGTAGCATGACCGAAATATTGCCAGTGCCTGGTGATTTAAATGATTTGAATTCCCCATTCAATATCTTCGGATTCGATAATAGTTTTCACTGCATCCCAGTTTCGATTTGGTGCTCAAGTGTTGGGTTGACTTACGTCCTCGTATGCCAGCTTATCGAGTATTACATAGCCCAAGAAATATATTTGTAGAAAAACATGAAAGGTCACCTCTACCGAGTCTGTGTATTTGCCACTTTTTGTCAGCAGTGAATCGATGTTCCCAGTATCTTCTTTAACTGAGCGTCATAGACAGCAGCTCGTAAGCGACAGCAGTGAAGATTCATTTACTTTTTTGTAGTATTATATTCTGTGAGGACCGTTTTGCATTGTGTCTTGCCACCATTTCTCTTATTTCTATATGAAAAAGAGCCTTCTTTATTTGTTTCACCAAGTGATCTTAATTGAGGTAGGTTTGGTAGTTCTTGAGTAACTTGTTTAAAACGTCATATTTCCAACTATTGCGGTCTTGTAGCTACTAGTATATTATATTAATACATTAGTTCGTCGTTTATTGATTGCATTGGACGGAATTGTTGTGTAATATATATATTTAAATTATCTTTATTTTCAAACATTACATATATTTACAATGTATACATTTAAATCAATAAATGTGTTTAACTTCATATTTTGAAAACGGCTCTCCGCTTTTTTGGAGTAATTTTAACGAAAAATAAATAAATGTAAAAACATTGACCTTCAGCGAGGAGCTCATGAACTGTTGAAACTTGATAATGTTAACACATTGATCTATTTCCATTCAGAATCTATATACATATATACAATTATATGCAAAATTAGTTCTGTTTATAAAAGTCACACTGATCAGTTCCCATCATTTTAATGTGACAGCGATTTTAAGAATTGTGATTTTATTGTATAATCAGCATGTGGTCATGTTAACATTTTTTTTTTCGACCATTAAGGTCCTTTGTTCATGAAGTTAACAGAACCTAGAATGCATATCAACGCAAACCTCTATAATGAAACTTTGAACAAGCTCCATCAAGTAATAAAACGAAACCTCCACGGAAGCTCTGACGCATGTTAGTGTGATTCTGTCACACGAGAATGCTCGGTCTCATTTTGCCAGAGCAGTGAAAGAAAATCTAGAACGAAAGAAATGGGGGTTATTAAAGCATCCCCCCTATAGTCCGGATTTATCGCCTTGCGATTTTTGCATCTTTGGGCCACTGAGAAATGAGTTAAACGGTAAACGTTTTCAGTCGAATTAAGAAGCACATAATGCCGTAAAAGTATTCTTGGAGCAGTAGCCACAAGAATTATTTAAGCAGAGTATACACTGGTTAAAATAATTAACACTGCTGTATCCTTTCTTCATACTTTAAAGTGATAAAAGAGTGTTAATAATTTTGATTATATCCTTCACGTAACTCAAAATCAATCATCGATTATACATTGGTTGGTGAAATAGTGGGAAACGTGCTTTAATTAGAGGTACATTTTTGTAAATATATCTGCCAATATTTTTTTGTCTGGACGAAAAATGAGTTTCAATTAAACAAGTCTCGTACAATTTCAGGCTGTCTTAAGAAGTGAATATTAGGTCATTTAGGTGTTATTATTTATAAGTAGTCGTATGCCAGACATTTCTGCGATTTCCAAGCAACTGAATTATCATTGTATGGTATATTCGAGCAGAGGAAGGAAAATCATAGTCTGTATATGAACCGCGGTTTAGATGAAAATCTCTTCATCTAATACTCTGAAATGTTATAACCTGTCCTCTTGCTGCTATGATAGTCTAGATTGGTCAACGAAGATGGAATCTTATAATTGTGCATAACCCCTTGCCTCAGGTACTATGATTTAAAAGATGTGTAGGATTTATCTGGCTGCCTTCTCAATGGACTCAATGGATATCGATTAAAAATGTATTTCTAATGTAATATTTTTAATTGTTATTGTATTTGTTTCGAATAGTATTTAAATTTTATTGAGATTTCATATCTTGAATTTATTAATTTGTTAGTTTATATTTTTTACTTTGTATAACAGCGCCCTCATGTGTTTTTGTTAAAACTATTTTTAAAATAAAAGTTCAGTTCATTGTTAACAGTCAACAGGTCTAGTATGCAGTTTTTACCTCTCCCGATATTCAATTACTCAGTTTCATTGCTCAATCACACGTATTATAACAAATTTATATAAAATAAATTATATTTCGATAAAATTAAACTAACATAGTATATCATTGAAAAGATAAAAAAATAACATAATTATTACAGACATAGCAGACTACAATTAGTATTTAAAAAAATAAAACTTTGAGCTGTATCATTTAAATTAATTTATAAAATAACAACAATATGTAAATTGGTTTCAATTTTTACTTGAAGAATTGCCTAAAGAACATGCAATTCCCCCATTTTAAAATAATAAATAATCTCATTTATTTATTACTGAAAATGGAAAAAAAATGGAAAAACTTTCTGTTTTCGCCATTGAGTTTGTCTTGAAAAAAAAAAAAACAAAGAGCACAAGAATGCGCCATCCGTGTTTTTATATCTCTGCCACCCTATACACTGAAGTATTCAATTCTTCTTCTGGCCGGACTACCACCTCTTCAAATAGTCAAATCAATTTTGGTGGGAAAACAATTACAAAATTAAGAAGCTTTTAAAATCGCCTTCGAGGAACACATAGAGTCCACAAATTAAAATTTAAACAAAACTGGATTATACTCGCTTACATCACGTTGGAAAAAGTGTATTGCAACTAATGATGCCTATTTTGATTAACAAATAAATGTTCATAAACTGCAATAGTCGTTTAGAGTTCCAATTAAAGATGGGACATTTCATGTGCAACAACCTAATAGTTATTTTTACAAACTTAAATTACTTGCCGAATGGAGGATTGGACAATAGCTTATGATTAAATAGGAATCACTCCCCGCTCTGCGGTTTCCCATTGCGTAGTTATTATTTTATTTTTATAAATATCGTTTTATATTTATTAAGGCTGAAAGACCTCGGGTCGATAGCCGATTCATTTACAGAATATAATTCTAATTTTATATATTATTGTACATACATATACACATTTGAATAAATATTAATTGTTTAAATTTGAGTTATGTGAAGTTAGTTAATCACAATTAAAACACTTTTTATTCCTTACTTCACTTTTATTTTTTATATGAAAAATAACTAATTATTGATAATGAGTGCTTGGCACTCGAAATGTACATCTAACGTATATAAAAAATAAAAGTGAAGTAAGGAATAAAAAGTGTTTGAATTGCGTTTGAATAAAGATGGTTAGTTAGTTATTTATTAAGTTATCGAATTAACATTTTGTATGTAATAATGAATACATTTATATTATGACAAAAATTATGTATTCATGTTATAATATAATAAATATTTTGTTCGCAATATTCATGAAAAATAAACTGAAAAAAATCCAACGTGTTGATAATCTCCTGACATATAAAGTAAATCAAAATGCCCCGTGGGGGGATTGTGTTGTCTCGAGAGGAGCATACACACACAAGAGGATGACTTAATGTGGAGAATGCAATTTTCTACACGAACTAAATGTGTTATTTACTTTTCACACGACTATATGTCATGTACCCGGTAAAATGCGGTATCACTATGCAAATTTCCCCGTACTAAATTCTGATCCCGTTGCAGCTCGCAGCTCGTGCGCTATTAAACATTTAATAAATCTCATTTTACACGACCACATTAAAATTAAACGGAACGAACGGAGGAGCAGTTTCTTTCAAAACGTTCCTTATGAATTGTGAAAAGGTCGCTTCGCGACTTTAAAATCCCGTGAAATTTTAAATGCTTGAATACATATAAAAAATGCATTAAAAATTAAAGATAATTGAGTTTTAATAAATGTACGTACAGCTGCGGAATTTAAAAACCGTCATTTCGAAAGTGTGAATAAACTTTTAAAAAATTATATTTCTTGTCAATTCTCTCACATTTTCACTCAAATAACATACACTTTATTTTAAATGCAATTCGATTAATAAAAAAACTTTTAACTATGTTTAGTAATAACTGTAGTAACCTCCATTCTTCAAAAATCCTAAGTATTTAAATTCTTTCACCAGTTCTATCGCTTTTACCTTCCATTTCAAATAATTCATTCTTCCTTCACTCCCTCTATTCCTAAATCTCATCCACTTCGTCTTCTCAACATTCACTCTTAACCCTCGCTTATCCATATACCTCTCAACTCTCTTCAACATCTCATTCATTTCTCCCCATTCTCTCGCCAATAACACAACGTCATCTGTATATGCTAACATCCAGACCTTCGTTTTCCTTATTACCACTCCGCCCGCCTGCCCGTTTCTTAGTACCTCTTCCATTTCACTGATATAAATGTTGAACAATAACGTGCTGAGCGGGCATTCCTGTCTCACTCCCATCCATACTCTGTACTCATCCGATATTCTTTCATCCACTCTTGCTATCCCCCATGTTTCCTCATACATTTCTTTCACACATTCCACTATTACCTCACTCACTCCTCTCCTCTTCAGCCCTTCCATTAACCTATCTCTCGGTACCGAATCATACGCAGCTTGCAAGTCCAGGAATACTGCATACATACACTTTTTCTCCTCTGTCATTCTCTCTGCTATTCTTGCCAGTGTAAAAATTTGATCTCTTGTACCCCTCCCTTTTCGGAATCCTCCCTGTGATTCCGGAAGTAGACCTTTCTCTTCCACTTCTCTTTGCAGCCTATTCTTAATAATTGTCATGGCTATTTTCTATCCGGCGCACATTAGTGTAATGCCCAGATAGTTATTTACGTCCTTCTTATTCTCGTTTTTGTGCACCGGACACATAACTTCCACACGCCACGTCTTCAGGATACCTCTCTCTCCTCTCCATATCCTGGTTGAGTAGCTCTCCAAATCTTCGTCTTCCTTCCCCTCCAATCCTTTTTCACATTTCAGTCTTTAATCCGTCCAATCCGGCCGCTTTTCCACTTCTCACCTCTTCAAAACCCCTTTCCACTTATTCCTCTGAAAAATCCTCTACTTCTTCCATGCTTTCAATACATTTCTCCTTCCAGTCCTGAAGAGATATCTCCATCTTTCCCCTCGTCCCTCCTCTCCTCAGAATTTTCCACAATGCATTTTGGTTTTTACAAGCCCTCATGTCCTTCGCGATTTTTCTTATAGCATGTTCCTTCTTTATATTACATAATTTGTTGTAATTTGCCCTAGCCCCTGTTACTTCCTTCTTTCCATTTTTCCAATCGTTTACCGCTCCAGTGTATTAAGGACATTTACGTAAATTACAGGCGATTGTGATGGAATATATAGCACAATAAAATGATGTATCTTACTTAAAATGTTTGCGCGTATACAAATCATATCAATATTATGATTAACATTTACATATATTTTTTGACAGGTTATATGATTTTTTAAAGCAATTAGAACACCACCACCACGACTAGTTAGTCTGTCTGACCTTGGTAGGATGATGAGAATAATTCAGAATCACTCAATGCATAATTCGCCCAGGTTTATTTATTTGTTTATTGTAGAAAGTGAATGTTTTCGTATTTAATACGCGCACGTTTTGATAGTAGGCTTAGTGAGTTCTGTTGGTCAAATCATTTGACCTTAAGGATTACTGATTACTGTGTGCAATAAAGAAAATTAAATCCAACTTAACTATGGGGCCAGACAAAGTTCCAGGAATGATAATCCGTCATTGTAGTAGTATTTTGGCCGAACCATTATTACATTTATATAATCTGATATTAACCACAAACAAAACACAAAGTGTGATAAGTTTCTAAAATTATACCTTTGCACTAAACAAAAGACATTGATAATACAGAAAACTATAGACCTATATCGTTGATATGTAACTTTGCTAAAGTCTTTGAAGTCATGTTATACAACTCCATATCTCATCATTGCAGCAAATACGTAACTCAAAATCAGCAATTTTACCGATTTTGTATCAAGTGATTTAGATGAACGCTTACAGGTAGATGTCGCTTTTATAGATTTTTCTAAAGCATTTGATAAAGTAAATCATTCTTTCTTATTAAAAAAAAAAAAACTAAATAATTTTGGATTTGACAATAATCTTATATTACCAATAAAAAGTTATTTGGAAAACAGAATGGGATATGTCGAATATCGTTCAATAAAATCAAACACATTTGTTTGTTCAAGTGATGTACCACAAGGCTCTAACCTAGGACTCCTGTTATTTGTTTTATTTATAAACGATATAGCTTCACACTTTCATTCTTGTTGTCTACTGTTTGCTGACGACTTTAACATTTTTTAGGAAAATTCGAAACATAACTGATTGTTATAATCTATAAAACGATTTACTCATATTATATACATGGAGCGTTAATAATGGCTTACATCTAAACATATCCAAATGCAAGTCAATGATATTTCCTAGGAAGCATAGCACATTATAGTATAACTACAATATTAATGGGATTGCTTTAGAAAGTGCCTCTATTTTTTGTAGATTAGGAGTAGTTTTTGACAAGAAGTTATTTTTGTCTGACCATATATCATCCATCATTAAGTCTTCCTACAGTAAGCTCGGTTTTCGTATAAGAAACACTAAACAATTTGACACGATACAACCTGTCATTAACTTTTATTATGCTTTTGTAAGAAGTAAATTAGAATACTGTAACGTAGTATGGAATCCTTACTACCAAACTCACATAAATGATCTTGAAAATTTCTAATGGAAATTTTTGAAATGCCGGTACTTTAGAACATATGGACTATATCCTGCTCAGGGTTACAGCTCAGTTAAACTTCAATAAGAATTTGGTATACAATCTTACAAAATAGAAGACGAATGTCTCAACCACAAAAGTGGTTAAAGAGTGACCGGTGCGGACGGGCGATAAGTAAACTAGCAAGCGAGCCTTATTTCAATAAGCATCGGACAAAAGTAAAGCGAAATACGAGTAAAGAAGAACAGGAAAACAAGTAAAAGATAGGGACTAAACTTAAATAGACAAAGTAAGTCAAGTTTTTAACTCGGCGGCTGGTAGTGGTCGATAGTGAGGTTAGCTCACGTAGGGACTGCAATCTGAAAGCAACTGAGCGAGTAAGAGAGCAGACACGAAGCAACTCTGCGTTGGGACACTGAGGCATCGTGTGCTACCAAGAAAATCCCTTAAAACCCATAAAACAGCAGTAACTCCTTACACCTAACAGTAGAAAGGAAAAAGATTTTAAAAAATTAATTAACCATCACTTGCATGATTCATATCTTATATCAAAGTTAATCTTTGCTGATCCTAGTTTGGGTGGTATAAGCATAAGACTAATTAAATTGTAATTTCCTTCCAAATACTCGGCGTTAACTTTAAAAGGCAACGCTCCATTTTTCTAACCACATGAGTTTTTATTCATCATTCTCTGTCGTATTTCACGTATTTCACTAATTCTAATTAATTATTTTTCTTTTACTCTTAAATATCCATTCAAAAACGTATTTTACCGAATTCACTAGGAAAAATACTATGATGGACTTATCACCATTTTTAATAATTGTAGATTACATAAACCAGAAATTGCATTAAACAAATAAAAAATCCTGATCTTAAAAAAAAAAACATATTCTCAACATTCAATTAACCTCAAGCAAATTATCAAAATTCTGTTGGCGCACCGAATTTTATTTCCTTACATCTTATCAAGAAGTAATAAAAAAAAACAGCCCGACACGTACGCACCATATTGAATGACTTCAGCGGTATTTTTTTTTGTTTTCGATCCCAAGGATCTTCCTGTGAGCAATGATTATTTATTTCCATACATGACGCTACAACAACTGGACAAACACAAGCGATAAGTGACTTTTAAGAGCCTCCTTCAAATATCACACACGTTTCGAAAATTAATATCGTTACATAACGGGCTAATTAGAAATTTAAATCAGCCGCACGCTCAACATCGGTTTAATTACCGATATTTTATCGTCGCTTCTTCATAATTACCATTTTATTATTTATTGTGCGCGATTATGTAGCAATATTTATCGATGAAGAAAAAAAAAAATTAAAACGGGAATAAGAATTTAAATTTGCTATGATTGAAGGGAATTATCAAAATTGTGCTAATTTGTGATACTTTTCGCAGTTTTGATTATTATATATCTATACTCCGTTTGAGAATATAAGAAAGCTATAGAATTTAAGGGATGCAATTAGGACGTGTCTTTAAAGTTCTGCGATGAAGGAAAAATAAATATTTTTTTCGGATGTTATATTCAATGGATTGTATAATTCATCATCTTGTAGGGGCTACTAACTTCAGGTTCTGGCTGTTTCCTTCCGTCAAATGACGCAATAACGTCAGAGGGTGCAAATCATCACTTATCCGTATCGAATTTCAAGAATATTTGAACATAAAATTTATGAATAAATATTAATTTTTGTATTTATAATCAAACAAACACAAGACAAATGTAATTATAGCATAAATGTATATATTTGGGCAGAAAGACTACTGACCGATAGACATTTATCAAAATAAAAATTTACTACTTATTGTATTATTATAAACTATTGTACAAATGTATGATAATAAAGAAATTTACTACTACTGTACATTTTTGCATTAAAAGTTTATTAGTTTCATTTTTTGAGACTACTGTTATATTAAAAGGAATAATGTATGAATTAAATTAAATTTAGCGTTTTTAAAATTTTTGATGCTTTTTTTGTAGCATTACAATACATTTAAAAAAATGCATCAAAAATTTAAAAATACTAAATTTAATTTAATTCATATATTATTCCTTTTAATATACTTTATAAAAGTATTAATTTTAGTTGCGACCTTCTAAGTTATTAAATTTTATATTGCCCGAAAACAATGAAAAGAAAAAGGATTGCTTTTGTAAAAAAAACAGATATTTTTTAAGAAGAAAAAAAAAAGAAATGTAACGTCTCAAAGATTATTTTAGCATCACAAAAGAAATCTAGATAAGAGACCGGAAAACATAGAAAGAGGCAAGAACATAGAAGAAGAGTAGTCATATTTTAAGAATATATTTGTAGAAGAGTATTGTGGGAAAGTTAGAGTTAATGGGAACCGAAAACAAACACACTGGTCGAACAGAAAACTATAAGAAGATTAGGAAAGAAAAAAAAAAACGCTTATGGAAAAGTCATCTAACAAGAAGAACAGAAGATAGCTCTAATGAATACCAAGAAAGACGGAATCTAGTAAAGTGCATAGTAAAGCAAGGAAAAAACAGAATATATGAATAAGGTAGGAGAAATCTTGAAAAAAAAAAAAACGGACAATATTAAAGTGTTTTATAAATCACTTAAAAGCATCACATATAAAAGGTAGAAGTAAAGATTAAAAAACAACACAAATGAAGTACCTCAAAAGAGTAGCCCGTTGAGTCCATAAAGTTAGAAATCCTAAAATCAGAGATGAACAACAGATTAAACGTATAACAACTGGAATAGCAAAGCGCAAACTAGGTTGGTTCGAACATTTAGTATGGATAGAAAACTCAAAATTAACTAAAATAGCATGGAAAGCCGGACCAACCGGCATTGAAAAGGATGGAATGAAGAAATGGCGGAAATCCTATGGGAAAGGAATTTGCAATGGAGACAAGTAGCGGAAATGATACAAAATCGGAAAATGTGGAGAGCTTTTATGATGATATAGAAACAACCAGAGATTTTGAAATTTGACAACTGATTCAAAACACACCTCGATACTCATTATGAAGAAAAGAGGTTAACCGATATATAAAAATTAAGAAATATCTAAGTGTGTGATTGAGTGTATATATATCCAATATATGTTTCCAACGAAAACGTCTAAAAAATAAAAAAGTGATTAATATATATATTGATATGGATATGTCAGGTGAAAACGGCGGGTGTGGTATAACTTCCCATTGAAGCATTTGCAGGTAGGTTTTCACTGATTTTGCAACATTAAGCCGAGAGTTGTCATGTGACGAAATCACTTTGACGTATCTCTGCTCGTATAGCGGCCGTTTTTCTTTTAGCGTTCGACTCAAGTGCATCAATTCAAGTCGATAGCGATTGCCCGATAGTCTCATTCGATTTGAGTAGCTCATAAAAAATTACACCCCACCAAATGCAGAGAAGCTTCGAACCATGGATATTTGCTTTTGCGGATAATGTTGATGCATAGTCGGACTTACTCCAGGATTTTCCGCGCTTTGGGTTATAGTAGTGTATCCATTTTTCATCGCCAGTTACGATACGGTGCAAAAAACCTTTTCTTTTCTGCCGTTGAAGCAGTAATTCACACGTGACAACACGCTCTTCGACGTATCCCAAATTCAATTCATACGGCACCCAATGTCCTTGCTTCTGAATTAATCCTAACACTTTTAAACGTTTTTAAACAGTTAACTCATCTACTTGTAATATTTTTCCAAATTTTGCTAGCGTCTGATATTGGTATTGATCAAGTAATTCCTCCAAAAATTTTTCTTTAAATTTTATTTTTTCGGTGCGCAAGAACGTTCTTTATCAAGTTCAAAATCATTACTTTTTAAGCGTCGAAATCAGTCTCTGCATGTTGTATTCGACAGAGCATTGTCACAATAAATCTCAACAAGAATTCTATGTGCTTCAGCTGCAGATTTCTTCTGAATTAAGTTGTACAATAAATACATGTTATTTGGTACAAAAGTAGACATTTTCAGAACTAATAAAGAATAGTTTGTTTACACTAAAGTGAACTACCATACACTGAAAATTTAAGGTTAGGCACAGTACTTCCTTGCATGTGCGTTACCAATCGAAGTTCCATGCGTGGAGTACTGCTACTGCCATCTTTGATGAAACAGCGAGATATTACTCAAGGTCCTGATATAAAAATACATATACATACAATCATTTTTATTGAGGTGTTTATACAATTTTAAATACAATACAATTTAATTAATGGTTTTAATATTTAGACATTGGTAGTTCATATTGTATGAAATAAATATGAATCAATTATTAAAAATCAACCAATAAAACACAAATTAGAGAAAATTTCTCTTGAAAATGGGCTAATAACCCGAAACTAGTCGAGAATTTAAAATTATTCAATCTAATTTGTGTTTTATTGGCTGATGTTTAATAATTTATTCATATTTATTTCATACAATACAATTTATTTTATCATTTATAAAATGGCTATCGACCAGCGGTCTTTCAGCCAAGAGTCATTGTCTTATGTGCCATGTTTGTATTTTAGTCCTCGATGAAAGATGAGATATCGTGTTGTCAATATATTTAAAATAAATAACCTTTTGAATGCATATTTTAAAAATTTATTAAAATATGGAAACTTTTAAAACAAATTGCAATCCTTACAAAATATTTAATGATTATAGGCTGAAAGTGGAAAATTATACATTTTTGAAAGAAAATATTGTAAACTGTTTGAATAATAAGAATTTTAACTAATGTTATTTAAATGAAGTAAAATTTAGTTTGTTGATTCTCGATGGCGAAATTTTGGAGGGATATTTAGGTTTTGTTTTAGGCAGAGTTGGTTAACAATGTCTCAGTTTACGGGGTTTGTAGCATTTTTTTGGGATAGTTGGGATAATCTTTGGGATATTGGGATTATACCAGCTTTATCATAGAATGTGTTGGATGGGTTATATAAAGGATTGTTTGGGTTGCGGATTTTGGCAAACATTCAAAGGGCTGATCGTTCAGCCACCGCGATATTGTTTAAGGTAGGAAGGGCATTGGAGGTAGCGGAGGATAACAACATAGTCCAGAAAAAACTACAGATCATTTTGAAAATGTTAGTCGCGGTTTTGATCGAGATGCCTTTGTTCGCGTAAGTTAGTGATCTAAAATGTCGTGTCCTGTTTTGGATTTGATTAGCTGGGAGTGGGATTTTAAGGAAAGTTTTGGATCAATGGTAATACTAAGATATTTGAATGTAGGGGATGGGGGGGGGAGGGATTGACAAATTATCGGTTTTGAATGGAGAGGTGTGAGGATTGTGATTGGAAATGACAAGTTGGGATTTGTTGGGGTTGGTGGAGATTCTCCATTTAACGAACCATATGGATAGGGTGTCGATCAGTTCTTGTAGGGTAGAGAGGCCTTCAGGAAGAGTGGATTGGTGGACTATTAAGGCGGTGTCGTCGGCAGATTGAAGGAGATAAGAGGAATATAAAAATATTTCCTTCTAAAACTATTATTTTCTAAAACATTTTAAAAAGAGCGCCCGCATATAAAATTGATATGTAAAGTACTGTGAAGCTATGATGTATTTTTTTACGCTAGCTTTTATAGAATTAAATAAATTTTTTATACAGTAAATGAAAATATGGAATTCATGAAACACTGATACTTCTGTGTATTATCAAAAATGTATTCTGTTAAGTAGAAGTCTGCTGTTTTGAAGAAAATAGCAGTTGTGTACAATAATAAAAATATACCTTTATAATCAATTGCTATTATTCTTACAAATATTTTTTTTTAATATAGAAATACTTTAAAAGATTTTTCATTTGAATAAATGGATCTGCAACATTGAAAAATAATCAATTGCAAATATTTTTATATCGATCGCTATGTAAATAATAAATAACAAAGAAAATTATATTATTATATAATCGCATGGCATTGACTTATCCTGTTGTCAATATATTTAAAATAAATAACCTTTTGAATGCGTATTTTAAAAATTTATTAAAACATGGAGACTTTTAAAACAAACTGCAATCCTTACAAAATATTTCGTGATTATAAGCTGAACGTGGAAAATTATACATTTTTGAAAGAAAATATTGTAAACTGTTTGGATAATAATAAAATGCTTATTATTCAAACAGTTTACAATATTTTCTTTCAAAACCAAGCAATGATGTTTAAATGAAGTCAAATTTAGTTTGTTCAATATATAATATTACTACCTAACAAAATATCAATCACCACAGCCTTCTGCCGAAAAAATAATGGATTTCTCTTTCTCCAATCAATATTTTATTTGAAATGTGTACTATAAATGTGTGTAATGGAACGCGATACCTCTTCTGTTGACCAATTGTAACCGTTCGCTAGCTTCAAGTGGTACAATTGTTGACAAATAGAATTTAGTGTATGGTGATATTGAAATAACTCAAAATAAATTATTCCTTTCCAGTCCCATCAAATGCAAAGTAGAACTTTCTTGGCTGTTAGTCCTGGTTTGGCCACCATTTGAGCTACTTCGCCGCTGTTTGACCACAATCGTTTTCCCACAATGATGCGACACATTGATCCACGTCTTTCCCTAATCATCATCCGTTTATGAAATTCGTCGATTTTGTTTGTCTAAGGCTTCGCAGATGAAAATTCAATTCATATATTTTTAGGGGGGGGGGGGGGGGCGGGTTGGTGCGGGGAGTGAAGATGCTAATTGCAATTGTTTTAAAACTGACCTTTGGCTCCTGCGCGATACCACGACTACTAACATGCCGGTCAACTTCGATTATTTCTGTGATTTTATTAACAATTTTGACAACGGGCCTATCTATGTAGGGTGCGTCATTAAAAAAAATGCTGTTACAGTAACTGGTCTGTAAATATCATTCATCTGGCTAGTATTTAAGCCTTTAAAATGTACCGAAGTTTGTCCCATCGTGATCCATCGTGATCCCGCAGAAATTGAAAATATATCGCGGGATTGCCAACCCTAATCCCAAAAGTGATAATTTAAAGTGTTCGCTTGGAGTGGTCACAATATAATTTTTCATATGGTTTAAATAACTGTGTATAACAGTAACAGTTTTTATACAATAATTGACATATTGCAAAATTATAACAATTTTTACATGAAGATTAAGGAAATTATTTAGACCTGGAACATCTAATATAATGTGTAAAAATAAACAAATTTATACGGTTATTTGGTTTACCACACATAACATACTATCAAATTGCACTCTATTAAAAATATGCGCATGATGAAGTTGGTTGGTAAATTTTTATTTAGGATGCTGAAATATCCAATATCTTATTACTATTTACACTAAACAGTGTTATTTGAATGTGAAATTATTCCACCATTGATACCTGGTTTGATTAGGTCTCAGTGAATACATTTTTTAGAAAAGTGTAATATGTCAAATATGTAAGGTATAATATCTTAATGCACTAATAGTTTTAAAATCGGATACATAATAACTTATATAAATTAAAGTAAAGGCATCCCCTTTTAATCGTCCCACTGTTCTCTTTGGACTATTTCTCTGGCTACTTTAAATTTTTCAGAATATTTGTGATTTTTTTTAAATTGGGTAAGCAGAACGCTTTTTATGTAGTTGAATGACTTAATATTAATTAAGAGAATTGTAAAATTATGATAGTACTTTTTTAAAATAATTAATGATTTTAATATTTCGACATTGGTAGTTCATATTGTATAAAATAAATATGAATAGATTATTAAATATTAACCAATAATAGATTGAATAACTTTAAATTCTCGACTAGTTTCGGGTTATTAGCCCATTATCAAGAGAATTTAAAATTTTAAATTCTCTTTATTTTTTTTAAATAATAATAATAATAAATTTATTACCCAACAGGAAACAGTAACCCAATTACAGGATAATACAAAATAATTTTATATTATAATAATAGCAAGACAAACATGAATATAAATATATATAAATACCGGTACAAATATCGATATTTCATAGTTTTTTTTTTTCAATATATGACAATTTCTATGTAGTTGAATCATTTAACAATAATAAAGAGAATTATAAAATTATGATAGTAATAGTCATAAATAGTTATAAAATAATAATTCCATGCATGTTATTACCATTTTAGTGCCGACCATTAAAAATCTGTTAATGTTTTTTAAGTGATGAAAATCGTGCAGACAATTACCCGAGTGCAGAACGCAAACGGCTAATTTGAATAATGTTTCTATCTTCTATCCGCAGTATTTTTTTATATTTTGCGCTTGTCCGAGACCGGTTTTATTGTTATTAATGTTATTATTGTGCACACCGCGAAAAGTGGCACTTTTCGAGCAACAATGAAACAAATGTTACAAGGTTAGATTGTGATCATCCTCCTCGGCTCTCTCGGCGCAATCCAATTTATAAAGAATCGACGTTCTACGGAACACTATGGGAAAAACAAGGTTAATTATATCATGTGGATAACTCATCATATTTGTTAAATATCAGCGATTGTGCATTGTTTTAGCCGGCCGCGGATTGTTCGGGTGATTGCGATCTGACTCGGTCAAGATGAATTTTGCTGCGGTAATTACATTTTAGGATTATTTTTCACTAATATATACAGGTTGTTCTAAATTAAGAGTGTAGCATTGCTAACTTTGTGATTAGTTGAGCTGGAAAGTCGATTAAATTAGCAAATCTTTCGAGGATTACAACCGCGAAATCAGAAAAACGAAAGAGCGTCGCGCTTTTTAAATGTTAACAAAACATTTTTTTTATATGGAACACCCTATATATTTTATCATAAATTGATGGAGGAGATCATTCTTACCAAACATTTATAATACACCATCATAAATAAAAAAAAGTTATTCGCATGTAAATATTGTGTTTTCAGTTTTAGTATATAACAAACAAAGCAAACCAAGTGAATGCAATTAACAATTATATATTATTTTAAATTATTTTAATCCTTTGTAAACCATATGTCTTCAAATACATTTAGAATTTACTAATATTTACTAGTATGGTATAAACCATACTGTTTTCATTTTTCTCCAGAATTCAAAATTCCAATATCGTAATTTTTTTGGGTTCAGTTGAAAGTAGCAACCATCGTTTTTAATTTTAGTCAGGCCTGCGTAAAAACGATGCCTAGTTAGTCTATCACAACAACGCATTTTCGATGATAAAATTTGATTCAGTTATGAAATGACGTACAGTATACACATAAATTAAGCAAGCCAAATGTAGTGAACAAATAAAATATTTGAAATCGTAAATCCAATTCTCTTTATTTATTTAAAGCGAACGTAACGACGTTGATATTTGAAATTTCAATTTACTATTATGCGCAATGTGACGTTAACGGCGTGAGCACTTGAAGGGGGCATTATCGGAGTAAAGAGGATATGAAATTTTACGAGTGGCGCGGTGGAGGCCCCTGGCTGCGACTCCCAGAGACGATAAGAAAAGTACACCGCTCGGCAGTAACGGTCTCTTAGTTGGGAAATTCAGTGCGATAAACGCATTAGACTTATGTCGAGTTGTTCGGGCGGCTACCAATGCTTGCTTGCTCTCGTGATAATAGCCAAGTATTTATCGCATGTCATACAGAAAACAACCGCACTAAATATACTCGTGCCACAAAATGCTCGAATCTCTGTAATTTTCTATGTTATTTTATTTTAAATAATAATCGGACTAAAATGATACAGTGAATCGTTAAGACGACTTTTTAATTATTAGCTCCCTCACAGTATGGTTTTGCTTCCGAATAATCTTTAGATTGATAACATTTTAAAATAAAACAAAAACAGAAATTATTCACGCTTTTGCAGTTAAATTTATATCAAAGGAAAAATCACTGGTAATGATCACTAAAATTCGATCATTCCCTATTTCCCACTGCAAAAATTACTTATACTGACATGTGTTTCGGGATCTATTCTTCGTCAGTACAACTCTGCCCTACATAATTTAAAGATATAAATAGAAAATAGTATTCATTTACTTGGTCACAGAGCTAAATGTGAGAATAATTTATTAATTATTTTCAAATCATGTTTATTTAATTAATTTAAATATGTTAAATTAAATTAAATCATACTATATTAAATTTAAATTTTCAACAATTTAGTTTTGTGCGATATTTTTTATGATTCTCTTAAATCAATTATTAAGTAAAGTCTCAATTTTGCGTAAATGTAGTAAATCTAATTTGTTGCTCTTTTAAATTTATTTATAATGTTTTTTTTTTGTATTTCCACACACTATGTCATGATTGTAATTATTGTATTTGTAGTTTTAAGTAATACGTTTATTTGTTGTAATCCATTTTAGTATTGTCTTTTAATTAGGGTAACTCCTGTTGGACATTAAAGTGCTATTATTATTAAATCAAATTAAATTTAAAAAAAACAGTTAAATTAAATCATTTAAGTTAAGTGTACCTTCCCGACCGCGATCTCAGATGGAAATTAAATTTGATTTAATTAGTTTAATTTCATTTAAGGAATTTAATTTAACATCTTTAAATTATGTAAGACAGTGATGTACTGACGAGGGTTATATCTCGAAACACGTGTCTATAAATAGCCTTATATTAAGTAACGTTTTTTTGCTCTTCAAAATAAATTTTCTCGGATCAAAAATTTTTTGCATGCTGTAAAATGTTATTGATATGCAACAGCAGGTGTTCATTATGAAATTCAATGCCTGGCGGGGTATTTGCCCGATAAGTAGTTGTTTTAATACACATTTGTCTAAAGTACTTGCATATTGTAAGTCAAAATGTCACAGAGATAAATGTGAAAATAATTTATTAATTATTTTCAAAACATATTCATTTAATTTATTTAAATAACTGTGGCCAGGTGAATGAATACTCTTTTCTACTTATAGAAATATTTATATTATATTAATTTCTTCACTTTTTTATTTTTCAGAACACTATATGTACATTTCGAGCACAATTTTATCTTTTTCAATATTTTTTTTTTAGTCTGGCAGGATATGGACTCAGGAAGTAGTTGTTTCTATAGATGTTTGTGAAAAATTTACAATATAAGTAATTTTTTCAGTTGGGATTTTGCGATAAACGCACTAACATAAAATTTTTATATACGGTTTGAATTAATAAACTGGTACTAAAAAAACTGGAATCATATATATTTTTTTAATAATGAAACAAATATCCATCACCATTTATATTTTAATGAACATTTTGAGCCTTATATATACGTGATTTACAGATAGCCCCTCATTCAATTTCAAGTAAACGATAGTCATTTGGTTCACGAGAAGCAGTAAGGAGAGAAAAAAGTGATTTAAATATTAAAAATGTCTAGAATCCTATACTTTTAGTTCTATGATTAATTAGGTGTATACATTGTTTAGAAAAATGTTTTGTAGTGGCTAAGGAGTGAAATTGCTGGCGCGCTAAACAAGATGATTTTCTTTTTTTGTGGAGTACAATGGTTAACACAAAATAGTCGGGCTCAGTTTAGGTGAAAGAATGGCGAAAAAAGTGTGCGACCAAAATGATAAACGATCAAGATTAAATTGAGCAGGTATGAGAATAAAAACGAAACTCAGAAAGGCAATAGTGTCGCACAAATTTTAAAGGACAGCATTCTCGCGTCCACCAGAAATACCAACTAGACCGATGGACCACACATCACATCACACCACAACAACAACAAAAAAAGCCGAAGATATGTGTCATTGTGCCACAAGCACGGTGGGCCGCAAGAAGTGCACAAAACAAACAATTCACTCGCATCAATTTTTTTTCACCTGGGAAACGGTATGCCCTAACGAACGAAATGGAAGAAAACGAGCGTTTAAAACGCGTTTATTATTATTCCACAAGTGTCATTGCTAGATATCGGGTTACCTTTTTCGGTGCACCATTACCAGAATTAATCATCTTATCACGCCGCTCGGCGCATGTAATTATTTTACCGATACCGTCCTAGGCTTAAATTACGATCTGATTAACTGATGTTTCCACGAAACGCGCGCCTTTCGATTTTATACATTTTTATTTCACGCTTTCTCGGAATTTCCACGACAGCATTCTTCTAAATACTTCAATAAAATATTAAAATTCTTTATGGTCCCTTCCCCGGATTATCTGATATCCATCTATTACTTTAATTTACTGCCGATTCCACGTTCATATTTTACCGGCACGATAATATCGTTACGCTACCGCAAATTGCCCTTTTGGTTAGATATGTTTCTTTAATTAATTACTCGCATCTAACATAATCATTGCTTGTGTTTTATATTACAATAATTGAGCATGCGAAATAAATGTGCAGTAAAGATTTGATTTTTTGTAGTTATCGTTTACTGTTCGCAATATTGAATCTTGTAATTTGTAACGTAATTTTAAATTCTATATTTTACTGGAGTTATAGGTGAGGCAGCATTAAATCCAGCAGTTTTATCTTATCACGATGTCATTTATATTTAACATACGAATAACATTGACAATATTTGTGAGGATATTCTTAACTATTAATAAATATTCTATGGGGATTATAAGATACTAATACTGAGTTTACTGATCGAGATACTGTTTGGGATTTTCCAAGTATTAAGTGCTTATAATTAAAATAATTAAGCTAATCTGTTGAGCAATGTTCTCATTTATCACCATCTGCGACAAATTAATACTATTCCAAATAACAGAGGTGGTTTGGATTTGGTGCTCTCTAATACTACCGATATACTCACAAGTCAGTCATATGCTTATGTTTTAACATCAAATTTTTAACAGACACTCCGCGACAACTATGTAGCCTCAGAAAATAATATGAAATTAAAACAGTTATTTTAGGTATAAAGGCAACAATGGTATTTATTATAATAAAGTAAGCTTACATAACAAGCGCATATAAAATAATTGTTACTTTTGACGGAAATATAATTTGAGTTGCAAGTTTTGTCTGTTACAAAGCAACATCAGACTGCATCATCGAATTTGCCTCACAAATAAAAAAAAACTTTGCGTTAAAGAGTTAAGTTAACTTAAAATAAATAAGTTATATGCAGTTAATTTACATTCATTTTAGAACCTAGTGAATTACGATTGGTCACGGAAAAAGATTAAGTGCGGAAGAAATAGGAAATATAAATATATATATATATATATGAATAATAATTTAAATAAAAATCACTTGGTTTGTTTCACTAAATATTTGATTTATTCCGACTAGTTTCGGCTTCAAGCCATTATCAAGGAATGTACAGAAATTACATTTTTACAAAATATATATACATAATCAGGTAGTAAGGGCGTTTAATATCGGGGAAAACCAAAGTTCGTCGTTGTCATTAACTACATGCTTTCCCGCTTTTATTGCTTTATGTATTTCCAAACCTCCTCTAAGATTAAGTAAACGACCCTTATTGCCTGTATATAAAATTTTGAAATCGTTATTGTTAAAAAAGTGACCGGCTGTGATACACTGTCTGGACATACCCGTCGATTGTTTATTATTTAGCACATCTTTCTTGTGTTCTTCTAGACGAATTTTAAAAGATCGACCTGTTTGCCCTATATACAATGCATCACAGTCGCCACACCTTAATTCGTAAATTCCCGATTTTTCAATTTTATTAGTTTTGTGTTTATTGTTTACTAATAGAGTTCTTAAATTGATAGGGTTTGTCAGTATGATATAAAATTGGTTTCCAAAATTGTTTTTTTATTTTTAATGAGAGGTCTGCCACATAATCTATCGTATGCCAGGTAGTTTTTGGCTTTTCAATGGTTGCATAAAAATATTTTAATAATATATTATATTTTTTCTTTTTTAATTAATTTTCTATTACTTCTTCTGATTAACCGGTACTACTTGCTATAATTTTTATAGTATTTAATTCAATTTTGTAATGGAAAATTTAGTAATCTATGTATTAAGGAATGGAAAGTACTGAATTTGATTTTGTTTGTTGTGTTTGATGTTGCTGGTATAATTGAATTTGAAAACGTATTTTTTATATAAATTTTGTAATCTAATTCTTCATTTGTTGATTTTGATATTGTAAGATCTGAAAAGTTTAAACAGTTGTTACTTTCCAATTCTACTGTAAACTGTATTTTAGGATTAATTGAATTTAAGAAATTAGTAAATATGTCGAGTTGTCTTTTAGTACCCGTCCAAATGCCAAAAACAAAAAAAAAACAAATGTACTAACTTTGTCTCCTGTTTATTGAATAAAGTTTTTTTCGAATTCTGATAGGAAAATTTCCGATAAAAGAGGCGACAAAGAAGAACCCTTTGGTAGTCCATCGACCTGCGTATAAATGATGTTACTGAATTCGAAATAACTTTGGTCAATACAAATATTCATTAATGATTACAATTGGTGTTTTAAATCTTGAGGGTGGTCAGTGTTATTAATGTTGCTGTCTAAAATAGACTTAAGTTCAATGACCGTAATTGAGGTAAACAAACTTTTGACATCAAATGATACTAGTTTTGCATTTGGTGGTATTGTTATTTTCTTTAATTTATTGACTAATTCAATTGTGTTTTTTATTGCATAACGGGATTAAAAAATTATGAAGGATGGAATTTCGCTATTTAGGTATTTGCACAACTTATACGTGGGTGTATATAAGTAAGACACTACAGGTCGTATAGGAATTCCCTCCTTATGCATTTTTGACATACCGTACAATATATTGGTGCTTTCGGATTCATAATTTTGAATTTATACATTTCTGGGTCGGGAGTTAACTTGCTGCAAGATTTTAGGGTTTTTATGAATTCTAGTTGAAATTTATTAGTGGGACCCGTTTTTTTGATTTTGAATATATCATTATTAAGTAAATCTTCTGTTTTCTAATATAATCTTGTTTATGCATTAATGTAATGGTATTGCCTTTATCGGCTTTGCAAAGTACAATATTTTAAAGTTTGAGTTTTTGTTTTATATTGAGTATAGTTCGTTGTCTATTCTATAAATTGATTTTTTCGTTTTAAAGCTATTGTTATGTTTAAAAATTAATTTTGCGATTTTATTTTTCATTAAAGATTTTTCTTGCTCTGACTAGTTTGTTGCAAATAATTTCTGAGTTAATTCCCGCTGATTCTATCATTGTTTTTGATTCAATATGTGGATTATACTTGAGACCTTTATTAAGAAGTTCTGTTTATTTAGTGTTCAATTCTATATTTGATAAGTTAACTAACCTAGGAAAGAATTTGATATCACTCCTGCCAACCTGACCCTCGCTGTTAATCTTATCACTTCGCACATTCTCACTGCGCACTTTTTCACATTTTAATTAATTTTTGTTTTGTTTTTTATGTTGTTCGTAGGAAATTAATCTTGCTTCTTCTCTGAGGTTGTAATCAATGCAGTCAAATTCCAGTGGATGTAGGCACTTGGTGAGTCGTGTGTGGAGTAACTTCAAGATGTGTGATGTAGAATACCTAATTTGATATCATTGCTTCATTTCAAGCAATATCTATATTTGATATGCTTGGTTTATAGCTTTCTTGGCTTCTATTGCGTGATGGTTGCAGCTGATTTTCATAAAAGTAGGTTTTAGTTTTTCACGGTGACATTTTGTTAAAAACAATATGTGGTTGTTTGATTTCGTGAATTTGGTAAGTTTTCTTCTCTACATGTTGATGAGTTTTGCTTCACTTGCGTTTAAAATATCTTTCACGATGTTTTCATTAATCACTTGGTGAAACATGATTAAAAATATAGCAAGAAGAAATAGGAAGAATTGAAACATTGCACGAAGAAGGTTAGTCGAATAAAAAAATTGCTGACAGCATCAATAGAAGCTCGCGAGTTGTAAATAGTTTTATAAAAAATATGGAAAACTACGGAAAACTGTAATTTTTAATGGTGACATCCAAACTGCGACTACCGAGAGATAACGTAGAAATATCCTACGTGAAGTTTCGAATTCGTCTTGTACTGCTAGAAAAATTAAGCAAACCATGCAATCTACGGCCAGTTTGAGAACTGTAAAAAATATGTACATCTGAAGAGACGTAGATTACTGGAAAAGCCAATTTTAACGTAAAGTCATAAAGAAAACAGACTAAACTTTGCGAGAATCCACATGAATTGGGTCGACCAGTGGCAAAGGGTTATTCTTACTGACGAAAAACGATTCTGACTGGATGGTCTTGATGGATTTTTGTACTATTTCTACGATATGCGAAAAGAAGAAAAGTTCGCGGCTTGTCATCGTAAAAGAGAAGTCGGTTTAATGGAATGGGGGGCTATTTCTTCTAACACCTACACCTAGAAATTTTAAATGAAATTCAAAACGCACAAAGGTATAAAGACCTAATTCTTGTTAATAGGTCTTTATACCTTTGTGAAACCTATCATAAATAGAACCATGGAAGGTTTACCATGGATTTTTTCAACATGATCACGCTGCGGTTTACACTGCACGGGTTATTGGTACTTGGTTTGAAGACCAAAACATTGAAGGCCTATGGTGGCCCAGCTTATCGCCCGATTTAAATATTATAGAAAATGTGTGGGGATGGCTCACGATGGTCAACTGTATTAAGACTGTGTAGAATTATAGAATGCAATAGAGGCTGCTTGGAACGCCATATCCCAAGAATATTTAAACTCTTTATTTAATTCGTTACAAAATCGACTATTTGACGTTATTCGCAACAATGGAGGCCACACTCACCATTCATGTCGTTAATTTAACTTATAAAGTTTTCTGTTATCAATTATTTTCAATTATTTGCTACAATAAAACTGTTTGAATGCACAGAATGTCCATTTTTTTTCTAGTTTTTGTTCTTGTGAGGCTATTAAAATGACGCCGCGGCTGCGTTAGAATTTTGATAGAAATACAATAATTCAATTTTAACGCATTAATGAACTTATGATTTGATTATAATTGCCCATTTTAATAATAGTTTTATGCAACAGTATAATAAAGTTAGGATTCTTACCATTTATTTCCTAAATATTTGTGTATTATCATGTCTTTCTTTCTGAGGCTAATCAGTTTTCGCGGAGTGCATACTGTACTCCTTAAGTTTTTCTTCCTCAAGTCTGAAATTCCCACAAGTAAACTGTGAATGGATTTTTAATTTCAAGTGTGTAAATTTGAATGATATTTTTCTAAATAAATCTATGAATGAAACTGTTTCCCTTTTTAAAAATATTTTGTACTATGCTTTTAATAAGTTTATTCCCGTTAATTTTTTAGCGCCCTCTAAATTTCCCATTTGGTTCAGTGAAGAATTGATTAATTTAAGTAAGGCAACAAAACAGACTCATTCCAAATATAAGTCCAGGGGATCTCTTGTGGGATATGAAGATTTTAGAAAGAATTGGCAGCGCTGTTACGAGCTTAGGGATATACTATACCTTGACTATGTTAATAATTTTGAATCAGCTGTGCCACAGAGAAATTATGAGAGAAATTATGCCGTCGAAATGTTAAAATGAAATACGGTTATTATTCCTCATTGAATTTGTTATTTTCAACTCAGAAATCCTCGTATTACATTAGCAATTCATATTTCTCCGTCGAGATTTGGATAATGAAGTGCGGATCATTTTTTATCATTGAACCTTATAAGCTTCAACTCAGAAATCCTCACATTCCACTGGAGATCTATACCTATACGGTTATGGATGACAAAATGTTTATAGTATAGGTGATATTGGCTAGCGAAAATAAAAATAATACTTGACCCCTACACTACCATCATGGTAGATGGGGATTTTAGATTATATATATATATATATATATTATTAACTTGACGACCCCCGTCGTCACGTCTTAACAACACGTCATCGGCCACATGACTAGCTGGAGCATTTCTTTCGATTTTCTGCATAAATCCATCACGTCAATGCTGTGTGTGACATTTATTAACTTGAGCAATATCTTCCAGTAGCTCTAGGAAAGACTGCCACTATTAGTGTGACATGAATTTACCAAATTTCCTGCCTAGCATAATCCCAACAGGTCAATGTTTTGTACCAACCCCATTTTCATTAATTGTAATGTTTATCTAATATATTATACTTTACTTGCTTAAATCTGTAACATCAGAAACATCATATCCGCGCCTCTCCTATCCATTGACCGGGTGATGGTTGGAACTGTCACCCCTTACTTTCTATGTGAATTTAAAAATCAAAAACTTCGCGTCTCTTCTCTAACTCATGCGGGTGACGACTATCATCATTTTCTAGTATTTTATACCTCCCCTCCATTATTTTAGTCGTAGTTTAAAACCAACATTACCATATTTGGTAATGTTACTAACTCGCTTTGTTCAATATTATTACTCATTCCCATCGGATTTTTGTCGATTTTAGTTTAAATGCGTTCACGTTTGAGTATTATTTTTTATATTTATTTAATTGTGCCGCGTTTGCATTCTCGGCTTCTATGCCCAATAAGTGAATATCTTATTTTACAATAGAAAAAAGATGTATTTACTTAGTCACAGTTATTTAAATAAATTTTATAAAACGAATTTGGTAATAATTAATAAAATTATTTCCTCTTTAGTTACTGTGATATTTGGACTTATGATACAGTAAGATGAGCGATGAAATCCCGAAACCTTATATTATGTAACTTTTATTTATTTTATTTTTATTTTTGCATTAAATATTTTCGATTCAAAATTTGTTGCATTATACAATATGTTATTGTTATGCAACAGCGAATGTCCATTGTTGGACATTTGTTAATGTACTTATGGGATATAAGACAAAATGTCACAGTGGCTAAAGGGGAAATAATTTTATTAATTATTTTCAAATTCTTTTTATTTCATTTATCTTATTTTATGTCACGTATTTCATATTTGTAGTTACTTTGATTCAATTTAATATTTTAGTAATTCTTTCTAATTTTTGATTTTACACTTGACCCATATCTGATCTATTGAAACTGCTCGCAGTAATTAATATTTTATTAAATTTATTATTGTACTACAATCATTAATTTTATACACTATACAAGTGTCCACATTTAAGTATATTAATTAAAAAAGTAGTACTTGTATAGTGTATACAATTAATGATTTTAGGACAATAATAAACAATAATTTCATTTATTAACTTCTTAAATTGAGTTTGTTGTATTTTATGTTAAATTATTACTAATTTATTTTTATTTAATAAAATGTTCAGCCGGCATCCATCTAGCGTATGGATAACTAGTGATGACCATTTCGTTTTTCCGAACCTCATCAGACTAGTGTGTTTAATGTGTCGAAATGGCCATCACTAATTATTCATACTCTTGATGAATGGTGGCTGAACATTTTATTCAATGAATCTTGTCTCTTATAAAAAAATATAATATTTTTTTTAATACAAATGAAAGTTGTGTGGTGAACACACCTACATTTTTTCTTGAAATTTGAATTAAAGATTACAAAACCTCGTACGAGCGTAAAGATTTTTCGTCGAAATCAGTAATCGAAATGCGCGTTGTCTATTTAGTCGTCCCTAACGGTACGCAACAGAATTTGCATTTCAAAATCAATTTTATTGTGGACATCGCCGGATTTTACAGTCCTTTTATTGCAGAAGAATCGAGAATAAGCGGGAAAGATCGAGAATAAGAAAAAAATGCCTAACGGCACCGTAAAGTGTCGGCGTATAAAACATTTATTTAAATCATGATTAATTCGAAATTGTGCCCGCGCTTATTTTCCATTCCTTTCTTCTGTGTCGCATTTCCCACCAGTTAGCGGTGGTGTTGTTAGTGTTAGCGCGCTAGCAGCAGTACCTTTCTATATTTACACGTCGTTCCGATGTGTAAAATACAAGCAGTTAGCGTCCGTACCTACAGCAGGCTCTCTGTGATACACGCAATGGACAGTAATTAATTCACATTACAAGGCACCTAATTAAGCCAATTTCATAAATAAACTGATAATGTGGAACATGCGCATCAATCAAGGTACGTATCTGATGCGGCACTACTGACTGCTGCCTGCCTGCCGACGCGCGGGCTGACTGATTCAGGAGAAAACGATGCGTTGCGGGCCGAAATGTTTTTTGATCAATTAAACGTATTTTCAATTTCTTTACCCTTTAATATCAATTTAACTAATATTAAATGATATGAAAGAAAAATGAATAGAAAATTTTAAATTCTTCTCCGAATCTAATCGAGAATTTAAAGTTATTCAATTTAATCTGTGTTTTATTGATTGATTTATTAATTTTCACATTGGTGGTTCATATTGTACTACCAATGTCTAAATATTAAAACCATGATTTTTTAGCAAATTAACAAATAACCTGGGAAAGTAATAACTCCAACTGGTTTTCAAGATAAATCTCCCCACATGGTGGTTTCGTGGTGACAATGGGCATCTCTGTCCCAAAGTGTGCATCAATTAAATATATATGAAACCACTGTAGCCTAATCTAACTTAAACGAACCTTGATTGGGAGGGTTAAAACAAAGCACTAATAACCTTTTTTCACGCTTATTTGAATTATCAAATGCATATTTCGGACATAAAGTAACCATTTTCAATGGATTAACATTAAATACGAAACTAAAAATAAACACAATATATTTACAACTGTATAATGTAATAACATTTTATTAATTTCTTGACAAATTTTTGTCATTTTTACATAAAAACGATTGATAAAGAGCACATTGTGCTCGAAATGTACATCTAGTATTAAAATATAAAAAAGGGATAAAAGAAATGAAATATTATTATATCAAGAAACTTCACGTACTCACCAATACATATCTTTGATATACACAACTGGTTCCGATACAAAGAGGTGGGAGTAGAGATAGGCTTATTTAGAAAATAAACATAAATTACTAGAAGGATCAAAGAAATTGAGGGCGGCTGTATGGGCAGGATAAGCGTATTAGGGAAAACCAAGATTAACTGGGAGAGATTAAATCTAATAAACAATTCTGGAGTGGACTCGGATAAAAAATCATTAATTTGTTTTCTGCTTTTTTCATTTAGATTGCCTCTAACATAATTAAATTGGTAATAATTGTTTATGTTATTAGCTATTGCTGATTTCTCTAGATATAAATTTCTAGCGTGAGTTAAATTATTATTCTATTCGAAAATAGAACGTTGTGTTTGACCAATTTTCTCAAAATTAAAACAGCTATAATAAATTAAAAACAACGCAAGTGCAATTTCCGTTCAGCCGCCTTCATCAAGGCACATGGAACACGCTAGTCTAATGAGGTTCGAAAAACCGAAATGGCCATCACTAGTTATCCATACGCTAGATGAATGCTGGCTGAACATTTCATTAAATTAAAACAGCTAATTAAATAAATTCCCGATTGGTCAAGATCGTTTTTTATGTAAAAAGTATTCCCTAATAATTTACTTAGTTTTGAATTAGCATAGTAAGCCGGTGTTAAGTTGTATTTTCTATATAGTTTATTAAAATTTGTTTCTTAAGTGAGGGAATGCATAATTTTCAGTGGTTTAGGAAAAAAAAATAGATGAAAAGGGGGGGTAAATGTTTCCCATAGCAGTGACGAAAGTCTGTCTATAGAATTTGTTAAATTATTAAAAAATAAAAATATCGATCCTTACAATTGTGCACAAAAAATCCTAAATATAAATCAATTAAATTTATTAACATATTTTTAAAAAATAAGGGAGAAATAGCAATTACAATTACACTCAAATACACTAAGGGTTAGTTCAATAGGATCAGTTACGGTAGCTTGTGACTTTATTAATTCAATGAATAATTATTTAAAAATTTTAATAATAATTCTATGTATTACAAACTAAATATTGAAAATATACCAAAACAGGTAGAAAAAGTAAGGATGCTTAATATTATGGTAATTGAAAAATAAATGTATATCTTATACAAGGATATTTTACAAAAATTGTTTACTTTTTTATTGCACGTAACTTTTATTATTTTATTAGGCTGTATATGTCTCTTAGGCAATAAAGTACCTATTATTATAATTTGAAATATTTTTCGATAAAACAAATAATAATAAAAAAACGCGAAATAAGTAGAAATTCCGATTTATAATTGTATAATTTTTTACATTTTTTGTTTCTCTTTAATGAATAAATTATTTTATTGCCAACTACTTACTACTTAGAAATAAAAAGCTGTGCGAACCAATCATGCCACCGCCCCAAAATCTGCACCAAACCGACACATTTTGTGGATGCATTATAATATGGTGAAACTCGTGTGGATTGGCGTTGCCCCATATATGAATATTTTATTTGTTAATATAGCCCATCATCCAAAAATGCGTATCGTCTCTAAAGATGAATTTTTGCCAAAAATTGGGGGTCCTCTTTCAAACGCTTCAAAGCTCAGATAGTAAATAAACGGCGTTGTTTATAGCCAATAACTTTTGAATCCTGGGTCCGTTGGATTATATATTGGTGTAGGCCCAAGTCCCGTTTAAAAATTCGTCAAGTTGAAGTCTACGAAAGGCCGGACTCTTGTGCACAACAAAATTTATTTGGTGAAATTTTAAGTTGTTATATGGTTTACAACAGCTCTCGCGACGATTGCGTCAGCCAATAGAATCGTTCCTAAGAATGAATAAAATCTCTTTAATCGGTATATTGAGGAAAAAGGGATTCAACATCAAAAGAAATAAGTTTTTCATTATCAGAGATTTTTGTGTCTTTTAATTTATTGGCAGTCAGTAAAAAAACTCCATACAACTACGGATTTTTTTACTAACAAGTTATTTTCAACATCTAAGGATTGAAATTGAGTAAACTACCATTTATAGTTAGGTGAATTTATGTTCGAGACAATAGGTCTAATTATTTATCCTCTTTATCTGGTATAACTGTGGTATTTCAGAGTTTTTGATTTTCAGTCTCAAACTGAACAAGAAATTATCTATTAAACATGTTTAGATTATTTATCTAAAATAAATCAACGAACACACCACATGATATTAATTTTCATAATTATTTATAATTACACTACAATTATTAAAGACTGGAATTTGCGGAACGGTCCGCCCTAAAAGTATTAATGAACTGTTTGGTATCTGGTAATCCAATAAGTCTGACAATCAGAATCGCAAAATTGATTATTCCGATCAGCCTGTTTCTGGTAATTAACGGAAATACAAAAAAATTTAATATTGATCTGTCAAAGTATGAGAAACACAAGAATTAATTCAACTTTTGTACCTATTTTACACACTACTGTGCGTTTTAAACTAACTAAAGATAAATCTATAAGTTGAAGATATTTGTTGGTGAGTACGTGAAGTTTCTTGATATAATATAATAATATTTTAATCCTTTCTTCACTTTTTTTATTTCTATCACTATATGTAATATCATTATATTAAATCTAAAAGTATTTGTAATTTCTCAGAATTCATTTAAAACCTATTTAAAACATTTTCAGTATTAGATACTTGTGATATCTTTTAAAACATTTTTTCTTTTAATTAAAAAAATATTTTAGTGATAATTAAAATGAAGAAAATTCATCTAATAAATTCATTTAATAATCCCATTTTAATGCTTTTATAATTAATAATATGAATTATTATCAATTTGTCTTTTTTATGCTTCTACATTATTTGTAAATGGTGATTTTTAAGTTTTTGGTTTTTGAAAATTAAAAGCGAGACAATTTGTAAAAGTTAATGAAACATTCATTTGGATCGATTAATGTATCCCTGCCCTTTACTCTTTAAATATTCATGCAAAATTTTCACGCGAAAGTCCAATTTTGTCGCACCTTCTACAACATCTGTATCTCACCAATGACACATGTAATGTTGTCTTTCAATGCAGCAATGGTGTTTGGCTTGTCCTATAACGAATGACTTCACGTATCCCCACAAAAAAAATGTGTAGTAGGGTCAAATCGGATGATATTGACTGCGTCAAAACGTAAGATCAATTGCTCACCCCAATCACGTCTCAATTAGATCATAGTATCGCGTGCAGTTTGACATGTGGCACCGTCCTATTCAAACCACATGTGAATCAAATCTAATTCTTCCATTTTGATCATCGAACGATACCTGGCTCCATTGATAGTAACATTGCGGTGATCATCGTCTTTGAAGAAATACAGTAAAATGATACCAAACAGTGCATTTTCGGGGTGCATTGGTAGTTGTTGAACTGCCTTTGGCTGCTCTTTAGACCAAATTCGGAGATTTTCGTTTATTTTATCCGAATACATTTTTTCGATAAAAAGCAGATCTTCATCCAGTTTTTTTAAGATCCATTCACCGAAAGATAACGTTATGATAAGGTTATCCAGCTTCGTTTTTAGCACCAGCTTTATTTTGTATGGCTTCATACCGAGATTCTTAGGTAAAATCTTCCAGGCGAACGAAACCCAATTGCTGCAATCGGTGACAGATGAACATATCCGATCGTCGTTAACACTGCCGGACAGCAACAATATTTTTCTCGGTACACATTCTGCCGATACAGATTGGTGAATTGATGTCCAATAGAGTGGAATTGCTACGAAATTTGGTCTCAATGGATTGAATAGCCAAAAAAAAAACAATATGAAAATATATATCACCCATTATAACATCTATTTAAATAAGTCGCTCAGATTTTTTACAACTAGATTTATTTTATTTATTACCAATCATAACGTATTTTACATGTTCTGATAGTAAGTAATTAAAAAATGAAACCGGAACGAGGCTAAATTACAGCTGGATAATTCGTCCAAAGATTTCTTTGTCAATTCTTCCTGCATTAACATTTTACCAGCATTATTGCAACTGTCTTTGCAATTTAGGCATACGACACAGTATATTAAGCTTAATGTATTAGGTATCATTATAGCTATTGCTAGTCTTATTATTAGTTTCATTAATCTTGTCACTACGTTTATTGCTTATCTTGAAAACCGTTGGGAATGCGACGATTATATATAGAATTCTTTAACTTATTAATTTCGTCATACATCCGTTTTTGATTAATGAAACAACTTTTAACTTTAAATAAAAATTATTTAAAAATTATTAATAAATTATTTTCTTTTTAGTTAGACTTGTTTTACTTCGTTACAAAAGTACTTTAATAATTTTAATTGAACAAATTGATTGATTGAGTTACGTGAAGATCAAATTGAATTGATAGATAAAGCACTAATAACCTTTCTTCATACTAGTGTCAAATCCATTGATAATGGTCACTTTGTGTCCGAAATGTACATTTGGTAAAACAAATAAAGTGTGAAGAAAGGTTATTAGTGCTTTATCTATCAATTCAATTTAATTGAACAACTTTAAAATTATACAAAGCAGGGCTGTACTGACGAAGGATAAATCCCAAAACACGTGTCTGCCGTACATTACGTAACGTTATTTGTTTTTTTACATTAAATATACTTGAATAAAAAAATTTTGCATTAAACAATATGTTATTGCTATGCAGCAGTAAGTATCCATTATGTAATTCAATGTCTGGAGGGATATAGACCCGAGAAGTTGTTGTTTTAATGGATTTTTATTTTAAAGTAGTTACATAATGTAATTCGAAACGGTCGCAGTAGCTAAAGAGGAAATAATTTATTAATAATTTTGAAATTCCTTTTATTTAATTTATTGAAATAACAGTAACCAAGTGGATGAATACTTTTTTTCAATTACTTTTAACTTTGTTTGCATAACTTACATTTATTTAGGGACTATAGTTTTGATGTCAATAACGCATCATAAATCATCAGTAAAAACTATGTTCACCAATAATAATGGAACATATTTTTATTTACTTCTTCAGAGTTATTTAAAATAAATTAAATAAAAATAATTTATTATTAAGAACAATTTATAGAATTATTGTCACATTAAACGAATTACGTATAGAGACATTCTTATAAGAAAATAAATTAGCTTGCAGTATTTTTATTTACTGAACTATTTGAATGTCTGTTTAAATTTTGTTTGTATATAACTGTTACACAAACAAACTTAAATAATAATGCCTTTTTTTTCAACAACCCTTTTAATATTCAAACATGCTAACTGCAAACAAACACCGACCCCCATTTATACAAACCATGAAGTAACCGTATTACATTTCCATGTGTACACTCGACGATTCTTCTTTTTTTTTTTTCAAGAAGGTAAATATTGAGCGTAAACTAGTTTTCAGGTAGAGTAGAGCGGAATGCAATTGAGTCGAGCAGCGGCGGACATAATTCACTCGCAAAGGTGAAAAAGGGCTAAACGGTGTCAAAGGGGGCAATGAAGACGTCATAATTCAACCTTTGTGTGCCCCTTGCGATATTCGCGCCATTAAAGCGTCCGCGACGGTAAATCTGGATATCTGGGGTGCGTGTTTATGAATGCCGGGCCATTGTCGGACCCGTCACAGCTCTGAGTTAATTATGTCCCGGGTTGACTTTATTCGGTTTTGCGGGTTTGTACGTACGTGGGGCTTTTGTGCTTTTGTGAGATAAGACTTGTACAAATTTGTACGTACGTGGAGGTTTGAGCGCGCCGATGGGTTTCGTAAATCTTAATTAGCGTGAAAAATAGGATCGTTTGTATGCAAATGTACACTTTTCAATAATTTAACAATAATGTAAATATCTTTATGCACACAAATATATTATACATTTATAACATTAATTTATGCAATACATTTTGATATTTCAGTCTATGCGCTTCAACGAGATAGCTCTCTCGTTGAAGCGCATTTTGTAAAAATGGAATTCGGTGCAAAGTAAATATCAGTTGAGTTTGCAACAGGCGGAATCTGTTCAATTTAATTAATGAATTATTGAAAACAAAATTGAATTGGTCCACATATTATACCTTTAATTATTTACATTCATTTATATTACATAGTGTAGCACTGTTATTATCAAATCTCAAGCTTGCTTGAATTCTTTTAATTCTTTTTGAGTTGATATATTTTAAGTTGTATATTATAACAAACAATTATTCAATAACAATTAAAAAAAACTGGCCCTAAACATCACCAAACGGTTGTATAAATTATCATTTGCATAAAATATACAAACTTTAATTACATATTTCCATTTCATTGAAACGCGTTAGACTTATTTAGATAATCATACAGATCAAATATTTTTCTTATAAATAAATTAGTTATATTAGGAATAGAAAATAACTAACTAAACATCTTTATCAAATGTGTATATGTATGTACAATAACATATAAAATTAGAATTATATTCTGTAGATGAAAATAGTTGTATTCAGTTATTTAAAATTTATTATATAAAAATTGATTTTATATAATCATCATTTTACAAAGAAGATAAATAGAAATATTTTTAATGTACATATTCCAACTCAAAAAGTATTTAAATAGGCTTAATCAATACCGTTTAATGCATAACTATATATCTTAAAATCAATAAAATGACAATGAAATAAATAACAAGTATTTCCTTTTGTTCACGAAAATCTTATAATATGTGCATTATTTAATTTTGCGGGCAGCATAAATTGGGTGCATTTAACACACAATTTCATTAAACACGCATTTGTGTGTTTAATATGGCTATTAAACCACGCTAATTCGCGATTTGATTGGTTCAAAGACCATGATTTATGATGACGTCAGTTACACATTCAAAACATGATACCGCAATCTGTCAAAATGTATCTGTCTAATTGGAGTAAAACCGACGCGTGTTGTTTTCACATATTTTCTGTGTAAAAATGGATAGTTTGCCATCTACTTCATTAACAGTCACTCCAAGGAAGATAAGAGGGGTTGCAGAACTAGCGTCTGCTAATTTACTACCCGAAAAATCGCGAAAAGCATATCTCACAGAGTATGAAAGCTTTAATAAGTGGAGAAGTGAAAATAAAGTGATCGCGGTTTCCGAGTCTGTACTGCTGGCATATTTTTCGGCATTGTCTGAAAAATATAAACCGTCGACACTTTGGCGTACATATTCTATACTGAAAAGAACTCTTAGTTTACACGAGAATGTTAAAATCGAAAAATATGAAAACTGCAGGCCCTGTTAAAATGAAAATAGGAGGGTTTTGAAGTTAAAATGCATGTGTTTTTACACGAGAAGAAATTCAGAAGTTTATTAACACAGCACCAAATTACCTGTATTTTCCTACAAAGGCAAGATGAAATATGCTAAAGAAATTCCATGTATACGTATATATGTCTACATTCATTTTGATAAATATATATAATAAATATTGTTATATATTGTTGTTATCGTGAACAAAGTTTCGTTTCGCAAACATCGTTCTCGTAATTAATAGCCATCATTATATGCTCGTTGTACAATATACTATTATATTTTATCAGCCTACCTAATTTATCTTAATACATAATAAAATATATATGAATTATGTCAAATGAACTTAAGTATTATTATTCTTTCTGATTAAATTAAGAATTTTAGGAGAAATGAGTTAATGAATTGACGCAATTTTGTTTTTCGTTCGAATTAATGGTTTCATAAAAAAAAAACTTGGATTGTGTCAATCGGTCCGAATGAATCAACGCGCTTCTCATTTTCTTCGAAACTATGCAAATTAAGAATATTTGTGGTTAAAAAATTTCATATCTCCTCACATACACAGGTGCGCGCTTCTTCATCAATATTATTATAATTTTCACGTGTGTGTGTGTTTCTCACACAAAAAGGTCGCGCGCGCTTTCTATTTTCCTTTGCATTATTTATCGCTTATAAATATAAAGCTAATTAATTTCGGGTAGATTACAAATCACAATTTTATTTTCAATTTATACAAGCTTAAGTGTTATAGACCAGTCGGGATCGTAACCATTATGTTATTTCGGGTTTTTTTCATTTTTGGGCCTAATGGAACGTTCTCCTTTTAATACGAATTAATCGACACGTAATCGCTGTGTTTCAGTTGTCTTTGCCACGCCGATTTACATCGGAATTGATGTTACCGTTTTTTTTAGTTTTTCTTTTAGTAGTTTTATGATGGTATTACTTTTTTTTCGAATCGTATTAAAATTCTAATAAGTGCGAAAAGCATAACTGTATTTGGAATATAAATCATTCAAAATTTTACGCGAAATATATTTGTAATATGATTCATATTTCCAATATTTAAATATTGGTAGTTCCTATTATAATAATGAATAAATTATTATAAATAAAGTAAATAAAAAAAAAACAAAGTTTAACTGGAATATATTTAAGTCGACTATTTGGGGCTATTCTGTAAGGGAAACGTTAAATTTATAGTGTACGTTACCACAGTCTAAGCAACTTTTGTAATAGAAATTTATTCATAGAATATGAATTTAATTAATGACGTACACGTTAAACGTATCATTTTCGATAGGGAATAACCCCGAGTATCATGTTATATATACACAAATTCTTTATTGACAAACGTAATACAACACCTACATATAACAAAATATTACAATACATGCTGTAAGAGTTTGCCAATTGGCTATAAACCAGTGGTCTTTCCGCTTATCATCGAGTTATTAGACTCTTTTCAAGATAATGTAAAATAAATAATAATAATATTTGTAATAAATTCCTAAAACAATTATGATTTATTAATTATTATTATACGACAATGACAGATATTAAATTAAATTGATATTCCTTTTTCATTTCCACTTTATATTTAATTAATTTAAATTATACCTCAATATAGTACATTGAAATTTTTACAATGACAGAAATGTTGAAACTTGAGTCGAAACTATATTCGGGTTATTACGTGATTTTTAAAAGAATGTAAAAAAAATGGGCAGAAAGACCTCTGATGATAGATGAATCTATATTTTAGTGTATATACTCAATGTTTGCAAATATATAATTGCGTGGATAATGATATTTCTATGTAATACAGGGTGGCCAGAAAAGGTGTTATAATCTTCAGTTAAAGTGGTTCGTTAATCAATTCTAAGTAGAAAAAATTAAAAAATAAAAGTGTTTAAAATGAAAAAAAAAAAAATATTAAAATATAAAATATTAAATTAAATAAAACACAAAAAAATATTGGGTAATTATGCAATAAGCTTTATGAGGCCATTAATATCCTAAATACGTAACTAGAATTTGTTTTTAACATTTTATGTATAATTATTGCTATTAATAATCGACATATCATTAAATAAACATTTGCAATGTTTAGCTAGATGTTAATAGAACTATTTTCAATGAAAATATTTCAAAAATTTTACTGATTTCTAGTCACATATTTATTATATCAATGGTCTCGTGAGTGTTAATGAAGCACCGCACAATATTTTTACTTAAATTTTCTACTTGAAATTAATCTATGAACCACTTTACCTGAAGATTATCACACCTTTTCTGGCCACCTTATATAATAATATTAAATATATATGCAATAAATAACTAAAACTATTATTATTTAATTTTCTATAAATATGAGTTTATATGTTTATAATATATACTATTATGGCAGAAATATCGAAACTCTAGTCGAAAGTTAAATAAAATAATAAATAGTGACAAAAATAAAATTATATATTTAATTTATTAACTACAACAAACTGAATAATTTTAAGGATCGATTAATAAATTTTAGCTTTAACTTAAGCTTTAATCACTAACCAAATATTACTAAGATGATAAATCTACAATTGTGAATGATTTTTCGCATAAAATGTTATGATTCCGATAAACAGAACTAAAGTTATCATTAAAATGTTAATAATTGAGTACTTTTGTGGAATAACATTACCAAATAGATTAACTTATGAGTTTTGTAATTGAGCAAAATAATATTTACGTAATAAGTATTTTTACAAACTAATGGTAATTTCAAAAAAGGTTATATGCGACTTATCATATTACAAATATTAATACAAAACATATTTCTGTAATTTGTAATTTATATTCAAACTAGCAGTAGTGACAACACGTTTTCAAGAGTATTTTTTTTTAAATATTTATTTTAGTATAAAATACCCTGAATTTATTTTATTTAATTTAAAGAAGTTATTATTATTTTATAATCTTCTAATTGCTCAATATTAGATTCATTAGATTGTGTTGTCCATACCTATTACCGTACTTGACATATATTATTAATTATTGTATAGTACATTCGGTTTTTTCAGAAATATGGAAAATTGAAAATGTTAAACCACTTTCAAAAGTGAATACCCCCAAAGAGTTAAAGGATTAAGGCCGGTTAGTGTTTTACCTGTATTATCAAAATATATTGAAAAATCGTTAATAGAACAATTGTAATTGTTTATCTGTAAACCCTATTACTCTCAATACAATCTGGCTTTAGAAGTGGTCATAACAAATGTACAGAAATGTAGTCGATAACATAATTAGACAAACAGATAATAATAGGTTAACAATATTAGTATTACTTAATTTTTCAAATGCCTTTAACACAATAAATCATAATCTGATTTTGGCTATTTTGAATTACGTTGGCTTATGTTCGTCAGCCATATTATTGTTAAATAACTATTTGTTAAATCGGTATCAAATGGTAGTAATTAAAAATGATATGTCCTTACCATTACCAGTCTGCAGTGGTGTGCCGCAGGGGTCTATTTGGGGCCCCTTGCTATATATAATTTACACATCAGTTTTACCTAAAGTCTGTTCAGCACAATATTGCGCTAATAACACAGAGGTATACTTTAGACTGGACATGCACGAGAGAAAGTTGCACCAAACGGTATTATTTAATAATATTGTTACAGTAAGTGCCCAAAATGTTTACACGATAAAATCTCATACAGAAGGGACGTGCATAATAATAATATTATATTTAAGTGTACTCTATCACCATCTGTACATAAGACAGCTTTATTCTTGCGTTCTTTTACGAACCAAATGACAAAAATTATAAATCAATGCCCACACAATATTTTAGGTTTGGTTAAAAAGAAATTTGCAAAGGCGTACAAAGGCACTATTGTAAAGAACATATAATTAAATAATTTTAATTTTGTTAGTAGCTACAACGAGTTGTAAACAAAATGTAAGAGGTTTTTATTTTTATTTTTAGAATGTTTTTTGTTTCTGTGGTTAAGTTGAAAAATAGCAAACATTTTATGTTATGCTGAACTTCGCCATATTCAATAATGATAAAATTACAATTTAAGTGTTGTGTATTTTTGTGATTTATTATTGAATAAAACACATTTATTATTATATTATCTTATGTTCTGACTATACATATCTGCCCAATCATTTAGTCTTAAGGACAATTTCAAAGATTTGTTTTGCCATTTGAACAATCAAAACCTTGTAAAATATTGTACATTTATGAATTCTAAAGATATGCTCCTAATACTAAATGAATGGTTTAAATATTTAATAAATAGTTATAATTATTTTTAATATTGACAACCAATGACAGAATGACTTCCATCAAGTTGCTATAAATGAGTGCTTATTCGGTTATAATAAAGAAAGTAAAAAAGCATAACTAATTAAAATAAAGGTATGATGTACTATATCGTTGCAATCAGAAGAAATAGAGGATTTGAATTTGTTAAAAAAAACGAATATGGCATCCATAAAAAAAAGTAATAATAAGAAAGATGATGGTGCTCCAGATGAAACAAAACATGCTATTAATAAAATAAGTACGCAATTGATAAATCGGACTTATATCGAAACTAAAGGTAAAAAGAGTATTTGACAAGTACCTGATGAATTTTATATTGTTATATATAAATATTATAATGCAAACTTATGTATTTATATATAACGATAATTTTATATAGAGAAACTAAATTAGAAATTAACCATCCAGTTTCATAATATTATTTTAATTTCTCAGTTTTCAAACTAAGATTACATTTTTTAAACTTTTATATAAAAAAAGAAAAATCAGAGAGATGATGCTAGGTAAAGAATAAAGTTTTATTTTTCAAATTTGAATAGCCTTCTAGAACATTCTAAATCTTCAGGATCAAAATTGGTGCATAACAATTTTGTAAACCAGTTTCAGACTCTCTTTAAATTATTTTTATGTAACTCCGAAAAGTAACCAGTGAAGTTTTATTAAGTGTATTTAATTGCAAACACAAAATAATTATAAATATTTTAAATTATAAACGAAAACTAAAAGCTTTCAATTGAGTTATTCTCGAATTATCTATCTATCAGATAATTGATAGATAATGAACATATATTAAACAAAAAAATGATTTGAAAATAATAAATAAATTATTTCCACATTTAGCTCTGTGACTTTTGACTTACGTTTCGTAAGTACGTTAAAAAAGTGCGCATTAAAACAACTACTTCCCGGGCAAATGCCCACGCCGGACATTGAATTACATAATGTACACCTGCTGTTGCACATCAATAAAATATTGCATAATGCAACAAATTTTGATCCGAGAAAAATTTAATGTAAAAACAATAAAAGGAACGTTACTTAATATAAGGCCATCTACAGACACGTGTTTTGGCATCTATCTCTCAGTACAACCATTAAGTTGTCATTTAATACATATTTTCATATTTTGGATCTTTCCCATCACTTGTTCATAAATTGTTATTTGGCAACATTCAACTCTTCTACTAATTGATTTTGAGTTTGTCCTATCATTCTTCATCTTCAAACGTTTTCGGTCTACCAGCAGGCTTTTTTTTACATTGAATGTTAAAATCGGTTTTAGTCGGTACCAGAACCCGACTCTATCGACCGTAGTAGATCCAAAGACCCTTGTCTGCTCGCAGACTTTCCAATCCCCTCTATAAATAACAATAAAAAAGATTGAATTGTTCAATTTTCGCGATTTCTCCGAAGTCGGTTGTTGGAATTAAAACTTTGTTGATTAAAAAGCTTATTTACGTCGATTTTTTTTAAATTCCCCGAAATAACAGAAGATTGTTTTTTTTTTAAGTTTGCATTAGTTCCTTTCAAAATTTCTGTTGTCGCTGATTTCAAATGTAATCTTAATTTTTTTTCCAAACACAAAATTGTGTTATGTTTGTATATGAAAATCTTGTCAAGTTGGTTATTGATTTGAAACTTTGTTGATTAAAAAGCTGATTCTTGCCGGTTTTTTTTAATTCTCCAGAATTACAAATGATTTTTTGCTTTTTAAGGTTTTGCGTACGTTTCCTTGAAAAATGCTGTTGTCGTTAATTTCAAATGTAATCTTAGTTTTTGTTCTGTCAAATCTTGCTAAGCCTTTAATCCGAAATCTTCATACCTTTTCAAGTTAAGATGTATCCAAAAAATAATTTCTAAAGTCTGTATGAAACGCATGCTTCATATTGATCGAATTCTAAAATGGTGCAATTTAGGTAAGAGAGAGGGAGTATAACCGCAACCACTACTATCCTCCTTCAGATAAATCCACAATCACACTGCTATTTCATCAGGCACTGTCAATTAATAAACATCTTATCTTCATTTATAATTTGACTTGGACAATTTTTTTTTTGCCATGAAGGATGTTAAAAGTTCATGAACGTTTATGTTTCATTAATTTGTGTCAAAACTTAACTCATTTTTTTTACTTTTGTTTATTTCCTTTACATGCATTTATTGAAGTTATAATTAATACAATTTTTATAAAAAAAAACTTCTGAATATAAGGAAGGCCAAAATAATAATAAAATACATGTAATTAATTCAATCCATCTTTAGATGCATATAATTATTATTTTCGTCGACGTATTAATTTATGTAAGTGGTGGGTGCGAGGTGATAAACTGGCATTTTTCTTATCATAAATTAAGCTGTTTAATTAATTTAACATCCGAGGAGATTTATACCACATACGAATCGTGGTGCGTTTAAATTTATTTATTGCAATCGAACGCGGGACGAGAGAAACGAAAATGAGTAATAATAATAATAATCGGGCGATGTTGGAGAAAAAAAAAAAAGAAAGAAAAGGAGGAGAAGAAAAAATTGTGTACGCGGACGGAAAACTGTAAATGCCGCGCAAGGTAAGACGAGAGAGAAGAAAAAAAAAGAGGAGCGCTAATGGTCGTTATTCGTTATTATAAAACACGGATTGCATCTAATATAAATTAAATACTTCAGGACGCCGGTGATTTATGCGCCGGAACGCAGTCAGGTGCCTCTTTAATGAAGCGTTCCTTCAAATTGCAATTTCTAATCGTTTATTTCTCTAAAGCGGGTTGATTATTTGTGAATGTGTTTAGGTTTTTTTGGGATTAATTAAAGTTTATTTATGTTTATAGATACATATTTGAAAGTAAATTAAAAAAAAAACCTTTTTTTATAATAAAGAGATTTAAAGTCTTCGTTAATGATTGAGTAGATGAAGACTTGTAGTTAAAAATTACAGATTTGAAAAAAAAAAAGTCTGTATACAGTGGGTTCATGTTTGTTCATTCTCTTGATCCGAAAATTAGGTGTCTATTTTGTTTTGTAGCCCTTTCTCCTGTTCTTTTGTAAGTATCCTATTTTTTATGATTGTGTCCAGCATACATTATCCGGATAATTAATTTTCTACGAATTACAGACTTTTTTGGAATGAGTAATTGACAAATTGTGAAATCGTTTTATATATAAGAAAATGAAATAAACAATAGGTGCTTTACACTTTTGCAGTTATTTAAATTATAATAAAATTAAACAGGACAAGTCCCAAAATAGTATCCCAAAAATATAGTGAATATATAAATTATAAGAAGATTGTGAGGATTTATGCCCGCCAGGTCTACTACAACTAATTTAGCTACAATTTCTCAGTATTTAGCCGATTTTTTAGATGCACGTGGTCAGGTGGGCGTCATTTACACTGATTTTTCCTGCGCCTTTGACGCTATGGACCATGAGATACTGATTTGCCAACTTGCTGCTTTGGGTGCAGTCCCTGCAGTTACTAACCTCATCAAGTCCTACTTATCAAATCGTTCCTGCTATGTGTTCTATAACGGCTTCAAATCTTATGAATTCTCTCCCGCCTCTGGTGTTCCTCAGGGCTCTTGTCTAGGACCACTACTTTTCAACATCTTTATAAATAAGTTATTAAGTATGCTTACTTGCCCTATCTTGGCATATGCAGATGACATTAATATCTCAATAGTACCAATGATGTCCTCACTCTTCAAGACAACTTGGATATAAACGCTGAGTGGTGTGACCGTGTTCATCTTCAACATTAAAAAGTGCTGTGTAATGAGCTATTTCCGTACACACACGTCAGTTGACTCTTCATATCACATTTCCTGAAACGTATTATCGAAATGTACAACTTTTAAAGATTTAGGTATTGTATTTGACCGCCAACTTACTTTTAAACACCATATTGAGTTTACTTGTGCAAATGCCTCTAAGACATTAGGTTTTATTATACACGTTAGTCGTGACTTTCGCAATATAGATGTTCTGAAAGCTTTATACTCTGCGTTTGTTTTAAGTAAATTGGAATACAATACTTTAATATGGATTCCCATCTATGCCAGTCATTGGCTATTCCTGGACGGCATTCATCGTCTATTTTTGAAATTTCTTTCATTCAGAGCTGACCAGGTATATCCTACTACTGGAACGCCGCAAGACGAACTTCTTCAACGTCATGGCATGGATTCTCTTGTCTCTAGAAGAATTCTGAGCTGTTCGAGATTTACGAAGAAATTAATTGATGGAAGAATCGACTGCCCTGATATCCTTGCTCAAGTGCCATTTAACGTGCCTGGAAAACACACAAGATTTGCCTCCACGTTTAAATTAACGACTTCCAACTCAAATGTCCTGCAACGTTCACCAGTTCATGTACTGTGCAAGTGCTCAGAAGAGTATTGCGAAGACATTTTCATTTAAATGATACATGTATATATTCACCGTCACTCAAAACATAAATTGCCTTTTTTTACTCTTATTTCATTTGTATTTATGTATGTTTATTTCTATTGATATCTCGTATTGTTCTGTAATTGGGTTTCCTGTTGAACAATAAAGCTTATATTATTATTATTATTATTATTATTATTATGCCCAAATAAAGATGTGTGTATATTAAACAAGGAAAAAATACTGACAATGATCAATAAGAATCGATTATTTGAAAATTTCTAAGTAAGGAAGTGGGTATTACTTCCCGAACATGTATGCTTTTTATTAAATATTCATATTTAATATTCATTAAATATTTTCGACTCAAACCGTTGAAATGCACAGTAGTACTGATATGCAACAAACAAATATCTCTTGTGTAATCTAATGTCTGGATATATGTCCGCTAAGTAGTTGTTTCAATATATGTTTGTCAAAAACTTACTGTGTAAGTATTTTTTGCAGTTGGAAAATTTTCTTGATCATTTTCAGTAATTTTTCTTTCTTTAATTTTATTGTAATATAAGGAATTATAATTAATACACAAAGCAATATTCTTTTACGGTTTTGTGGAAGGTGCGCTTGTTGCACAGGCACGCGTAGGCCTCGTTAGGTCCCTAATGCTACCTCTCTTTAGGGTATTTGGACCCAGTGTCAGCACAGCCTACATCATCAAGACAGGTAATATTCTTTTCTCGCACTTTTTAAATGTGAAAAAATTATTACTGCTTCATTAATGAAAATCGTACTTCACTGAATTAAGAGAGAACTATATTTAAGATAAGGGAAAACTTCATTTAGGAATTATGTTTAATTTTCACGAACCACATTCAATCAACAAAGAAATATATTGAAGAAGAAGGAAAACATTATATTTACAGTGAAATTCAAATTTGTTTTCGAACTAAATAAAATACTAATTACGCCAAAATGATAAATGATAAAAATATTCAAATCTTCGTCAATAAAAAAATAATTAGTTTGAAAATAATAAAAAAATACAGTGCTCAACATGGTAGCAATTCAATTTAAATTACAACTAATAAGATTGTTTGGTCAATACCCGGTTTGAAAACGCTCGGCTTTCGGTACAAAGACCCGCGTCTTATATTCCAATTTGCATAACGCTATTCATCATAACCATAATAGTGAATCGGGATTGAAACTGACGGCATTATTTCAAATTTCTCTGGTACTTTTCGCCGCCTCTCCCAAGATAGAGAAGAAAGAAAAAAAAAAACGAAAACGAAATTAACCATGACTAGTAATGACCGGAGAAAAGGAACAATAATCGTTTCGACACGCCGATGAATCGGGCACGCAGTTTGGTTAATTTTGAAACGATTATTATGTTAATTGAGCAGATGGAATTGGCCGGGTTGTCAATCAATTTGTTTTTATCCATCCATCCTTTGTACGAACGTGTGTTGGTTAATTGGACGTAATAATTTGTTATTCCCGTGTTGTAATTAGCGCCTAATTCATTCCATTCCGTTCGATATATGTGGGATTCGTTTTTTAATCCGTCGGTTTTATTTAACGGTTACAAAACGGAGACTGCTGTGTTGTTATTGTAATTATTGCACACGGATCGACGTGCGATGATAAAATTAATAGACTTTTAGTGTATTTTATTATTTTATATCGTTTCGACCGCTTCGGATGCCTGGGATTTCCAGTTTTATGGATTCGAAATTCCCCGTTTTATTGAAGTCGACGGAAAATTGTTTGAGTGAGAGTTTATGGTGGGCTATGGGTTGAAACTAATTTCAATATGATTCTCTCCACATGTAATTAATTAGAAAATTAACAAAAAAAGTACGAATAACATAAAGGTTCACATTCCTTATTTAGTTTTGTTGGATAATATATCACTCCTTGCGTGGAGCTTTTGTAATGTACCTCAGTACATCTTATAGTATTATTAATAACTATTATTATTATTTTAATCATTATTATATTATTTCTAATTGCCTGTAATATAAATCAATTAGTGTATTTCTCTCATGTAAATATCATTAGATATTATCTCGCTCGCACAAATAACATTGGAATATTGGGTGTTGTGATGTTGAGGCAAACAATTCCACCTTTTCAGGTCAGACACGCTCAAGCTGTAAACACACAATTGAAACAAATTAATTAAAAAACCCACGACATCGTAAAAGGTTGGTTTTAAGTTCGTCGCAATTCAGTCAAGGGAATAAAAAGAAATGAACTGACATCTGTCTTCAAAGGTTAAATTGATGAAACGGAGCACGTTGCCAAGAAGTGAACGACAATAACTCTCAGCTTAAACTTTTACTTATACTTGCATTCAATCATTCAATCCTTACAAAATTAATACATTTTTTAGTTTATTATTTAACGAAAAGCCAAAGACATCTGATCAGCTTGAAGGCCGAATCAATTCTGATTTTTCTTACCAACTGGAAACTTAAATTACCTTAAAAATTAATTATAGATTCTCTTAAGTAGGGAGAAGACGCGCGCATTTTTTTTTATATTTTCCAAAGACAATGCGCATCACGTGCTCTTTTGGAATCAAACTTATTTGCTTAGGCGGTGAGTAAAAAAAGAACTTCACACTGATGATTAAAATTTCACTACTTATCTTCTGGAAACTTGTTATTCAAAAAAAAAAAAGAATTTCAATAGCATTTGATTGAGTATAAAATATAATTAAGCTGATGGTATTTATTATTGAATTATGTTATTGACAATGTAATGGAATTTTAAATCCGCAATACTCAAGAAAATAAATGTTTATAGCATTCTGAGTTCTGCACCCAAGCAGGATGGTCATGCTGCGCGAAAATTAAAAAGCAAAGCCAGCGTGGTCGATCCAAATCCTAACCCATCCTTTCTTTTCATTCCTTTTTGCATTTCCTTTTCCTTTATTTTCCTTTTCAAACCGATTTCAAGTGTATTTTCCTTTCCTCGGGTTTTTAATTTAATATAATTTAATATTATAAAACATTAAAATATTAATTTAAATATTATTATATAATAAAAATTATTATATATTAAAAACTTTGTGAAGTTTAACTTTATACAAATTAAAGATACAGAGACTGGTCGAAAGGGCCCAGTAGCCAAGGCCATTCAATAATAATAATAAGAAGAAGAAAAAGAAGAAGAAATGTTTATAGCAATAACAACTAGATAGCCGAAACCATTATTACATATTTAAATATAAGCAAAGTAAAAAGGAACTAAATTGTTGAGTCCGTTAATTTTGTAACTTTATACTTTCAAGTTGTTGAGTATATTAATTTTTGAACGTTTATTGCTTCAAGTTGTTGAGTCTGTTAATTTTTGAACGTTTATACTTTCAAGTTTTTTAATTCCTTTATTCGGGACAATTGTTTCGCACGCTTTTGCGGCTTCTTCGGGCGAAGAATGATGATCATTGTCGAGAACAAAGGACGAATTTATATTTTCTGAGTGTGTTTAATTAAAAAAAACTTAGAATATTAAAGAATAAAAAGTGTTTTATTAATAAGTATATTTAAAAATTACGACAAAGCGAATGGCTACAAAAAAATAAAGTACCTTAAAAAGATTACCGGTACCGTTTCAAAAGCGTTTTTTATTATTTATAGATCAAAAATATTGACTTTTTACATAAATATACTAGATTTAATTCGTACGTTTTTATTACATAAAACTGCGTGAAAAATTGTATCCAGACTCGAATAAATTATAATATATATATATATATATATATATATAATTATAAGTCTAAATACACTAATAAATTCTTTGATTTATGGTTTTTATTACCATCTTATTGCACGAAATTACTCTTTATTACAGCTTTAGTGAAGTTTTTGATTAAATCACATTTTAAAGGAAAATTACATAAATTAAAAGTATAATCGAAAAAAAAAAAAATCAAAGCGTAACGCTAATTTGTTATGTTCGCCTTATTAACATTTCGAACTCTTTTAGAAGTGCAACTGATTTCCATTTTACAAACGATTCAAGTCCATTTTTCAATAAAGACGAAAATCATGTTTTATAGCTTTTCGTTGCACGTTGTTTTTTTTTTCCGATTACATACATATTATATAGTATTGTATTTATTATAAAAATGATTGATACTTATTATTTAGAGATTTTATCTCACACAGAGGCACATATAACGATGTTATATAAGACTAAATAAATTAAAATTTACATTTTCCCATAACAATTATAGCTTGTTATTTGTTGAGGCTTCTACTCTATTATACATTATAATTCAATTTTTATAAAGGAAACATATTTTTACATTGAATTTATAACTAAGATAAAAATAAATTGGACGAGTTTCGGCACTAGATTTGTTTTTAAGCATGTTTGTATGAATTTGATTTCCCATGATGTTTTTCTCACTTTCCAGATTATACAAACAAAATAAAAAAGTGTTTCATTTATTAAAATTAGCTGTTCCGTAAAGTAAGCCAATGTAACTTTGCGATAAAATTTAAATTCAAATATTTTCTTATCGCGCATAAATCAAAGTAATTAGACAGATACATTTATGCGCGTACGATATGAATCCGCACACGACCAGGAAATGCAATTAGTTCATCAATAAAGTCACATGTGCGCAAACAAACAACCACCAAAATAAGGGGCATACACCACGTCAACCACGGCTATTCTTCCCCCGCTTCCAGCCGCAACCAATGTAAATTCTAATTGCTTTGAACCGATTTTGTAAAAGGAGACTTTCCCCTAAATCAGGGGACAGTTTTCATTCAAAGTCCCTTAGTGTACTCATTAAATTAGGTGTTTGTTTTTTCGATTGTATATTCTTTATTATTGTATATATTGTAATTGAAAAAAGTTGTTATTTAGAGTTTCCCAAAGCACTTTCGTTTTCCCGAATTATACATTCTTTCTTATATTTATTATAAAAATAATTGAAAAAGACTATTATTTAGAGTATCCCAGAATGAACAAAAATGGGTAACACGTTTGTTCCTTTTGGGAATCTCCAAATAACAAATTTTCACAATAACCCATTTTATTATTGATCCAATTAATCCAATTCCCTTTTATTTCAAACAAAATTTATCATTGTGAGAACACACGCGGTCCGAGCAAATGGCGTTTCTATGTCCGTCCCGGAGTCGGTCGGTTCTTCTTTTTTTTTTCGATACATTTCTCCGGTCAGGTCGTCTCGTAATGCCGGGCCGCTCAAAAAAGGCCCGTCGCAATCTAATCGTGAGTTATGAACGTTGATTTTGTAAACATGTAGGCAAAGGTCAACGCATTTGGCCTAAAACACTCACTTTGTATCTCTCCGAAAGTTTTATTAAGACTAATTTATTTCCATTCTTGCGGCCGGAGACCCATTCTTTTCAATGTTTTTTCTTTTTCTCCTCTCGTACCGGGTTTCTCTTTTTATCGGTTATTTTGTCATCTTTCGGCGAATAATGCACGATGGGTTCTCGATAATTTGTGTAATTTGGCGCTTTTTCTACTTATTAATATCGATGGGTAAAGTCAATCATATCAATGTTTTTTTTATTACAGTTAACTTAAGTACACAATAATTATCTAACTCATCCTTGATAAACTTAAGTTTATAGTAATTTATTAATTGTATTTAAAATGGCTTATTTATAAACACGAATACCTACATTTCTCGACTTTATTCAGAGACAACTTGTAAATAGATCATTTATTTCAGAAATAAAAAAAAATTAGCAACACGGATGGTACAAAATGCCTTCAAGAAGAAGGATGAAAAAGTCTTACGTCCGATTTCTCTAATATGATTGGAAACGCAAATTTGTCGAGTTCCACTTATATAATAAACCTTATGGCCGCATTTATAAAAGAACTGCACTATACTGGTAGCCTGATGCATCGTACCTTGAAAAAGATTAATTTTTAATGCACACATGTGTTTATAATTTCGAATGCGCGTGCACAAAAAATTAACTTTTTTTAAGGAATAATGCAGCTGGAATCTAGCATCGTGCTGCCTCACTTTAAATTCAAGCTTCCGTGTTAGCTAAATTTTAAATAAATCTGGCATTGTCGTTATCCGCAAAACGGGCGATGAACTGGAAAATGATAATCTACAAACCAATCGCCACTTTTTTCTTTCATGTAGATAATGTTTCAAACCACATTTTACATTTCGGGAAATCAGGAAAGCTGTTTGGCTCACTTAACTCTCTGATGCTCCAAAATCACTGAGATTTTGTAAACTTTTTTCTTAATTTAAATTTTTAATTTAAATTTTAAATCTCGATTCTACTCCGGTTATAGTTATAGTTATAGTTATAGTTAAGTGCTTTGGGTGCTCTTTGCATGTACAGAAGCCAGTAATTTCGTCATTAAGGGTCGGGACTGACCCTTAAGGGTGCGGTTTAGAAGAAAGAGATAGCTATACAAATATGGGCAATCACTAATTTGAGTTAGATTGTTTTTGTGATCAATGAACAATATTGTATTATACATTAAAATAATCTTAAAATAAGCAGGAATTTCATCAGATAAATTAATTATGAAAAACAATGAAAATTGATCAAATTTATAGCAAATTTTAATTAAATTTTTGCTAATAAAAACTTGTGCAATGAAAATTTAAAGGATTTCACTAAATTCTGCATTCAAATAACTTAGCAAACATGACCTATTAATTTCATTATATCTTACAATTTTCTTTTCTAACTTAAACTAGTAAATTGATGTAATACACGAAAATTAACGATTTATTTTTATTTAGACTGATACTTTATACTTGGTAGATAAAAAATGTAAATACACATTCATATTATGAAATCCAAAAGAATAGCTCTATTTTCAAACGATTATTTCCATTTTACTAAATAACTATCTCTTTCCACTAAACCGCAACCTTAACAACTATTGGCATTTTTCCATTTACGTCATTTATATTTCCTAAAGAGGGTATAATCTATTTGCTTAGGCGGTGAGTAATACTGACAACAAAAAAAGAACTTTACACTGATGATTAAAATTCCATAACTTATCTTCTGGACATTTGTTTTTTAAAAATAGCATTTGATTGAGTATTAAATATAACTAAGCTGATGGTATTTATTATTGAATTATGTTATTGACAATGTAACAAAATTTTAAATCCGCAATACTCAAGGAAATAAATATTTATAACAATAACTACTAAATAGCCTAAACTATTATTACATATTTAAATATAAGCAAAGTAAAAAGTAACTTAATTGTTGAGTCTGTTAATTTTTGAACGTTTATACTTTCAAGTTTTTTAATTTAACACATTTCAAAATATAAATTTCTTCTTTATTCGCGACAATTGTTTCGCATGCTGATTGCTTAACAGAGCGTACATGTCAGAATTGGTATAAAAAAATCCATTCTGGAGATTTTTCTCTCAAAGATAATCAACGTTCTGATCGGCCCACTGAAGTTGATGATGACCAAATCAAAGTCATAATTAAAGAGGATCGTCATGTAACTGTTCGAGAGATTGCGAAGAGGTTACATGTATCGCAAAAAACAATTGAAAAACATTTAAAATGTCTTGGGCTAGTTAAGAAGCTTGATATTTGGGTACCTCACGAAATGAAAGAAATTCATTTAACACATAGAATCAACTTTTGCGATATGCACCTTAAACGAAATGAAACCGACCCTTTCTTAAAAAAAAAAACATCATTGGTGATGAAAAATGGGTCCTGTTCAGTAAAATATTTTGAAAACGATCATGGAACAAGCATGATGAAACAGCACAAACCACATCGAAAGCTTTGCATCCAAAAAAGTTCATGCTGTCAGTTTGGTGAGATTAAAAAGGTGTGTTTTTTTAACTGCTTCAAAAGAACCAAATGATCAATTCTCATGTTTACTGGCAACAATTAATTAAACAGGATGAAGCAATTAAAGAAAATCAGCCAGAATTGTCAAATCGGAAAGGTGTACTATTCCACCATGATAATGAAAGGCCTCACACATCTTTGGCAACTCGTGGGAAACTATTGGAGCTTGGCTGGGAAGTGATGCCGTGATGCCACATCCCCCATACAGCCCTGATCTGGCATCATCTGATTACCATGTATTTCGAAGTTTGCAGAATTCGTTGAATGGTAAAATTTTCATAAATGACGATGACCTTCACTCGCACCTGATTCAGTTTTTTTTTCTGATAACGAGCAGAAATTTTATGAGCGCGGAATCATGCAGCTGAAATGTCATTGAGCAAAATAGAAAATATATAATTGATTAAAAATTTGTCTTTGTTAAAAAAAGTGTTTTATTTTATGTTACAAAACCGAAAGTACTTAGTTGCCAACCCAATATTTTAATGTGTAAATTAAAATGTCCTTAGAAAAAATAATATCGAGTAAGGGAAAAACGAAAAATAAAAATACTGTTCAATATTTAAAAACGGGTTAAAATTCCAGGGTCATTTTTATTAAATATAAATTAGAATATTTTTGAGGATTGATCAATTTTTGGGCGTAATCGTGGCACTCGAATTAAACTCGTGTATTTCCACTTGATGAGGGATCTAAACAATTCAGATAATTTGGGTAGTTCACATTTTATAGGTTAAAATCGATGCTTTTCACTTAGGGCGCTGGAGATAATTTTAAATAATTTTAATCTGACAGAAAGACCTTTGGGCGATAGCCCATGACAGACTAGTAACACAATTGTACATATTGTTATAATAAAATTTGTATTTTTTTTTTGTCATATTGTCTGAATAAAGATATATATAATTTTAATAATTTATAAATGTAAAGATTTGAATTTTTGAAGTTACATCGTTTCCTGCTCGCACATCACTTGATAAGAAGAGGAAACATTTGATGGTACGAACGAATCCTGCCGGTTTGACAAACGATTAATATTTATTACAATGGCAATAAATAATTTGCTAAAGTTCAAGCCGATCCGAAGTTACACAAAGTGGACGCGGAGTCCATCAATAACAACCTCACGCGCCGGCCGTGCCGTGCACCGAGAGGGTACGTATTGGCATATACAAACAGTTTTAACCAATCAGCAGGACATGTGCTCGCCTCTCGCATCTCCTCTTGTCATCTTCAGACGAACCTAATCAGCATGATTAATGGATCCCCGCGATCCACCACACAAACCATATTTCAGTTTCGAGTTAATGATGTTGCAATTACTTCAAACTCCCAAACGAAGTCTATATTATTTAGACAATTAATACGTATAGATGGTTGGATAGATTTGTTAATGAACAAATCAAAATATCCCGGATGGGTAATTACGGATCGCGCGCGAACGGAAAACAGAATGGAGAATGAGCGCTCTGTAATTACCCAATTCGAGCATTTCCCGCGCGATCCTCCATTATCATTATCCTTCGCGCGTTAATGAAATGTTGTCATAGTGTCATAATAAGAGTAGTGGTAGAAGGAGGAGACGGAGAAGAAGAGGTAACGGGTTATCCCGGCCAGTTTAAGAGCAGAGCAATTAGAAGCATAATGAGTTCATCAACAGCTCCGTGTTTAAATCACGTCTGTCTAACTGACATAAGGACCGCGTTAATAGACTTCCTTATTTACTAATAGATGGGAATATGCCTGGACGGCGAGTCCCTGCGTTTTCGTACCATTACAACCATTTACTTTGTTGGCGAATAAATCAATCAGTGGAATTGGCGCGTCGCAAATATTGTTCCTTCTACTCCACTAGTCACGCATCGAAATTAAAAGTGATTGCCTTCTTCGCGCGGCTTTATCGATCGATCAATTTGCTTGCGTTCCTTCGATTCCGATACGGATTTCGACGGGCGAGCGCAATTATTTTTTTTTTTTTTTTTTGCTTTCCTCGGAGGATTTTTGTTTCGGCGTTTGTGAAAATGTAATGCCAGCGTTTGATTGATATGCACGTTCCAATTGAAAAGGTGATTTCTGTGCGATTTGCACAATTGTGAAATTGTTTTATTGCGTAAAACTTATAATAAATTATTAAACTCGCATAGTTAACGTTATCGCATTTAAATTTTCTTTGTAATAATTGTATCCTTTATAATATTAACGAAGTATATATGACTATACTTTACTTAGGACTCTAAAACCGAATTATCAATTTCAGCTTTCAATGTAATAAAAAATCCTAAAATTACGATTTTCTAGAGATTGAGACTTTATTGTAGTTTTAAACTTATTGCTTCAATTTCCCGCGTTTACAGGACAACCGAAAATCTATGTTTTCCGTTTAACATGTTCGAGAAGCATACCCCACGACACATGCTTCTTGCACTAAAAATGTAGCGGCCGTAAATAAGTTTATGTTACTTACTTTGACGATTTCAAAGTCCTTTAATTTTTCTATAATGGAAATTTTTAATACATCAGCGATCATTGGCGGTCTGTACAGTGTATTTGAATTTTTAAATGACATGACCTGCTTCCCGGTCATGTCATTTAAAAATACCATAACACATGCTTCTTGCATTAAAAATTTGGGAGTGGGGAGGGGGTGGTCAGTTTGACAGAAAATGTAACTAATTTTGACCATTTTTGCTTGTATTTATCCTTTTTAATCTTTTTAATAATATAGTAATAACATTTATTTAACAAATGTAAACAATTAATTTACAATAAATTGTAAAAAATAAATTAATGTTACATTATCTACTTCCTACTGTCCTGGCCTCAAGATTATTGGTCCGTACTGGATCTATTTTGGGCTGCCAGTATCATATGCGTATGTGTTTTTATGTTATTATATATTTTTATTCGTTCGGATAAAATAAATCACAATTGTGTATAGTTTCAAAAAATTAGTTTAACGTCTCACGACAATTGTTTCGCCTCACAGTCACTTCATCAGGAGATGACAATGGTTATACAATTATATTTGATTACTTATATACCTAATTCGGATTATAATAGAGGGGGGAGGTTAACAACAATATGGTGGGAAATTCACATAATATATACAATTTACAATGTGTTGACAATAATTTGCAATAAAATATTATAATTATTACACTCAATTTTAATGAATTAGAAATTAATAACAATAATTTATTTATTAGCATTAAGGAGTGGCTGACTAAAAACAGGCTGATTATAAACATTTAAAAAAAAAAACACTGTCATCCTATTTAACAAAAATAGCAGACGTGAATCAACTGAATCTTTTTCACTCGATAGCAGTGATATGAAACTACCAACCACTGTAAAATTTCTTGGTGTACAGATTGATAATAAAGTTGGATGGACCGAGAATATTACAACAACAGCAAATAAATTAAATTCTGTAATATACAGTCTCAGAGAACAATGAAAATATTTAAATATAAATGTAGTAAAAACAGCATACATCGCAAATTTTTATAGTATAATGAGATATGGTATAGTTTTCTGGGGTAGTAAGACAGATGCCAACAAAATATTCATACTACAAAAAAGGCAATGCGAATAATTTTCGGTATGAAATATAATGAAACTTCGACGAACAAAACACTAATAACCTTTCTTCACACTTATATTTGGATTACCTAATGAACATTTCGGACAAATTAGTGCTTTATTCATCGAATTAATTTGATCTTCACGTAACTCAATCAATCAATTTATAATGAAACTTGTCGAGGACTATTTAGGAAAAATAATGTTAGAACATTCTACGGGACATATATTTACGAAACAATAATATTCTATCATATACACATCAAAGGACATGATAAATTAAATAAGTACAACACTAGAACGGACAATTATATAGTTCCTAAACACAGACTAAAGTACAGTGAAGATGGAGTATATAATTCCGCTATAAAATTATTTAATTCGCTGCCTCAATATATTAAAGTCCCGAAAAATAACATTAAAAAGTTAAAATCATGTTTAAATAAATATATTCTAGATCTAGAACCACATTCTCTTTTAGTATTTATGGATGCTTAGTGTTTTACCTTAATGTAGATAATAATATTAAGTATGTAATAAGTTGTATTAAATATAAATGTATAAACTCGAATTAAGTATATAAGAAAAATAACGGTAATTTAAGATTAACTTAACATATTTTTGACGCTATTTTCATTTTGTTATTCTATTTCTAAATATGACACTCTGACAATAAATACTTATTCTATTCTATGCTATTCTATTCTTAGTAGTTTATTAAAAATATTTAATAGTTGTTGTTAACCAAACACGATTGCCGGTCGGATGCGTACCCCACCGGCAATCGGGGTATATGGATTCAAATCCCATCAGAGATGTTTCTTTTCCACTTTATATTTAATTGAATTTAAATTATACCTCAATATTGGACATTGAAAATTTCTACAATTCATAGATACAAATATAATTTAAAAGGAATAACAATTTAGTTTAATAAATCTAAATATATATTTTTTTTTAATAATTAAAATAGATAATTTAAATAACCACAATCAAATTGATGAATAAATTATTTCTTATTGTATAGAAACACTTTATAATTTTAAAATATAAATACTTACTCTAGTATTCACTTTGTTATTACTTTCAATCATCCTTGATTAAAAAAAAAACGGATTATTCATCAATCCTAACATAAAAAACGACTAGACAACAATGTAAATTCCCTGCATGAAGTAAAAAACTTGTTTTCGCGATGAATTTAAAACACTCCATTACCATGTAAACAGGGTAGTAATTAATTCCGAGCAAAAAAAGGAATCCTCATTTGCGGGACAACCGGGGCCGTGTAATCAACATAAATGATGTCATTTTTAATTATACATTCGAAGCAAATGGCCAATCAGCATCCACGAGCTATCAAAGACGTGGGCGAATCTGTTCGTCTACTCCCATTTTCGTCCTCGCATCGAGATATGAGATACGGATGATTGTCACCTTTGGACATCCGCGTGTAGTTTTTCTCGCCGCATGCAGGACAATCCATCGGATCGAGAGCCAATCATCCACATACACACACCTCTTCCTTTTATTCCCGACAGGCCGCACTCTCGACTCTGACACCTGATTGATGTCCGTGAATACATTAACGTCATAACCGGGTTTGGATTGATAGTGCGCCCGAAAGGTTAGTGCCATTATGTTCCTTACCTACGAATTCACCGCGGCGGTGTGTTATAAATCAGTCCAATAAAATATTCCGACAAAATTCCGTTCTTATTATTTTTTTCTTTTCTTCATTCTTTCTTGGAGACCTTCGGATACCGATCTACCCTAAATTTAAAGCGGTGACTGGCGAATTCCGAGAATTTCAAGAATTGTCGCATTCTAAAAAGAAAATAATTTTTACATAAAGAAGACATTTATTTTAATAATTCAAACATTCTGTTAATTTAAAATTTAATTTTTGTACAAAAAAAAAATGTTTTTTTTTTAATTTAAAATTCCATTTTTATTTCGATTTATTTAGTTCGATTCACTAATCTTTTTTTTAAACGGTTAATTATCGAAAAAGCAATTTAGAATCTAACAGCAAATCAAATATAAATTATACGTTATATAACAACAAACCAAAATCGAAAATGTTAAGACATATTGCCACTAATACAAACAAAGCCCGCGCTAATCCCGGAATTCTCTTAATTAACGACCAGATTGACCTGATGTATAGCCCACTGATCGCAGATGCATTATCTTGAATTAAATTAAATTCAGACAGCACAAACAAGAAGAAATGGAACACTAAAAATTACCCATCACTTGAAGAAATTGGCAATCGTAAGATTGATCGCCTTATAATGGTTGAACTTACGTCAGAATTCAAATGATAAAGATTTTGTAAAAATTATCGATTATTTATGAAAGCCGATTGGATTGTATAATAAAGAAATGATTATAATTATATTAAACAAAAGGCTGTTCGATCATCGTTAGACTTAGGTAAAATGTTGAAAGAACTTGTTAAATTATTTCGCAAATAATAATACGAATTTAATCGAAATAAAAAATATCTATTTTTAACCAATACTTTAATTATTTATTTAATTAAGAACATAAATAAAATTGATGATATAGCAACTCGTATATTAATATTTATTTTTCAAAAAGATTTGTTAACATATTCAATTTTTAATTTCCACTATTTCAAAATTTCGCCCATAAGAAACAATATCACTCAACAATCCCACGAAATAAAAAAAAGATAAAATCCCTACTTTGTTCAGCGGTTAAAGGACATCGTTTTCGTTTTCACACAATCGCATCTTACTACCTACCCCATGTTTGGACGACTCTTCGCGCATCAGCGATTACCTTTAATGAAATTTATCATGTGTTGCCAGCTCATTGTCTGCACACTTTTTGTACCCATCCCAGGTCCCACGTACCAACCAGAAATTTCAGCCCTCTCCGTTAGATCTAGTTCAGCGGTAACAGAAATGAAATATTGAAACGCACGCGAGCACCCTAAGCCGTCTACGTCGGCAAAATCACGGGATAATATTTAACCACAACAGGCCATAAAACTTTTCACGGTTGTCACCAAACGATTTATGAGGGTGTTCGATTTATGGGGGGTGTTCCATTGCAGATGGGGATTGAGAGCAGGTAAAGAACTCGGAAGATTATGCCAATACGATTTTGATTTTCTTAAGAAACAAAAATAGGTTGGTAAAAGATTTTTATTTGTCAATTTCAATTATTGTCATTAATTGCAACTTTTATTTTTGGCATATATGTAGTTTACAATTATAATAATATTGTTTTTTTTATAATAAATGTAGTGGGTAGTTTATCAAGAAAAAATGTATTTATTATAATAATCCATCCATGCGGTGGAAAATTATAAGGTGCCATCCTATGGGAAATTGAGGTGGCATCCAGTGGGGTGCTGCAATGGGAGGCGGCATCCAGTGGGGCAGAAGCATGTGCACCACATTGGGTGCTAGTGCCGCAAATTTAAAGTATCAGTTTAAATAAAAAAAAAAACTATATTTAAAAACCGTTTTCGCGACCCTACGCCAATTTTTAATGATAAAAACAATGGCGAAGAAAAGACTGATCTATCTTTAACCGGTTATTTTGCATTTTTGTTATAAACAATTTTATGAAACTATCTTAGTTTGCCATGGAAACACATGAAGAAAAAATAAATAAAAAGTCCTATGATATTGTTTACTTATTGTTTTATTATTTAATATTGTAATATTTCGCTATTTTCTGTTATGTTATGTTTCTAAGTATGACTTTTACAAATAGTGAAAAACCATATGTCATTCGTTGTGGTTCATAAAAAATTGCTAGTAGATTTAATTTGTTATGCCTATATTTCTATCTTTTTAATGCTAAATAATTGCATGTGTATGATCAACCCCAACTATACCATTGCCATTTTTTATACGAGGCGTTCCCAGACACTGCCTATTTTCGCACTTTAAATAAACTATATCATCATGACGTCGTAATCGTAAAATATAAACATACATATTAATAATATAATATGTTCTGCTTAAATCGCGAATTACTTCCATGGTGACAATTTGATTGTTTAAAAAAAAAACTGATTCAAATTGTGAGTGATAATACTGCTTATACCCAGAAAACACTGGATTAACTGGTTACGTTACAAAATATGGATTATGAAATTTGTTTCATAAAAACACAAAATTTCGTTTCAGGAAAGGCAGGTAAAAAAGAAACGCATTTATAAATGCTCCCTGAAAAATTAAGAAATAAATCGAAGCAATTTTTTTCCATTACATTTAATTTGGGCGGCCTGACAGGGTTAAATTATATTAACATCAATTAATAAAAACAAATCAAATGACACGTTTATCATTATTTATTGATGAAATCTGTAAAAATGTGTACATTTAATATAATTGAACTTTTTCGCAAAAAACTTTTGAAGCAACGTCCCCGATTAAAAAAATGTTAATAAAATGAATAAATAAAATAAATTGGTAACCCGTGATTACCTCGCTAGCTCGTTGCAGGTATAGCAAAAAATGGTCACAATTAAATCAATCTATTTACAAAAAAATAATGACAGTAACAATAATAATTATAATAAAACAATAACAAAAACAACAATATAACAACACAAGATAATAATACTAATAATAAATATAAAAGAAACTGAAATAGAAGTTACCGTGGTAACTTCAATTAAATAAATTTAATTAAATTATAGTGACCATGTGAAAAAATACTCTTGTTTAATATTCAAATAATAATAACTACATTTATATTCCCATATTTCTTAATTAAAAATACAATGCATATTATTTAATTTAAATAGAAAAGAGTATTCATTCATTGTTTTAATGTGTATTTGTTTAAAGTACTTATGTAATGTAAGACAAAATGTCTGTAATGTACCCATTTTCATTATTATTATTAGTATTATAATTATATTTCAACTGTTTGTTTACTTTTTAATCTTTTCAACTCCGCGAAATATCATTACCAGAACCTTGTTTGTAAAAGAGAGCACAGATAACCCTAGGAAGAACAAATAATTCAAAGTTCGCCCCGGCTTATGCGTGCCCCTTATTTAATATCCTTATTATTGTAAATGGTATTTTTTCTTGTCGCTTCCGATTCGACTCTCAAAAACGAAACACGACCAGAAATTCTGTTCTCGGTCGTACTGGTAAAAAGAATTAAGTTTAACAATAAAACAGTCACAAGACGTATTTATTAAAACCATTACTGATCCCCGCTCACCCATTACATGTCACAGAGCTAAATGTGAAGATAATTTATTTCGTATCATTAGATGTCCCCCTCCGAGACGAACACATTTTAATTATATTTTTTTTATCCGATGTGTAGTTTTCGAGATATTTAAATATTATTGAAATATTATTTGGTGTCAATCTGAAAATAAAATGTGGAAAATACATATATTTTAATCAAATTTTGAGAGAAGCTGAGGGTTTTCCCTAATTCCTATAGTTTTGTTTGTAAAATGTTCGGTAAATATCAATGACTGGCAAAGATAACAGGGTATTATTTTAAGAAGCGTTTATTCCGAAAACAACTGCTCATAAAACCATTAATTAAATTTCCCAATTTAAGCGTCAATAGGTGGGCTTTCATGCAGTTCTCTTAATTTAATCTATTGAATTATTGATAGTATTTGAAATGTGAAAGAAGATTATAAATAATATAGATTATAAATATAAAAAAACATAGTTATTATATTATAAGTAATAAATATAAATATGTAATAGAGATCAGCGTAAAAATGTATTATTACATATTTATTGAAATCGGGTTAAAAAATACAATTTATATATGTCTGTCGTCGGCTTGATAAATTAAACTTGATATTAATAAAACAATTAAATTAAATGCTTATTAGTATAATTTTCTCAATTCTTTACCTACTCTCGATCCTCATCTGGAGTGGTACCTACTACCCTTATTGCCAGTATTCTACCTACTCTCAAGCCCCCATCTGGAATGGAAGACCCTCATAAATTAAATTGTTAACAACCGTATCATGTTTTTATGGCCTGTTGTGACAACTATTATCCCGTGATTTTGCCGACGTAGATGCTTTCGGGTGCTTCTAAACGCACCCCTCGACAATGCCCAGCCAAGAGTGGCCCTGTTTTGTGTTTGTGCTCTCGAATCGTGCGGTGTTTGCAAGCACTGGAATGAAATCCTCGATATTACAAAGCCATTGTCGGTGGGTAAAGTGTGGATTGACTTTGTATCTATTTACGCAGATTTATGTTCTGTTAATGCTATTGTCGATTATCGGACGCCTTTTATGTTTATATTGGACACTGACAATATTAACTCGGTGCGTTTGTTATTTATGGCGTTCTTTATTTTTTTAATTTGAGCGCTCGATTGGAAATCGGAAGGCATCTGCTCATCTTCATTCTCGGGGCCGGGGAGCGGTCAAACAGATTTGCCACGGTTAATCTGTTTCACTTTAAAAAGTCCTCTGCGCTATATATGTTCTTGACCTTATGGTTGGAAGCGGTTTCATTCAGAAATATTTCAGCTGCTTTTAAAATTTATTACTAGAATTACATACATTACAAATAAAATATTTCTAACACACAACGCAACATGACGAATTTAATATATCTACGTCAATAAGAGACATATTTCTAAATGCAACAAATACACAACTGATTACAACAATAATAAACTCGGATTATTAAAACTATAATCCGTACATTTGTAATAGAGAGCTGTGAAAAGTGTCGTAGCGTAAATATCTGTTGTCTTTATATCTATGTACTCAACTGGATATTAATGAATTATTGAAAACAATAATGAATTGGGAATTAGTTAATTAATTTTACTCTAGATTATTTACATATTTTAAGTTACACAGTTCAAATGTACTGCAATTCAGGATTCCAATAAATTCCAGCAATTATTAAAGCATGTAAAGACTTTTTAAATGAATTTATTTACAATATTTTTCTAACTGCTTTGAAATGTCGAAAATTATACCCATTAAATCAAGCGACTCGGGTTACCAGCTGATTGGATTTCGAGTAGTTTCTAAAAAATGAGCGAGTGTACAAGAATATAGGGTATTATTATAAGATCTTTATCCGAAAATTTTGAAAAGAATGAAAATACAAAATTCAATACAAACATCCTACAATCACCATTCATCAATTCATTTGCGCAAATCATCAGGACAGTTCAGCTAGCTAGCATAGATTTTTCTTTAACTTCATCATAAATTCACGACAGGGCAGAAAGACCTCTGGTCGATAGCCCAGACAGACTAACTCCTACATGTATTGTAATTATTTATATTGTTATATTGTTAAAATTATCCATATAGTCTGAATAAAGATATGTATATACAGGGTATCTCAGCGTGCGCGCCGAGTAGCTTTGCGTCTAAATGGTTTTTTTTTTTTCAAAATCGACTTTCGCAGGCCTATGTAGGTCTATTAGGACCACATTTTAAAATTAGTATCAAACATACAGGGTGTCCCATAAAAGCATGGCGTATCATAGTTATATTTTTTCTAATGGAATGACCCGTATTTTAAATTTTTTTCACAGTCTACATCAAAAATAAAGTTAACTTTCATAATATGTTCATATGCCTAAACCTAATAACATTTGAAATATTTAAATATTTTTGGAAAAATTGACGTTTTGAAAAAAAACAATCATAACTTTCAAATGAATGAATGAAAACAAATGAAATTTTGTGTCAGTATATCTGACTAATGGGTGAATATTTCAGACTATTAAGAGGAATTTAAAATCTTAAGATGTTTTGATAGTTCAACATATCTTCAGAAGCACATTCAAAGTCAAATTTCGTGCTTATTTTAAATGGCACACCCTATATCTAATAGGCCTATCTTGTAGGAAATTGTATTGTCTTTCAGAAAGTATAAAGGTATTCTACACCTAAACCTAATAGTTATCAAGATATATCCATTTTTGTTAATTTTCGTCATTATCATTATTATTTTAATATGGCAATGTAACATAAAGCGCCATCTATTGCTTAATTTAATAATCATTATTGCCAGTTATTCTAATAGGCTTTTGTTTATAAGCAAATTTAATTGACACATTCGTATTATTACTAACAATTGAAAAAATAATGTTTCCCTTAAATGAAAGAATTAACATGATTCTAATAATAATGTAATGTTATTAAGATTGTCTCCTAGTATACAAAATGTTCTCTGATGGAAGACATCCTAATAAGAAGACTGTTGAGGAAGTTTTAAATACATTCAAAACTGTAGGCAGTATGAAGTATTTGAAAAAAAAAAACTACCTTGAATACAGTATTTAATAATGAGGAGACACAATTACAAGTTTAATGCCATTGAATATTCGTCAAAACAGGTGGTTTAATAAGCAATAAATTGGAAGAGCATGGTCACCTAGATCCTCTGATTTAATCCCCATGGATTTATTTCCGTCAAATCAAATATACAGCACTCCTCATACAACAATTGAATACATGGAAAGCAGAATTAATAATACATTTAGATCAATTACACCTAATATGCTGAGAAATGTCAAAACATCATTTAAAATAGAATTGAATTATGCATTCGATGGTAGTATTTTTGAAAATTTATTATAAATTACTTTTAATTATATTTCGTCAATTTATTTGATGTATTTCGTTATATTTGTTTTACAATTCTAACAAGTTTTTATCAAATAATTTACACATGTCTAAATAAATAATGCAATTAGCAAATTCACAATTAATAAAATTAGTGTATTAATTTAGGAAATATCTCGAAAATCATTTGTTGGGTCAACTGACTTTATTTATAAACAATAACTAAACACTTGCCTTTATGGAATAATAATAATAAATATAAATTTGAACAATAGATGGTGCTTTGTATCGACTTTCCATATTATGAATAATAAATATTATGTCAAAAGTTAACGAAAATGCATATATCTTGAAAACTGTTAGGTTTAGGTAAAAAATATCTTTATACTTTTTGAAAGACAATACAATTTCCTACAAGATAGGGCTATTAGATATAGGGTGTGCCATTTAAAATAAGCATGAAATTTGTCCTTGAATGTGTTTCTGGAGTTACGTTAAATTATCAAAACATCTTAAGATTTTAAATTCCTGTAAATAGCCTAAAATATTTACCCATTAGTCTAATATACTGCTACAAAATTTCATCTGTTTTCATTCATCCATTAGAGAGTTATGATTTTTTTTCCAAACGTCAATTTTTTCAAAAATATTTAAATATTTCAAAAATTATTAGGTTTAGGCATATGAATATATTATGAAAGTTATCTTTATTTTTCATGTAGAATCTTAAAAAAATATAAAATATGGGTCATTCCATTAGAAAAAATATAACTATGATACGCCATACTTTTATGGAACACCCTGTATATTTGAAACTAATTTTAAAATGTGGTCCTAATAGACCTACATACGCCTGCGAAAGCCGATTTTGAAAAAAATAAACCATTTAGTCGTAAAGCTACTCGGCGCGCACGCTGAGACACCCTGTATATATATATATATATATACAAAATTCAGGCGAAAAGACCATTTAAGGATTCCATAAATTAATTTATTTTGAAGTTATTTGCTACAATTAAAAAAATATTGTCTACATAACGTAACCAAATATTGTGGAAATTATGAATTGTTCTCTTAACTTGATTCTCAGAGTGATTCATAAATATTTTGGCAAGGAAAGGGGATATAGGATTGCCCATGGCAGTACCAAAGATTTGTTTATAGAATTTGCTATTAAACTCAAAAGTATTCCATGACAACATTGTAGTCGAGCTATCTTTGAAGAAGTGTTTTTCTATATTAATATACACTTATATACACTTCAACTTATAAAAAAAAATCGATCATTTGATTAACAAATGTTCTAATATCATAAAAACAAGAAAAAATATGTATAGCGAAAGCTATTAATGATCAATGCTGAAATAAAATTCAAGTCAGAATATGTAACATTAAATTCAAAGGATTTTACAGTTAATTTTAGACATACTGTATAATATTTTTTTCTACATGATGGAAAAAGTTTAGAGAATAATCCCTGGATAAAGTTCCGGGGATAGTACTATAAATCTACCATATTTTACTCCTGTGATTTTATTCTGCCTTCTGGTAAAATATTTTTTTAAATAATACGTGAAAAATCTCCAAAACAATTAGGTTTAGGTATAATTACTCCTTACGAATTTTGTAAAAAATATAAGTATAATGTAAATTTTGAATAAAAATATATAATTCCATTTAAAATAACGAAATTTATACGTACTTCCGATATAATAGGAAGTGGTAGAATCTTGAAAATGTTTTCATTTAGTGGAGCATATTGGTTTACATAAACGGTAAAAACTGCATTACAATCCATCAATAGAAAATCCATATACTTCTAATGTGAATTCTCGGTGAAGCATCCTGTATGCTAAAACATATATTCATTGAAACAACTACTACCTGGGAAGAATGCATCCATTGCCTTCGTCTGATTGCTATCATAAACAATTTATTTTTTTAACATTTTTAAGTACTTTTAAGTCAAAGAATAATATTTCTCAATACAAACACCTATCTACTAATAGCCTTACATTATAATACGTTTTTGTTATGCGCATTAAAATTTACATAAATGATGTCGAAAATATTTTAAAATCTAATACTAAATTATTAAATTTTGCCGACGATACATCAATGGTTAGAAGTAATACCATTTCATTAAAGTGTTTGCAAAAACTTGATTGACTTTTAACGAAACTAAATTATACTGCGCATCCTTTTAGTTGAATATCCGCTTTAATATTAATAGAATAACATTAAATCATGTAAATTATAATATGGTAAAATGTGTAAAGATTTTGTGTATCATTATAAACTGTACAATGTGGCCAGAAAATGTGTAATAATCTTCAGGTAAAGTTGTTCATTGTATAATTTCAAGCAGAATATTTAAGTAAAAAAATGTACGATTCCTCATTAACGCCCACGAGGCCATTGATATAATAGATATGTGATTAGAAATTAATAGCAATAATTATACATAAAATGTTAGAAACAAATTCTAGTCACATTTTTAGGATATTAATAGCCTCATAAAGCTTATTGAACAATTACCCAATATTTTTTTTGTGTTTTACTTAATTTAGTTTTTTATTTTAAAAACTTTAGTTTTTTTTTTCTACTTAAAATTGATCAACGAACCACTTTAACTGAAGATTATTACACCTTTTCTGGCCATCCTGTATATATCGTTATTCAAATTATATTAACGTAATTATTCGTAATAATTTATTCAACCTTTATAGTTTATACACAAAGTGAACAGAAAAGTTTTGTGAATCTTTATGTAAAGTGGTTCACTGGTTAATTTCTAGTAGAAAATTAAAGTAAAAAAATATTGCAATGTTGCTTGAAAAATCATCTTTTCAGACGAAGTGCGGATATGTAAACATGGGACTCAGAACAGCCACACGCAATCATGCAGAGAGTAATGCATCCACCAAGAGTTACAGTTTGGTGTGGATTTTGGAGTGGTAGCATAATTGGCCCATTTTTCTTTGAAAATGATGTTGGAATAGCCGTCACCGTCAATGGTGACCGCTTTATAACCATGTTGAGCAACATTTTATGGCCTAAAATGAACGCTATGGATGTGGACGACCTTTGGTTTCAACAAGTTGGCGCCACATGCCATACAAGTCGACTTACGATCAAACGTTTGCGCATCTAATTCGTTAACCGCGTAATCAGCCATTTTAGAGACGTCAATTGACCGCCGCGCAGCTGCTATTTGACACCGTTGGACTTTTTTCTTTGGGGTGTTGTTAATGACCGATGCTATGGGGATAATCCAGAGACAATTCAGCTTTGAAATACGACATTACAACTGTTTTGACTGAGATAGGAGCCGTGGTGATCGAAAATGTCATCAATAATTTTGCCGACCGAATGGAACATAATACGCGCATAAAAATTAACTGTAATTAAGCTTTTCTAAACAAATTGAGGATGTAAGGACCTTAGATGGGCTTAAATGGTTACGGAGTTACATTTTATTGCATTGGATAGTAGCATTGGAAAAGACAATTCAAATAAATGCATAATTTCTTGATAGGTATACTTAATCTTTTAATATTACTCGAACGAAATGGTCACAAATTTTGATACATTGCAAATTCTTTTTTCCAGATTCGATACAGTGAATTGACATTAGCCTACTAGGTGCACGTGTTAACAGTACATTATGATGCTTTTAAGTGGGCACTGAAATTTTGACTATTTTGAAATACCTATTGTCAAAATTTTAGTACTAGAGCGACCTATTAGTATAAATTCAAGATGCCGCTCGTATATCTATATAGTTCCTACTAGAAGTCAAAACGTCTATTAGAGGTCAATATTTGAGAAATAAAATGTTAATTCAAAAAAAGTAAGAGTAACATGGAGATAAATTGACAGGGAAATCAACAATATATATATAATGTTCCATTTAAAATAGCAAAGTTGGTAGCCATTTCCGGTACAACCGGCTGGGAGTATAGAAAGTTAAAATATTTTCTATGGGGAGATCGCGTTTAACCGTGCAATGTTGATTTTTTTTCTCAATCAGGAACCCCGTAAACTGTTAATGGCTGTTATTCGTGATTCACCCTGTAAATGAACTAGATAGCGGCGTAGGAAATGATTAAATGAAAAAAAAATCGTGTAGTTAAGGTTGTTACTTTATAAGACTGCACTATAAATTAATAAATAAATGAAACACTTCTGTTTCTAACTTTGGCAAATTAATTGTAGAAAACGATGCTATAATTGTAATGATTATGCAAAACATCAACTGTCTGATGAAGATACTGTGTCAGAACCATAGCAGAGAGGTGGCAGGCCGGGCTATATCCGGAGGTTGTTATGTTCAACCTACCCTGTTCCATTTATATTAAACAAAATCTTTAAAAAATAAGAATGTTATTGCCAGTCTTACAACTTTTCTCAACCTGTAAGTGAGTGTTGGTCAAAACAATTGTAGCAATAAATCTGAGAAATAAACGTGTTTTACTTATCCTTAAAAAATAGTTGTTATAGAAATACTTCAGTATATGTATAAAGTAATTTTAATATTTAAAAAGTAATGATAAAACATTTATTATTACGAAATCAGTTGAGAAATAAATTAATAAGAATAATAACCACTGGACATTACAACTCACACCTACTGGAAACAAATGCGCGCAATTTGCAACACCGCAGAAACTGGCAAGACCATATAAAGCGATTGATAATAAATCTGGATCCGGTGTATAGACCCAGATGAATGGCCGGACATGAATGGACGCCGTAAAGTCTAAGTGTAATATTGAAAGCCGGTGAGCTAATAGCGGAGATCCAGTGCGCGGTGGTAGCCCAAGGCGTGCTTGATTCTTTTGATGTCGAGCGTGTCGCACAGCAATTAGATCACGACACGTGTTTCGTTTCGTTGGCGCGGGCTTCATTTGTAATTTAATAAAGGGAATTATAATAAGGAAATATGAACGTTCTTAGTTTTCATTGCAAGTTATAGTGTATACAAATAGTTTATGATGAAAAAATATGGTCGGATTCATAAAGCTTTAGCTCTGTTCGGTTTAAGTTAAGATATACTTTACACACTAGAATTATTTTAAAAATTAATTATTTTGATAACACGTTCACATAACAGATATTACTAGTACTATAAAAGAATAAAATGAAATTGATAATTTTGTAAATAGAAAAGAGTATTATTCATTCACTTGGTCACAGTTATTTAAATATATTAAATAAAAATGATTTGAAAATTATTAATGAATTTTTTCCACATTTAGCTCTGTGACTTTTGACTTACGTTTCGTAAGCACGTTAAACAAATGCACATTAAAACAACTATGTAAGGCATAGCTGTACTGACGAGGCATAGATCCCGAAACACGTGTCTGCAGATGACCTTAAATTAAGTAACGTTCCTTTTGTTGTTTTTGCATTAAATAAATTTTTCTCGGATCAAAATTTGTTGCATTATGCAATATTTTATTGATGTGCAACAGCAGGTGTACATTATGTGAGTCAATGTCCGGCGTGGGTATTTGCCCGGGAAGTAGCTGTTTTAATGTGCATTTGTTTAACGTGCTTACGTAACGTAAGTCAAAAGTCACCGAGCTAAATGTGAGAATAATTTATTAATTATTTTCAAATCATTTTTATTTAATATATTGATAATTTTGCTCGAATTTATTAATTATTTTTGAAATGCTGTATTTAGACTAATCCCATGTTGTCTTTTTTGTTGCAAAATGGCTTTAAAATCAAATCTGGCGGAAATTTTGAAACACTCTCTATTTCCTCATACATTTTCCTATTTGGAGAATTAAATTTTTCACTTATTAAAGGAACAAAATTATACTGGGAAGGTTAAGAATCTTTTATTTATTGAATAACTATCTCATATATCACTGGGTAAACAAGTTGGACAATAAATGATTAGATGTTTAGACTTAATTGTATTTAATTTGTTTGACAAAATTGTGAGCCTGCATAGTAAACCCCACCCTATTGTGTTTATCTTTTTTCGCGATGGTTAATTTCAATTTGCTCTGCAGTCGACCTGGATTAAGATATAAATTTCGCCGATTTCGATTTGTAATTATCGTACACGGAGCCCACATATTTTGCCATTTTAAACCGACAACACTCCTTCGGCCGTCGCCGTGAATGGAATTATTACAAATGGGAAACGCGATGCGAATCGATTTTCATACTATCACACGGATCAAATCCACGCTCGTTTGTTATTCCTTCATTCCGAAATGTAACCATTTTCCATAATTAATCATCATATCAATTGGATATTTCATGGCGCTAATTGAGATAAATAAAAGTAAGAATTTATTTACTGTTAACACGTTTGGAAACGTCTTCAATACATTTTTTTTTAAAGTTTACAAATTAAAAACTTGGTAAATTAAATTAAATAAAAATTATTTGAAAATAATTAATAAATCATTTCCACATTTAGCTCTGTGACTTTTGACTTGCGTTACGTAAGTACGTTAAACAAATGCACATTAAAACAACTAATTCCCTGGCAAATACCACGCCTGAGATTGAATTACATAATGTACTCCTGCTGTTGCATATCAATAAAATATTGCATAACGCAAAACATTTTGATCCCGTTTTGATTTAAGTTAAATTAATTTTGTTTAATTTAATTTAGATCGATTTGGTTTAATTTGATTTAATATAATTGATTTAATTTGATTGAGTATAGTTGAATTTATTTAATTGATTTATTTTAACATCTTTAAATTATGTAAGGCAGAGCTGTAGTAACGAGGAATAGATCCAGAAACACGAGTCTGCAGATGGCCTGATATTAAGTAGCGTTCTTTTTTGTTTTTATATTAATTTTTTCTCGAATGAAAAAATTGTTGCATGACGCAATATTTTATTGATGTGCATCAGGTGTAAATTATGTAAATCAATGTCCGGCGTGGGTATTTTCCCGGGAAGTAGTTGGTTTAATGTATATTTATTTAACGAACTTTATTTAATTATTTTCAAATCATTTTTAATTAATTTCAGAACATAATCATTCTAGATGATCATTAATAACTCGATAACTGTTATTAATTTAGATTAATTAATTAATTATTAAATATATTTTGTGAATTAAGATAATTACTATATTTATTAATGTTAATCTTATTCACTACTTCAATAAAACGCTTTTCATCACTGTCAATGTAGATAATGTAAAAAAGTGCTGAACCTTTTTGTACATCTAACGAATATGACTGTAGTAATAGATGTTGATAATTGATTGATTGAGTTATCGTGTTTCAACATGTGTAAAAATGTTTGAAAACATCTCCAAATTGTATATATTGATTAAAAGTTTTTAGATTAAAAAATGAGAAGAATATTGACTTATCATATTAAATGTGGTTTATAAAAAAGAAATGATTTTCCTAATGAGAATTGAAATAATAAAAATGAATTTTTAATTATTTATGCATTGAAAAGAACTAAATGTAGAAATAATAGGATTTTATATAACGCTTCATAAAACAACATATTATATATCACTCCATCAAATCCAACAAAAGAGAACGATTAAAACTCGCAATCATTAAACCACCATCGTTCATATAATTAAACACTCTTTTTTTCTTATCCAGTTTGCAATTAACGACGCTCTGAATGGAAGTAACGTTACGATATTTTTCCGTGTCGCATCGGGAATCCGTCAAACATCTGCCGCCGTTTGGTGCGCTGGTGTTGCGCTCGCCAGTGTTTTGATGACGTCCATTCATGTTCCGATCTTAATCGCTTTACATGTGTATCACGCCTCGGATATTCAATAGGCGGCATTAATCTGTGACTAACGACCCGTGTGCTACACTTTGTGCCGCGCACAAATTGAATAATTTACTTATAATCGCTATTCATCGTCCGATTAATTCGCCATTACCTTATAAAGTCATTAGAACTGCGCCTTCGTTATTTCGCTTCATCAGGACCTGAAGGGGGAGGGAGGTTTTGTAATATTCTCTTTTTAAGAGATGAGCAGTATTTCGCAATGGGAGTATTCTCTGAAAGGAGTAGAAGTTGGAAAACAATATTAAAACTGATTTTTATTTATCCTTATAAAAAAAAAAATTTTTTTATACTCGCACAACACTCTTCTATGCAAACCCGAGTTATAGCTACAACTCATGAGCATAAAAGTGAAAATTTTAAATACAAACCCTATAAGCGAGTAAGACAGCATTTTCTATCACCTATATTCAAAATAATATTTTTAACTTGAACTGCAACATGAGGTTGAGTATTGATATAATTCAAGAATATGACCTCGTATCTGGTCGCATTTTGTGTATATTTTGGCTATAGCTCGCTTTAAATGGATCACTTGTTGTCTATAAAAGACTCGCGTGATAGTTCAGTGAGATTTTGACCATTCGTAGTAAATTATTCATTTCTGATTATACCAAATACAATGTATTCGGTTTCGGAATTGATGTCATAAGTTTGATCGAACTTAACATATATTTTTTTGCATATCGGGTTGTCATAGTGAATCCATTTTTCGTCCCCAGTTATGATTCGAAACAAAAAAGATTAATTTTTGTATTATTCAATCAACATTATTAAAATTTTGTTCGATGTCTAATTATTTCAATTCGTATGGGATCCGATATCCATGTTTTTGGATGTATCCCGAGAATTTAAAATGTTTTGTATTAGCTTCTTCAATAACTGCCAGTATTTTTTAAAGTTATACATTTTTCGAAGTTATCATTATAAAATTGTTTTCGATTTACTGGAACGCTCTTTGTTTTTAATGTAATGATCTAAATCGCAGTAAATTGCGATAGAACGTTTTCTTGGTCTTCACAGGTGAAGAAAACGTCCTATTGTAATTTACTGCGATTTGGATCATTAATTATTTTGAATTCAATATAGCGTAAGAATTAATATATTAGGGGAGACGGAAAGTAATGTCGTTCTTTTACATTAAATTCAAACAATATTTTTATCGATATTTTAATTTAATGAATAACATAATCACCCTCATTTTCTACGATCCTTTGCCATCTAGGATCCAAGTAAGTAAACAAATGGAACAGAACAAGTGTATTACTTCTCATAATATGAAAATTTGGTTCAAGAGGGTAGCAGAGCAAGTATCGAATATAGTATGCAAGTTTTCAATCCCAGATCGAAAAAATAAATCACAAAGTTTCTCCTAAAAATATCTTCAGAATTTTTCATATTTTTTTTCTACCTAAACAATTCTGTAGCAATCAAAACAAGTAAAAATCAGAGTGGGCAATATCACGTGAGTATGGTGGGTTTGGCAATCCCAGTTCATTAATGTTTTGTAAGGTTCGTCTTGCGACGTGCGATCTTGAATTGTCGTGTTGCAAAATTAAACCTTTTCTGCTAGTAAGAGCTAGGTACTTTTTAATTAAAGATTGATATACTCTATCCAATTGTTCACAATTAAGGTCTGCATTAACGGCTTGGCCAGGTTTTAGCTCTTCAAAATGATCAATCGCACGAGTATTCCACCAAACACACAAAAGCGCCTTTGTGGGGTGTAAACCTGGTTTTGCTGTAGCTCGTGGCCGGTCATTTGTAGAGGGCCACTACCTTTAGCGTTTTGGGTTCTCGCAAAGGACCCATTTTTCAAACCCGGTAATCAGACTATCAAAAAATGCTTCTGTGTTAAACCACTGAAGCAATAAGTTGCAAGTATTGGACCGATTACATTTATTTTACTCGGATAGATTGTGCGGAATCCTAAAACCTGCTTTGCTTACTTTCCCAATCTATAATTTTTACCCAAGCAGCTGCCGTCTAATCAACTCATACCTTTGTCAAAGGCAACAGATAGTTACGGTGAACCAAAACACATTAACCGTAAAATATGTCAAATTTGGTTTATCCCAAGGATCTATGCTTGGCCCCTTGCTCTTTCTAATATACTTAAACGATCTATCATATGTATCAAATTCTCTGAGAATGTTTCAATTCGCTGATGATACTACATTCATAAACGAGTCAGCTAATGTGGAGAGAACAACCCTCGAGCATATATCCATAAGTAATGTAGTATATTCCTGGTTTGGAGTAAACAAACTCTCACTGAATAAAAAAAAGGTCAATGTTACATTCTCTCTTCGATCTAACGTGTCTAGAGAAATTACAGCTAATTTTTTAGGTATACGCCTTGATAATAAACTGTCATGGCACAGCCATGAGGAGGTTAAAATAAAACTAAAACAAAAACTTTCTGTGTCAGCATTACGCCCAGCATATTTTGCACTCTGCCAGTCACATCTTACATATTCCATCCTTGCGTGGGGTCATTCGACTATACTGAACCGACTATTTGGCCTGCAGAGGCGTGTTGTTCGGATAATTCTGGGATAGGATACCAGGAAGACTGCAAGAAAGCATTCACTGATCTGGGAATTCTAACCCTCCCATCTTTATACCTGCTGGAATGTCTGATGCATGTTCGAGAAAATATCGAATCGTATTGTGTTCATGCCAACAAGCATGGACACAATACGAGAACTAAAACAAATATATGCTTAAAGAAATTTCGCCTCTCTGTCACGCAACGGCAAAAATTATTATGGACCAAAACTGTTCAATTTACTTCCGGAACCTATTAAAACATTGAGTATGAAACAACTTAAAGCTAAAACAAAAAAATACTTAACAGGGAAAGCTTTTTACAGTATTCAAGAAATTTTAATTCATGATTACAAACTGATGATAACATTATCAAGACTATCCAGCCACATATTTAATTGTGTTAAATATTTTATGATTTTATTGGAACTGTATGTATGTATTTATTTATTTATTTTTGTTTATACAGGGTGGAAACTTTAACTGGAATAAAATTCATAACTTCGATATAGGCGATTTTTGCAAAAAATCCCGAAACACGCTAAGTATTGTTTTTTCTTGCCCTCATTTCTATGTATATGCTCCTTGTTTATCTGTTCCCGGAAGAGCGCAGCCACCTCTGACTTTTTTTTTCAAATGGAAAGGTATGTCAAGTGACACCTCGTTTGAAAGGTCTCTGCACAAGTAATACAACACACTATTTATTTCTTGAATATTTACAAATTCCACGTGATAAAAAAACACTTTATAACTTGAATACTATTTAATGTAAGAAATGTTCAAAATGGGCACCGTTTCTTTCTTGGCAAAGTGCAAATCGATGATAACATGCATCTCTGATGTTTTGTAACATTTCTGGTGTGACTTGCCGTATTTCATGCCTAATACGTTGCTTAAGGTCCTCAGTGTCGTTTGGTTTGGTTACATAGATCTTACTCTTGAGATATCCCCACAAAAAAAGTCAAGGGGACTAAGATCCGGAGATCTCGCCGGCAATTCAATGTGACCTCTTCTTCCAATCCATCTATTGGGAAAAAGCTTCGTCTAAAAATCTACGAACGATCACAGCATAATGGGGTGGAGCTCCGTCCTGTTGATACCATATTCGTTCATCAGGTAAGTCTGGATCTAATGGATTTGGAAATAAAGTGGCTAACGCTGGCATGAGGTCGTCTTGAAGAAACGTAAGATATGTTGCTCCATTAAGATTACCATCGAAGAATACTGGTCCTACAATCTGATCACCTATTATTCCAGCCCATACATTGACTTTTTGCGGGAACTGAGTATGAGTTTCTCGCATCCAATGAGGGTTATGATCAGCCCAATAACGACAATTTTGATGATTAACGTCACCATGTAATGTAAAAGTACTTTCGTCAGAAAAAAGAATTGATGCTAATGAAATCTGGTTATTGTCGATCATGTTCATCATTTGCTCGCAAAATTCGATTCGGCGGTCTGGGTCATCCTCCGTTAATTCTTGGAGTGCCTGCATCTTGTAAGGATACAGCTTGGCTGATCTAAGAATTTTCAGGACAGTAGTATGACTAATCTCGTTGTCACAGGCCAGTTGCCTGGCTGGAGTCACTGGATTTTCTTGAAGCGTATTATTAACTATACGCTTAGCCTGGTATCTGTTTGAACAGTGGGATTTCGCTGTCTGGGCACAACCCTGACATGACCCAAATTGTTGTATTGTGTCTCAATTTTGCTTATGGTACCTTGGCTAATGGGTTATAAATCCGGATGCTCTTCTCGAAATAACTGAGTAACCTCAAGCTGACTTCGTCTTCTTTTACCATAACCGATCATCATCAGAATCTCGATTCGGAGATTTTCGGTTAAATACGGCATTTTAGAAATCACTTCGACAACTTGACGAGCGTATGTGACTGCTTTGGTGACTATTACTATCACTAGTAACTAAGCAACGCAGTTCCATAGCATCAAAACACATGTCAAAAACATACAACTTTACGCCGAAACATGTTCAACGTAAAAGTGGTTTTCTTTTTTTAATCGCGTGGGCTTTGTAAATATTCAATAAATAGTGTATTGTATTACTTGCGAAAAGATCTTTCAAATGAGGTGTCACTTGACATACCTTTCCATTTGAAAAAAAAAAAAGTCGGAGGTGGCTGAGCTCTTCCGGGAACAGATAAACAAGCAGCATATACATAGAAATGAGGGAAAGAAAAAACAATACATAGCGTGTTTCGGGATTTTTTGCAAAAATCGCCTATATCGAAGTTATGAATTTTATTCCAGTTAAAGTTTCCACACTGTATATTTATTTATCTAATTTATTTGTAATTGTCCTTTAAATATTATATATTTAAATTTTATAGTATTTTCACACATTTAATATCTATTTATGTACCTGACGAATGTAAACTGATGTTATAGCATGAATAAAATTACTTACTTACTTACCAATCTGCTTCAAATGTTCCTGAATGGTTGACAAAAGTAAATTAAGATTGTTCAAAAGTTCTTCAATAGTCTGACAAGAATTTGTCTCCACTTCCGTCCTTAAAATGTCATTATTCAGAGTTCTTGGTCTTCCTGATCGATAAGAGTCACCGCATTTGAACTTGAAAAACCACCTTTGGGATTTACGAACATCTAAAGCATTCGGATAAACATCGAAAATGCTTTTAATAGCAACCGTTGTATTTCTACCGTTATGACATTCAAAAAGTATGCAATGCGAGATATATATGTTTTCTGGTTTTTGACGAAAATGCCAATAGAAGGGCATAAAGACGACTGGTCGATAGCCTAGGATAGACTAATACTATCATGTAAAAGGTGTGATTATCTTCAGCTAGTGTGATTCTTTGATTAATTTTGAATAAAAAATCTAAATAAAAAACATTGTATTCTTCCTCATAACATCTCACGAGGCCGTGAAAATATTAAAAGTGTCTCTGGATATTAGTATTATTTTCTAAATATTTTGAAATAAAAAAAATCAGTGGAACTTACAATGAATTACACATTTGTTAAATTTAAACGACATAGGTGATAAATAAATTGGAAACCTTAACAAATTAATAACTTCTTCAGAAGATTTTTTTATAAAAAGAGATCTGACAACTATGTATTTTCATATGTAACCTTATTAAATTTCACTTTACTTTGACATATACTTGTCATATTATTTGTGTAAGTTACATTCTTTCTGAAGATGTGTACATTCAACGCATATATGCACGTGATATTTGGATTTTGCAAAAGTAATGCAACTAGTACCAAAGATTAGTACTAAAGAAGATATCCAAATTGCCAACAACACTGCGTAAATACGTTCAAAAAAATTAGACCAAAGGCTATGTAATTTTGGGTCATTCGTTTATAATAACCCAGATGGATGAAAACCCAGGGAATGTCACACTGTTAACTTAGAAGAACAAGTATTGAAAATATTTTACTTCTTTGGAGTAATGAATGTACATTCACCAGAGATGGCGTATTTAATTGTCACAATTATCATTTTTGGGCAGAAGAAAATCCACGGGCGCTTAGAGAAATGGAACATCAAAGGGATTTTCAGTTAACATATTTATTCTTCATCGTAAATTAAATTCCTTAAATTCTGTAAATATTTTGGAGGAAGTTTTGGAGAATTTTCCACTAAATTTAGTAAACAAAATGCTGTACATGCATGATGGTGCACCACCTAACACAACAAGAATTTCAAGAGAATGGTTGGACGAACATTTTTCAAATAGATGGATTGGGCGCAATGGACCCATACTATGGCCAGCAAGGTCGACGGATATGAATACACTTGATTTTTTTCGTTTGGGGATTTTTAAAAGAAAAGGTTTATACAACACCTCCAGAGGACAAAGTAGACGTCATGATTAGAATACAATGTTGCAGCGGAATTAATTACTGAAGAGACGTTCCTCTGAGTTATTAATTCCGTTTCATGACAGCTCCAGATCTGCTTAGAAACGAATTGTTATCAATTCGAACATTTACTGTAATCTTTATGTATACTTCAAATATGACATTTTACCAGATTTGTTAAGTTTATAATTATTATTAAATTAAACACTTGTTTAATCCACTGTTGCCAAATTTACATTTCTTTAAATTGGCTCGTGAGGAGGTATAAGCCACAATACAATATTTTTTACTAAAATTTTCTGCTTGAAATTTATCAATAAACCACTTTACCAAAGATTATAACACCTTTTCTGACCACCTTGTATATAGCATTAGAATAAATAGAACTAGCAACTATAATAAGACATAAATACTGTAAAACAAAATGCTTCAGTTTTATCAAGAAACAGAAGCAGTTATTTCGTATTCCTTGTCTTTTGCTAGCTCCTGCTACATGATTTGAAAGTTTCTGTTCTTATTTCTAGACATTATTAACATTTTTATCACAAAGTAGAGTACTGATTTCTGGTTGCAAACTTGCGATTCTTTGGGCATTACGAAATAATCATCGCATCATCTGTAAAATCAAAGCACGTGGAAAAAAACTGAACGACTTTTTGGATCACAAATGAATGCCTTATGTTTACGTATAGTTATGATAATGTAAAGTTTTTATGTAACAAATACATTGTAAGATTGTACGGAGTAAAATAATATCGCAGGTGACATTTCTTCCAAACATTCAATTCTTCAATTTATTTTTGAATTTACATGATGTTCAATTTATTGAGATAATTGTGTAAAATTGCAATTATTAAATAGAATATTTAATTAATTTAATTGAATTAATTAATATAATTAAGATTTCGCAATAATGTCTTGGATTAGCATCAAATATATTTTTCGATTAATAAAAGAATATCTTTTAGAGATTTGGAGGCATTTGAATATGCCGGAGAACAATTTACAATGAAAAACTAGTATTCTTCCTATTTTCTTGTAGAACATCTTGTAAATTATCATATATTTGAATTCTAGGAGCTTTTTTCGAATTTTTAGAATGCATTTTTAAACTTAAGTATATTTTCCACTTACATGTAAGTACATTCATTATAATCAAAGCGTTAAAATGAACAAAATAAAAAATAAATTACCAAATAATTGAACAGAATTAAAGAATATCATAAAACAAAAGTAGTCTCATGAATTTATAAATTGCTTATAACTTAAAAAATGCATTTTATATTTTTTTTCTACCAAAAGTTGTTAGTATTAAATTAATCTTATTTAATTCTAAGATTAATTTAATGTTTATCAATAATTAATTAATTAAAGATGAAAATTTATAGGTTGCTCCATTTGAAAAAAAAAAGAATGTTTACTTCAATACCTTAACAAAGTAAATACCCTGCATATTAAAAATATACTTGAATGATAGCTTGTTCGTATGAAATAATCTTTTATGTAAAACTTTTTTTTAAGATTCTTGCAGTTGAAGAAATATTTATGCGCTCCGGTAATTTTAACCCTAAGCCTGTATATACTATATGTTGTTGAATCATTAAATATCACATAACTTATGTTCCCTTCATCAAATATTTGTATCATTTTACTCAAAACATCCAACAACCTGTTGTTGATTGTGTTTAACATCCCAACGACCCAAATCGATCACTCCCCATTACCCATCCAATAAATCAAAACAAAATGAACAAAAAAATGATACAGGTGTTCGAACCACCGATTTTCCACACTTCTAGGTATTCAGGATCGAATTCCGATTCCCGTTCAGTTCGACGAGCACGGCGAAGGAGATGATCATCGTCGTTGCGTCGAGCGGAATTCGTCTCCCATGGGGGAAAAATCACCGGCGTCGTTTAATTGTGGCATAAATCTATTGGGCGCAATCACGCGCCTCGTGTTTACATTATCGGGAACACAGGCATTTGTGTGTATTACCATAAGCGAACGTCAATTCGGAATTTATCGCCGCGCGCGGCCAATCAATCTTTAGCGGTTGTCAAATGAAAATATTTTCCGTCCGGGAGACGCGCGCTGGAATTATTGGCGTTTGTGTTTTATATTACAGCGCAAGTCATAAATGGTTATCAATTGATGTATGTTAGTATTTTATACGCAGTGTGGAAATTACTTATTTCATAATGGAATTCGACTATAAATTATGATGTTGATTTGTTAAGGAGATATTTATTTTAATTAAACGAGATTCATTTATTAATTAAATAAAATATTGTCAAATATCACTCTGTTTTATTCATTGGATCATACCCATTCTTAAATAGACGTAGGATTTAGGGTGAGTCGACTACGAGTTTTTAGGGTGTTAATGCAGTAATAATAATATAAGTAAAATATGAAAAATATTATTTAAGAGGCTGAAAGACCTCCGATCGATAGCCGTTTCCCTGAAGTACATTGTATGTGTAAATAAATTGTTAAATATTCTGTATAAAATTATGAATGTGTTGGTTATTTTTTCGGAATAAAGATGTTTATATATATTATTTAAGAAGGTGAAAAAAACACAGGTCGTTAGCCTGTTTAGAAGACAAGATGTAAATATAGCTTAATTGTAAAATATATGAAGTCTTTTATACATATTTTTCTGAATAAAGATGTTTGTAAATTCAGTATTTAATTATCTGTAAATAAAGGATGTCCCTAAATTAACATATTGTGTGAATTAAATTGAAAACAGATTTTTTTCCTTTAGATTGTTATTTTTATTATTATTATTATTATTATTATTTTTATTGAACAATTAAGTGCATAGGATAGTATTATTTATGGAATAATACATCGGACAAATGGCCTTCGCGGCTTTGCTGGCATATACGCACTCTTTTATCGATTTTATGACCTTTCTGTATAATAATGATTAAATTTTAGTGATACGGAGGCAGTCAATTTTTGGTTGCGGAACGACAGACTCCCTTCAAAGATCAGTAAAGGACTGACCAACTTTGGCGGCTACGATTAGCTACGGTGGTCCTGAGAGTTTTAAGATCAGTGGGAAAAGTAGCCACCACATCAAGAGATAGGAAGATCATCTCGGATGCCGAGAACCATATCACACGGGAACGTCCCGTCAACGAGCGAAGGAACGATAAGTCACACCAAATAAGAAAAATATTTCCAAGTAGGGGAACACAACGGCAAGGGCCGCAGTTTCCTGAAATGGGAGTCTGTTCTTTCAAACACCAAACAGGATAATACCAGACTACGCACACTTTAGTATTGGTGAGATGGCAACTTATCATATCCTAATGGCTGAAATATTTTATTGAGGAGGAAAAAAGTGATGCCGTGTTTAGTATCCCCTTTGACTTCAAATAACCCCATAAGAAAAATCGAATTGTTAATTCACATGATCAAGGGGGAGTGGGGTGTAATTCTGATCACCGAAACGAGCACACGACCTGGAGATGTCTCATGCGGCAATCGAATTGTTTCACTGGTTGTATGGCATGTGGAACAATCTTGTTGAAACCAACCATTGGCCACATCAATAGTATCCAATTATGGTAAATATTTGTGTTATCATGTCGCGATTTCGAGTAACAGTTACAGCTTGGCTATTTTCAAAAAAAAAAAGTTCGGTCTAATGATGCGTCCATCCGAAAATCAGCAACAAACAATGACACGTTGTGGGTGCATTTTTTATTAGACAACCACATATGGTTTCTCCACGGCAATTTTGGCAATCAAGGTGAAAATGTGCTTCGTCGCTTGGGGTTTTTATTGCTCGAAAAAACAGAATCCATTTGTTCGTGTTTAATAATTCATTCCATGAACTTTATTCGCCCTTCATGGTCATTAGGCTTTAGTTGTTTTGTTAATTGAATTTTCTAAATATGGAGTAACGATACATTGTAGAGAGCTTCTTGAAATTTGCAAATCTTGTCCATGATACCGAATTGATGTTTCGGGGTTTTCACCAACACTCTCACGCACTGCTTCGACGTTCACACTGGCTTGTTCAGTGTATGCCCACTCTTATGGAGTTATTTACAACATTATTTTTAGTACGGTGAAACGACCTTGAGGGAGCGCTTTCGCCATAGAAACCGTACCTAGATATACCACCTCGAAGAATTTCTTGGTTCGTCCTGTTGCGATAACGCTTACATTTTATAGGTTATAATCGTTTCAGCAGAATTATTAACAATTATTGCCAAAGTATTACATTTTTACTCGATTACAACAGTGTACTAGTTAGTTATTTATCCATTGTACACTTTAGTGTTATGAATAGAGGGTTTTTATGCTTAAAATGTCTGTGCTATAGTGTTATTATTTTTACAAGTGTGTGATATTTTTAACCGACTAATAAAAAAGACTAAATAACATATATTTAAAATGTAAAGGAAAAGTCTACAAGTATGAGTTTTTAAATAATTAATAAAAATAATTATTATTTATTTTTTTATATATATTATTCCATTATCTTTTTCATTCAAAGTATACTAAGGGAAGTATTATTATTATTTTCATTGTATATAAACGTCAAGCATCCAATATATTTAAAATATATTTTTTTAAACAATACTACACGCTTGGAGAAACTCAAAAATATCTATTTTCGCTTCTATATTGTACCAATGTATGTTTTTCAATTATTGTTTTCAATAAATATGTTTGAAAATTATTATTGTGTAAAATGTTGTTACAATAAAGAAACAATAAATATTTGAAAAATATATCTTACTTTAAATAATTTAAATTTCTTTCCGGTCGATTTCGCCTGTTTTAGTACGGTGAAAGGACCACCAGAGGCGCTATACGCAGTTTCGGTCGTAACATAGGAGTGGACCTTCTATATCTATTAATTTTCAATGGGCTTGTTATTGGACGAACAGTGTGTTTAACGTTCTTAACTGGTCCAGTCTCCTTGATTTTTTCAATTAATCTTTTTACACTTAAAGAGGTTAAAAGATTATTTCGACCATATTTTATATACGATTTTTGAACTTTATCTTTGAAATATTGTTCAATAATAAAAACATATTTTTGTTTAATATAAAGCTCCATTTTTACTAACTCTAAATTTTCAGCTGTCCAATTGCTCTTGTTTCAAGTTGCCGATAAATTATTACAAAAATTTTGGCAAATTCAAATCATTTGTTAATTTTAGCACACACATTATAAGTCTGTGTATTTCAACTACTCGACAATAGCAGAATTTCCTATCGAAACTAGAGTCGTAATAAAATGAATGAGCAGTGATAAAAAAGAGTATTTAAAATATATTTTATTTATTTTGTAAAATAATGTATAAAAATAATAAAAATTAAATAAAATTAAACAGGCATCATATGGAATTTTCGACGACGAACTACCGAAAACTGAAATGGAATATTCCAGCAAGTACGAGAATTTCCCTTATGGACTTACAATATCGTAAATATATTAGTGGATTTGTTAGAAATGATTACGGTGAAAATTATACAAAAAATCGAGGTGTGCGTGCGCGCATAATCATTCAGGCTCGACAGAGCTATCAAACGGAGTCCCTAATACGTTCCAGCAATTTGTACAGCGTCCGGGGCAATAATTTTAAACGTCCGTAGAAACTAATACGGCCTAATTGACGATATAATTCAATGCATTAATATTCATACGGACCGGCATTCAGCGTTGCCAACTCTGACAAATCACCCGCTGGGCGGTTCTATTTAATCTTGTAAATCCTAAATAAGAATTTATACGACGCGGCATTTCTGCAATTTATCCGCGGCGCCTCAACTGCTGCGAATCCTAATCACGGGAAAGAAGATACGTGCGTACGCTTTTCGATGTATACTATGATGGGTATAATATTTATGTATTAGTGTCAATACGTCTGTTTAATTATTAATGGATCAATTTTAGTTAGCTAAATAGTTTTATTAGATATTTACTGCAATTAGGAATCTGACATTTTTTCACTAATTGATTTATTTATTTTATTGAATTATACAACTCAGATAATCTTCTTTATGTTGGTTGTGGAGACTTTCATTATTTAAATAAAAATAAGTAGGAGAAAGGACAAGTATTTTTATTTAAATATACAACTCAGGTTGAACTAACCGTCATACTTCGTCAAGCGCTTAGGAATTAGTGACCGAAACTTCAATCTTTCTTGCATATATGTACATTGTATCAACATTAGTATCTTGTACATACATCAATATTTATATTCAATATAAAACACTAGCATCGATATCCAGAAAAATAATTATAGAGCACTTTTCAAGCCTTGACGTGGTTTGCAAAATGTTGCATCTTATTTAATCCAAACAAATCGCAAATCTTTATTCCTTTCCATCAACATCAAAACTCCCACCCAAATAGTGTTATTTAATATAAGTAATTATGAACTTTCAACAATTATCAGCCTCATCAATCAATTATATAATAACAATTATTTTCATAATAGTTCCAAAACTCGCCTCAATGAAATTTGCAACATTTCTACCATAGATGAGCCCCTACAAAGTTTATTCATTAAATTAAATAAAATGAAACAAAGATGATAAACGCATTTGCAATTACTCAAATTACAATGGTATTAAACAAGGAAAATTCGCGGGAGGGATGAAATCCCGAAACAAGTGTCTACAGATAGTATTGTAACAATTATTTGTTATTTCTTTTCATTAAATATTTTCGACTCAAACCGTTGCTATTCGCAGTAGTACTGCTATGCAACAAACAAATATCTATTGTGTAATCTAATGTCCGGTGAGGTAAATGCTCGAGAAGTAGTTGTTTCAATAGATATTTGTAAAATACGTACAGTGTAAGTAATTTTTGTAAATGGAAAAAGGAATAAATCGAATTTTACTGATCCTTACCGGAAATTTTCCTTGTTTAATTTCATTGTAATTTATTCATTAAGTTTACCTCGAATCTTTATAAGATAGAAATCCCCAATCAAGTCTATATTCCCCGTAATCGCACATTCAATCCCAAATATAAATTTTCTCTTATTATTCCCCCTTATAAATGATGGACCTATTTTTAAAAATTCGTATTTATTAAAATACAAATCCAAAATTAACAGTTCTTTTAGCCACGAAAAGAGGAAGTTTCAAAGTTTTTTTAATACATTATAATAATATTAAATGTGTCCTCCATTCGATGTTCCACAGACCGCTCAGAGTGTTGGTAGAGGCTAGACATAATTAGCTTCCTTAATATAACTCCATAAGAAATAGTCACATAGAGTGAGATCAGGAGATCTCGGTGACTAGAAGTGTAGAGCCAGGTCTTCACTACAGGCTCTAAGGGTATACTTACTTGGACTGTGAACAAAATTGTCTTCAATACGTTTGTCACCATTCTAAAAACAAACGCGGTCAGCCTGTACTAATGGATTTTCTATTTACTGATTCAATACCGAATTTGGTACGAAATGACCGCTGTATAACAATTTGCAACTCACTTTTTGCGAATTCAAGCAGGCAGAAAACGTTGTGTTCGACAGTGGCCATATCGCTTACAACATACATTTAAAAAAAAAAACTTTAAACCTTCCTATTTTCATGGCTAGAAAGATTGTTAATTTTGGATTTGTACTGTAATAAATACGATTTTTTTTTAAATATGAGTCTATCATTTATAATAACCCTGTATAAAATTTTCCCAACTTTTAAAAATGAAGATTATGCTATCGCTATTTAAATATAATTCAGCTATTGATAAAATAACTATTAATCGCATACCAGCAGTTCAAAACTTATACCTACGTTTTATATTTTGAATTAGAAAGTTTGAACGAACGTTTATGTGAAATAAACTCATTGAAAGAGGATGACTAAATATGGCTCCTAGGCGGGAACATCAGACGTTGAGTTTATTTCATAAATTGATACTATGCTCAGAATTACGACCTATGTCTAACTATTCTCAATCAAATCAAAGCCAAATTTAGCGAAAGAAAAATATTCCAGCAATTTGAAAAAAATTCCACCTAACACGGAAATTTTGTTAATATTAAAACAAATGAACAAATGAATTTATGAAACGCTACCATTTAATTAATTCTGGCCTACAGATGGATTTGGCCATTAACAAATCATTAGAATATTTCTTTAATAAAAAAAATCACATTTCGTGATAATACGCATACCCTATTTAAAGGGAGTCGATCTTCGTCTATCTTCTACTCTTGTTCCTCTCTATTTGAATAGACACTTTCTTATCAAATATACATAATATAACAGGTCACTCGCTAGGTCCCCGGTAGTACTAATCATTGTCATGAAAATTTTAAAACTAGGATAACTAATCTGACCGTTAATTTTAGTGATCATTTTAGTGATCCCAGTTTAAAATTTTTCATGACAATGCTTAGTACTACCGGGGACCTAGTGAGTGACATGTTATATTATGTATATTTGATAAGAAAGTGACTATTCAAATAAAGAGAAACAAACTGTAGGAGAAGATAGACGAAGATCTAAAACTAACGGTTAGATTAGTTTTAGTGATCCCAGTTTTAAAATTTTAATAACAATGATTAAAAAGGCTTTTCTACTGTTTTTTATAAGGAAAAAATACTGTTGAAGCAAAAAAGTGGCTTCATGAACATTATTTGACTTAGCGTTAGGGAAATTAATTATTATTCACTGGCATTCTAAATTTAAATGGGGTCGTACAAACTGAAAGATCTGGTCGCACAAAATTAGCAGTTGTTTCGGAAAATATAAAAAATGTTCAGAATGTAGTTTTAAAAGACTGTGAAATTATATCAGACGGTAATGTCTTTATAATTTTAAATGAAAATTTCAGTACATGCAAATTGCTTTCGAAGAGGGTGCCGCGTTTGCTCAAGAGAAATAGCAAACGTGGCACCCTACGGATTGCTTGCATCGGACAATAGATGAAACGTAGATCAACCACTAGAAATCTAAATAAATAATAATAAAAAAAACGTTAGTTGAGTGGACAACAGCTGATGAAAGTCTTGATAGAGGGTATCAATAGTGAATATTACATTGCGTTATTCGATCGATTGAGTGCATTAATAAAAAAACGACTCCACATGCAAAATAAAAATAATACTTTTTTGCAAAGATAATGCTTAGTATTACAAGTTGATGGAAAACAATGGTTAAATTGGGCGAATTATGTTTTGAATTTTTTTACCAATTACCGTACTCTACAGATTTGGCTCTAAGTCAGTCTGGCTTTTTTACAGACATGAAGTAGGCGCTACAGGGAATGAAATTTAGCTCAAATGAAGAAGGGATTGCCGAAACGTATGCTTATTTTGAAAAGAAAGACAAATCGTTTTACATAAAGGAAATCGAATAGTTACATAGTAAAAACATTTTTTTTATAGATTCCACGTTATTCATCAACATACTCTTCTTCAAGGCTGTTATATAGTCTTGAAGAAGAGTATGTTAATGAATAAAGTGGAATTTCTAAAAAAAATTAAATACCTTATAACAGTCTTGAAAAAGAGTATTGTAGTGTATTCTCGGGTGGTTTTTGTTTGTGGGAAATGACACTCTTATTGTTAACTCCAACACACTTTATTAAACCCCACACCATACACAAAATACCATATGATAAAACGCTTATAATTTGTATATTCCACGCGGTTCTCTTCTTAGCCCCATCGCCATTGGTACATTACTCTGATTTTCGGTTTTTGGGGCGTGCGCAATTAATTACATTTCACGCACGCTTATTTATTACATATAATTAGCGTAGAATAAAATGTGGCAAATTTAAATATACATTACAAATATGTTGATGAATAAAGTGGAATTTATAAAACAAATGTTTTTATTATTTACACTGGAGACTTATTGAGTGATGTATTCTAATGTGACTGATTAGTAGCCGAAAATACATGAGTCCATACGCCTTTCGTCTACGGAGCCAGGGCCCAATAGCCTGAATACAAACAATTCTAATCACATTGATTGTGAAAGCCTACAAATTTTAATAATTCGTAATGAATTAAAAAGAAATAGCAAGTTTAAGTTGCTAGTTAATCTACATTTACAGAAGTTTAAATAACACTAATAATGCTAATGGCTAGAACTATAATAATACAATCACATACTTACCGTTTTCAAGCTCAAATGAGTATAATAATTTATATATGAATGTATATGTAAAAAATAATTAGTCTTTAAATAAAGCCCTATGGAGTAACTACTTCTGTTTCAAGAATATTTAAATTTATACTATAAACTTAAAACTTCCACTTAAGAAGTTATTGAGTTGTAGGTAAAAAATGCTTTCTTCTAAGAAGTCTTATACCTCATACAAAATGATCATAGAATACATATAATATTTCATTATCATTATAATCAGCTGTTCATTCTATTTCTCTTCACTAAATTTCCTTGGGCAATTCTCTTTTGATGTACGATTTATAATACCGAAATTTTACTTTACAAGGAAGCCTTATCACTGAGTTGCGTTTTCTTTTTTTATGAAAACACAATATTTACAATGGATTGTTAAAATGTATTTATTAAACGTATTGGTAATTTTATTCCACAAATTTAACCCATCTCTCAGAAAATTTATGGATGCCATCCCCAAAAAAAAAAAACTGTTTCTTTGCTACTGCTTTGTTTTCGCGTGCCTTATCGGTACAAAAGGTATCAGTCGAAGAGAGTCAGGTCTGGAGAGAAGGCTGGGTGCGGTAATTATTATTATTATTTAACTTGTGGAGCTGTAGTGGCACTTCAACCTAAAGATTTTAATTCCTCCCCTACGCAAAATAATTTAATTTGTTACCTCACAGGATATACCTATCCTTTTGAAGTACCCTAAAAGGTTTTTAATCTTCAGATATTTTAGTTCGCCAAGAGTGGGGAAGTAATTCCCCAAGAAACTTCGTCTTACACGATTTAAAGACTCGCATTTTCTCAGGAAATAGATAACTGCCTTCCTTTCCACAAAACAGAATCTACATGTTTCATCAGCGACTATTCCAATGTTTTAAGGGTTGCTCTTTACTGGGACATATCCTGTTTGATATCCTGTTAGTATCCCTATTGGCAGTGCAGTGTGACCATCCTTTGAGTATTTTTGCTGTCTCAGCTCCTTTATACTCGCACAGTAGCGTTCTTTATCGCTAATCTCAATATCCCTTATTTCTGCCTTTAGGAATTGTTTGGCAAAAAGCCCCTATTTTTGCAAGGGTATCTCCATCTCATTACCCTCTATTCCCTCCTGCCGTGGCACTCGTAGTAAGCTTAATCTGTTACATTTTGCATTAGTTGCATCAGGGAGTTATGGCACTCCAAAACTAGTTTCGAGTTCTTTTCCGGATTCTGAATGACCATAAGTATAGCCTTGCTGTCACTAACTATGCTAATATTTGCCCATGTATGTCCCTTCCCAAGGACATGTCTGAAACATAGTAAAATATAATTTCTGCTTGAAAGATCCCGAGCCTTTGGGTGCAATAATACTTCCCATCTAAGTCAAATTAATCAGTGCTGTTTTGATGGGGATACATGTAATGTTTCAACCATTTTAGCGAATTTAACGCCAGAACCACACCTAAATCGAACATCTTGTAATGGGATTCAAGGTTATGCAATGAGAAAGATTTTTTATCAGCCTCAACCATAAATATACATAATATCTAATAAACCCATAAAGAAAAAAACCTGAGTAATATCATAGGTTTACAAACTGATCAATGCGCACTCAGGAAACATTCACAAAGACTCCAGATAGCAAAGTTAAAGTGGTGGTGTATAAAAGGAACACACCCGGGCACAAAACTGAAGTTCATCCTTACTCTAGTATGACTTTAAGTCGCGCTAGAGTTATGTTATCCAAGCTGAAAGAAGCAAAATTGGCCCATTGGAGTTTAATTACTGACGAAAACCTCCACTGAGATATCCAAATAAAAACAAGAACAGCAACATCATACTATATATATACATATCTTTATTCAGACTATAGAGATAAAAACCTCTGGTCGATAGCCCATGGCAGACAAACCTTTATTTTAATGTATATACTCAATGTTTGTAAAAATGTAATTGTCTGAATAAATATATTTGTATATAACATAAATAATTACAATACATGTAGGTGTTAGTCTGTTTCAACTATCGACCAGAAGTCTTTTTGCCCCCATTATATTTATTTTTACCGCTTGAATCATGTACCACCGAAATGATGACAGAAATGGAATATTAAATTTTGATTTTAAAATGTCTCATCAAGTGATTAATGAGAACCTTTTTTTATTACATGAACTATTATAGTACTTTTATACTTTCTGTACTCACATCAATGTAATCATTACGGATAATGTCACAAACATGCACAGTTCAACTTAGTGTCGAATAAACAAACAAACCTGTGGTTATGATTGTGTATACAAGAGGCCCTGAGTTTATTTTATTTTAGTTAGGCCCAATTTTACACTCCGCAACTAAGGTGTAAGTAACGAATTCGTGGAATTAAAGTTCGATTGGCAGCACTGTATCATTGATAATCAAACGGAGAGAATCATAGATATTAACTTTTATTCCGCGGATACGTTACTTACGCCTTACTTGCCCAATTTTGGGCCTTAATCGGATATACAATATTACACATCTGATTGCTCCTTCAAGAAATGCCATTTTAAAATCGCTTTAATAGCTTATTGCGAGCTTGTTTCAACAAGAAGACAAATCCACATGCTTATAAATAAACTAATAAATCTACAGTAATACCATAATTAAAAATCTCTTATTACTTATGGCTATGACAATGTTTTTTAATGTCCGAGATAAAATAGTTCAACAAATATAAGCAGGATAGAGATAAAGCAGCCAGGCGGTATCTTTTAATCGTAATGTATGGGAATATCTACAAAAAACGCCCATCTGAAGGAAACTTGTAAAAAGTCATCCGTTATTTTCTGAAAGACTGTGAAGTTGCGAGGCGCAAAAATTAACCCTGTGTTTAAGTAATTTTCGATCCTCACGATCTAAAATAAACGGGCCATAATTGTAATTGCACGGTCCGGAATTCGAACGCGGCGTCGCGAATTTATCGTCCGACCGCGAAAAATAAATAATAAAAAAAATGGAATACAGAGTTAAAAAAACGCGATCAGCAAGTACGGAATGGATCGCTTCGTTGTCTTTGGAGAGGACGGCGTGGACATCGCGGCCGGCGATGGCGGTAGTGCACAAAAGCCCGTGTCACGGGTCATTATGTAAATATATTCACGGATATCGCGCGCGAGAAGTGTACCAATCTTGCTCTTGCCGTGTGGTCCAAATCGTTTAACAATTCACCCAATAAATTCATACAGTTTCCAACGGTAAAACCCGTTCCGGGCCTCGAATAATCCGCTTTTTATGCCCGCGACCGCACCGGATAAATTATATCAAACTGCCATTACGACAAACTCGTAATGACGCTGGCTTATACCGAAAATATTCAACGAGGGATGTAAACGTCCGTTTTTATTAGCGTTTAATGAAAATATTACCCCCATAAAAGGACTTTTATAATTTTATAAATTTCAATCAATGTTGTGTTAAGTCACATAAATTATTAATCGATTAATCACGTCATACATTTTCAAGTTCAAGTTGATCCGAACCCAATTCAAGTTACCACTTGACTTATTCTTACTACAATTAAATACATAAATTGTCGACTTAATTTTGTTTATTCACAACTTAATTTTAATTAGTACCAAGTTGGTTTTATTATTAATAATAATAATTTATTTTACAACAGATATATAATACATCTAATTACAATTAACTATTTCACATACAACCAAATTTAACTAAACTAAACATTAAAAATAATAAGTATTTTATAAACAAACAGTGATATATAAATTTGGAGATATTAATATCGAAAATATCTGCATTATTTCCAATAGTGTTGTATAGGCGCATCATTTTATTCATAGGCGAATTGAAACAAATATTTGTACGACTACGGTTACAAAAGAACGTTAAAGCATTTCTATTACTATAACGAGGTACATAGCTATTTATTAATGCAAGCAAATTTGGATCATTTACTTCGTTGGATAATAGAGTATAAAGCGTTTTTAACATTAGTATATTTCTCCTGGCAGCTAAAGATTAAAAATTAAACATTTTTAAGAGTTGATGGAATCGTCTGGATATAACGAATAGCGCTTGAAGTAAAGATATTTTACAAATAACTTGTGAACTCGTTCGATCATATTTATATGTGCATTGTACATAGGAGACCTCACTGCAACACAATATTCCAATTTTGATCTAACATATGATATGAATAATTTACGGATGGCTAAAATGGAAGTAAATGTCTCGCTTGTGCGTCTGTTGAAACCCAACAATTTCAAATCCTGTTTACAAATTTGGTTAATAATAATAACGATAGTTCTTTATCAAAGATAATTCCCAGATCGTTTATCATGCTAACACGTTCAAGAGAAATATTATCCGGTACGTATGTGAACATGACATGATGCACTGTTTTGTAAAATGACATAGACTTACATTTTGTTAAGTTTTAAATTATTAGCGATACCCCATTCATAAATGCGTTTTAAGTCATTTTGCAATCTCAGGCAGTCGTCAGAGGATTTTACACAATTAAAATTTTTTATATCATCAGCATATATAAGAATACGTGAGTGAATATTACGTACGATGCCATTTATGAATAATGTAAAAAAGAAGAGGGCCTAGATTCGAGCCTTATGGTACCCCACTCAATGAAAAGTAACTCTTGGCTTTATACAACATGTAGTCGACATGATTGGCTCTTCCAGAAACGTAGGAATTTATAAGAGTAATAATATCCCTACTAAAACCCCAACCATCTAACTTTGCTAACAGAACAGTGTGATCGATATCACATCAACCTGGGCACATTGATCGAGATGATGAGATACATACTCAACAAAGTTAATTAAATTAGTTGCAGTAGATTTGTTCTTTAAGAACCCGTGTTGATGATTTGATTAGCGCCAAATAAATTTTGATCTGTGTCAACTTCCTTTTGCTTGCAATGAAATTAAACAAGAAAAATTTCTGGCAATGATCAATAAAATTCGATCAATCCCTTTTTTCCAACTGCAAAAAAATTATTTAAACTGTATGTTTTACAAACATCTATTGAAACAACTACTTCCCGAGCATTTACTCCGCCGGACATTGGATTACACAATAGATATTTGTTTGTTGTATAACAGTACTACTGCGAATTGCTATAATTACTGTAATTCAAATAACTGCAAATGTGTGAATCACCACTGCTTCATTTTATTTAATTTTACTTCATTTTGTATTGTGTTAACATGATTTTTTTAATAAATTTACAATAATTAATTTCTACAATTATTGTTCCTTAATTACATATTAAGTTAGTGGGTCGTTTATTAACACGTGTATTTTAAATTTTAATGCCGTATATTTTACTATTATTTTTAAATTTATTTTATAATATTGTTATATACTCTCATGTCTGATTTTTTCTATTTTGCGTAGTTGTGTATATCGGGTGTTGACGCAACCAGGTAAACATAAGAATTTTACATGAAAAAACATGTTTATGCAAATCCCTGCTTCCCCGTTCACTTTAGCGAAATTACTTAATTCACCCGTGGAGAAAAAAAGAAAATTAAGTGTAGTAAATGTGACGCAATTTATACAGGCCAGACGAGACAATCATTTCATACACGATTGAAAGTACATAAACAACAAACAAAATTCAGAAATTTCAAATATATATAACTAAAAAAAAACGATTAGTTTATTATAAAAACGATGGGGCATGCGAAAAAAAAAAAAACAGAATGTAAATAATTATGTATATGATATAATTATATTAACGGAAACATGATTATATGAAGATTTTTTAAATAGTCAGTTTTTAATACCCATTTATGTTTTATATAACTGTTAATAAGTAATTTAAATCTGAATTTATTTGTAGTTCAAATAAAATAAATCTTATATTTGTATCACTTTTATTGGAGTATATATACCCCCATCTTCTTCAGTGTCATTATATCATCATTGCTCAGAAATAGAAAAATTACGTGAGAAATTTAAAAATTATAAATTTTTAGTCTTTGGAGATTTTAATCTGAGAAAGATTAAATAGTCTTCCAATGGTTATTCAACATCAATATATAGCATCCAAGAGCGGTATTTTAAGCTCGTATATATTCATCAATCTCAGGCAAATCATTTTCACACGAACGATTATCCTAGCTTATGCTTTTATTGATGCTGAAATTGCATCAGCCGATAATTTTCTTCTTAATGCTAGTCTCCATCATTTTGCATATTGTGGAATCATACTAATAATTAATAATATATACTATTTCTACTGCAGAGAAAATCTATTTATTTAAAAATTGTGATTATGTAGGCCTCAACAAGTTTTTATAATGTTGATTAAGAACTTCTATTGGATAATAATAGCCTTGACGACAATCTTGAACAGTTTTATGATGTTATACATGAAGGAATAACACGATTTATACCAACAATCGCTTTAAGGAACAGAAAAAATACCATTTTCCCAAATGGTTCAACTATGAATTAATTAACTAAATCAGAGAAAAGAAAATTGCACATGCAAAATTTAAAAGTAGTGGATCTAACATAGATTGCCGTACATTTTTCAATTTAAAATCTTACTGTAAAAAAATATTAACGAAACTTTATAATGAGTATATACAAAACATTCAACAAAATATTACTATAAATAGAAAACAGTATTCATTCACTTGGTCGCAGTTATTAAAATATATCAAATCATTTTTATTTAAAATATTACTGTTAATTCAGGTGTATTCTGGAAGTTTGCAAGAGATGCTAGAAAACAATAGGATGAAATACCAACCAAAGTTAAATTATGCAACAAAATTGCTGAAAACTGATCTGATGTTGTATGTTTATTCGCTGAGTACTTCGCAACTGTATATGATGTCAACAACCTTTGCACCATAGGAAATGTTGGCGACGCTAACCAAATGCATTATATGGAACTTTACGTAACACTAGAAGATGTTTTCAATCGTATTGCCGGATTAAAGAACACATTCTGATGGTGTACCTCCTAATTTACTAATAAACTGTATTTATTCATTAAGCAAACCCATATATCTCTTGTTCTCAAAATCAATAGCAACTACTCAGTTTCCAAAGATCTGGAAAGAATATTACATCACTCCTGTTTTCAAAAGTGGCTCTCGGGAGGAAGTGTTAAATTATCGTGGCATATGAAAGCAGTCGACCATTACAAAACTAATAGATGCTATTATTAGTGAATAACTTGCTTCGATGTCGCGCTCATATATTTCGTATAGACAGCAAAGATTCCAATGTGGAAAATCTACAACAAGCAACCTGATGCAATACAATCGGTTTATTTCTAGTGCCTTTGAGAATAATTATCAGGTCGATATTATTACAGATTTCTCAAAGGCATTTGACAGAGTAAATCATGTTCTCTTGCTAAAAAGCTTCAATTGCTAAGAATCAATGCAAACACAATTGTATGGCTCAAATCTTATTTAATGGGGCATACTCAAAAAGTAAAGATTTATCATTTTACATCACAAGATATAATTCTTACTTCTGATGTTCCGCAAGAATCGCACATTGGACCAATTCTATTTAATCTATTTATTAAGGACCTGATTGATGTTTAATAAAATATTCGGGTAGATGCCCGAAAATCATTGTTTCGTTCAGTAAAGGAAGGCGAGAACTTGTCCTATTGATGAGAACAGGAAACGAAATTCATTTAATAAAATGTTCAGCGTATGGATAACTAGTGATGGCAATTTCGGTTTTACGAACCTCGTCAGACTAGTGTGTTCCATGTGCAATGCGTTGATAAAGACGGCTGAACGGATTTTGTATTATGGTTATATATAATATATTATATATTGATACTTAAATCAAGTTGTAATAATGCATTTAATAAGAATTTATTATTAACACAATCGAAAGTTTTAGATAGATCTGTACAGAGAGAATTTACTTAGGATCTTTTCTCAAATGCATTTAATAAATAATTCTTTGAAAGTAAGTTACTTATTGCCACCCAAGAAACCATTTTGTTGTAGGGAAATAAAATGTTTACGGACTCGTATAAATTGTTTCAACACTAAATAATCGAATAAGGTATTGTAGGTATTGTTAAATGAAGAGTTTTAGAGTTTTTGCCTCATATTTTAAAATAATGAAATAATCCACAAAATTTTAAAATATTCCTGAAGATAAAGAAGATATATTGGCGTAGGCAATTGAAAACACTCGCCTCAACAAAAATAGTAGTAGGCAATTTGGGCCAGTGGAACGTAAATTTTGTAGCATAATTGAAATAATCCAAGTTATTAACATATAACGCGAGCGCTATCTTTTGCCTGATTTCATTTCATCGTTAACAATTTGAGTCTACAAGGTAGATGACAGAGAATCGTTGCTTCGTCCACTGGAGGAGGGCGGAACTTGTCCTATTTATGAGAACACTAAACGAATTAAATTTAATAAAATATTCAACCACCTTCAGCAAGTAATTTCACATGGAACACTGATCTGAAAAGACCTAAATGACCGAAATGCCATCACCGGTTATCCACATGTTAGATGAATGGTGGTTGAATATTTTGTTATTAACAGATAATGAAATAGATGAAATCATATTGTAACAGATCGTACATAAAAATACGGAATTCTCCAAATAATTCAAATAGAGAAAATAAAAAAAATAATACCTTGTTTTGGAATTTGTTTATGGGACATCCTGTATACGAAATGTTTAATGAAATTAAAAAAATAATAATCGACATATTCCAGCGTTTTTTTTTGTTTGTTAATGTGAGTCAACAGTTTAAAATAATTTAATCCTTTCATTGTGAAGACGCTGTAAATGCAATCATAGTTTCGCAATCAAACGAGAAAATAATACATCTGGTAAAAATGAAACCGTATATATTTAATAAGCACATATCATTAGTCACATCCAGTGTTGACATGTGAGAAAGTTAAATGGGCTCCTGATTTGACAATAATAAAAAGGTAAATAAACCTTGCCCGTGGTTATGTCGAGTGAAAGTGTTAATTAATTATTTGTACAGCATAAAAGCAAGAACGAATAAAAAGAAGCGCTGGCGTGTAATGATAAAAATTTGAATTTCGTGTATGACAATCAATCATTCCGTGTGGTTTAATTGGTTTTGTTGTGAATCGTTTATTAGGTTTAATCGATAGGGAACGGAACGGAATGGAAAATAAACCCGTCGCGGATATTAAAGTTATTTATCACCGGCATAAGTTATATATTGTGTTAATAAGGTCCACGATTCCACCTGTGCCAGTTAAGTTCCTCTCCTCGCGGATCGGATGGGTTCCTTGCCAGCCAGCCACGGCTGGTTCAATATGGCCGTATGGACATTACCGTGCGTGCACTTAGCGGGTCTATGACCCTCCGAGACCATTCAGCACCGAACACCGAGCACCTGACACCCACTATACTTTCAACACACACACACACACACACTGAACATATTTCTTCTCCTTTTCTCGCCCGTCTTCTCCTCTTTTCCTATTTATAATATTTTATTGCGAATAATTGCGATATAATGCGTCGAGTAAATATTGTAGCAGCGTGCTTATTCTAAATTGCAATTATGCGGACGCGCTTTTCTTATACCACTCCCTCCCTCCTGAGACACCTTATCTGATAGAGTAACTGATACAGATATTAGTTGCGGGTATTAAAATGGAAATTCATGGTTGGAGGCTGTATCTTACACGTGCATGCCAGAGACGCGCGCATTATGCGCTTTAAATATTGCCCGCTTGCATCTTTACATCGGATTCTTTATGCAAATGTTGTTATCGCTTTTTACTTTTTTTTGCGTCGCATCATGATAAAATTTTATCACAAAAATATCATCTAACGATTATTAAGGAGTCGGCTAATTGTGCTTCCATGATTATGAGAAACATTAACGGATTAGTAGGCTTCAAACTGAAAAAAACAAACAACTAATGCATAATCTACTTGTGTTTGAAACTTCGGAATTATACCTGAATTTCAATCAGGTTTTTAAAGTGCAGGAACTTTCCATACTTATATAACTAACATCAACATGGATCCTTTGGTGTTCCTCAGGGCTCTTGTCTAAATTTATCTAAAAATTAATTGTAGCAATGATGCCCTCACAACAACAACTTAGATATAATCGCTGACTAGTGTGACCGTGTGCACTTTTACCACAACATTAAGTATTGTGTAACGAGTTATTTCTTGAAATGTCGTATCGAAATGTACCATTTTTAAAGATTTGGGAAATGTATTTGACCACCAACTTACTTTTAAACACCACACTGAGTTAACTTGTGCAAATGCATCTAAGGCATTTATTATCCATGTTAGTCGTGACTTTCGCAATTTATATGCTCTAAAATCTCTTTACTCTGAATTTGTTTTAAGTAAGTTGGAATATAATACTTTAATATGGTTTCCAATCTATGCCAGTCATTCACTTTTTATGGACCGCATTCACCGTCGATTTTTGAGATTTCTTTCATTTATAGCTGACCAGGTGTATCCTCTTGCTGTACAGCATAGATTTTCTTATCTCTGCGTTGTTCGAGATTAATGAAAAAGTTAGTCGATGGAAGAATCAATTGTCCGGAAATCCTTGCTCAAATACCATTTAACGTGCCGGCAAAACACACAAGATTTGCCTCTACATTTAGATTGTCGACCTCCAAGTCAAATATTTTGTTACAATCACAAGTTCATGTACTGTGCAAATGTTCAGAAGGGTACTACGAAGATATTTTCATTTAAAATAATTATATATTTTCACCTTTATTCCAAACAGAACTTTTTTTAATTCTTACTTATTTCGTATTTACGTTTGTTTTTTCTTTCAATATCTTGTATATATATATAAATCTTTATTGGCAGATTATTTTTTAACAAAGTAATAATAATAAATAAATACAATAAATAACTAACATAAAAATAAATTCTTCTGCCAATTGGCTATCGACCGTTGGTCTTTCCTCCTGATTTTGTAGGCGTCTGTCCTTGTCAGTTGCTGTGTCAAAAAGGTTTTGATCGCTAAAGTCGTCCATTGTCTTGTGAATTGAATTCAATATCTTGTATTATTCTTTAATTGGGTTTTCCAGTCGAATAATAAAGCTTATACTATTATTATTATTATTATATATTAGAGGTAACAGACTAAGGTGATTATAGCAAGGGTTTCAAAACAGTTTAGTCTTGAAAGGTAATTGCGTGATCAAAGTGTAAGAATCAATGAAAATATATACTGCAAAAGCGGTCAATTAATTAGAAACACAGGTGTTTTGAAGTATTGGTGACATTCAATGCAATTTATAGATGAAATATGTGCAATAAACACTGCAAGGGTGGTAATATCACTGGAAACACACTTGTTTCGAAGGATGATGGCAGATTCACATTGGTTTTAAACATCAAAAATGTGGCCAAAATATGCAGATGTGTAACGTGTGAGTTTATCATTAATATTTATTTTTTCATATTGGTATTATTTATTATTGATAATTAATTAGTATCCATTTTTTCAAATAACCAAATCATAATATTGGTTGACTGATTTATGAATAAATCACGTAGGAACTTAATTCACCTCGTATTGTTATTTTTTATTTCGTCTGCTATTATTTTTAAATTTAAAACCTCAGCGCCCGCTCGAATTGATTGTTGTTTTTTGAGATTAGTAGGACTTGATTTCCGGGTTATTAGATTTTCTTTTGAAGAGACACAGAGAAGTGTGCTGTGGCTGTCTCGTTAAAAAAAATATTTATAAAATTTTTGGATTTACGTGCACCACTTCTACAAATATTTTGGAAATATTTACATTATTCTGAAGAGGTACGAGAATATGCTTAATTAATTTCTCACTTAACCCGTGGTGAAACATTTTTGAATTAATTCAGGACAAATTTAATTAAATTAAGACACTTGGTTTGTTTCACTTATTTATATTTACTCTGACTAGTTTCGACCATTAGCCATCTTCCGAGAGAATTGTACAATTGTTTTTTAACAACTAAATACATATACAAATACATACATTTATTATGAGGTAATAAGTGCGGACGGAACCCTGGAACTCTCCTATAACGTCCGCATTTATTTGATTCCACGTTGGAAGTTCGCCTTCTGTTCCATGATAAGGACTTCATCTGCAGTGGAGATTGATATCATTTCGAAGTTCCGGTTCCGATGATTAACTTCCTGATTCGATGCTGAAGTTTTCCATTCGGATTGATGAAAATACTTTACGCTGGGGTTTCGTTCGTAGTTGGCATGTCAAAAGACTGATTACGAGACAGGATCTGAGATACGTTTAGCGCGTCCATTTTTTCCATTATTTCAACTTCTTTAATTTGTTTTCCTTAAAGTAAAATTATTCTAGCAGTAAATTATTCAATTTCAATAAATTCAGTTTTAAATAAATCATTATATTTTAATGAATAAGAGTCTGCGCCATTGTGCGGATATAACTGTATTCATAAATGTGTTTTTCTTTTTTAATTTAGCATGGAGTTAATTAAATCTAAGAGAATTTTAATTATTAATTTAAAGTTAGGAAAAGATATGAGTAACATTTTTATTTTATTTTTAATACGAAGTAATAGTTATATTTTATGTGATAATAGAAAAAAGGATTTTTTCACATGTCACAATTATTTAAACAAATTAATTAAAAGAATTTAAAAATAAATAATTAATAAATTATTTCCTCTTTAGCCACAGTGACATAATGACTTATGTTACATAAGTACTTTAAACAAATGTGCAATAACGGACATTTGTTCATGTACAACAATAACATATTGTATAATGCAAAATTTTTTTAATCGAAATACTTAACAAAAAAATATGTAATATAAGGCTATGTGCAGAGACGTGTTTCGGGATTTCTTCCCTCATCAGTACAGCTGTACCTTATATAATTGCAAAGTTCTTAATTAAATTAATTAAAAACGCACCGTCACGTCCGAGATCATCGGTGGAAGTGATAGTTTTTGGACAGGCGGTTACGCGATTGTTATGAGCGATCTCTATAAATTGTTTCAATTTTTATTAGCATTGTGTGTTATTTTGTATAAAGTTTTTTTTGAGATCTTCGATACAACAATATGGTAAAGAAAATTAAAAAAAAATGTATCTTATTTTTATGAATTTTTTTAATTAAGGTTTCAAATTATGAAAATGTACTAAAAATCTACAAAACAAAAGTGAAATCTAATTCAAGGGGCAACAATTTTAAATTTGCCTTATTTTCATGAAAATTTAGAGTGGTGGGAAAGTTCAAATAAAAAGATTGAGTCGCTCTATCTTTGCTTATGATCGATCGAATCGATCTTTCTGAACGATCTTTTCAAATCTATATTAATTGGTCTATTTTTTACTTTCCCCGGACCCCTCCCCAAGGGAAAGTATTGTGATCGTGAAAATTTTCGAACCGCCAATTTCAACAAATATGCACGTTTTGAGGTCCCCTGAGTCCATTCCATCCAGTTTTGAAAAATGTCTGTTTGTGTGTCTGTGTGTTTCCGCGATAGCGCATAAACGGCTAAATGAATTAAGCCCAAACTTTATATCTAAGCTTTTGGTTAGAATCAAAACTCATTAAGTGCAACTTTACTCTTAGCAATTTTTCATTTTTTAATTCGGATAGAAAAATGTTTCAAATAAAAGTTTTATATCTTGGAAAATAAATAATTTCTGTTATAAAACTTTTGTTGTAGGACCTCCGGTTTTCATTTTATAAGCGGAAGAATTTCGTTTTTCCTGATAAATTCCATTAGAGATTTTAATTATTGAAATAATTATTTTAATGACAAATAAAACGTCAAAGTGCCGTCAAATTCAAGTTATCATTCGCAAACGCCTCCAGTTTGCAAAAATGAAGAAGAGTGTGGAGGAATGATTTTAACCTATTGTAAGGTAAGAAATAACACACTTAATTATAATATTCTTCTAAATACTCGGCTTTAACTTTAAAAGACAACAATCAATTTTTTCTATTAATCATTTTGCATTATTTGACCGTATTCACTGGGGAAAGTACCATGATGGACACACCATTTTTTTTTAGATCTGATCGACGCTGCTTAATCTGTGTTAATTAATCTATCTGGCCTTGATTGTTGTCAATTTGCGGTTCTGGAAGATTTTGAGGGATTTAATAATGGATTTTGTTTCATTCATTATATGAGGCTCGATTTGATAATTAAATTATCGATCTTTTAAGTGATCGATCCTAAAAAATTGGACCCATCTCTAAAAAATTGTATATCGGTTTTCGGAGTCACTACTTTGAAATTGTAAGCAAAAACATTGTCGCTACTTTACATTTTACATCTCGGCATTTTAATAATTCCGCGACAGCAGCCTTCAACTGAAATGTTCGAATGCTTGATCCATCTTAAATATGTTCAATGTGATAATAATTTTGTGCGAAACCATGCCGATATTTTATCATAAATATATTGCAAGAATCCTGAGTCTCTTCTGACATCTGTCCAATTGGTAAAATTGTAGCTAATCCGAATATTCAAATAATAATATAATGAAATAACGGGATTATCACCAAAAATTAAAAAAAAATAGTAATTCATAATTTATAGTAAGGCACTCATTAATTTCAATGTTATTTATATCAACACATAAAAGTCATTAACGTCCTATTGTGCAAACTGTGCAATTAAATTTTAACAGCTACTATCACTTAAATATTAAAAATTAGTTAATTAATAAGACGAAAATAGTTTGAGAGTGGGATGTGGTGGGAGTTTTCACTTATGAACATTTAAACATTGACTTTAAAAAGTGGAATTTTTTATACTTTTTCATTGATTAAAACAAAATAAGAGAAGTGTATAAGCCAGTAAGAGTATTTAAGAGTATTCTCATTAATGATCAACTATAGTAACTCTGCTCTACTGAACTTTTAATACTCCTCCTACAACCTCTAATATTTTATCGCAAACATTTTGTAAATTGCTCTTTTGCTTCTTGAATTTTTGCAAATATGCAACATTTGTATTTTTGAATTTTTGTATTTTTATATTTATATATATTTATATTTTTATATTTTTATACTTTTATATTTTTAAATTTTTATATTTTCATATTTTTGTAATTTTATAATCTTGTACCAACTCTTCACTCCCACCACTTATCTACCTGCTTTTAGGTATAGGTATGTGTTTGTAAATTAATCATCTGCCTGATGATGCCACTGTGCTGACGAAATATTTTTAGCAGTGTCTCTATAATAAATTTTGTAAAACTTAAAGAACTGTTGTTTTGTATACAAATAGTGTATAAGTATATTTAAATTTCACACATTCGTTTTTTTATTTTATTTTTATTATTATTATATTTTTTTTTTCGCTCCATCCTATTCTCAAAACATAATGATCGTTTTTCTAACGTACTTCCAACCCTTTCCGTTCACATTCTTTTCAAGGTTCCGTGTGACGAATCGCGTGGAGTGGCGCCGCTTTGCATTTCGGAAGTAAATGTCACCGGGGCTTTATGCCGGCATAAGTTATGATGGCGGGGAAGAATAATCCTCTCCGTTGTACCGGGACCGGGATTTCGTATGCAATTAATTAGGCAAATGTGGTTCGTTCTCTAGGATAAATTTCTTTTATGCAATTGAGCAATTCGAGCACGCAATAAAATGTACATGATAATGCCCTCGATGTTGAGAAAAAAATTTAGCATCGCCTTTGCGGTTATGTCTTTGTTAAGAAAGAATGTTTCGAATATTTATTGCGTTGTAATAAATATCAAATGTTATGTATATATTTTTTAATATATTATATAAAACTTCAAGTATGTTTTGTTGTGAGGAATTATTATTACGAAATGAAATTTGAATGACAACTGAATCAAATATACAATTCTTGAAATTATATTTATGGTATGATATACAAAAAGAGATCGAATAAAAGTTATTTTAAATACATAGAAAATAAGATTTTTCGTTAATAACTTTAAAAATCCTTTTTCTATTCAAATAAAATAATTTAAATTTTTATTAGTTTTTGACTAAAACCAAGTACGGTTCGGCTTTAATGTTTTTTTGTGGCATAATGGGAAATCATTTACTTGGTCCTATAATTTTTCATAGAATCCTAACTGCACAACTTTATTTGGAAATTCTTCAAACAACCTTAAAAGATTTTTTGGATTATTTACCTTTGGCAGAAAATATGCAAATATGGTACCAGCAAGATGGCGCTCCTGCACACAATGCTAGAGGTGTTATTAATTATTTAAATGGACGTTTTAATAACAAAGTAATAGCGAATAATACACATGTTCAGTTGCCAGCCAGATCTGCAGACTTGACGCTTCTTCACTTTTATTTCTGAGGCACTTTAAAAGACAAAGTTTATGGAAGTAACTTCAGTTATAACAATGTGGATGAACTTCGAGAAGGAGTGACAGAGGCAGCAAACGGCGTTAATCGCAACATATTGCGAAAAGTAACTGGCAATGTTATAAAGCGCTGTCAATTGTGTTTGACCAATAACGGTCAGCATTTTGAGCATTTGTTATAATTTATTGTTATTTTACTACTTGGTTGTATTACGTTTTTTTGCTTTCTTGCATTTGTTTTAAAAAATATTTAAAAAAATAAATTTAAATTTTAAAAATCAATATTTTCATTATTTTTTTTTATTATTTTGACACGTAGAAAAGAGAAAGTCTACTTAGGCGTGTACAAATAAAATATGGCGGTTATTTGAAATAAGAAAGTTGGTATTAATATCGCGGAAAAAACCATCTTCAATTTTATTTTGAGTTGATTTTTATGTTTACCTAATTAAACCAAATAACATTTATTTGAAACTTTTTTTCTCATCATTGATAATTATTGAGATTTTTGATTTTTTTAGGAAAAGACGATTTTTAGTTTTTTTTTTGTTAATAATTTCTAAACTGTTCAGAATTTTGAAAATTTCTCAACATAATCTGAACCAGCATACAAAACTGCACAACATTGCATTTAACCAGATATCTAACTTTAAGAATAAGAAAGATACACATGCAATCCTACACTAGGACACCCTGTATATAAGGATAAGAATAAATTATTTTTCATTTGGTAAGTTTTAAGAAATCATACATACAATAAAAAAAAATATTATTTTTTTTTATTCCGTGTATGATTCTCTAAATTGTAGTGTTTACGAACAACTTATTATTTTAATAATAATAATAACGTGTATTTTCCAACAGGATATCATTCCAAATTACAAAATAATTATGTAAGTCATATATAGATTATTGACAAATTATATCGAGTGTATAACAAAAATAAGCGACGAAGTTGGTATTGGAAATCTAAAGTCATGTTTGAACTAAAATTACACGCGCACGTGTAAAGTACTGGTTGTCATGTTGACAAGTCACGCGTGTTATCTTAGTACAGACATGAATCGAGACTTCCAACGTCAACTTCGTCGTCGATTTTTGTTATACGCTCGATATAAAGACTAGAGAATTACAATTGTGCGCGACTTAATTTAATTAAGATACAAAATTATTACAATTACATAAATTAACAATACACTATTAAGGATGATAAAGGATCCACAAAGATATCACAAGCTGGAGGTATTTGATTGAAAATACTACATGTTATACTAATAGGTGATTTTAAGCCATACCATGTTCGATTGGAAACAACATAAGATAAGGTTTTATTTCGACTGTTAAAAGTTGGAGTTCGTATATTAACTAATTTTAAAATGTCTGAACAATCAATCCTGCCATGAAGTACTTTGTTCAAGAAAGACATGCCAGACTTCCTTCTCCGATTTTCAAGAGAGTCCAAATTGAATATTTCCAGTAACAACTCTTGGCTGAAACCTCTAACTGCATATATTTTATTATCTTTAAAATATAAATACTTAATAAATTTTTGCTGGATATTTTCTATTAGAGTAATTTGTTGTTGATTTAGAGATTGCCAAACCAAAAAGGCGTATTCCAGCTTTGACCTAACAGAGGCATTAAACAAATATTTCAGCGCTGTAATATTTTCAAGATCCGAAGATTTTCTTACTATAAAATCTAAAGCCTTGAAGGACCCGTTGACAGTTTATTGAATATGCATATTAAATGTGAAAGTATCATCAAACCAAATCCCTAGGTCTTTAAATACACTAACTTGTTCTAAGAAATTGTTACATACACACTGTAATTGAATTTAATACTATTAGTCTTTCTAGTAAATGACATAAACTTGCACTTGTTGCAATTTAGAGTTAAGTTAATTAGATACTATATTAAGTTGATCTAGCAACTGCTGATAGTCCTCAAGTGATGCGATAGATGCATATATTTTTAAATCATGAGCATATAAAAGGTGTTTACAATTAAGTGATGCTGAAAGATCATTGATAAATAGATTAAAAAGCAAAGGGCCCAAGATAGATCCTTGTGGAACCCCTGAGGTAGGGAAATAGGATTCTGATTTAAAATTGCTAACAGAGACATAAGTTTCGCGATTATGAAGATATGATTGTAAAAGCAGCAAAAGACTAGTGTTAAACTCAAAGTAAGCGTAATAAATAATCTAAAATTATAAACATGGACGGAAAATGAGTAGAAATCTAGGCATAAATAATGATTTTTTACATACACAAATTCAGATTATTGCTTGAGTGAAGCTTTAGAAAAATGTACGATTTTACAGAAAAAAAGCAGCTCGCTTTCACTAACAAGCTCTTTATACCTTCGCATTTTTATTAAGAAATTACATAAGAAAACTGCAAGGTCGATTTACAACAATGCATCTTAACTTTAAATTTAAATTAATATGCATCGACCTTGCAGTTATCTTATGGGATTTCTAAATAAAAATAATTGCGCTTAAACAGTGAGCCGACAAAAAAATATTTCCGAATTTTTGCATCCAAATCCGTTAAATAAACCTAGTATCCCGGTGTCGGTCGCTATAGTCTTACCATATAACGGACGGTACGGACGTCCCGCGGAGTTCCATCCGACTTGCGGAGCACACACGTGGCCCAAGAGGTTTCATGGGAACTAATAGGGGATCGCCCCTCCCTTCTAATACTCTCCTAATACTCCTAATCATCGAGGATCAAACAACATCCTTCGACCTCATCGATTACCAAACTTGACGGATCACGACGTTTAATATCGCATTTATCGCCCCGTTGACAATTTAATATCGACGAATTACCACGGGGCCTACAACGAATGGGCGTTTTGTTGTGCTCCGAGCAACAATACACATTGTCGGTGCGCGGATTGGATCGCATTATGCAACGCACCACATCAATCACGCAATTTATCACCTCGCTTATATTTACTTTCCTCCTCAACTTGTCATTTTTTGACCGTTGATACCGTGCAATTATAAGCTGATTAGTTAAATCAGCATTTTGTACGAATAACGTGTTATTATATATTGTTGTGCGGAGAGTAGAAATATGCATGGGAACTGGTGCGTCTTCGAGTCTAATCCTCGTGCTCGAAAGACATGCCATTTATTCCTGCCATCTGTTTGTTTTCAACACTGTTTAACCTCGATTTTTTTTGTTCGCTGATTGTAATTAGTAATTACGGGCGAGTTAGAATACGTTTCGATTTTATTCGGATGCCAACTGGCTTTCCTGTAATTTAATTTACAAAAAAATATTCACGATAATTTTCAATTAAGATTACTGTAATATAAGGCCGAAAAATAAAGTGTTCTAATTATAGTACTCCAATTAAAACAGTACAGTGAGTTCAATGTTTTATTCAAAATACTGTTTTTACATATATTTTTACAACATGTGTTAAGTAAAAAATGTAAGTATGTAGTATTATTATAATTCAATTATTATAAAATAGGCATCGAAGTATGTTATAATATATTGGATGTCTGATATTAAAAATGTGTACAGCGTTTTTCTGCTCAAAAAGTTACAAATTCTAATCGTCATTTAAAAACGTTATTTTATAAATTAATCTTCCATTGTGAATATAATATACAAGTTGTTTTTACTCCTGATTGTCACCTTACATATTAAACTATATCTTGGGAAACGCTTGGAAGGATGAATCCAGGACAACAAAAGAGTACTTGATTACCAAATTTCAATCAGCAATAACCTATTGGAATTAATTTCAGAACATCGATGACGATGTTAGGCATCATACTTATCGAAACCTCTTTATAGAATATTTCACGCATAATAATATGTCTGATAAAACTATATAATAATTTGAAAAAAAAAATATTAAGGAGTTGACTGCGGAAATAAGCCATGATCTATAATCATCTACTGCATCCCAATAAGAATGGTTTCAAACAATGTGTGAATACGCGAGATTTTTTTAATTTTTAGGCTTCTTCCTTCTCTTCCTTTCTGTGAAAAACAAATTAAAAGTTCCTGTCACTCGAAAGTGAGCCGTGTTTTGCTTTTTCATTTATATCTCGAAAAATATGAGTGCAGACTAAAACTGAAAACTAATTAAATGTTCTATAAAGTTGTTTCTACTTTTAAGCTTCATTATCCTCTTCGTTTACGTGGAAGACATACCAAAAGTTCCCGCCCTTCGAAAGTGAGGTAAATAAAAGTGGAGGAGCGAAAGGTCTTATTTCTTTTGTATATTCACTTATATCTCGGAAAAGATGGATGCAGAATAAAACTGAAATCCAATTAATTTTTCTATAAAATTGTTCCTACTTTTAGGCCTCATCCTCCTCATCTTTTATATTGAAGACATACTAAGTTCCCATTCCTCGAAAGTGAGCTAAAGAAAAATGAAGGACCGAAAGGTCTCATTTTGTTTGTTTTTCCACTTATATCTTGGAGAATAAAAATGAAAACTAATTAATTTTTTTATAATAATTGTTTCTATACCTATTTGTTATATTTCCAACCGTTCCCGAGATATGGAAATTATATAAAAAAAAATCATTTTTATATCACAATAATTTTTCTTATAATTATTTGGCTATTATAACGTAATTTGCTATTTATGAGGAATGTTGTTCCCAACAAACTATACTACATATACTCCAGAAATGTGTCAACGAGTATGTCAGTTTGGAAAGAGAAAATCAAATAACACATTGGTAGTTCATATTATATAAAATAAATATGAATAGATTATTAAAACCAACCAATAAAACACAGATTAGATTGAATAACTTTAAATTCTCGAATAGTTTAGGGTTACTAACCAATTTTCAAGAGAATTTAAAATTTAGTTTATTAAAATTTCCATGGATATTTACATAAATAGATATATTTTTTACTTTTAATTTAATTTAATTGTGGGGCAGGGAAAAAGATTAAATAATACCGATTTTGCCTTCAGATGATGTAGATATTAATTTCGTAACATTAGCTATCATCACACTACAGATATATCCCTATTTCAAGGTACCAAAAGTTAAGACAATTTTATATTCCCAACAACATCTACAACAGAAATCGAGTATGAAAAATGACACAAGTTAATTACTGCTGCATGTACTTACAGTCGTACTTAGTATCTGCAGCAGAATTGGGTCGAATCCACAAAAAATCGAACCATGAATCCAAGAATAATGTATTCCCAATTGAAAAATTGAAAAACATTATAATAGAAAAATAATATTTATACACACACTTGGTCGCAGTTAGTTAAATAAAATAAATATAGTTGGAAAGACAACGCAAGCGCCATTTATTGCTTAATTTCAAGTGGTACCGTCAACAATTTGAGTCTACAAGGTGAACGACAGATAACCGCCGTTTCGTCCACTATATAAACTTAAAAATATTTAATTTACATATTTATTATTAATATTCAATTTGAGTCGATATATTTTTTTGGAACGATAAAAATACACGCATGGTTCGCGCCCGTCGCCTCAGATCGCAATAGGGATGATACGTTTAATTAATTTAATTTAACAACTATGATGATTTTTTACGATAAAGCTCTACTGAGGTAACGATAAATCCCGAAAAACGTGTCTGCAGATGGCGTCACTTTACGTAGCGACTTTTGTTATTTCCATTAAATCTTATTCAATCAGAAATTTTTACATTTTGGGATCATTTGTGTTGGAAAAGAAAATGCCTATTGTCTAGTTCAATATCTGATTTGTCAGGGCAATAGTTGTTTCAATGGATTTTTTAAAGTACTTACGTTATATAAGTCAAAATATTGCTGTAGCTAAAATGAAATAATTAATTTATTACACAATTAATTATTTTCAAATTTCTTTTTATTTGATTTAATGAAAAATATAATTCGAAAACAGGATTTGAATTCAGATTTTCAAACCAAGAATACAAATCCTTTTTAAATAGAAGTATTAACTAGTAAATATAACATATCCCCTAGATTCATCTTATCCGATTCACAATAATAAAGGAAAATGCAATATTTTAAGTTTTGAAAACAAATGTAGGTATTGACAATTAAATTAAATTAACTAAATGAATATATAAAGGAATTTTATAACTCTTGAATTAATTTCTCTCTCAACACTTGGCGAAACATGTTTAAACAATTAGGTAAAATTAAACACGTGGTTTGTTTCACAAATAAATAATATTTTATTCTGACTAGCTTCGATTTTTACACCATTTTCAAAGAATAGTACAAATGAAAGCCAATAACAGTATATATACAGAAATCGGGTTAAATCAGGTAAGTCCAGATTTCTTCATTATAGATTTTTTATGTTCTTTTAGACGTGCTTCAAAAGGTCTGCATGTTTCGCCTATGTAAATTGCATCGCACTCTCTACAACATATTTCATAAACACCACATTTTTTGTTTTTTTTTATATTTTTTTATTTAGTATTTAATAAAAGTTTGCCTAAATTGGTGCGGCCAGTACAAATAATATTTCATCCCTTTAAAACAGCTAATAATTTTGGGCGACAAATCTTTAACATGGTTAATTTTGTACCATACTCTATTTTTGGTAGTATGTGCATAAAAATATTTAAGTAGTTGTTTTTGTTTGTGTTTTTCTTTTTAGGATGTTACTTAAAATTTTATCGCTATATTCATTATTTGTAGCAATTACTTTCATGGTATGTAATTCTTGTGCATAATCAGAATGATTCATTGGAATGTTAATTAATCTATTGATACAAGCGTTTAATGCACTATGTTTTATCTGATTGGGATGATTCGAGTCATTGGGGATTATAGTGTCTGTAAACGTGTCTTTTCTGTAGATTTTGAATTTTAGCTTGTTTTTGTTTTGTTTTTCTAAGATTACATCTAGAAAATTTAAGCTCAAACTCGGACGTAAATTGAATATCTGAATCTATTGAATTAAGGTAATGTTCAAATGAATGTAATTGTCTTGTACCATTCCAAATACAGAAAATATCATCAACATATCTTGCCCATGGCAAAACCCTTGAAGAATCGCTGCTATTGAAAATGATGTTTTCTAAATGGGCCATATAAATTTCAGCTAATAGTGGTGATAGTGGAGAGCCCATTGGCAAACCATTAATTTGAGTCTATATATTATTATTGAATTCAAAATAATTCTGCTTTAGGCAAAGGTCTATCAATTTCATAAGTTCTGTTGACAGCGTTAGTGGCTTAAACATATGTAAACAAATATTTTTTGTTTTCTGTCTTAATTTTCATTAAATTATTAATTTACTCAATCATCTAGCGTATGGATAACTAGTGATGGCCATTTCTGTTTTTCGAACCTCATCAGACTAGTGTGTTCCATGTGCAACACCTTGATGAAGGCAGCTGAAATTGTATTGTTGTCTTTTGCCTAATTTCAAGTGGCATCGTCAACGATCGCCTTCACCAGTTATCCATACGCTAGATGAATGGTGGCTGAACATTTCATTAAATGTGAATTTCGTTTTCTATTCTCCATAAACAGGACAAGTTCGCCTTCCTTTAGTGGACGAAACAATGATTCTCGGTCGTCTATCTTGTAGACCCAAATCGCTGCTGATGCCACTTGAAATTAGGCAAAAGATGGCGCGATACCGGCACCCCAGGATGGACCCAGTACGGACCAACAATCTTGAGGCCAGGACAGGAGGAAGAAGATAATTAAACATTAATTAATTTTTTACAATGTATTGTAAATTAATTGTTTACTTTTGTTGTTAAATAATTGATATTACTAATATGCAAATATATATATATAGAAATATTGTTAATTATTTTCTAATTTCTTTTCAGTTTAAGTAATTTTACTCGACCAAACCAATTTCTGTTCTATTGGACATTAAGTGAAACTAAAGCAAGCGTTGATTTAATTTTAATTAATTATTTAAATTTAAACTCAAATGTATTTTTTGTTCATTACGTTAATCTATTATATATGATAGGATCGAAAAATCTTTTAAATAAAAGATGAAATATGAAAAAAAAAAAAAAAAATACATATTAAACAGGCATTATGACATATGCGTTTTGATTTATTTACTTATTTAAAAAAAACCGTATTATTATAAGTTGTTAATTTTCCTGGACCTATATCCAAAAAAGGTATTGTGATCGTAAATATTTTCGAATCGCTAATTTCAACGGATATACACATTTTGTCCCTTGAGTCCATTCCACCGATTAAAAAGAAAAGTCTATGTGTGTCCGTGTTTATGTGTGTTTCCACGATAGAGCAAAAACGACCGAATGGATTGAACGCAAACGTTATGTTCTTACTTTTTATAACAGTATAAATGAACAAAAAAGATTAGCGTATTTTTTAACCATTGCAAGGTAAGAAATTACAAAATAAATCTTCCAAATACTTGGCTTTAAAAGATAACGATACATTTTTTTCATTTACTACAAAACTATAAAATGTTTATTGAAAAACTTATTGACCGAACTCATCGGCGAAACATGGCACTTCCCCCAAAGAATAGAAAATTGTTACAAATAAAAGTTGTAGATCGAAGAAATTAACATTATGGAAATGTCAATTTATACTGGATTTTAAAATAATAGTTAATAAAGCAAATTTGTGAATGCGAGTGCTATGAACAAATAGAACGAAATGCTCACAAGAAATTTTAAAGAAGTTGGTTTATAAATTATTTTTTGACACAACGGAAAGCAAAAATAATACAAAACTACTACTACCCATTAAATCATCATCCTTTAAACATTAATACAACGACTTGGAGAAATTTCAGTCGAAAAAATAAATTAATTAAAATTAAGAGGATTTTACTTTCAATATAATTTTTATCTTCATAGAGATTTCTATATCTTTTCTCTAATTTCAAGTGGCATCGTCAACAATGGCCATCACTGGTTATCCATACGCTAGATAAATGGTGGCAGAACATTTCATTAAATGTTAATTTCGTTTCCTGTTCTCATAAACAGGATAGGATTGTCTTAATAAACTTAAAGAATTTCAAGTAATTTCAAAAGGAACAATATTTTCACACTTTCTTTAAACCTATGGGTAAGTATCCTTTTGGATGGGATTTACCTTCAAATGAGGTTATCTCACCTTTGAGGACTGTTGAAAGTTCTGAAAATTAATATACATTTTATAAAAAAGGATAAATTATAATAAAAAGATATGATTTTAATTTAATGTATTAAGAGAAGGGTTAGGTTCTCGATTTTCAATTCTGTTTTCCTCGAGTTTTAATATAGAAATAAATATAAATATGTGGCTCGGAGGTCTTTTAGCCACATGTTTATATTTATTTCTATATTGAAACTCGAGGAAAACAGAATTGAAAATCGAGAACCTAACCCTTCTCTTAATACATTAAATCAAAATCATATCTTTTTATTATAATTTATCCTTTTTTATCCTTTTTTTTCGATTGCCGCTTCCCTGAAGTATATTGTATGTATATATAAATTGTTGTTTTTAAATATTCTGTATAAAAATATTAATGTGTTGGTTACTTTTGGGAATACAGATGTTTATATATATATATATATATATATATATATATGTTCTAAACTTAATTATTCAACTTAATAATTAGCACTGTAGCAAAAATGCATTTTTTTAAAGAAGACGGCTTAAAATCCCTACACAATTTAGCCATTGTACCATATATTATTTAAAAGCTTGTTCAAGCTAAAAGTTAAAACAAGATATTAGTGAGGACGAAGTATATCGACAATATAATAATAAACTACAGCAAATTCTTGATGAGATTCAATCATATCTTCATTCATTTGCAAATAAACTCCCCGTACTCCAGAGATTGCAGAATATGGGTGTTGACGTGTCCAATTCGGATACAATGTACAAGTGTAAATCATTACGAACAAAAAGATATAGAGACCTACAAAACTTTCGAGGAATCTCCCATACATCCGAAGTAAGAAATACGAACGTTAGATATTCTGTTTAATTTGCTGCAAATGAGATTTTAGGCATTTGAAGTTATTAAGAGTTAAGCAACAAGAATTCCATAATTTGAAAATTGACGATATTGTTCTTGTAAAGGAAAACCATAGTCGACCACTTTAATGGCCAGTGGGTGGAGTACTTAATGCAATTAATAATTAATATCCAAGGCCATGTTTGGGTGTCTGGAAAGTAACGAATATTAAAATTTAGCTATAGAATGTTTAATATCGTTGAAATCATAACGGAAATAAGGTTTGGTTTTTCACGCGTCTATTCACAATTGCCTGACTGTTCGACAGCAATCTTTATGAACGTATGGCATTACGCTACGAAGTGTTCCGTCGTCCTTGCGTAGAGATGGTGACTTACTATGAATGAAATGAATGCTACAATTTGTCCGGAGACAATACGGGATTGTCACAGAAAGTTCATGACAGGCTCGGTGATAGATGCAAGAAGAACTGGTTGTACAACCACGTTTCGATCCGATGCTAATGTGGCGACTGTGCGGGAAAGTTTTCAACGCAGCCTGTCGAAATTATCACGCCAGGCAGCACGCGAAAGTGGGTTCATAAGGCACGCGGTATATCATATCTTGTAGAAAGAATTAAATTTCATAGCATGGAAGCTTCATTAAATGCAACAGCTGACGGCTAAAAGACTGTGATACTAGAATGGAGTATGGGGAGTTTATTTTAGGTTGGCGCGAAGATTGGCCTCAATTGTTCAATAACATCTACTGGAGTGACGAGGCAGTCTTTCATATAGGAGGATTTGTCAATCGACACAATTGTCAATATTTGGCGGCACATGATCTTTATGTTAGAGTGAAAAAGATGAAAAAAAAATGCAATCTCTCGCCCAAAAGTGACCATGTGGTGTGGAATGATAGCCACAAATGTTATCAGGCCATTTATCCTACGCGACACAATGAACGCAGAAAGTTATCTGCATCAAGAGAATGTTAGGCCCAAGGTATATGCATGAGATAACATCAATGAGATTATTTTTAAGCAAGATGGAGCACCTCCTTACTTTGCAAATGCCGTTGGTGCGTGTTTGGACGAGAAGTTTCCAGAATTCTGGCTGGGAAGAGATGGACCTAATGAATAGCCTGCAACAAGACATAATGAGCGCCGAAAGTTATCTGCATATGCTTCAAGAGAATGCTTGGCCCACGGTATCTGCATGAGATAACATCTCATTCTTAAGCAAGATGGCGCACCACCTTACTCTGAAAATGCAGTTTGTGCGTGTGTGGACGAGCAGTTTCCAGAACTCTGGCTAGGGAGAGGTGGACCTAATGAATGGCCTGCAAGAAGTCCTGACATCATGTGACTTATTTTTATGCGGCAGGGCAAAAGATGAGCTTTACCAGACGAAATTTCGCCCATTGGAACAGTTTGAAGCACGGATTCGGGACGTTATTAATAAAATACCACCAGATTTCGTACAGAAGACTGTGTATTTTCCATACCTGACTGTTTAATGATTGGTGCGTACATTGTATTTTAAGGTATGCATCAACATTTTTATATAACACTGTATCTATGATAGTAATTTTAATAATTTAGTGCTGTTAATACAGAATTTATTCGCCTTTTTCAATAACCAGTTACTTACTAGCCACCCTGTTCTTAACAAAACTCAGTCCTTAAACTTACATTTAAAGAATTATGCAAATTATTAGTAACTGGGAATTATCAATCAAAGTTCGGAATAATAATAGCACAAACGGACAAATAGACGATTTTTTTTTTGCTTTCGAGAATCAAGAGAAAAAAAAAAGAAAATGACATCTGCAATTGGGTTTATACTCATCATGCTTATATGTAAAATCACCACAAACGTCATCTAAATCACCGAATAACTCATCCAGATATGAAGTCCAAAATATTCAACCAGGTTACTACATTGAAAAACCAGTCAAGGTATTTTGAAAGTCGAAATTGGTTATGTCTATAAAAAATTTAAACAGATAAACAAGAAATAACATTAGGACGATTTTGTTCACAAATTAATTAATGTTAATTGTAAGATATAAAAATCAGAGTGTATCTTTTAAAAACACCTACCCTATGGTATCCCAAATGATGTAAGTTAAACAAATTTGAAAGTTTTTTGAAGTACTTTCAATGAGCTTTTGTGATATAGCTTTTTTATAAGAACATTACTGCGCCACGTTTTTTAAGAATAAAATGGAAATAGTGCTGTCGTCTGAAAAAAAATGTATTACTCAGGACATTAGCACTTCACATTAGTCAACCCAATTTTAATTTGAATGCTGTTATTGATTAAATATATCATAACTGTAGTGGCTAAAAAAAATAATAATAATTATTCTCAAAATAAATTTGTACTGGCGCATTCACCAAATATAATTAATTTATTGTTGGATCTTGGAGGCGTTCACTTCGTAGAACATTTTAATTTTGATATAAAAAAACACTTAACTTTTTATGCTACTTTTACTTTACTTTAGTGAAAACTAATTGACTTAATTTGATAATGATATAAACGTAACGTTATTCAATATCTACGTGAGGAGATATTTTAAATAAAATTGTATTATATCAAATCTGTAATGAATATCGTCACATACAAATATTTCATGGTCTGTTAAAAATCCTGGAATCATATACTTACATTGGAAATTAGTTTTAATTTCCTCTTATTATCACAATATCAAGACTTTGGTAAAGTCCAGCATTCTCCATCTGTGGGAGCAAAAAGCGAAGAGTTAAGAGCGCGGGCAGCATCAATATCTAGCGGATGATGAAGATTCCCGCTTGAATTTACAATCGCAACATTGCAATTCCGGTCACAGCGAGACTATAATAGGCAATAACCAATATTCGCCGGCCATTGACGTTAATATAATTTTCATATTCATTACTCTTTCACAATAATAAACAATAAGGGCAGAGCGAGCGATCTTCGACGTTTCGAGTTAAGCATACGGGTTTCGAGTATACGGCGCGCGTGCAGGATTCATATATTTTACGAGAGGCGAATTCCTTCCTAGTCTCATTCCATTCCCTAACAAGAAGATATAAATATCGGTGAATTGTACGTCGAGGATCCCTCAATAACAGCTGGAGGAAACACAATGCTTGGTAATCACTCGATTGGTTTATTTCATTACGGAATAATTCGTACAAAAAAAAAAAATAATAAGAATATGATAACATCAAAATTGAATTTGAGGCGTTAGCATCTCAATTATATCAATTCACGGATTACACAATGGTGCTGTAATGACTGCCCGGAATATCTGCGCTATTCTTTGCGGTGGTTTTGTAACGCGCTAGATGCTCTGATAAGAAGGGACGTATGCAACTACAAAAACGCTTTTCAGTGTCCTTTTATCAGATCGGCTCCGTCCCGATTTATACGTTTGTGACACATGCTCGTGTTCGATCATAACCGGCGATAAAGTGAGTGTTGCTTTAATATATGTTGGCCGATAGTCGGTCGCCCCAGCAGCGACCAGGATTGTATTTTATTGAACGTGCCCTATCACCCATATTTGCTAACAATACATACCGTGTTTACCCGTGGATTCCACACGTTTTCAAATCCACGTTATTTTTCTTCAACTGTGTTTTATTGTATCTGTTCATCTATTTAATTTATTGTTATCCATAAATACTTCGATATTTTATTCTGTTTTGTTAAGAAAATTCTCTTTATAATTTTAAATATACTGAATCGATTAGTGTAATTTGTAAAGACAAAGTATTAAAGACAATAAAGTTTGAATGCACCACAGAGGAAAAAAATCGATACGATCTATTAAAATAAAAATTCATTAATTCATGGAATAAAAAGTATCATATTTAGGGAGGGCCACGAATAACGGCAATTAAAAGTTCTTGACTGCGGAAAATGTTGAAAAAATTTAGATTGCACTGTTGAATGCGACCACCTAATGGTAATTTTGCCTTTCTTTCACTTCCGGTCGTTTTTTTTTTCGGATTCCCCGTTCAATTCATATGCATTTATATCTAAATAACTCCTACAGTTTTTGATATGAAAAATTATTTGTCAAATTTTAATCTCAAATTGACGTTTCGAAAAATGCCCATAACTTCTAGTAGGAACAAGATACACAGACCAACGACATCTTGATTTGTTATTAATAAATCCATCTAGAATAAAAAAATTAAAAAATTTTGTTTTTATATCGTAAGTGAAAACAAAGAATTCTGTCGCATTAGCTATGTATGACGAATAAATACATAATTTCTTGATTAGTAATTTAATTCATTTAAATTTTACTCGAACGAAGGGTTCAAAAATATTTATACATTGAAAATGACTTACTCCAGAAATTTTCGATAACATTTTTTTTTAACTTTTCTTCGCAGCTGTCAAAATGAGCGAAAAAATCGTTTTTTTCTTGTTAATAACACGTGTATTTTGACAGTTAGGAAAAACTGTCTTAAATAAAACTTATTGAAAATTCAATTGTTTACTACTTTTGTTTAAACACATTTTAGTAACTGTCGAAACAAACAAGCTATCGATGTTTTAAACATTTTTTCTAAGGTTATGTCGAATGCCTCGCACATTTTAACAGTTACGAAAAAATGTTTCTAAGAAAAGTCAAAGTAAATGACTTTGACTTTTGTTCATTCGTTTGAAAATGTTTTTCTTAACTGTCGAAATAAGCGAGTTTGCAAACAAATGTTTGTTTATTTTTACAATTTAGAAAAAATATTTCGAACAAAAGTCGTCCGAAATGTAATTGCGCGGAATTTTAAATTAAAAAAAATCGTTTCAACTGCCATAATGAGTGAATTACAATCACATAATATCTAAATTTTACAGGAAAATCATGAATAACATTTTAACAGGTAAGAAGAACTTTTTTAAAGAAAATCTACGCGAAATTGAATTGATAATTGAAAAAAAAAATAATTTTTCGCGTTTATATTGACAGTTGTAAAAAAATATTTTAAATAAAACTCGTTGATAATTTAATTGTCTACAAGTTACATTTGAAAAATATCGTTCCAGACTACTAACCCATCAATATGTATTGTAAATATAAATATTTGTAAAGAATTGTAATTATGCTGTGTGAATAAAGATGTTTGTAAAAAAAGTCTTCTTAAAATCAATGAGTTATTTTTTTTGACAATGTTATATTTTTTTTAATTAATTTACAATGTAAAATCATTATAAACGAGTTGCGACGACATAACCTTATAATAGCTGTACAAAATGTCTCCACATTATTTTCAGTTTTGAAAATTTTGTCAAAAATCGTTTAACTTTGTAAGCAATAATTAATTTCTTTTTAAATCTTACCATATACAGGGTATATAAGCAATAATTAATTTCTTTTTAAATCTTACCATATACAGGGTATGTGGAGAAATGGCTTAACCTCATGTTCCTGGATTCAAATTATTATGATATTACTAAATTTACCTAAATAAAAATAATAACCGTTAAGTCGATATTTATCTTCAAACTTAAACAAAGTTATATTTATTTTATTGATAACAATTAAATGAAACGTACTACAGTTTAATTTGATCATATAACGCTTGTTTCGAACTATTATGACCATCAACACTTACCTAATACCTAAATATCATTTAATTTTAACACACAATGCTATTTCAAAAATATTACTTCAAAGAATATTTAATTTCAAAAAAAGATTTTTTGTCTCTTTATAATTATTATAAATTATAAAATATAATGATTTTACATTGTAAATTAATTTAAAAAAAAATTGTCAAAAAAAATTACTCATTGATTTTAAGATGTTTTTTTACAAACATTTTTATTCAGACAGCAGAATTATAATTCTTTACAAATATTTATATTACAATACATATTGATGGGTTAGTAGTCTGTCATGGGCTATCGACCGGAGGTCTTTCTGCCCGTTTTTTTTTTTTCATTTGCTACAATTAGTACATTTTACAAAATTTCTAATAATGAGGATTTAAAATTTAAAATTTCTACGGGATAATATTTGATTATTCTATTGCAAAATATTCGAGTAAATAAAAATTCATTGCTTAAAATCAATGGGTTATTTTTTGTTTGTTAAAAATCGAATTCCTAAATCATTTCACACTTAGTTTAGCCTGCCATATGCCACCGCTTTTTTACAACACATGAAAATATTTCTAAATATGTCCTCTTGCAATTGTATAATCGATCGATTAATAACATTTTATTGGATGTTTAATAAATAGGTATTAAGTTAAATAATTTATAATTTCTATGCTAACAAGTCATGATCGATGAATATTGTAAATAATGTTAAAGCGTATCTCAAGGAATTATTACATACTAGTTTTAGCTGGTTTATTATTATTTATTCAAAAATAAGTAACGATAATAATAACTAACATCTTTATTTATATACAAACTTACAATATTTACAACGATTAACTAAAAATTATATATATGGCTACCGACAAAGGGTCTTTCCGCTTATGTAACGATATTATATTAGAATTAATTAAAGTAAATAAAAATATTTCTATTTCGATCCTTAAAATCACGAATTCAAGCACGAAAGAATAAGTATAGTTATTATTACAATTTAGAATATAAATTTTTCTTCTTCTGTAATATGCAGAAATCCTAATTGAAGAAAACATTTTGCAGCTTGATCAAAAATTTAAAAATCAATGTGGTTAATCACCGTTGAATAGCCAATTTACAAAAAAATGTTTGTTAGTATTCGTACACAAGAATATGAATTACCACATAAATTAAATAATTTATGTCAAAGAAGATATAAGAAAATTTTACAAAATTTAACTATCTTTATTGGTTTTGTATCAGTGCTTTTTAATTTTACAAATATTCATCAACACAGAAAAAAATAGTATGGAAAAGTAACTTAATTTTAATAAAATACCATCATTTCACATCTCAATCAATTATAAAGTAAAGACGACGCAAGCGCCACCTTTTGCCTAATTTCAAGTGGCATCATCAACATTTCATTAAATGTGAATTTCGTTTTCCTTGTTTTCATAAAACAAGTTCGCCTTCCTTCAGTAGATGAAACAATGATTCTCGGTCGTCTACCTTGTAAACCCAAATCGTTGACGATACCACTTAAAATTAGGCAAGAGGTGGCCCTTGCGTCGTCTTTAATTTATTATGATTAATATGGGGTATATAACCACAACACAATTTCTGTTCAGCCGCCTTCGTCAAGGCATTGCACATGGAACATACTAGTCTGATCAGGTTCGAAAAACCGAAATGGCTATCACTAGTTATCCATACGCTAGATGAATGCTGGCTGAACATTTCATTAAATATGAATGTCGTTATATGTTTACAAAATAAAAATGTTAAAAGTCTAATATTGGCCGTATATACAGAGAGCTTTTTTTATGAGTATACATTTCCCCTATGTATACTTGCAAAATAGGCGACTCGAACGCATTGATGTATGTATGTTTGGTTGCCTATAACACGCAACTGAACACATATATGCCAAATAATCAACTAAACATACACACATTAATCGGTTCAATACGTTTGACTCGCATTTTTGCAGGTATACACTTCCCTTAATGTATACTGATAAAAAAACCTCTCTGTATATATATTTTTTTTGATGGTTAGACCCGCAGAAATCAATGAAAAAATTGTTTCGAGAAAAACGCAAACAAATTTTGAGCACCCACGGGGTTATTTTCTTTGAGCCACTGAAAGTTATAACAGAAAATAGACTTTCGAGTTGCGAATTTTGGAATCGTCTAAAACACATAGAATCGAATAAGATATTGATGCGGCAGTTAAACTTTATGAATCATTAATTATTAAAAAAATAATAATTTATAATAATTATTGCCCTGTGTTTGGAGCCCTGGTTATTGGAATTACATACATATGTAAGAGAGAATTCAGAAACGTTTTATAAGGTACCTATATTTGTACAATTACCGAACTTTTCCTGACAATTGCATGTCTTACGACTCGCTACTGTTGGAGTTTAATATGTTATCTGTTTATAATAAATATGAATACGTCCAAATATATGAACTTTATAAATTATTGCATTATGAAATTGACAACAGTGATTTTCTGAGTCAGTTGTATGTAAATGTCCCACGGTCATCCAGTTGTTTTTTTTATTTTCCTACTCCCCGTACAACTCATCATTCGTTTTCCCCGCTTATTGATATATTTAATCCATCTAAATCGAATTTTATTGCAACATTAAAATCTTGTTTATAATAATTATATTTAGCTGCACGTTATATATTTTATTAATTTTAAGTATAGTCAAATAATCCATATGATACTTATGTTATTTTTGTTTTCTAATTGTCTTTGTAATTAGGGTTTGGCCTATATTATTAAGATAATCGGGCTTATTCCGCACGAAAAATGTTAAGTTTAATGTGTACTTTATTTCTAATCATCACAGTCTAGGTAACTTTTGTAGTAGATATATAATAAATAGATTATGAAGTTATTTAATAACTTATACATTGAATATATAAACAATAACTTAACATTTACCGTACGGAATAGCCCCGAATATAAAGAAACCGAAAAAAAAACGAATACTCGCTCGATTCATGAAACAAACCAAGTATTGTTTATTTACATTATTGAATGAAGAACGTATCCAACAAAATAATAAAGAAGTTATTATTTAATTTAAATAAAAATGTTTTGCTTTGACATAATGAACGATGTGGATATTTTAATTTCTTAAATACACAAAGAGCCCATAAAGGTAGCGAAATTATGAAAAATGTACCACCAACAGTAATATTAATAGCGAGTAATAAATCCACACGCGAAAAACTCATTACATCCCCTCAAAATTGATAAATAGCATCAATATTTTTTTGTTGATACACACATCTCCTACCGGTTTATCCCAGAAGACAGGCCGGCGCTCGTGTTTCAAGAACTGATTGAATATGCATATCCAGCAACAGGAGCGGACACGGAATAAGACCTCACATCTTTATTTCTCTCATTCTCCGACTCCACCCTGCGATATTATCCCTGTGAGTCTTATGCAAATGCCCGCTGCGGTGGCAAAAGTTAATCCTTCTCGGGCGCTAATGCCCCCTTTGTTGTCACCTAACTGTCCACGCTCTGTCACTGTCAAAAGGCACAATCAGTCCTAACCGCTCGGTAATGGGGCTCTTATTATGACTCCTAGTTACCCATCCATAGAAGTCGCATTTTACGGTCCTCGTTATATTTCTTTCAGAAGTCACCAGTTTATTTATTTATTTATTGTCACTATTGAAGTGCGTGCGTTTTTGGAAAGAAAAAAAAAAACAAGGTGTCCGCTTATCGGCATTGTGTTGCGCCCGAGAAATTAATGTGTGAAGAGATAAAAGTGCGGTTTTTGATTCTTTCGGAATAAACAAATTTTGCGCGTACGCACACAAAAGCGCAGATGCAGGGAATTTCAAGCTAGTGATTTAAATCAGATATTTTTGTAGAAGTTTGGATTTTATAAAAGATGTAATAAATAATAAGAAAATGTTGTTAAAATTAATTTAAATCCGATATAATAACTTCTGTGTTGCGTGAAATTCTTATTAATTTTATTATTAATTTAAATACAGTTATATGCTATTACAATCTAATCAATTCAAATATAATTTTTTATGATACTATATAATACGATACTTATAATAACGAAATTGCTAATTACTGAGTGCTTGATAATGACAAGTGGAATTTTCTGAAACTGCATTCATAATTATAAATAAAATGTTATACAAAACACAATTTAGAAGTGTAATTCACTAGTATATTATGATGACTATAAATCACGATAGACAGATTACAGAACAAGATGCTCATTTTGATTTATTAACTCAATATGTCGTATATTACCCCTCCATTTTGCTCCTACAGCAAATATTTTTGTTTAATAATAATTGTTTTTATTTTCTTATGCGGTTCTCTATGTTTTAACCCATATTTTTCGAGAACTATAATTCCATAGATGATTATCTCCCATGAGTTTCAGAAGCTTTACCAAACTGTCCTTACACTGAGATTATATTTATTTCGAAATAACTTCTTTTTAATTTCGAATGAACTAGTGGTGACATCAGCGGAATGGAAATAATGAAAGTATTCAAGTAAAATCGAAACGATTCAAATTAATGAACTATAGTGATTCAAATCACTATTCGGAACAGGGCTATTTAAATCATCATTTCGATATAATCGGGTATGTGATAAAAAAATTCAGAAAGACTCTTAAATATGCCGGAAACTACTAAGATATTTATTTTATCAGAAAATGTTCATATACGGTTCATTAAGGCCATTCGAAAATCTGATTCCTATTTACATGCAGTTTTATACAAATAGTTTTATAATGCTTCGATGCTTTTGGACGCGACGTTGTTTAAAATAAAATAACTTTCATCACAGAAGAGATAGAATGTTCGGGTTTGAAGCAAAGGAATCTGTATACATTGTATTTCAAACTCATTAGAATTAGGGATTTGTGCTATTCTAAAAAATCCTTAATTTGGAAATTTGGTTTGCTATTTTTTTAAAGACTCTATTTACAGGCATGTTGTACAAAAATCGATTTTTTATTCCGCGAGATTCATAAAAAAATCCACATTTTTCAGTGCTACCCTTTAAAGATGTTAACATTTTTTTAAATATTTTTCATTTTAAATTGAGCGGGTACGTATTTTCTAGATTTACAGTGACTTCAGAATGTCTATTCGTTGTCCTTTTTTTCAGTATAATGCGAAATGGTTAAAAGATTAGCTGATGGTAAATAATTATTTTTGATGAGATGGTTTGCATAATATGATGTTGTTTTCTTATTTTTGCGTGCGCTTAAATGCTTCATAACCTTAATTAAATTGACGAGCATGATACATATGATTTCAAAATCCAAAATTTTTCATATAATTGCGTTTGTTTTTTGCACTAACACATTTTTCTTCTCTGGAGAAGTAATTAGCAGTATGTTTTAATTCACAAATTATGTCTTAGTTTACATAACATAATGGTACAGATAGTAAATAAAAATATTTCCCAAATCCTTCAAACTCTGTATTGTATGCATCGCTTTTACATTTTTTTGCAAATATTTCATTATCATCTTCTTCATTGGTATTCTCTAAATTATTAATGTTATGAGAAATCAAAGTTGGATGAAAAAAGTTATTAAAACAATTAGACGTTTAATATTATTAACAAAAATAATGTCTATGTTTGATCTCCAATTATCTCGTGTGGGCACTAAAATTATGGATAAACTCAAAATAATCAAGACGATTTAAATCATACAATTCGAAAAATCATCGATTATTTGTATTATTCGTATATAAATTTGCGATTATTAAAATGATCGATTTTCTAGATCACTAATATAAGTTAATATGTTAAACAAAGTAAGTGTTCTTGATTTCTTATTACACCAAAGTAATTTAACACGTTTCATTAAGTATTGAGTGAGAAAACTATTCAAGATGATTATTTTCTATCATCTAATCGATTTATAATTTTGTTATTCCTAGGTATGGCTGGTACTAAAATAAAACATTTTTAACAAATATATTCCTATAAATTTTAAAAATCAAAGTAAAAATGGTTGTTTATTTCTCAGGCTTCTAAACCTAAAAATCATTAAATAAATAAAATTTTAAAATAATTAATTAATAATTTTTTTCTCTTTTGCTACTGTGACATAATGACTTATGTTACATAAGTACTTTAACAAATGTCTAATAAGAGACATTTTCTATTGCATAACAATAACGATTGCATAATGCAAAATTTTTTGAATCGAAAATATTTATTGCAAAAAAAAAAAATTAAAAATTTAAAGATAAGATAAAAGTTACGTAATATAAGGCTATCTGCAGACACGTGTTTCGGGATTTGATCCCTCGTCAGTACAGCTGTGCCTTACATAATTACAAAGTTGTTAATTAAATTAATTGATTCCTTTTAAAACGCACTGTCATTTCTGTGATTATCGATGTAAGTGAACGCAGAGGTCATATCTGGACAGGCAGGTCGCGTCACAGTTATGCGCAATATCGACAAATTGTTTTGTGCAAAAAATCTTTTCGACTCGGATTTTAAGAAAATAATTTATTAAGGGTGCGGTTTAGAAGAAAGAGATAGCTATACAAATATGGGCAATCACTAATTTGAGTTAGAATGTTGTTGTGATCAATGAACAATATTTTATTATACATTAAAATAATTTTAAAATAAGCAGGAATTTCATCAGATAAATTAAAAATTATTTTAATGTTTAGTTTCTGTGAAAAATAATTATGAAAAACAATGAAAATTGATCAAATTTATAGCAAATTTTAAATTAAATTTTTGCTAATAAAAACTTGTGCAATAAAAATTTAAAGGATTTCACCAAATTCTGCATTCAAATAACTTAGCAGACATGACCTATTAATTTCATTATATCTTACAATTTTCTTTTCTAACTTAAACTAGTAAATTGACGTAATACACGAAAATTAACGATTTATTTTTTATTTGGACTGATGCTTTATACTAGGTAGATAAAAAATGTAAATACACATTCATATTATGAAATCCAAAAGAATAGCTCTATTTTCAAACGATTATTTCCATTTTACTATATAGCCATCTCTTTCCACCAAACCGCAACCTTAATTAATTATTTTCAAATTCTTTTTATTTAATTTATTTAAATAGTTGTGACCAAGTGAATAAATCCTTTTTCTATTATTTTAAAAATCATATTCTGAAGTAATTTTGTCGTATGGTTGCACATGGCTGCTAGTTATTAATCAAATGATCAATGCCCAGATCACATTAAAATATCTATAGCTGGACCCATAAACCTCAACTAAGCTGAAAAAACCTAAAATATATTTTAAAAATTTCATTAAAAAATTCTTGAATAGTTTCCTCATTTATCACATCATTAGGATGATTTAATTTTAGGAAAAATAAAGATCCAAAAGGCCTTTAAACAGGGAAAACACCTTGTTAACGGTAATGGAGACCTTTGGTCATCCCCGATCTTAAAATCCCTAATAACTTAAAATGGGTTTTATATATATATATATTAGCGTAAGACGGTTTCTTTTATATTACTCTTGATAATGCTCTAATAAAGCGAAACTAGTTGAGTAATTTTTGTGCTAAAGTGTGAAACAAACCAAGTGTTTTTTTTTTTTCTAAAATTAAATCAGCCTAATTTATTCAATAAAAATATTCTAAAAAAGACAGAAAGACCGATGGTCGATAGCCCTTTTCTATATATTTTTGTTGGTTTTTAACAGCAAAGTTGTAGCTTTTTGAATGCTCTACAACTCTCTAATTTGAATTTTTATTCAATCTCTTACCGTTTAGAAATTATATTGAAAAAACTGCATTTTTGGGCATTTTTGAGCTATTTTTTGGGTTTTTTTCGGTCATAAAAAATTTATTATTTGAGATAGAACAAAACTGTAAACAGCAAAGTTGTAGCTTTTTGAATGCTCTACAACTCTCTAATTTGAGTTTTTATTCTATCTCTAACCGTTTAGAAATTATATTGAAAAAACTTCATTTTTGGGCATTTTTGAGCTATTTTTGGGGGTTTTTCGGTCATAAAAAATTCATTATTTGAGATAGAACAAAACTGTAAACAGCAAAGTTGTAGCTTTTTGAATGCTCTACAACTCTCTAATTTGAATTTTTATTCAATCTCTTACCGTTTAGAAATTATATTGAAAAAAATGCATTTTTGGGCATTTTTGAGCTATTTTTGGGGGTTTTTCGGTCATAAAAAATATACTATTTGAGATGGAACAAAACTGTAAACAGCAAACTTGTAGCTTTTTGAATGCTCTACAACTCTCCAATTTGAATTTTTATTCAATCTCTTACCGTTTAGAAATTATATTGAAAAAACTGCATTTTGGGGCATTTTTGAGCTATTTTTGGGGGTTTTTCGGTCATCAAAAATTTATTATTTGAGATAGAACAAAACTGTAAACTGCAAAGTTGTAGCTTTTTGAATGCTCTACAACTCTCTAAATTGAGTATTTATTCTATCTCTAACCGTTTAAAAAAATATATTGAAAAAACTGCATTTTTGGGCATTTTTGAGCTATTTTTGGTTTTTTTTCGGTCATAAAAAATTTATTATTTGAGATAGAACAAAACTGTAAACAGCAAAGTTGTGGCTTTTTGAATGCTCTACAACTCTCTAATTTGAATTTTTATTCTATCTCTAACCGTTTAGAAATTATATTGAAAAAACTGCATTTTTGGGCATTTTTGAGCTATTTTTGGGGGTTTTTCGGTCATAAAAAAATTATTATTTGAGATAGAACAAATACTAGTTATTTTTAACTGTGTATTAATGTATTTTCAGTGTTTTTTTTGTTGTTGTTTAGAAATCATTAATTTTACTTTTAGATTATACCTATTTGGTGGTTAGTTACAACTTATTTGTTTATACTATTTGTCTGAAAAATTATATCGAAAAATGTAAATTATATTATGATTATTGTTTCTTATTTTCGTAGAAAAGTTATTCCAAGTCAAGCAAGAGTGTTGTGTTAAATAAAAATAATTTGAAAATAATTAATAAATTATTTCCACATTTAGCTCTGTGACTTTTGACTTACGCTACGTAAGTACGTTAAACAAATGCACATTAAAACAACTACTTCCCGGGCAAATACCCACACCGGAAATTGAATTACATAATGTACACCTGCTGTTGCACATCAATAAAATATTGCATAATGCAACAAATTTTGATCCGAAAAAAATGTTTAATGTAAAAACAACAAAAGGAACGTTACTTAATTTAAGGCTATCTGCAGATACGTGTTTCGGGATCTATCCCTCGTCAGTACAGTTATGCCTTACATAATTTAAAGATGTTAAAATAAATTAATTAAATTAATTCAAATAAAATCAGCAAAATTAAATCAATTATATTAAATCAAATTAAACTAAATCAATTTAAATTAAATTAAATCAAATCAATTCAATTTAAATCAAAACCGAATAAAATTAAACGAAAAGAATTGAATCAAATTAATTAACAAGAGCGACCCTGTTGTGTTTTGGAAATCTTCAAGTTATGTTACAGATTTCAGTAAATTTCCTTTCGTTCGATACTAAGTTTATTTTTCAATATATTTCTGAATTATATCAGTGAAGCATTTTATAACTGTCAATATTTCTTTGTTGTATTTTTTTTATTCAGGGCTGTCCAGTATGAATAATGTTAAATTTAACGTATGCGTTATTAATTAACCTTACACTTTAAGTATACATATCAATTAAAAACGTAGTTTAGTCTGTGATGGTGCAAATATTCTGTTTAACGTACGTTAAACAGAATATTTCTCGTACGGAATGACCCCAATTGTATCGATATCAATTGTTAACTCCATGTACTTATCCATCTTCTAAAATATCTTTGCTACATTATTGTCCACTGGTATAGCGAAATCTTAGATGTACATTTTTAATAATATTACTATTTATTACATGACTGGTAATATTTTATTTCCATGACCTGCTTCTTTACATGGATTTTGTTATATAATAAAACTTATCGATTTTTTCCATTATTTTCGGATCATAAGTTACTTTAATTGTTTGTAAAAAATAAAAGCTTAAAGTGAAATAATCGTTATATTTAAACAATAATTTACAATAATAGAAAAAATGGATTTTTTTACATGGTCACAGTTATTTAAATAAACTAAATTAAACGAATTTGAAATTAATAAATCATTCGCTATTCAGCTACTGTGGACGATATCTTTGATTAATTTAATTTAACAGCTTTGCAATCATATAAGGAAGAGCTGTATCGATGAGGGATGAAATCTCGAAATACGTATCTGCATATCGCTTTATATTACCTAATTTTTTGTTTTATTTTTTGCATTAAGTATTTTCGAATCAAAAATTATTGCATTATACAATACGTTATTATAAATAGAAAAGAGTATTATTCATTCACTTGGTCACAGTTATTTAAATATATTAAACAAAAATGATTTGAAAATAATTAAAAAGTCACAGAGCTAAATGTCAAAATAATTTATTAATTATTTTCAAATCATTTTTGTTTAATACAATACGTTATTGATATTCAACAGCAAGTGTCCCATTTGTACATAATTAAATAATACAAATTAAATAATTCATTGCCTAATTATTCTTTATAGATTTGTGTAAAAGGAGATTCCATGAATAAATAAATAAATAATTATTTTTCCTTTAGCTACTACCATATGATCGAGAATGTTCCCCGTCTAGAGTGTTTTGGTTTTTGCTTTCTCCTTATTTTACATTTTGCTAAAAACAAATAGAACGTCACATGTGTCACTATTTATGAAATAAAAAAAATCTTTAATTTGTTGGAATAGCATAATCTATGGCGTGTGGTTTGTTTTATAGTAAAACAAATCAAATTGTCACTGTGGTTAAAGAGGGAATAATTTATTAATTAATTTAATAATTTTGACTATTATTTTGAAAAAATAATTTTAATAGTTATTAAAATTATGTTTTAATCTTCTCTATGTTGGTTATTGGTTGTGGAGATTTTAATTATTAAATTAAAAATAGTTGTCCTTTCTCCTACTATTTTTTTTTTTTATTAAACTAAATATAGTTTCCGAAATATATTTAGTTTAATAAAAAAATATGTAGGAGAAAGGACAACTATTTTTATTTAAATAAAATTATATTTATTATATTCTTCATTCATTGCTATTTTTTTCACGAATTTATTACTGAAAGTAGTCATTACATTAATTTTAATAAACCATCCGTGCAAACGATTGATTACACACACTTTCGCGCGCAAACACGCTTATTCTATTTTTTTTTTTCTGCTTCACACGTTTCATTTCATTTTCTCTTATTATTTTTTTAGAAGATCTAACGGTGGTTCTAATCCACTAAACCGAGAGCGCGCCGCGATCATCATCGCGCATTATCCCAATCCGTTTTATTGTGTGTGAAGCACAAATAGGGTCTGCCATTTCAATATTAAATGTTAATTATTCGTGCCATCACGATATCTTTGGCTCTTGCACTTTAACACACTTTTAATGATCCCTCCGCGATTCGACTTCTTCTTCTCCTCCTCCGTCTTCTTCCTTCTTTTCGCGCTGGATGCCTGCAATTATAATTGATAATTTAACGAAATCGAGATGGTCTGAAGGTCTTCCTTGCGTTACACTCGTGGGAAAATAATCAATATTATTATTTATGATTTCATTGAAATGTACACTCTAATTACTCGATTTAAAGTTACAAATACGCGGAAAAAAAGAAAAAAAAATATATACACACATATAATTGTTATACTCTGCTTTTTTTATGTTTTTTTTATTTTTTGATGTCTGGCACGGGCTTCAATTCGTTATGATCATTTTCAAAGTTAAAACTAATTCAGTTAGAAATAAGGGCGTATTTGCGAAAGAAAGGGGCAATCGATAAACCCTTCTCCTAAGAAACGTTTATACTCAACTTTTTGACTTTTTACTTTTTTTAAACTTTCAAATCGAATGGGTGTATTTTTTGTCAAATTTTTCAATCAAGTGCGGCTAGTTTTTTTGTAAAATTTGTCAATTTTTTTTATTATGGAAAAAAATGTTCAAGATATTTTTTGGTTATATTAATTTCTAAGAAGAAGCACACCTACAAGGAATTTTTATGGCTTTCTGGATCTGCATTAAATTTAATTTTACCAGAAATATATTCTGAACATTTATTTCCATAATAACTATTCTTCTCATTTTGGAATTGAGAAAGAATACCAATGTTTGTTGATACACACTAACTGAATTCGCAAACCGTCGAAATCTTGAATAAAGACGTTTATCTACGTTTTGGCATCTTGTGGAAATTTCAATACAATCCGAACCGCCATAAATTAACCGTCCCTTTCAGGGAAAACCGCAGCGAGCAGTAAATATTCCGTAAATATTTCCAAGAGCCGTTTGTTGGCCGGGGGAGTACCCACTGACAGGAGCGTCGTAAATATCCGCAACAATTGTCACGATCATGACTTTTGTGCGGGAGGCATCACGCGGATGATTTACAACCCCGTTGGACGGTAGCGCTCGACTCCACTTTTCACGTGAACTAAACGTAGCTGTAATCCTTTCGGGGGCCCCGAGGGTTATCTTCCTCCTTTTTTCTTTTCTTTTCTCAAACAAATTGCGGACGCGAGGCCATAAATCTCTCTCCTCTTTCCAAATGCCAGGCCACGGCGGTTTCGATCGTTATTTGGCGTTGTCTGTGTCGGGATTTGTTATTGCTAATTCACCTGTCACCAGATTTTATGTGTGATTTCCAAATCAATTCATGAAAATGACATAATAGTAAATTTCATTTTTTTCTCAGTTATCCCTATCATTTTTCATGATGGTATTTTACCCAAAATAGTTGAGAATAAAAATTTAAATTAAACAAGAAAAAATGGTGATATGTCTATCATGGTACTTTCCCCGGTGACTTCGGTGCAATGAGTCTTTGAATAAATATTTAATAGTAAATGAAAAGATATTAAATAAAAATTTAAATTATTTTCTTTTGTTATTTCTTACCTTACAATGACTACAAAATTTCCCACAATATACTAAATTTTTAATTTTTTTGGAATATTTTTGTAGTAGTTCATAAAGCATTTATTCACTTACTGAAAAAAAAATAATTAAAGTCTCCACAGCCAACATTCAGGAGATTATAAAAATAATTATTTATTTCTAAAGGAATTTATCAGGTAGACGAAATTCCTCCGCTTATAAAATAATAACCGAAGGTCCTACAATAAACGTTTTATAACAATAATGATTTACTTTTTCAATATCTATTACTTTTATTTGAAACATTTTTACATTCGAATTAAAAATAAAATTGGCGATGTGTTCATCATAGTACTTTCTACGGTGAATTCGGTCAATTGAGTTTTTTAATAAATATTTTATAGTAAATAAAAAGTTATTAAATGAAAATTTGAATTGTTCACTTTTGAAGTTAACATTTAGAAGTTATTTTATTATTCCTTACCTTATAATAACTACAAATTTTCCCACACAATATAAAATTTTTAGAATATTTTTTTAATACGATTGCATTTTGACGTTTTATTTGACAGAAAAATAATTATTTCAATAATTAAAGAATCCACAGCCAACATAAAAAAAGGTTATAAAAATAATCGTTTATTTCTAAGGGAATTTATCAGGTAGACGAAATTTTTCCGCTTATAAAATGAAAACTGAAGGTCTTAAAATAAAAAGTTTTAAACAAAAAAATATTTATTTTTTTAAGATCTACAACTTTTATTTAAAACATTTTTATATTCGAATTAAAACATGATAAATCGCTTAGAGTAAAGTTGAACTTAATGAGGGACCTCTAAACGTGCGTATCCGTTGGAATTGGCGATTCAGAAATTTTTACGATCACAGTACTTTCGCTTGGGTCCGCGGAAACTAAAAATTGTTGGAAATAATCGTTAAAATTCGATAATTCCTTTTTTTTCAAGCCCTATAAAAATTACCTACCCTGCCAATTTTTTGACAAACATCCATTAAAAGAACTACTTCCCGGGCAGATATCCAACCATTGGATGTTTGTAATTACATGTCTTACTATGCATTGCAATGATGTGGGTCGACAATATTTAATGAAATGTACCTATAAATCATAGTTACAAGGTTATCTGCAGACACTTGTTTCGGGATTCATACCTCATCAGTACAGCTCTGCTTTATAAGTCCTTAGTTGTTAAAATTTACGTATCTTTTTCACCGCGAACTAAGATCTAAATGATCGTTCTCGATGAGGGACGCGCGAAATTTCCAGTAGATTTTGCTGAAAATGCATCACACATAAAAATAGAGAATGATTGAGGAAGATATTAATTTGTATTTTTTAGCTGATTTTAATTTAATTAATATAATTAACAATATTGCGCACCCAAATAACTTCTATAGTATATGTTATTTTAATTATAGATTCTTATATAATGACGTTTGACTATTCTTTTCTGAACATTATATTGCAATGATGAATTGGAATAAACTAACATATATAAAAGATCTTTCACAAAAAATAAAAAAAATGCTTTAAAGGGAAGGAAACAAATATTAATATGACTTATTCACTTAATTTAAGTAGATTACTTGTAAATAACAAACCACCTGTAAATAAGTTTAAAAAATACAGAATTTATCAAATCTAGTGTGGTGAGTGCGAAGCAATGTAGATAGGTCAAACCGGTAGTTTTGAAATACGGTTAGATGAAAATAAAAAATCAATACTGAATAATAAACAATCAATAAGCTTATCAAAACATTGTATCGAACGCAATCACTTTCTTAATCCGAAAGATTTTACAATTTTACATTCAGGCAGTAAAGGACAGGATTTACATTTTAAAGAAGGCTTGGAAATCCATAAGGCCATTAAACGTGAAAAAAAAAACGTGGTTAATGAGTGCGAAGACTTCTGGCACTCCCCCATCCTCACTTCCATTACTAATTGATTGTATATATTAACCTGTAAAAATATTTTCTGTACATTATTTCCTTGATAATGACGATAAGTCGAAACTAGCTGGAAAATAAAAAAGCAAGTGCCTTTAATTTTGAATTCAATATTATTTTGCCTTTGCTGAATAGGATTTTTTATTCGAGAATTGTAATATTAAAGAGCTTTATGATAATTTATAATACTTTTGAAGAGAAACAAAACTTATTTGTTCTCTGTACATTTATTAAAATAATAAAACACTACTTATTACATATATATATAATGGGTTAAGAATCACTTATCCTACATTATTGTTTGGGATAAGGCTATAAATAAATGCAGGGTTATCATAAAGTAAGGAATATATTTCAACTTATTATATAACAAATTAAACTAAAAACAAAAAGTACAAGAAATTTAATTGCTTAAATAATGGGATTTATTATGTGTACTTTGTTGTTGCAAAATATTCAACATTTCTGGTTGAATTGCAGCAATTTGATGTCTTTCAAATCTTCCAGCGTTGTTGGTCTTTTTCTAGACGCCACATTTTTTAAATAACCTCACAGCCAGTAATACGCTCGGTTAATATGAGGCGATCTTGGTGGCCAGGAATTTATAAAATGTCTGCTTATAACAAGATCCTGAAAAATATCAATTAAAAATTTTAACACGGCGGTATATGATCGGAGGTGCCATTATCCTGTATAAAAATCATATTTTTAGTACCTTCTTGCTTGTTTTATTACTGTGGAATTGAATAAATCCTAAACATTTGCACGTATCGTTCACCAGTTACTGATTCGACCTCTTCATTCGGTACGAATGATAAAATTAGCTGTGAAATCGAACTAATCGGTGACTTTCTTGTCATGGATGATTGCATTTGGATTTTCTGCTGACCATATTCGACAGTTTTGAATATTGACTCTATCATTAAGATAAATGGCATCATCTGTCCATAAAATGCGGGATAAACATTGGGTCAATAAGAAATTTGGAACATGTATTTGACTAAATTACAAGAATAAAAAAGAAAAGAAAGTCACATAGCTAAATGTGGAAATTATTAATTATTTTCAAATATTTTATATTTAATTAATTAAATTTCATTTTAATTTAATTAAACTACAATGTGAAACATTATCACCATCTTTAAGTATTTGACTAATTAATAACTATTTATGATTAAAAAATGAAACTTTGCAAGATAAAAGGCCAATTTGATTAATATATGGTTTTCCAAAATTATTCTCTTTTGACGGTTTCTTCTTTCATATTGGGTTGTTCAAAGAAGAAAGGCCACCTTCAATATCTCACACTATGAGTCCTGGAGCTTTCAAAAAAATCACCTTTTGCCCAAATATATATATTTATATATATATATATATATATATATATATATATATATTCTCGATTGGTGTTTTGGTATTAAATATAAGATTGTATATTTTTACACTTGATCTAAAGACTATTTCTGCGTTTCGTTTTTAAAGTTAATTTTTATTTTATTGCTTACTGTTATTGTTTTAAAAACATTTGTTTTTATATCTGGAGGAGATGTATATATAGATATTTTGTTTGTATTTATTAGTTTGCCTATTAATGTTTTAGATATTTGTTTTATTTATATAATTTCATTGTTAAAGGATTCTCGAGAAAGGGGTATTTTAAACCCGTTAAACCCGGATAACTCGTACATAAGGATTGGAAGCTGGAAATTTTATATTAATAAAGGTGATGAGAGTAGTTCGGAGTTATGGTTTCTATGAAAGTAGGTTTTCTCTATATACAGTGCATTTTTTTATCTAGGCCTCATAGGGATTTACATAGGAAAATCTTTTCGTCGTGTTAATGGTTTTTCTATGGTATGGATTTTGATCAAATTAAACACACATTTAATTTAGAGTAATATGTACAAAATTCAGTAGTTTTTAAACTATTTTAAATGCGTTTTATGTTTTTAAATGATAATAATTTTGAATTTTTTTTTAAATAGTAGGTTTAGTTCACTGACATCAATCGTAATTGTCAGTGTTCCAATTTATTGTACTCCTTTTATTGAAAGAATGTCGGTTTATACCACCCAAGAAAAGGTTAAAATGGTGATGGAATACATAACATTTATTTCAAGTAGACAAGTGCGTGATCATTTCTTTGACAACTTCAGTAGATGTCAGAGAACTAAGCCTATTAATTAAGAAAATATTTAAAATTATCATTATTTTAAATCACTATTCAAAACATTAAATGCATTTAAAATAATTTAAAAACTGCTGAACTTTGCTCTAATTTAAATGTGTGTTTAATTTGATCAAAATCCATACCATAGAAAAACCATTAACACGACGAAAATATTTTCCTATGTAAATCCCTATGAGGCCTGGATAAAAAAATGCACTGTATATATATATCGAATGTTAGTTTGTTATTTGTTTTTGTGAGAGTTAGATCTAAGTAACTAATTATGTGATTGTTTTCTATTCCAACAGTTAACTTAATGGATGGATGTATGGAATTAAGGAAAGTTAAAAAATTGTTAATTTATCTGTCAGTTCTTTCGAAACATGCTAATATGTCGCCCACATACATATACCACCATTTTATATATTTTTTGCCTTGAGGAGACTTAAGCATAATATCTGTTAGGTCTGTTAGGCATAAAAATCTCGACTAGCAATTCAGTGGTGAACCTATTGCTAGACCTTCGTTTTATAAACAGAATTTGTTATTAAAGCTAAAATAATTATATGATTAAGTTAATTCACATTCAATGAAAGTCGTCTACCTTGTAGACCCAAATCATTGACGATGCCGCTGGAAATTAGGCAAAAAGTGTCGCTTGTGTCGTCTTTAATTTATTATGATAAAGTTAATTCTGATAAGTTAATAAAATCTGATTTTACTATTGGTTTGACGTTGTTATAATCTAAGTGTCTTATTATTAAGTTAATGCATTCTATGGTAGGAGTTTTAGCAAACATATTAGACACCTCGAAGGAAACTAATTTACAGTTATTGGGAATTGTTAATTTTTTTATGTTATTCGTTAATTCTATTGTTTTTTTTTTATTGAATGGGGTCTCTGAAATTAGTAAGTAATTTGAAAATTGAGTATAGTTTTATTGATAGTTTGTGGGCTGGTTAATTAATGTATGTTACTACGGGATGGGTGGGATTATCTGGTTTGTGGATTTTAACGAAGCCATATAATCGAGGAGCTCTAGGATTCATGTGGAAAATAGTTGGTTTTTCTAGATGTAAAGAGTTTTATTGAATCGCTGATTTGAGTTTTTCTATGAATTGACTAGTTGGGTCTGTTTTAATTTCTGTAACATTCGAATTGACAATGAAATTATCTACTATTTTAATGTATTCCGACTCTTTTTTAAATTAAAATTGAGTTGCCTTTAACTGCGTTGGTTATATTTTTGTTTATTGATTTTATAGTTTTTTTGTCGTGACTAGAAATAGTTTAAGCTAGTTCTGATTCGATTAATAGATTTTCTTTAAAAGAAGAAACGTTTACATTTTGTGAATATTTGAGATCTAACATTAAAAGTGATTTAATGAATTTCGTTTTCCTTGTTTGCGTAAACAGGACAAGTACGCCTTCCTTTAGTGGACGAAACAATGATTCTCGGTCTTCTACGATTTGGGTCTAATCGTTGACGATGCCACTTGAAATTAGGCAAAAGTTGGCGCTTGCGTCGTCTTTAATTTATTACGATTAAAAGTGATGTTTAAATTTTTGTAAATTGGTTTCCTGTTTGATTAATCAGTCTGCTGTAAAATGATGGTTTACCCTTCTGAGTATATCGAAATGATTTTGGCGTTCCTGACGTTCTTGAAGTCCTGTTAGTCCCTTTCTTTGGGTGATATCTCTCTCGTATGCTATTTTACTCACTCTGCTACTGACATAATCGTGAAATATATCGAATTTGAGAGGATGGAGTGCGTTGGTTAGTTCCATATATAGGATTTTTATATATAAGTATTAAGTATATCTCTCCTTTAGAACCAGTATTTAGATTCCTGCTTCAGCCACATCTTTTCCGCTGCTCTTTTAGTGTTTTTTTACAGCGATTGTGCTGGACTTGATTTGAATTTGCACGTACACTGGAGTCACTTTTAATTTTAGGCACTGTTGGTTGAACCATACGTTTTGAGTTACAGTTTGTTTTTTGATACGTAATTGTAAGTACAATTTCGCCTGTTTGGCAGCACTGGCTTGGATTAAGTTTTGAATATTTCAGGCGCTTATTTCGTAGTACATTTTCAATATTAAGAAAAAAAAAAAAAACAAATCGGCCAATCCGGTCGTAACTTTAATATCAGATTCAAAGAACATATTAGGTCATATAAACAAAATAAAAAATCTACATTTGCTAACCATCTAATAGAAACAAAACACCGCATTGGAGAAGATATACTTACAGTAATCTATCTCGCCGAAAACGGATTAAAGATGGATTTACTGGAATCACTGGAAATCCACAAGGCTAAAATTAATCCAGGAATTCCCCTAATTAACGACAAGGTTGACCTGACTGATCTGACGTAGCAGTGCAGCAACTTCAGATTTTTTCGTTAGAAATGTACCTTAACCCTTAAAAAATGTTACAGTAATAACATTCCCAATTATTTTCAACATCATTGGCAATTGTAGTGAAAATATATAAAAAAAATGTTAAAACTTTAAAATTCCTCAAAACGTATTTTTTAAGCGTTCTCCCAAATACAGTGAAGGCGTCCCACCGTAAGAATCAGACACCTCGTAAGTTTCACATCGTTTTTATTTTTTCTTGCTTATTAAAATGCAGGGTTACTATAAATGTGGCAACCATTTTTAAAAATTCGTATTTATTAAAGTACAAATCCAAAACTAATAAACTTGATAGCCATGAAAAGAGGAAATTTGAAAGATGGATTTGGAAATCCACAAGGCTAAAATTAATCCAGGAATTCCCCTGATTAACGACAAGGTTGACCTGATGTATACAACCTCTTTTTGAAGTATTCTAAATAGGAATGTAAAAACAATTTGGATATTGTAAGTACTCAGTTTGAGAATAATTATCGTGTAGTTGAAACTAGTCATTGTTAAATAAATTGTTAAGTGGTCTAATAAAGTTGCTAAATGTTTTCTTTATCCTAATATATTTTTCTGTTTCAATAGAAGAACAGTTAAAAATACCCGGCATGTTGGACAATTGTGTATTGCCTAAAAATTACATCATTTATGCCCGTTTGCACCGCCTTGTTTAAGTACTCCTTAGTGCTAAGTAATCCTTAACTTATGACATTTGGTTTGCACCGCGCGCGCACGATGCCTAAGGTCTTCTTAAATTTAAGCCACCGATGTTGGCGGCTTAACTTCACTAAGGCTTCCTTAGCGTTGGCGTACGGCTGATTCTAACCTATAAATTTATAGATAACGTATCAAGTAGAGAAAGCGAACGATAATGTTATAAAAAATGGTGAAATGTATACATTCTTAAATAAATATATTATTTAAAGTTACTTTTGATTACTATAATGTTTATAGCGGTAATAATTATCCCAAATAATTGTGATTTTCTAAAATTAATAATAATTTTCTATGATTTCATAGTTAGCAAGCGAGAATAATAGACGACATGAAGTTAGGCACTAACTTTCCACTAGATTTTCCCCCAACTAAGGAGACCTTAACTAAGCGGAGATTTTATATGAGCGGTGCAATCCAATCTCTATTATTCTTTCCTTAACTTTTAAGGAATCCTTAACTAAGGAGGCCTTAAAGTAAAATCGGTGCAAACGGGCATTAATACATTTTATTTAAACTTTTAATAAAACATTATTAGAAACATCAAATTATTATTTATTTAATATAAAATTTTAAAAATATCTTTCTTATTCTAGGTTAGGTATGTGTATGTGCATTGTAAATATTGTGATTTAGGGTTAAGTTTTATATGTGTTGTGTAATGTTTTGGGGCTACACCCAGGTGCCGTCCCCACTGTGATACTAGTTTTAAGAAAAAATCTGTGATGATAGTTTAAGTACGGCTAACTAAAAAAAACAGTTTATTATTTTATTATTATGTAGAGACCGGCCAATGACCCTGGCAGTCGACGCCGGTGAAGTGGGAGGGATTTTTAGTCGGTAGTTTCCCGGACAAAATCTGGGAAGAGTCCGACACAACGTCCGTAAATGGATTTTCCCCTTCCACAGCACAAAAAAATATCTTTCATAAACGTAATAAAAACAGTCTTAATGCATTTTTTAAATATTTCTGTTTGAGCGTGGATGGGATGCTACGTGTGGTGGTTCCAAAAAGTTGTTGTCGTTTAACAAGTACACTTTATTTACAATTATACACGTAAATCTTGGTCCCGTGGTACCAAATGAAACTCTACATTAGATCTGATTCTTTTATCGATCCAAGGGTACGTCTCACCCCCGGTACCTACAAGTGCGATGGCGGTGGGGCGCGCGCAAGCGCTAACAATTTCCTCTTAAATTTGTAATGAATTTCCTGGTATATTTTTCAGACCTTCCAATTTGTTGGATAACATATTCGTTTAATAAGTTAATAATATTCTTCTAAATCTTTTTTCATTATTTTGTGTACGCAGGACGTACATTTTTTCGGAGAAAATTAGTAATTAATTAAAACTTAAAAAAATAGTGGAATGAATGCATCGAAGAATTAGAAGGTTACATACACACATGAATGCAACGCAGAAAAAAAACTAATTAGTAACTCCAGACCCGGATGTTTTAATCACCTCGCGATTCCAATGATCTAATCCGTCTGAGCGAAACAAGCACAAAATAAAACGAAAACAAAAAATAACACCATATTGTTTGCCCGGCAAGTAAAGTGAGTTTCTCTATTAAAATTTATGTTTGGTCGGGGGCAATGAAATCAATAAGCGCACTCCGCGCGGGCCCGACGGTGGAAGAAGCAATTTTATCTCAGCGCCGTAAAGCCTTCTTCGATTGTGAATTAGTCTTTATGGTGTTGTTAAGTTAAGCTTTACACGCGGCCATTCCTTCCGTTGACAAAGATTTTATTTACAATAATTGCGATATGCTCCGTGCGTAATCCTAATGCGAGATAACAGCGTTTCTGCGGTAAATCAGACGGCGGTCCGGCATCAATCACTCTTCCTCTACGAAGCGCGGACTCGGTTATCCAGCTTTTGCTGCTTGCAAGCATTTCCTGCATGCATACAAATCGCCGATGGGTTTTAATAAATTGAGACGTTTTATATGTCTGTATACTTTACACGTCTTAAATCTACACAGGGTTTGAATTTGAATTATGTAATAATCTAAAAAAAAAATACAAAAAAAAACACTCCAATACTTTAGATTTCGTTTGTCTGATGTTTGTTTTATTTAAGATTATTTAAATAAAAATAGTTGTCCTTTCTCCGACTTATTTTTTATTAAACTAAATATATTTCTTCAGTAGTGAAGTTTAAATAAAAAAAAAAATAAAAAAAAATAATTTATTAATTATTTTCAAATCATTTTTTTTTAATTAGTAACAAATATTCAAGTTCTCTCTATTAACTTAATTCTTTGCAACATTTGTGTGGGCATCGATTGCAAACTAACTAATCAGACGCCAATGTCTGTACGAGTCTTCCGTTATTGAGAGTTCCGTTGGAATTCCTTTACTTTTTGATCATGCATGTTCACAGGAGTTCTGTTTTTTTTTGTGGAATATTATAATCCCATGATTTTAGGAGATTTTACGTTGCAAAACCAAAAAACAAAATAAAATAAACACTTCGAACTGAACTGTAAAAATAGTTTTGTTGGTTTTAATGGACACTTGAGAAACTAAATTAAGATTTTAGTTTACATTTATTTTGTTGCAGTGTGTTATCAAAGCAAGTGCTTCTTATAATATATATTCTATGTTATCATATAACTAGATGCTAAATAAATAAAGATTATTGTTATATATCATTATAATTTAATTTAGAGAGTCACCCATTTGAATAACGGTAAAAATGCAATCATACAATTTTCTTAAAAAAAAAAATAATTAAAAAAAAATATGAGAAATTAAATTGAAAATTAGGAAATACAAAAATTATGATTTAAGAGATATATTCGTGAAATTTCTTGGGAATATCAAGCAAAATTATTTATTTTTCAGAGTATACAAAAAAAAAATTTTGCATCCATAGTTCTAGAGACAATTCGAAAATTCTGATATAAAATTGGAATTATATCAGCATTTTCGACTTCATTACAATTTTCTGCAATTTTGGAATTAAAAAACATAGTAATAAGTATTACTATTCAAATATCTTAATGAAACTTATTGGGAACATAAAGCAAAGATTGCTGTTTCAGAATTAAATTCGTAAATCAAAAAAAAGAAGCTCATTCCGAATACAGGATCTCGGGTGCAACTCTGATTACTTAACTTTCAGTAATTTGCGATCAGAATGTCGCCAATTAAATGATAAATTATTTATATCATACATTGATAGAATTCAAGCTAATATAAATAAAAATTGCAAATACTTTTGGAAATACACAAATAAATTTAGAAAGGTAAATGAAATTCCAACGAAAATGCATATAGGTGCACAGTCTTCAAATTCTCTTCATGGTATTGCAGAATTATTCTCTAGTCATTTTAGTAATTCATACATTATTAGTGTCTTTTCATCAATGAAGGTTAGTCTTTCGAAGGTATTTGAAGCTATGGAAAACCTACAGAAATTTGGTGGAGTGGGCCCTGATCTAATCTCTGCGAGCTTTTTAAGAAACTGTAAATATTCACTTGCAAAGCCCATCTGTGATTTTTTCAATTTATCCCTTTCATCTGGCGCATTTCCTAAATGTTGGAAACGAAATTTTGTTAAACCAATATATAAGAGTTGTACAAAAAATGATCCACACGGATTTTGCTAAAGCTTTTGACAGTGTTGACCATGATATATTATTAGTAAAACTAAAAACACTAAGATTGGGAGGTAACATTTTACAGTGGTTACGCAGTTATTTGACAGGAAGAACCCAAGTGGTGATGTTTCTTCATCAGAAATAAATGTTACGTCTGGGGTACCTCAGGGTTCACATTGTGGGCCAATATTGTTTTTATTGTTTATTAATGATATCGGACAAAATATTAAATCTAGTAAGTTTCTCCTATTTGCCGACGAACTTAAGATGTTTAATAGTGTAAAATCATCTGAAGATCAGGAACGAATGCAACATGATCTCAATGGTATCAATGAATGTTGTTAAAAAATAAATTATATTATAATACAAAGAAATGTAGTTCTATCTCTTTCTACCGTCACACCAAATCAACATTTGAATACAAGTGATGTGATCAGATGTTGGTTAATGTTCAAGACACAAAGGATTTGGGAGTTATTTTTAATTATAAATTTAACTTTTCAAGCAACATAAAATATATAACAAACAAAGCAATGCGGCGCCTCGGCTTTGTGCAACGGTATTCCAAAGACTTTAGCATAGATATTTTGCGTAAACTATATACGTGCTTGGTTAGGCTTCACCTAGAGTATGCGTCTTATGTTTGGTCACCATACAGACGCATTTTTGTTACGAATTAGAAAAAGTCCAAGCTAAATGCTTGCGTCCTCTAGGTTTGGAAATAGTAGGCAACATTATAGACGTACTGGGATGCTAAAGTCATTGGGTCTAAGGTCATTGGAAGAGAGGAGAATTGTTAATAACTTATTTTTTTCTTTCAAATATTAAAAGAACACATTGATTGTCCTGGAGCCGCGGTGGGTGAACGGCCAAGGCGCTGGTCTTGGAAATTCACCTCTGTCGCGGTGCTCGGGTTCGATCCATGGATGTTGTGTTTGTCCTCATCTTAGGTTAATGACAATATATATTCATAGCCAATTCCATTAGTGGCTGAATGGAATTTACCTGTGCCAAAAATGTCGCTCATTTTCATCATTCCTTAACCTTAATATCCTTTCAATCATCCTTCCTTTAAAAAAATTGATTGTCTATTCCTTATCGGGAAGTTGAATTTCTATATGCCTCACAAATGTATGTATAGGGAAAAACCACTGTTCTACAATCGGGCACACACTGTGATATGTTTTGCAAATTGTCAGTTTTATTCGCTTGTGGTATTTAAGAACATTTTAATTTTAATTTATTAAACCAGTCTATAAGGTTCAGTCTAATATATTTTTCATCAATTATAATACAATGTTTAATTTGTAACAGTTTCTTTAATTTGTTAGTGATATTTGTTTGTGGCATATTACATGAGATAATTTTTTTTTTATTATCTGTGATATCATACTTTTATTCGGCATTTATTCAATTATATATGCGAAACTGTTGCTCATTTATCTGCGGATTTTTGGTAGCATAAAATTGATCTTCATTAATCTAAGCATGGCGCACTATTATCAAATAACGGCGCCTATTATTTGTTTTCTTGTTGTTGTTTTTATTGCTTTATTTTTGTTCTAAACTCCACTACACATAAACATTACTAATTATATTGTTGATTTGTAAAAAGGTAAATCCGTTAAATAAATAAATAAATTTAATAATTTGCTTGTTAACAACATTTAGGATTTCGAAAATTACTTCACACATGATGCTAATAATATAGAGATAATTATTGATAAAAAAAACGAGTTATTCCATGATACTTCAAATGCTTCCTACTATGTTTCCAATAAAATATTTTTGAGAAAGGTATACTTCTATAATATAACATCCATTCTAACATTTGCAAAATAATTACATCATACATCACAGATAGAATTCAATATGTTTTCATAATTTCTTCCGCAATACAAATAATATAAAAATTACGCCCGACAAGGTTTAATTTTCGGGACATATTTATCTTTAACTGATAATAACATCTCTTCACGTGCTATATACTCGAGAATATGGTATTTAATTCAAGCATAATGAGCCCTAAATTCATATGTAATTATGCTGCAGTCTGCTTGCTTTTTTTTCAAGAAATTTGAAATTAGCGAAGAAAATGTTTTTTGAAATTGCTAAAATCAGGAACATAGCACTAAAGAATCCCTTAATTTTGGTATAGAGTTTAATGTATTCTGCCTAATTGACTCTGCTTTCTTAACAGTGGTATATTTTATAATAATGAAGTTTTTCGACGAATTTTATTTTAATTGAGAGAGACAATTGGCCAATAGCTAATCATAAATCTATTATTTTCTTATTTGATATTTATTTTACCGAATAACATTATGATTATCGATAAATCCGAGAAAATAGAGTTGTGATTCAGAGTCATATTTAAAAAATTGTGTAGTGTCCATCATGGTACTTTCCCCGGTGAATACGGTCAAATAAGTTTCTGATTAAAAATTTAATAGGAAAGGAAAAATAATCAATTTAAAAAAATGGATTGTTGTCTTTTAAAGTTAAAGCCGAGTATTTGGAAGGATTTTATAATTTATTGTGTTATTTCTTGCCTTACAATGACTTGATAAAATTTCTCCACATCCTTTTTAAATATGTTTAAACTGGAGGCGTTTGACGGCACTTTGACGTTTTACTTGTCATTAAAATAATTATTTCAATAATAAAATCTCAACAGCCAACATAAAAATAATTGCTTATTTCTAAGGGAATTTATCAGGTAAACGCGAAATTCTTCCGCTTAAAAAATGATAACCGGAGGTCCTACAATAAAAGTTTTATAACAGAAATTATTTATTTTCCAAGATCTACAACTTTTATTTGAAATATTTTTCTATCCGTATTAAAAAAATGAAAAATCGCTACGAGTAAAGCTACACCTATTGAGTTTTGATTCCAACTAAATGCATTTCGAATCATTTCTTTGTTACAAAAAGCTTAGATATGAAGTTCGGGCTTAATCCATTTAGCCGTTTTTGCGCTATCGCGGAAACACACAGACACCCATACAGACATTTTTCAAAACTCGATGGAATGGACTCGGGGACCACAAAAAGTGCATATTTGTTCAAATTGTCTGTTCGAAAATTTTCACGATCACAATATTGTCCCTTGGACAGGAAAGTAAAAATTAGTAATTGCATTATTAAAATAAATGTTTATAACTGCCCCTGTGTTTGTTAAATGACCATTGATAAAAAGTCTTTCTTTCTTATTTTAATTGATTATTCATAATTCTGTGTTATATATTTCACAAAAAAATAAAAGAAAAACATATATTGTTCCAGTTTTTTTTTAAGAAAGTGTTAAAAGCAAACAACTAAAATAAAAAAAGAAAATATATTTATCGTTGCAATAATTCCGAATATAAAATTTCACTATCCGGTGTTAATTAATGGGACCGTGAGAGGACGAAAGAGAGATGAAATTCATCTCTCCTGTGGCCGTTATGGAAAATGGATATAATCCGTATAGAAATGTGACTTTTTTAGGTCGTTATAGTTTATGTACGTTGCGCGCGAGAGAGGATCCATGCTGAGTGGGTGTGAGAACCGCAGCGGAGAGTGGAAGACCGAACCACCTATGCCTGACCCACACTTGTCATCAATAACCCGCGTGACATCAATGATTCTGGATCAGGTCCAGGGTCGGGGGTGCCTTATTTATTGCCCGAAATGGAATAATGGAATCCGTGGTCGGTCCCCGTCGGAAATTTATCGTCATTATTTTATTTATTTATTATTTCGAGGTGACGTCGTGAAATCTCGGCCGCAGATAATTTTTTTTTTCGAAGGGTGGCTTTTGTTATGTTAAGGGTGCTGTAGCGGTAGCGCTCGATCGAGTCAGGTGTAAAACCTGACCGTTGCTCGGGTTGGTTAGTGGAGTTTTCTTCGGAAATTCGTTGACGTGACTTGGATGTTTATGACGGTTTGTGGGCATTTTTTTGTTTTGTTCGGTTATGTTATCTACATGTATCTTTTTGCAGAATCCGTTGTTTTACATTCCGTTCACATAAATATTATTGCCGGGTTTAGGTGGGAATATCAAGATTTTGGACACTTCAGTATAGGTTTTGAAAATATGAAGACATAACCATAAATTATTCAACGATATTGCTTCGTACATTTTTTGCTTAGAATAAATTATACCGTTCGAAAACATTCAAAACTATTTACCCGATCAATATTAAATTGAGAATATGATGATGATCCCAACACCTAATTGAAGAAATAAAAAAGAGTAAAAAAATTAACTAATATATTGACTAATATTTTGACACAAATAATTACAGTTAGCAATTTTATAAATAAATAAATTGTCAAATAATGACTCATTCCATTTAAAAATGGCAACTTGGCATTGTATCTTAAAAAGTATGACAGATAATTGTTTCAAATTTTCACCATAAATATACAGGGTGTCTCAGCGTGCGCGCCAAGTAGCTTTACGGTTAAATGTTTTTTTTTTTTCAAAATCGACTTTCGTAGATGTATGTAGGTCTATTAGGACCACATTTTAAAATTAGTTTTAAATATACAGGGTGTCCCATACAAGTATGGCGTATCATAGTTATATATTTTCTAATAGAATACCCCATATTTTTTTTTTCAGATTCTACATCAAAATTACGGTTAACTTTCATAATATTTTTATATGCCTAAACCTAATAATTTTTGGAATATTTAAATATTTTTGGAAAAATTGACGTTTCGAAAAAAAAATGGTAACTTTCAAATGGGCGAATAAAAACAAATGAAATTTTGTATCGGTATATTTGACCAATGGGTAAATATTTTAGACTATTAGAGGAATTAAAAATCTTAAGATGTTTTGATAGTTCAGCGTATCTCCAGAAACACATTCAAGGTCAAATTTCGTGTTAATTTTAAATAGCACACCCTATATCTAATAGGCCTATCATGTAGGAAATTTTATTGCCTTTCAGAAATAATAAATTAGAAAGATAAAGAAATAAAATAACCGAAACAAATTGAAGTAATTGCTAGATTATAAAAGCGAAACACACTAAGCGATACAAAAACATTAGAAACGAGTATGGCTTTTGGAATTGAAAATATATTACCTAATCTTCTAAAGTGTGCAAAATTTCGATAAATTTTGTTCCCAAATCATTGCCAAAAAAAAAGGTTCATAATGGTTACATCGCAATATAAATAAACAAAAATAATCATGAAATGACATTAAACGGACAAAATAATTTAAAAAATTTTAAATTAATTAAATCAAGGTATAACAATTGGACAATAAAGTAAAATCAATCAATTTTTATTTCCACTATAAGCAACAAATTCACATTTCAATCTGGAGATGTAACAATTGTGAAAGACAACATGAAAAAAAAAAAGAAAGAAAAAATGGCTTGTGCTGACTCAAAAAAGATGAGGTTTTTAATGTTGATAAATAAACTATTAAATTAGAATGTATTTTACTTCACTGGCGGTTTTTAGTTGGTGCTGGAACAAAAGTGATTCTGAACTTGCTACTCACTTTAACATTATTTAAAGGGGCGTAAAAGGTAATTAATCTTTAATGAGTGTCTACATTAATTTTTAATAATGTTTACTGAGCTCTATATTGTGGTCTTGTAACGTGACTTCAGGTTTCATCAATTTATATTTGGTGATAGAAGTCACTTGATTCTTTTTGTATTCCCTTGACTGGTTTGTGAGGAACTTATAATCAAATTAACACGATTTTTACGACTGTTGTTTAATAAATAATGATGAATACACGTTTTAGGCTTTAGCGCTGATATTTAGAACTGTACAGTTTGAATGCCAGAGAATGTCTAATTCCAAAAAGGTGAAGTTGGTCTCCTCTGTACCAGATCAACCCCTCCCTTGTTGGGTGATAATAATATATTAAAATCTAATTAAGCACGCATAACATTGGAAAGTAAGATGTAAATAACAAAATGAAAAATATTTATAGGATAGATAATGGATGGACATTAATGAGATTTATTTATATGATTTGAAAATGAACAATATTTGAATTTAGAGTTAATGACTTATTTGCTGTTCCAATGTTATCTGTGCGGATAAAATAATGAGTTCATTAATTTATAACAGCTAAAATTATTTACATAAATAGAATACAATAATCGAATAATATATAAATTATATACATGAAATATCTATAATAATAATAGTAATAATAATAATGTATATTATTATTATAAAATGTACTGGGGTACAATACAGTCTCTATTGTGGTCTTGAGTTCATTATCAATAGTAAATATATCTAAACTAGTTGAGTCGAATTCATCACTCATTTTTAAATATTGAACACAGAAAAAATATGCATAGTGTTAAAAAAATAGAGCAGTTTTATGAGTCCGTCTTATCAAACGATAATTTGAAAAATTATCATAAATAATGATGACCAATAATTAAAATTTAGAAATCTTCATTTACTTAATAAGATAGCGAAATTACTCCACCAAAAAACTTCTTCGACAAACGAAATTCATTAATTAAATTAATGTTTCTTTTATATTAATATCTATGAATTGAAATATTAGGATTTAATTCAAATTAATTAAATATATGAGTATTTCTGTGGTGTAGTTACTCAATCGGCTTGAAATCGAGGGACATGGGTTCAAATCCACTCAGAGAAGTTTTTTCCACTTACATTTAATTAATTTAAATTATATCCCAATGTTGTATATAGACATTTCATCAGACGCAATATGTATTATTAAAATAACGTTCAAAAGGAACAAATCGGCAGCCGCATAAATAATATTGAAGTTTCGCTCAATATGTCGAGCGTATAACAAAAATCGACGACGAAGTTGGCATTGGAAATCTAAAGTCATGCCTGAAATAAAATCACACGCGTACGCCTAAAATACTGGTTGTCATGTTGACCGCAGCCAACATTTCACGCGTGTGATCTTAGTACAGACATGACTCGCCAACTTCATCGTCGATTTTTGTTATACGCTCGATATAATTCTCCTGTAAAAAGGGATGTAAAGCTGTTTAATTTTTATATCGTGGATAAAACTTTTAATCGTAAAATTAAATCAGAAATTGGTGATTCATTCCTACATCTAAGTAAAATAAAATCAATTATTTGTTTTTTTTTGTAGCAAGTAACAAACAAGACAAGATACTGAAATTTATAAAACACCCATCACGATCACTTTCAGGATAATACCAAAAAGAATTATAATACCCCCTAACTTGATATACCTTCATAAATACCTAAACTTGTATTTCTATTTTTTTCATCCTCTCACAAACACACACACACGAATATAAAAAAATAAAAATACAACAGGTGAACCGATATTATATGGAAAGGGGCCACACCATAAACTAGACCCATCTTAAATCTTTACAAGAATCGAGCGTTGTCGCTCTTCTCCTCTTGCCGTATGATACCGTCTCGGGAGCATGTCCCTTGAATTATTTCGTCGGACGGTTATAAACATGGCTTTAAACATTAATACGCCGGCGCTGGGAATGGGAATGGGAAAAATTCCGAGTTTTAAAGTATTGGGTGTATGTGTGTGTGTGTGTGTCTTTCGAAATATTGTGTTTACATGTCATAAAAATATTTGAAATATTAGGTTCCGATTGTTATCTACACGGTTTCTGTTAAATTAAAAACTGTGTTGCGGATGATTTATTTCAGATTCCGACTTAATTATTAGGTAAACTCTGAAGATAAGATTTAGTTTTAGTTTAATGTAAAAAATATTATGTTATCAGGGTAATTAAGGCAGGTGAGTATTTAAGAAACAACCACCTTTTGTTATAAAAAAATAGCTTGTAACTTTTTATGATAAGAACTGTAGTTATTAAAATTGATGAGAAAAAAAATCTCCTAAATGTAGATTTTGTAGAAAACATCAGATGTGTTTCAAAATAAACAATTACAGATAAGAAAACTGTCGTAACATGAAACGTATATAAACAAATAGTGATCAAAAAACATATTAAATGTAATTCATTTATTGTATATGATTTTTTCAAACGTAAAATAGTCTTATTTTTTATCAAAGCTTAAACACATCATTTAACTTCCCAATTATTTGGTTAACTATTATAGAATAAACACTCATTGTCAATAAAGTCAATTTTACATTATTTATAGTTTTTGTTATTTTATTTCTAAAATAAAAGAATAAATTACATTTTTTATATCACAATATCTATTTAAAATGGTTTTATATTACTCTATATAAGCATTATAACAAGCGATTTATGTATTATATTCTTCTAAAATTTTAGGATTATTGATGCACTTACGGATTGCACTCATTTAGTTTGTTTTTTTTTACAATAAATTAAATAGTGTTTGCTGTAATATCTCTATTTTGATTCATTCAATAAAATTCAATCCAAGTTTTATGAATCACAGTTATTATTCATAATTTTGTATTATTATAATATGTATTTTTATAACTGTATGTGTAAATGTGTGTCAAATAATCATCATTATCTACGAACATTTATATTTTGCCAATTGATAACGGTACTGCCGTGTAAATCTGCTGGAGAACGAAAAAAAAAAAAAAAATCATACACAAACATATCATTTACATTTCATACAATTTCATTTCGTTAGAGCGTAGTATATTTTAACAGATACTAATATTTACAATTAAATTATGAGTAACTTTAGCAAAAGTTGATTTTAATTTTTATACGATATAAAGGCAATACATTAAGTCGGCGGCTCCTAACCTGTGCTCCGCGGAGCCCTTGGGGCTACGCTTGCGCTTCTCTGGGACATACGTTCCAGGATATAAAAGAAATCATAATCAAAATGAAAATAAGAAAACAGGAAATTTCATATTAATAAAATGCGAATTTCGTTTCGTGTTCTCATGAACAAGACAAGTTCGCCTTCCTTTAGTGGACGAAACAATGATTCTCTGTTGTCTACCTTATAGACCTAAATCGTTGACGATGTCATTTGAAATTAGGCTTGCGACTTCTTTAATCTATTAGGAAATTTCATTTTGAACTAAAATTTGCACATCATTCAGTGCTTTCTTGGAACTAAACTAATATAAGCATTCCAGCTGAAACCAGTTAAAATCTATGAGATGCATGAGTGAATACTCGCTTCACTTATCCGAACAATACTTATGTAATATATGTCTAAGATGTATGATTCGGGTTATACCATATTTGCTTCATTTTTTAAAAATCTGTAAATAAGTGTGGGCCATGAAAGAGAAAAGTGAATTCATAGACAAATTTATAATACAAAACATAAAAGGTATGAACATATTGATATTTAGATATAATTTTTATTGGTAGTAGTACTTGAAACTATTAGCTACAATTATTATTATTATTTTTTAAATTTCCGTTAAACTAATTTAATTTATGATTTTTTAATAAAATATGCCGATTAGTGGATATTATCAATAAACTTTTCCAATATAATCGTTTCAATTTGAAAAATAAAATAGTGTATTTTATATATTATAAAAACTAAAATATTTCAGTTTTTAATATTTATATCTATGAATTGAAGAAATTTCAATGTACAACATTGAGATTTAAATCAAATTAATTAAATATCAGAGTATCTCTGTGGTGTAGTTACTAACGCAATCGGCTAGAAATCGAGGGGCATGGGTTCAAATCCACTCAGAGATGTTTCTTTTCCACTTATATTTAATTAATTTAAATTATATTTCAATATTGCATATTCAAATTTCTTCAAACGCAATTCAATGTATTATTAAAATAACGCTCAAAAGGTAAGTTTTGCACAATATATTATTCTCTTGTAATTTATAGCCACCATGATGCTTCTGTAAAATGTGATGTAAAAACTGTTTAATTTTTATATCGTGGATGAAACTATTAATCGTAAAATTAAATCAAAAAAAATGGCGATTCATTCCTACATCCAAGTAAAATAAAAATCAATTATTTAAATCAATTACTTGTTTTGTTGCAACTAACAAACAAGACTAGACACTGCAATTTATAAAACACCCATCACGATCACTTTCAGGATAATACCAAAAAGAATTATAATACCCCCTAACTTGATATACCTTCATAAATACCTAAATTTGAATTTCTATTTTTTCATCCACTCACAAACAATTTACTCTCGTAATTCCGGAACATTTGCTTCGGAAAGTATCAGAAATTTAGTAAGAAAATTGTTAAAGTTAAATGTCCATATTTGACATTATCACATTTTGACATTTTTGTTTATCCTCATATTTTTGAATGATTTTCTATTAGGCATGGATCGCTGGCTTCAAACAGTTACTTTGAAGAAAAAAAAGTTGATACTTAAAAAGGAAGATAAACCAGTAGCTCAATCCATTACTTCGCAAAATGAGCCAATGTCAAAAAATATCATAACCAAAAAATTCACTCCAACGTTTGTTCGTCAGAAAATTTTTTCGCATAAGAAATTATATCTGAATCTGCGGAGCCACTTAAATCATTTTTTGCAAAATGCAAGAGAAGTAAAAAAAAAAACGAAAATACTAAGAAAGTTACTTGAATATGAGATTGGCATAAACAAATGATGGTCGGCCTCTATGTGTGGTGTATTGACGAATAGTTCCATGTTTCCTGTTAAACTAAGACCTTATTTCGAGGAAAATCATCCCGAGTTAAAGGATAAGACGTGTGATTTTTTCAATAGAAGATTCAATGAAATTTTGGCTTCTCAGAAAACTATAATAAAAAATGAAAAAGTAATTGAAGCTTCCTGTCTGATAAGTTGCCGTGCAGCTCGAGCTACAAAAATATCTTCATTGCATTGAAATATTGTTTCAAATAATATAGATATAAATAAAAAAAGAAAATCGTATTTTTCTTTTTCTTGAAAACAAAGAAACTTAGCCCAGTTTTCTCAACGGGATATTAATTAGCATGAAATTCTGCAAAAGTGCCAAATTTAAACCTACCCTCTATCTCTTATAATAAGCGTGATTTCCATGGCGAGACTCGAATTTGAAACGCCCTGTTGTGTGCTAAACTCAAAATTAGGTAACAGTAGTGAGCCTTGCAGAATTTAAAGACAAATTTAGGCACAATAATTATTTATACTATATCTTTTATAGAGTTAAATATTTTACAAATTTCATAACAAAACATTTAAATTAAATAACATAAAAATTATAGTAATTAATTCTACAACTCCACAATAATTCGTAAACATTGTAGAACTAAAACAAAAGTAAAAGTATATAATTCTAAAGATCTACACGATTTAGAAGATACGCTTATGAAATATCAGAAATAACCGCCGATAAATCAATTTATTTTAAATGGTATGTAGTGAACCTTAAATGAAATCTAGCCAACACTAACATATCGTGATGTTAAACTTAAAATAGGCAAAAATAATAACTTTCATAAATACGAAAAACCAGGCTGAAGACCACTGGCCAGTTAACAGATATAAATTATACATAATAGAAAAAGGGGGATTTATTCACTTGATCACAGTTATTTAAATGAATTAAATAAAAATAATTTGAAAATAATTAATAAATTATTTCCATTATTTTAATTTAAAAAAATGTTTTTTGCATTAAATATTTTCGATTCAAAAATTGTTGCATTATACAAAATTTTATTGTTATGCAACAGCAAATTTCTATTATTAGACATTTGTTATAGTACTTATGGGTCAAATTGTCACTGTAGCTAAAGAGGAAATAAAAATTTTGGGATAGTTGTGAGAATCTTTGGGATATTGAGTATTTGTTTTATTAGTTGATTTTCATTAATCTAACAAATATGAAGTTTGATATAATTTCTTTTTATGACAAAAATAATATTTTTATTTCTTTTACCACAGCAAAAGCGGCTTACGTAATGTAAATACTCAAATACATATTCATTGAGGGAACAAATACTTTTGGTCTAGGACATCGGATTCAACAATACATATTTTCCGTTGGACGAAAAGTAATGCAACGTGTTTTTTTTTAAGTTACGAGAATATTTTATGCGGAAAACAAAATCATTGGGTTAATATTTGATTAAAATATTTTTTTGTACGGAATGAAAACATTTGAAATGTCGATCGTAAATTACCAATAAGCTAAAAAAATAAAGCATTTATATAGTGGACACACACACACACACACAACACAGGTATGAATAGCGGGGTCGTGTTTTTAGTGGAGGCGCAGATTTATTTGGGCCCGGTACGTTTTTAAAAACGCATTGTTGAGACAGTGTCAATATTTGACGGTTTCAAGGACTATAGAACTCGCTCGTCGCTCTAAGCCCACAATGCTCTATTTGAACTGAATAAGTGTCTAAATGGATCTGACAGTACAAATACAAAGCCACTTGACAAACGACCGTTGCGCACAGTCATTACGATTTCTCGAATGAGAAACCAACTACAAAAATAAATAACTGAGAGGGGAAAAAATAAAAGTTCATTTTATTTAATAATCGTTAAAAAATGATCTGTATTTGTACTCCGGGACAAATGTGTATTGAAATATAAAATCAATAATCAACAGCAAAATAATTAACTGTGGTTATTTTATAATCACATTCAAGTTAATTAAAAATGGAATTATTTAATTAAAGGCTGTCTTCCATTTTTAGACCTTTTAATTGTTAGAAACAATAAGAAATTAAATTTTAACATTTATAGAAAACGCATCCCTTTAATTATAAACCTGTAATGTAAAACACAAATTTTCAACTTTTAACAGCATGATTTTTCGAACAATATATTTATTTACGAATTACAAATAAAAATAGAAATAAAGAATTTAAATTAATTTTAGATGTTGCAAATCTTTCAAATTATGATGTTTCAATAAATAAAAAAATAATTAACAAACCAGAATGGAAATATTTAATTAATCATACTACAAAATTATAAAAAAATCAATGAAATAAATAGAAAGATTGTTAAAATTATTCATGAACCTTAATTGAATTATAGATTAATTAAATTAATTTAAAAAATAACCTAACACCAGCATTTTATTCCAAAACTGAGGCAAATTTTTTAATAGGAAATACATTTAACAAAATTAATGATTTAGAAAAAAGTGGAATTTATTCAACACAATGCTGTAACTGTGAGAAATTATACATTGAACAAACCAAAATAAACTTAAAAACAAGATACAAAGAACACATCTATTATTCAAAAATAAACAACAGAGAAAAATCCGTAATTTCTAACCACATAATAACATTTGGATATAAATTTTCTTTAAACAATTTAAAAATTTTAAAAATGTCATATTCTTCAAAACTAAATATATTAGAAGAAACTGAGGAAAAAATCTAGTAAACTTTTGAATTATGACAACTGCGGTAAATAACAATTAATTGATTTAATTAAATAAATTACCTTTATCTGATATTTTAATAAAACATCACATTTTTATATTCAATTTTGTTTACATGTTTATTTATTTAAATGTCAATTTTACATAAAAGCTATTGATAAAGAGCACGATGTGCTTGAAATATACATATAGTGATAAAAAAAAATGAAAAAAAAAGAAAAAAAAAAGAATAAAATATTATTATATTATAAACTAATGTTTCGGGATCTATCACCCGTATGTAAGGCATAGCTGTGCTGACGAGGGATAGATCCCGAAACACCTGTCTGCAGATGGCCTTATATTAAGTAACGTTCCTTTGTTGTTTTTACATTAAATTTTTCTCGGATCAAAATTTGTTGCATTATGCAATATTTTATTGATATGCAACAACAGGTGTACGTTATGTAATTCAATGTCCGCCGTGGGTATTTGCCTGGGAAGTAGTTGTTTTAATGTGCATTTGTTTAACGTACTTACTTAACATAAGTCAAAAGTCACGGAGCTAAATGTGGAAATAATTTATTAATTATTTTCAATTAATTTTTATTTAATATAAAAAAATGAATCATATAAGTTCAATTTTAATAATTTAACGATATTACTCTATGCATTGTGAATAAATATATTTTTATCTGATGTACAGATATCATTCCTTCTCCATTTTAATAATTAATAATTTTATGAATCGCACAGTTAATTAAAACTTGGTCAACTTACGGCAGCAGAAATAAAAAAAAATGTATAAAATTCTTAATGAAAATCCGTTTGAGGAAACATAAACGAGAATAAAATCTAATGCAATTACGGTTAATAGTAATAAATAGAGAAAAGCATAGCAAATAGCACGACATGATGTAAATGTTGTGATCTTCACGGTTGTCTCCCCATTAGTTTTGAAACACGCCGAGATGCTCGCTGGCCGCGGTCTCCTATGACGCGAACGGCACGAACCGAACAAAACTTGATGAGAGATTTAATTAGCAAGTCACTGAAAATATATTTTAGCACCACAGCCATTTATGCGTGCGCGACCGGGAAATATTACGTTTTCCCGCCGCGCGCGTCCCTCTTCGAGCAAACACTAAAACTTTATTGGTTTCTCCGTGGCGATCTAAGTGTTAATTATTCCGCTAGAATTTGCCATATAAATGCGAAATACATTAATGTGATTTAAATTTAAAAAATATTATTCGGGTTTCACGATTTTTTAATGAGACATTACTGTAATAATAATGTTTTTGGAGAAGTAATATTTTTAATTTTCAAAGCAAAAATATACATAGATTGCTAAAAAAATGAAACTAAACAAAACAAAAAATCGAAACACTTATTTTTCTAATTGGTAGCATTCTCCATTAAACATATTATGATTTTAAAAATTGACACTTTTCATAGAAAATCTATCTTTTAAATAGAAAAGAGTATTTATTCACTTGGTCACAGTTTCAAATTTTTGAAATTTTTGTTAACTTTAGGCTTTAATATCTTTACTACTGTAAAAATTTCAACCTGTATATTTGAGTACTTTGGTACCTACGAATTTTTTAAAAGTAGATAAAAATAGCAAATAAAACGCCTGAAATAAATAACGCTTGGCGTCATGTTCATTAATATATAACTATATAACATTTTTACAAAATAGCAAATTTTTATAATATTGAAATATATAGTTTCAATATTATAAAAATTTGCTACTATACGAAGTCATGATTGAGAAACACAATTATTAATAATTAAATTCAATTAGTTAAAATTCAAATTCAAACTTTCACATATTGTCCTTATTACTGTTCTGTTTTATTAAAATACATTTTAGGTTGTATTCTAAACTAATTGACAACGTACGACGTATTGAATCCTTTGCATTTTTTAGATTGTCTTGCACTATCTTTTTCATTTGCGTATTTTAGTAAAAAATAATGAATAAATACCTAGCATAAATGTCAGATTGTGAAAACAATTAAAAATAATTATCAATATCTTAAATTTAATGAATTAATTTAATGAAACTATCATACTACGCATTTTTGTTTTTGTCTTTAATCTTTTAAGTAATTTTTCATTAAAAGAATAAATAAAAGTTTAATAGAGTAAATTCGAATTATATTTCAATATATAATATATAAAATATTTTATTTTGTCCAGTACAACATAAAATATTTTAGTTCAATTTATAATTATATTTAAGATAAAATAAAATAAAATAAAAAAAACTTTAAAAAGGGTTATTAAAAGTAAAAAGTTCACAATTAATAAAATTGTAATGAATTAGTCAAGTTAAATAGGCGCGAAAAGGAACATTTTCAAAAAAATCGTAGCTACCAAAGTACTCAAATATACAGATTGTAAATTTTACAGTAGTTTTAAGTTGCATCTATGGATAACATATAAAAAAATGATTTTTATCAAGTCCCCACCAGAGATATTAAAGCCTAAAGTTAACAAAAAGTTCAAAAAATTGAAATTTAAAAATGTATAAAGAAATAAGGTAACAAACATGATGGTGAATTTATTTTTTATACAAGCTACTTAGCTAGGTTTATTATCATGACAAAAATCAACTATGATATACGTCCCCATATACTCAAAAATTACCTTCAAAAGTAGCCTCTTGATACATAAAAACATTTGTTTTCGACAGCAGTTTTCAAGTATTGAACTTTAAAATTTTCAAGTAATGAAGAGAACATAAAAGATGAACAGAATGCTGTTTGAATTAGTAGTCTATAACCATACCAGTCATGAGAAAATGAGTTTTCTGTAAGAGCTTGCAAACACAAAAATCGCAAAAAAAACGCATGCCGCTGTGAAACTAAGATGACCGCAATTTTTAAACGGTTGACTCTAAAAACAATTTTAAAATTGTCTAGAACTACTGATTCTATGTGTAATTGATGGTAAAAATGTATATATTTTTTCTAACATGGTTAAGCTACTACTTTTGGATCACTTGATATGGACTGACCCTAAGGCAAAGCTATACTGACGAGGAATAGATCCCGAAACACGTGTCTGCAGATGGCTTATATTAAGTAACGTTCTTTTCTGTTTTTTACATTGAATTATTTCTCGGATCAAAATTTTTTTGCATGATGCAATATTTTATTGACATGCAACAACAGGGGTACATTATGTAATTCAATGTTCGGCGGGGTATGTGCGGGAAGTAGTTGTTTTAATCTGCATTTGTTTAAAGTACTTACGTAACGTAAGTCAAAATGTCACAGAGCTAAATGTGAAAATAGTTTATTAATAATTTTCAATTTTTTTTAAGCCAATTTATATGAAATTTCTGGGATGAACAAAATGCTACAATCAAAATGTACTATCAACATTCAGCCAAAAACTAAATACATTTTATCAGGCCACGGGCGAATTAAGAACTAAAATTATAGACTTAACATATAATATCACTTTTAGAGTTAATGATGTCATTATTTTTGTAGAGATATAGTTTATCGAGAATATTATTAATAGTGAACAAAATCTTCAAAATTACTTTATATACAAACAAGATTATATCCGCATATTATATTCCATTTGGAAATAGCAGAGAGCTATGACTACAAGTATCGTTGTGACATTGTTCAACAGTACTCGTAGTCTCAAACTTCCTGATATTTTTATCATAATACATCAAACTACAGAGCCCGCCACAGAAAAGCTAACAAGTTACTAACAGAAAACAGAACAACCGCGTTCTGTATTAACACAAGAAAACAATGCTGTCGTGTGTCATATTTGGTTTCAACGAGATAGTGCGCTATGTAATACATCCCGTGATACGATTTCTATGCTGGATGATAAGTTTCCTCAAAAACTTATTTATTTGTGTGGCAACGAGGAATTACTTGTTCAAATCATTTTGTGATGAGGGGGGGGGAGGTGGGGCTGTTTGATTTGTGTCTTATTAGTCTTTTAATTTCTCGTTATGGTTGTTATAATCTTGAAAAAAAAAATATTTTCCAAGTGATAGTGATTTTTTGTGGGACTTTGACACACAAACACCACACAAATCATATCATAAGCATTACGAATGTAATGGAGTACCTATCGATCTCATAGAATAAATGTAGTTTACGCTTCGCTCCTCCTCCAACTTTTTGTATTCAATCGATAAACTGTCCATACCGTTCTTGATGTTTATTTTATACTTTTTTATTTTATTTTTGCGACTTGCTTGTCTCTACAAACCACCATCTTATTGTTTTAAATTATTATTAAGCCAAAATTGTTCATAATTGCCAATGAATTTTTGATATTTTCGAAACTAACTACACAGCAAATAATCATCTCTCTTATTGAACCTCGTTAGATAATAATTGGTTAACAGTTGTTATCCCTTTTGGTTCAACAATGAGTTATCTGCATTTATAAATGATAAGAAAGTTGCCAAAAACACTTTATACAGAATCAAACAGAAGTGGACTTTTAAAATTTTAAATTTCTATGCAATAACTATAATATATCCAAAGACCATCTACATGTATATCCCGTTTAAACATTGTTATAGGAAATTCGGATGTAATTTCTTAGAATTCAATTTTTAATTCTCTTTTATATATATATATAGATACAATCATCTTTATGGAGGTATTTATACATGGTAAAATACAATACAATCTATTTTTATTATTTCCAAAATAGCTAACGACCATTGGTCTTTTAGTCAAAAGTCACTGTTTTATGTATCATGTTCGTCTTTGTGTCCTCGACGAAAGAAGAAAGGAATGTATGAATATTGGTTGCAGGATGGCGAAGTTTCTGAAGGATATTTAGGTTTCGAGTTGGTTTACAATGACTTAGTTTATCTTTGGAGTATTCGGATTATGCCAGTTTTGTCCTATAGGAGTGTGTTAGATGGGTTATGTTAAGAATTGTTGTGGATTTTGGTAAGCGTTCGAAGGGCTACCGCAATGAGAGGGGGGGTACTTTGAGGCACGTCTTGTTGGGCAATCCTTACCAGTAGGACTGCCCGGGAAGTAGTTGTTTTAATATGCATTCGTTTAAAGTATTTGCATAACGTAAGTCAAAATGTCACAAAGCTAAATCTGGAAATAATTTATTAATTATTTTCAAATCATTTTTATTTAATTACTACAATTCATGTTTTCTCTCATTCATGAAAGTAGTTATTACTGCTAATGAACTTTACTGGATGGAAATAACTACTTTCACATCTTTTATATGGTAACAAGATGAGAATATAGGCAGCAATTTCATTTGGAGTCCTACCACCCTCTACCGAGGAAATATGATTTTGATGATACTATAAATTTGAGCTTCGTTGAAATTTTCTGTCAATCGGACCCCGTATTGGCAGAAAATATTTTAAAAATTAGTTTCCGATTGTTTGGAAATTAATTTACTAAATATTTCTGCCAATTAAGTTACTTCGTCTTACTGGAGACAGTACTTTCACACACGGGTCGTGTTTGTATTATATCGAGCGTATAACAAAAATCGACGACGAAGTTGGCATTAGAAATCTAAAGTCATGTCTGAACTAAAATCACACGCGCACGCTTAAAGTACTGGTTGTCATGTTGACACTGTTTAACCGCAACCAGCATTTCACGCGTGTGATCTTAGTACAGACATGACTCGAGACTTCCAACGCCAACTTTGTCGTCGATTTTTGTTATATATCGAGCTATATATCGTTCTGTTTAATTGTCATGATTATAATCGTCCTTATCTAAATTGTTCGTTAAGTTTGATGAAATGAATTGCTAAAACTAGGTGTGTAAATTTACAATAAAAGTTAGAGTAACGAGGGATACAATGAATGCTATGTGGGGATTGGTGGCGAATTTTAGGGAAATTGTTTTAAGTCTCTCTCTTATGGAGGGGATTTTTCAGTTGTCATTAAGGAGTGTATTGAAATGATTGTGGAGAGGGTTATTAGTATGTCTAATTTTAGTGAGTATTTGTATGGCTGTCAGACTTCAATATTTCTTAGGACATTAGGAAGATATATATATATATAGGATATTCAAGCAGGGGACCTTGAATATTCTATATATACACATCATTTTATAAATGTGAACTATGGTTGAAGTTGAGATACCTTGGTTTTTGTAGGCGAGTGCTCTGAAATATGGAGCACTGCTCTTAACATTAACTTTCAGACTCAAGGAGTGGTTAATAAATGTGAATTTTGGGTCAATGGTAACACCTAGGTGCATATTTTCCTTCTTATTTGTTAATAATTTTGCAAAAAAAATCTTTACCTTTTACAGTTAATTTGATCAGACCTGCGTTAATATTTCATATCAATTACTGTTTTAGAGATATCTAAATGCTCATTTATTCAATTTCTCTAAAATTTCGCTTAGAACAAAACCAAAAATACACATTAAACACAAAAATTGGATAATATAATGCATTCTTAGTAATTTGTTTGTGGTAATGCATTTAAACTAATAGAGATAAAAACTGATTTCTTAAAAAATACATATGAATAGCTTAAGATGCGTCAAACGGGACATATCGTATAATTAATAATTTCAGTTATTTCAAATGTCATTGTAAATCCCACCGAATTTTGGAATTTTGTAAGATCTTCAAGAAATGTTTCACTTTATCTCGAAATTATATAACGAACGGTCTGAAAGTATATATATATTTTTATTTTTTCATCGGTTTACAATTATGTTATCACTATTAAAATTTGATAACGAAGTTTTATATAATGAGTGAAAAATCACCAAACGTGATTTTTTATGGTAATACGCTTAAATATACGTTAAATGTAGTAAAAGTTCTGGACTCTTTGGTATTCCATCTGGCTTTATTGAAAAATCTGTACTCAATAACTAAGACACTTTTTTAATGTTTAACGAATAGGTACAGCGCTATCCTTTTCTAGTGCTTTTGAGAAGAAGTTATGTAGCACCCAATTACAAAATAAAAAAAATATCTTTACATCTTTATTCGTGTAATTTTTAATACTTATTTATTTACAATACATGCATGTAATATATTACGAAATGGCTATCGACAATAGATGATATTTGTAATTTTAGATGCGTAACCATCCCGAAAACAATACCTTAACTGTTTGATAAACTAATATCTACCTAAGTCGAATGGTCTACAAGATAATAATTGACGAGCAGCAGAGTTTTCGTTCGGGTCGTTCAACTATGGTAAATTTACTAATATTTAACAACGTGTAAGTGATTCTCTAGAAAGTTATTCATCAAGTCAGTTCGTCTTGAGCAAATTCTTGGCAAAAATATAATTTAAAACACTTTCTTCTATATGTAATAATTCTTGAGATATTTGATTGTTTATTATGAATCTTGTATGTTAAGTTACTGAAAATTTAAATATCTACTTCGTTATATTTAAAATGTTTTGTTACTTGATAAAGCTCTTCAGCGCCATTGGGTAAAAAGTTTGTGAGTGAAAATACTTTGGCTTTTTATATCTTTAATTTTCTTCTCATTAATCACTTGGTAAAACATTTTCAATAATAATTAATTGCCAATTAAAATCAGGCAAAAGGTGACGCTTGCGTCTTCTTTAATTTAGTATCAATAATAAAAAAAAATGAAGGTTTTGAAAATAATTCACTTAGTATTGTCTTACTTATTCATTTGTTTATATTACTTGACTAGTTTCGGCGTTCATGCCATCGGAATTATTTAATTATATTGAAAACCTTAATTTCGTAAATTATCTTTGGCTTTTTTATACCATTTTAATTTATATACTTACATTACACGATAATTTTAAATTAATTTAGATTTTGAAGTATTCATATTTTATATCTTATACTATACTTTATTTAAGCTAGCTAGAAACTGCCCGCAATCTCAATTGAACCGGTCAACTAATGTGATCACGATTGAACTGGTTCGCAGAAAAGAGTGAGTGGCTCATGAGTGATTCTACTGTATAATCGAAACTAGTTGTAAATATAAATAAAGTTAAGTGTTATAAAAAAAATAATTGTGTTTTCATTACATAATAATTGAAACTGCATCGCGGATTTAACGTTTTGAAAATCAAAATATAAAAATAAAATACATCACAAGTTACGCAAGATAATTAAAAAAAATTAGAGATAATCTAAACTTTTTTTTTTTTCTTAAACGTTTCTTTTTTTTTTTATCGAGTAAATTGATTTCATTAGAACCTCTCGTGTGTCAGCCAGCGATGTGAAAAGGCACGGCATCCTCGAGTGTAACGAGGCCCACAAGAATAATACTTTATAGTAATTACTAAAACAAACACGGCAATTACGATGAAGACAGGCGAAATGCAGAGGATGAAGAAGAAGAACAAGACGAAGGAGAAGAGCGAGTTGTAGGAGGAACGTAGGTGTTCAGTACATATACTCGGTACGGTTCGGATTTATTTATCCTCTCCTAATCATATTACGAAACCTCGAGCCGCGTCGCCTCTAATTATCAAACTGAATTAATACGAACGTCGTGTGAATGAAAAATTAAAAAAATATACAGCAATATTCATAGTCTGTTAATAACGACTAATTAAATTTAGTTAATTTTAGTTATTAATTTACTAAATTTAGTTTTATTTCAGTTAGTCGTAATTAACAGACTATGCATACGGCTGTATATTTTTAATTTTTTGTTCACGCTGAAAGCTTAACTAAATTTTGTTAAGCTTTCAGTTAATCGTAATTAACAGACTATGAATTTTTTAATTTTTATTCACAAAAAAAATTATTATTGAATAATTTTATTAAATTTACTTGTTTCTCATTAATCTCATCATTAATCAATTAAAATATTTTAACTAATATCTAGGTTTTTAAAATTGATTCACTTGGTTCGTTTTACTATTTTTTTTATATTTCAACTAGTTTCGGCTTGATGCTGTTTTCAAAAATAATGTACAAAAGAAACATAATTGGGTATATATACAAGTTGTCGGCATTTCAGGCAATAACCGAATTTATTACCGGGAAAATCCGTAGGTCCTCGTTGTCGTTGACCACATTTTTTCCGCCTTTATTGATTTGCTTATTTCTAATCCCTCGCGATAGTTTAACACCAAACCCCTATTACCTGATTGCAACATTTTACAATATGTTGAACTAAAAAAATAATTAGATGCGATGCAATTTTTGTGAAACCATTATTTAAAATATCCTTTCTGTGCTCTTTCAATCTGGTTTAAAAAAACCTGCCCGTCTGTCCAACATAGATTGATCAGAGTCATTACATTTCAACTCATACACTCTACTTTTCTTATTATGACTAATGTCTGTTTTTATTTTATTGTTAATTAATATATTCCCTAGATTAACTGAGTTAGTCAAAATTATGTTATCCTTTCCCTTAATTGTTTTTTTTTATTTTTTTTGTGCGAGATTGTTAATATATTCTAATCTATTCCAGTACGTTATTTTTTTTTCTTTTTGATAATTTGATCTATTAAATGTTGTTTATACCCGTTGTTACTATCTATTGTTTTTATTATGTTTACTTCAATTTCATAATCTGAGTTGCTAAGTGGAATATTAATTAATCTGTGTATAAATGAATGAAACATGCTATATTTAATTTGGTTATGAGTGTTGGAGTTTTCAGGTATTATTGTATCAATAAATGTTTCTTTTCTAAACATTTTATATGTTAATATATTAATATGTGTTGTAGTAATTGTTAGATCTAAAAAGTTAAGGCTGTTGTTAATTTCCTTTTCTACTGTGAACTGAATTAATCTATTCAATGAATTTTGTAAAAAAAATCAAATTAACATTTACCGACTTAAAAAATATAACAATTATTTGTGTGTAATTTATAATTACAGTAATAAGTATTATAATAAATCCAATTTTGGTAATGGATTTTTTGTAGGGCAAAAATCATTAGAAATGCGAATTTGAAAAATAAAAATAATATTAGAAAAAATAACATGCAATACATATTTAACACAATTCATTAAAAAATATTTAGGTTGTTATTTAAAATATAATATATAATACAAACAACACCTCTGTGAAATGTTCCTTCACCATTGAAAAACGTAAGTCGTAAACTTGTCAACGGTACATTTTTCGGGGGAGTGATTTATGACAAACCAACTGACCGACCGATTTCATTTTTCAATAACAATGTAAAAATTATCATTGAAAGTGAATAAAAACTATACAAGCTGTTCACAATTAGTAAAAACATATTTGTGTTTTCTATAAAATTACGAATTAAATAATATGTATTTGGCAATTAGAGTAAATTAAAAATTCATTGTTTTGGGGTTTGTTATCTGTATCTCTATTTAATTGAGATGCAAAACTATTTTGTTAATATATATTTGAAGCATTGCTGATTTTTTATAAGAAGTATGAATCAAGTTGTTTCACCTTCCTAATATACATAACGCCACAATTGTAATAACATGAATTTACGTATATATATATACAGAGAGGTTTTTTTATCAGAATACATTTCCCCTATGTATACCTGCAAAATACGCGAATCAAATGCATTAGTGTATGTGTGTTTAGTTGCCTATAACACGCAACTGAACACACATATGTCAAATGCCAATTAGGCAACTAAACATGCACACATTAAGCGGTTCAATGCGTTTGACTCGCGTTTTTTTGCATAGGGGAAATGTATACTGATAAAAAAACCTCTCTGTATATTTATATATATATATATATATATATACAGAGAGGTTTTTTTATTAGTATACATTAGGGGAAGTGTATACCTGCAAAACGCGAGTCAAATGCATTGAACCGATTAATGTGTGTATGTTTAGTTGACTATTTGGTATATTTGTGTTCACTTGCGTGTAATAGGCAACTAAACACAAATACATTAATGCATTTGATTCGCGTATTTTGCAGGTATACATATAATGCATGTATACTGATAAAAAAAGCTCTCTGTATATATATATATTTCTATTTACAATGTTGTTTAATTATTGCTTTATCTTTGTTAATAATAAATAAATAAATATTTTTAAGTTAGGGGGGGGGGTGAAAGGTTTGTTTTTCATTTTTTTTTTAAATTATATTTTACTTTTTTTAATTTTTGGTAATTTTTAATTTTAATGTAATTATTATATCATAGTAATTATGTTTAAAAAAATAATACATTATTAATAATATATATGATAGTAGATAATGATTAAATTCCATTTAAAAAATATTCTTGCCTGCGCTTCTAAATTCCTATACTCTAAATTTCTACAGAAATGTAAAAAAAAACTCCTTATCGTCAAGCATGACATCGGTTTCCATATGCTCCACCCACCGAGCGCATTCCCGTGTGTCTTCACCAGTTCGCCACGTAGCGGCAGGCTTTTACGGGCCTATTTTTTTAATTTTTTAACGCCAAATAATTAATTAATTATTCATTTTAGAATATTTTTTTTTTTTCAAATAAAAGATATTTTAAATATTGAAGCCAATTGCGAGCTAAGCTTTTTTATTAAAAAATCCTTCTATTAAGACCAAATTATTTCATTATCTCTCTTATCAATCAATAAATATTTTTTTTGAGTTGGCTTGCACAACCTGATGACATTTCATATAACTTTTATTTGAAACTTTTTTTCTAATATGAATAGTAATGACGGAATCTGGCGACAAAATTTGGACATGGTAGTCTTCCCTCTTAATGTCCCTGTCTATATGCAAAAAATATCATCAACATATCTTTTCCAAAAATGGATGTGTTTACTTTCTGGTTGTTTTAATCATTTATTCTCAAAATCATCCATAAATATTTCAGACATTAAAGATAACAAAGGTGATCACATTGATAATCCATATAATTGTATGTATATATTGTCATTAAATTCAAAATAACAATGATTAACAATGTTTATCAAACAATTAAATTCAGTTTTGTGTGTCTCTAGATTAGAGGTTTTTTTTCTTTTAAAATATTTTTTAAATCTTTTGTCGGATTTCATGTAGAAAGACTTTTCACATCAAATGAAATTAATTTACAATTAGGTGGACATGATATTTCTTTAAGTTTACTAATTCTATTGTATTCTTAATTGAATGTTGTGGTTTGAAAATAATGAATTGCGGAATTAAATTATTTAGAAATTTGCACAATTTGTACGTCGGAGCATACAAATAAGATACTACCGGTCTTATAGACACTCCTTTTTAACACTCGTAAAGAACAGGTGCTTTAGGGTTCATTACTATCAAGTTTAGTCTGTCTCTATCTGATATTAAATGTGTGTTCTGTTTTAAAACTTTCTTGAGTTCTGTCTGAAATTTATTGGTTTGGTCTATTTTTATGTTTTTAAAATTATCAGTTTTAAATAACTTCACTGTTTTTTTTTTCATGTAATCAGTTTTATTAATTATTGTTACAGTGTTCCCTTTATCAGCTTTACACAGAATTGAGTTATTATTCCTTAGTTTATTTTAATGGTAGTAATTATTTGGCTGTCTGCATTACGGAATTTACTTTTATAATGTGATTTTTTAAGATTTGCAATAAGTTTAGATATATTACGTTTTGCAATTGTTCTTTCTTCTGCATCGGTTATTTTGATAAAAATTGTCTCTGAGTTTATTCCCACTGTCTCGAGTGCATATTTTGATGTTATTTGTGGACTGTATTTTGTACATTATTCTTGAAAATGGCATCAAGCCGAAACTAGTTGAAATATAAACAAATTTTAGTAAAACAAACCAAGTGAATCAATTATAAAAACCTAAAAATTATTAAAATTAAACCGTTGCAATACGCGGGCATGCAGCAACAAACATCTATTGCATAATCCAATACCTAGAGTGGTTTTTGTCCGGGACTACTTGTTTAAATGGATATTTGTCAAAAACTTCAGTAATATTTGCAGAAATGAAAAAGGGAATGATTGATTTTTATTGATCATTTTCAATATTTTCTTTATTTAATTTTAATTAAAAAAAACTGCAAAAGTCTGAAACATCTTCGCTGTTAATTCAAAACAACTTTATAACTATAAGATTAGATAATCGCGATTAATGACTGTTAAAGTTCGTTTTTTTTAATATGACCTTTAATTTTAAAATTTCAAGAATTTAGTTTTTGATACAAACTAAATTCGTGTTTTAAGTTATGGGAAGATTACTCAACTGTTATCTTGTAACCCAAACTTTTAATTTGTTGGTTACGTAAAGTGAAACGTGATACAATGCAGTAACATAACAATTCAATTTAATAATTTTTCAATGTGAGTCATTTATTAAAAAACAATTCCGTTGCGTTCTTACAAAATTATTCACGATCTGTTCGATTCGTATGTTCAAATTTTAAGAAAGTCTTAAATTTAATTGACAAGTTATTAATTATATTTCACTTATACGTCACGTATAATAAATTATAATTTATTAAAAAATAATAGGAAAATATTTTTTAATGTTGCTTTAAGTTTCTTATTATTATTATTATCCTTTATTTTCCCAACAGATATATATATATATATATATATATACATATCCAATTACAGAGAAATTAGTATTATACAATGCTATGCTAAATAAACATAGCTCGTGTTTGAAGTTATTATATGTATTGTTCATGCGTTTCACTTAATTACTTATGTTTTTGTATTATATGTGTATATTTATTTTTTTGTAATATTCATACTTACTCTATAGGAATGCTTACTCATTCTGTGTCTGTATTTAAATAAATAAATAAATAAAAATCGATTGCCGACGTCTCAAAATTTCTATGATAAAGAAATCAAACAGACCTAGTATTATTTGTCATCCGCAGCAAAAACAATGGTTGAATCAGCAAAAATACCCTAAATTTGGTCAAGTAAAATAAAACAAAGCATATATAATCGGAGAATGATTAATTTACTGTAATTAAAAAAGTATTTAGCCCACGTCACATAAACCTAAATAAAAGATGTTCCAGATAGGAAGTCTCGATAATCGTTTTTCTTTTTTCTTATTTTATTTAACACGCCGATTTGGGTGGGCTCCGTTGACGTCGACCAAAAAGTCTTGTAAGATAAGCAGTAAAACACCGTGCTGCTACCCCTATATTTCAGCAGGGTGCAAACCGCCCATAAACCAGCCCGAAACGTCCCGAAAGAAATGTAGATCCGGAGATTACAGATTGGTTTACATTTTATCGGCAATTAAGTGTTAATTGAAGTTGTGTAATGATAACCATTAAACGTTATTTATTGCCCAACTAAGTAGAATGTGTCAGCTCTACTCCGTTTTCTAATTACGAATTAATTACCCGCTTTTAATTGATTAATTAATAATTATTGTGAGTGTGTGTTTATTCGGTTAATCATTGCCCATTTATTTCATCTTCTTCTTCTTTCCATTCCGAATCATCCTCTTTCCGAATCCGGATCATTAGGTGGATATATTTCACTGGATTACGATGGACGCGTAAAAGGCTCGCCATGTGTGGTATATTTTATACGTTAATCCATAATCTGATCGCTATTTGATACTGTCGTTGCTGTTATACAAGCCGTACCTACGCCATTTTGGGTTAATTTGAATGAAAATGGTGCCCGATCTTGATTTACATTTATAAAGACACGGTAGTAACACCCGATATCTCCGCGAGATATCTCTCGAGGATTATTTGAGCCCACTCTAAACGTACGTACAAACACACGGACTGTTTTGTAATCGTTTACACAAAACAAATATTTTTTTACGAAGGAAATTAATTTATTTTAAATTATTGTTGAAATGTTTGAATCACAGTACGAACTAAAAAAGTTATTAATAATTTTAATTTTGAAATGTTTGTAGTTCATATTGTATAAAATAAATATAAATAGGTTATTGAAAATCAACCAATAAAACAATTAAACACAGAAACTTGTCGAGAATTTAAAGTTATTAAATCTAATCTGCGTTTTATTTATTTTATTGGTTGATTTTTAATAATCTATTCATATTTATTTTTTAAAAAAGGTAATTTTTATACACATACATAATTCAGTAATTAATAATAGAAAAAATGATTTATTTACTTGGTCACAGTTATTTATTTTTTATTTCTATTATTAGACATTTGTTAAAGTACTTATGTAACATAAGTCATTATGTCACAGTAGCTAAAGGTAAAATAATTTATTAATTAATTATTTTCAAATTCTTTTTATTTAATTTAATTCAGTAATTTATTATTTTCACCCAATTGTCAGATATGCAGTAAACTTTTTTGTACTATCACGCAAGTTTATTGTTTTGTGTTGGTGAAAAACTCATCGGCGAGTAATTCATTTTCTGTTGTAAAAGACGCCAATATCCGACAATTAAAAATAACAAAATTAATTCTTTAATATCAGGAACTTTTCCCAATAAAATGAAGTGCTTTTTAATTTCACTAACATTTAAATATCTTGAGGCGTTAGGTACTTTTGATGTTAGTGAAATGTTTTTACAATAAATTGCATTAAACTTTTTTATTTTCTAACAAATAATTACACTATCAAAAAGACAAAATAATAAGCATGATCAAATCTAATGCAAAAATATTTTACTCACATCAAGAGTACCTAATGCATGGAGATGCCTTAAATTATGGTGTATGCCGGATTAAGCTCAAAAATGTTTATTGTTCATTTAAATGTATTTTTAAAAAAAGAACATATTTTTCCTCTTATTAGCATAGACCGAGCTATCAATTTTAAAATATGTATATTCAAGTCAAGTCACGCCGATATTTGCTCAGATGTTCTTTTCAGAAATGCACAGTCTAGCTGTTTGCACAATAATTAGTGCTTTTCTAGGTCCGCGTTTGTACTACATTTAGCACATGTAAAACCAGAGTAGCCGAGTACAATTTCGAGGCGGAGGCGAGCCCTGTTTTCACTGCCAATATTTACCCGCCTTTGAGGCCGCTGCGACGCGATCAAAACATTTCGGAGCTTATTGTCACGTCCCCGACAACCCAGGTAGAGTAACATAACGTAACGTGCTGCGGTTAGAAACAATACGATTTTTGGCGCTGTAACTTATTCCTGTGCTTATCTTACCTGAGAAAAAAAGAACACTCCGCTGGTGGTGAAATATTGTTATTTTTTCTTCTTCTACTTCTATTCGTCTTTTCTACAGCAGATCGCTCTGGGAGATAAAGATTGCCATTCTGTCCGACCCGTATAAATCGCGATGATAAATGAACGCTCTTTTCGAGCGCCCTTATGAGGTTTTTTTTCGGAATTACCCACATCTGGGCGGAATCAGATGTTTTATTTAGCGGGGATAAATATTTGTGGAAGCTTATCTTTACGAATAATGCAAATATATCTTTTTTTAGTGAGCACACATACGTTCGAAACAATACCGTGGGATATTTAAATATAGATGTTTCAATCAAGAGAAAAATCATGTCTCTACAACGAAAGTATTTATTAATTTTATGCAATATATTGATTATTACTGAATGGTAAAAGCTAAAATCAAAAAAAAGAAAAAAATACATATAAATTGATTTATAAATAAATTTATAAACATTTTTTTTAATTAAACAAAATTGAAAGCACACAATGTTAACTTAAGCATAAAATATAGTATAAGCAAAATATAAGTTTATTAATAATGAAATAGAGTCACCATTATTCTAAAAAAAGGATTCATTCACTTGGTCGCAGTTATTTTTATAAATTAATTAAAAACAATTTGAATATAATTAAGTAATAAATTATTTCCCTTTAGCTACTGTGACATTATGACTTATGTTACATAAGTACTTTAACAAATATCTAATAATAAACACAATAACAATATTCAATTATATTTTTATTTAATTCAATTAATCTTTTTCTCATTAAATTTATATTTTTTATTATTATATCTATTAAGTTTAATAATTTCCATTACTATATATTTATATATATATGTATTTAATGTATGAATTTATATCCTAATTTAATTTAATTTGTACTGTAATTGGGTTAACCTGTTGAACAATAAAGATATTATTATTATTTGCTGTTGAATAACAATAACTTATTAAATGTCACCATTAATCTAAAAGTCATATTAATGAAAAATACAAAGAACAAAAATTGAATATGATTTTTTAGAAAATTACTTAAAAAATAATTACGTATAAAAAACACATAATCTGAAAAAGATCTAGATCCATATAAAATCACACCATACCTCAATATAAATACAAAATTTGTATGATAGAGAAATATTAATGTTTTCCTTTCTATTATAGTCTTCAAAAATCTTAATGTGCAACACATAAAGTTACTTTTTTATATGATCTAAGGAATTTTAAGAATTGCCTCTTAATTCGCTCTAACCTTATTGACCCATTATTGTAATAGGGAACCCATACAACAGATTTATGGATTTATGCAGCGTGGTGCCATTTCTTGCCACAGGTAGTCGAATTTGCAACTAAATTTCCAAAACCACCATCATACTTAATATATTTTTAGACTTATCCAATAATTTATTGCTCATTTTTATATTATATAAATTAATCAAATATAATTGATGCGATTGAGTGAGATGGGAGCAAACGCATTGCTTACTTAATAATTACTCCACTTTAATGTGGGTTTAAATATAGTGTTCTATAGAAATTATTAAGGTTGCGGTTTAGTGGAAAGAAATAGAGCTATTCTTTTGTATTTCATAATATGAATGTGTATTTATATTTTTTATCTACCAAGTATAAAATGTCAGTCTAAATAAAAAATAAATCGTTAATTTTCGTGTATTACGTCAATTTACTAGTTTAAGTTAGAAAAGAAAATTGTAAGATATAATGAAATTAATAGGTCGTGTCTGCTAAGTTATTTGAATGCAGAATTTAGTGAAATCCTTTAAATTTTCATTGCACAAGTTTTTATCAGCAAAAATTTAATTTAAAAGTTGCTATAAATTTCATCAATTTTCATTGTTTTTCATAATTATTTTTCACAGAAAGTAAACATTAAAATAATTTTTAATTTATCTGATGAAATTCCTGCTTATTTTAAGATTATTTTAATGTATAATACAATATTGTTCATTGATCACAACAACAATCTAACTCAAATTAGTGATTGCCCATATTTGTATAGCTATCTCTTTCTTCTAAACCGCACCCTTAAGGTATCGGCTATAAATAGTGTGAAAAATCAGAATATTTGTTTTGGAGAGAGGATACGTATTACTCTTTTCATTAACAGATTTATACTATGTAATGCAAATTTTTATTTATTTATTTATTTATTTACGAACATCGCCTATTTAACAAAATCTGTTATATAATAACAACAAAAAATATATAAAATAAAACTACAAATAAGTATTATACACCCAATACTGAAAAAATAAATAAACACAAATGATTGCTAAAAAAAGTATACAACTAAATAATACAGCTTGATGAATAAAAATATGAAAATGGGAATTAGATTGTTTAAAATAAAGTAATATTTTATCATCCTGACGATAGGATTGTGATTTTCATAGTTAGAGTAATGAAATGTATTTGAAATAATACTCTAGCCCTAGTGGTTTTAGTAATGCAAAAATGTCAAGGACTGAGAGTAAATTAAACCGTTAATTAGTTTAAATGCGAAACACAAGTTGAGCATAATTCGCCGAAATTCAAGCAAGCTCAAGTTTAGAAGTAGCATCCTGGAATGGCTAAAAGTAGTGCGAGAATGACCAAGTAATTTAAAGTGAGAAATTAATCTTAAAAAATTGCTCTGGACCATTTCTATCTTATCAGTTGACTTTTAGTGGAAAGGACTTCATATTAATGAATCATACTCCAAGTGGGAACGTATAAAGTGATATATATATATATATAATCTATGTATATATATTTTTTCTGAGTCTCTATGGAGATCTCAGAAACTATAAAAGAGAGAAACGGTCAAATGGGCAAAGAAGTACAAATTTGCGAGCTGACTAAAAAGCTACTTGTACAATTTTCAAAAAAGTTAAGGATAACTAGATATTTTGAAAAAATGTCACAATTGACGATTTTTTAAATCGATTTTTCATGGTTATTAATAGAGATAGAATGAAACTTTAAAGGACAAAATTTTATATAATTTTATACTAAATAATAAAATGTTATAAGATTTTTTTAGTGATATTATTTTTCGAGATATAACAACGCAAATTTACATATTTTTTTTTTTAAACGGAAACGATAGTTGATTTTGTTATCATAAGATAGAGTTTTTTTCCCCATTAATGTCATATACATAATATGACATAAATAGGAAAAAGTATTTACTCACTTGGTTACAGTTATTTAAATAAATTAAATAAAAATGATTTGAAAATAATTAATAAATTATTTCCACATTTCGTTCTGTGACTTTTGACTTACGTTACTCAAGTATGTTAAACAAATGCACATTAAAACAACTACTTCCCGGGCAAATAGTCTGCCGGACATTGAATTACATAATGTACACCTGCTGCTGCATATCAATAAAATATTGCATAATGCAAGAATTTTTGATCCGAGAAAAATTTAATGCAAAACAACAAAAAGAACGTTACTTAATATAAGCCCATCTGCAGACAAGTGTTTCGGGATCTATCCCTCGTCAGTACAACTCTGCCTTACATAACTTAAATATGTTAAAATAAATCAATTAAATTAATTCAACTATACTCAGTCAAATTAAACGTTGTTTAACCTACTTACATAACGTAAGTCAAAAGTCATAGAGATAAATATGGAAATAATTTATTAATTATTTTCAAATCATTTTTATTGAATTTATAATAACATACTCATTTTTTAAATAGCTTAGTTATTAAGTATTTTCTATTTTATTTACACTAAAAAAAGTAATCCATGAAACAATGACAGTTGTAAAACAATTGCGGTTGTTTCTAAGCTTTAGAATTGTTTTATTTCTGTTAAATAAGTTTATTTCGTGTAGGAAGAAATGCACTATTTCCATGGCCACTTAGATCAACCTAGATGTACGTTTTAACTTTTTTGATTATTTATCAAAATTAAAACTAATTTTTGCATTAAAAACAAGTACATTTTTATTTTTAATAAATTAATATGTGGCAATCAGATTAAACAGAAAAAAACGTCTTTCATATGATGACAAAACCAACTATGGTTTCCATTTATATCTCGAAAACTAATGTTAGCAAAAAATATGTTATAAAATTTTATTATTTAGTGTAAAATTATCTAAAACTATTTCCTTTATATTTTTTGTATCTATAGTAAAAACCGAGAAAAATTGATTTAAAAAATAGGCACTTTTGTCATTTTTCAAAATTTCTAGTTACCCTTGACTTTTTGAAATGTTACAAGTAGTTTTTTATTCAGCTCGTAAATCTTCTTTGCCTATTTAACCGATTCTTAATCTCATAGTTTCCGCGATCCTAATTGAGTACACGAAAGATGAACTAATATTTTTAACAGATAATCTTAAATTCAGATAAATTTAACAATTAGAATATGTATCTTTTTCGTGCGTAAAGTAATATTTTAGCATATAGTCGTATGTACCAAAGAATTTCTTTTTGTTCTCCTAAATATAATAATGCTTTAAAAAATGTATCAACGTTGAAATATTGACGAAACTTCATTTTTAACCACTTATTGCTTTTTAGTTTTAAGATTTACAGATTTATTACAGAAAATACTACTGCATTACACTGTATAGTGATGATAAAGGTTATATTTCAGAGCTTGGGTATTCGATATCGGAATTTTAAGCTTAATTTGTCATTTCGCCATTGTACAAGACAATTTTAATGTCTTTAAATTATGTAAGGCAGAGCTGTACTGACGAAGGATAGATCCCAAAACACATGTCTGCAGATGGCCTTATATTAAGTAACGTTCTTTTTTGTTTTTGTGTTGCATTTTTATCGGATCAACATTTTGTTGCATGATTCGACGAATAATGTTAATCCATTGATAATGGTCACTTTGTGACTGAAATGTACATTTGGTAATCCAAATAAAAGTGTGAAGAAGGTTATTAGTGCTTTATTCGTCGAATTAATTTGATCTTCACGTAACTCAATCAATCAATTCGTTGTATGATGCAATATTTCATAGATATGCAACAGCAGGTGTACATTACCCTACCGGATATTGAATTACACAAAGTCCGGGGGGTATTTGCCCGGGAAGTAGTTGTTTTAATGTGCATTTGTTTAACGTACTTATGTAACGTAAGCCAAAAATCACAGAGCTAAATGTGAGAATAATTTATTAAATATTTTCAAATCATTTTTATCCATTTCTTCCTTTTCTGGCAATGTGAAGGTTTATGAAATTTTTGTTGAAGTGATAATTTTCTTCTTTCAAATGATTGGCACATGTTGATGAGTTTTTATTATTGAGGGATGCTTTGTGATGTTCATTAATTCCTTTCTCAAATGATCTCTATGTTTGTCCATATATAAATCTTGGGACAGTCAGCACAATTTAACTGATAATTTCATTAACGTTGTTCTATCTCCGTTCTTTTTTTTGTTCTGTATTTTTTGTAATCATGAATTAAACAAATAACAAGTTTTTTTTAGTAATCAACATAAAATTGGGATTATGATCTTTTCTGATGTATTATAATACAGATTTCGAAATGGTTTGTGCTCGAATGATATATATAGGGTGGTGCTATTTGGATGTTTTAATTGAAAAAAATCTATTTTCAGACTAGATACAGAAAAACCGACTTAGGATACTCGGCGTTTTTCGATTTTTTTGTCATTTATAAAAACCGCTGTGACTCTTTCATTTATAAAAATAATGTATTTCTGCAAAAAGGCACTTTATTAAGCAAAATTCAATGGTATACTCAGAATTTTTCTACATATCACGGTCTTATCATAGTCCATGGCCTAAACGAAATATTGACTCTTTGATATTTACAACAGCATATGAATCATATTTGAAATTAATGGAGATAATGCGTTTTTTTTTTAATTTTAATAAAGTTGGTTCTGGAAAATCACAAGAAAGGTTATTTAGGCCACTGCCGATTATGATGTTCATATAAAAAAAACTATAACTAACTAATTGTGCTATTCTCTAAAAATATTCATAGTCTGTAAATTTATTATTATTATTTTAGCGTATGAAATACACGTTTACCAATTCACTTAAGGGTAAATGATTTTAGTTTAGATTTTAATATTATCTTTGTATAAAATGTACACATATATACATATGCAGGTAATTGCATGTAAGATTCTTTCGCCAAGAAATGTGTAGCTTTCTTGGCGAAAGAATCTTATCAACAAGCAGCAGGAAGCTCTTCCAGGATTTCAATGAGTCAGACATCTGTTAGTCGTTCGAATTTACAGACTTATAGATGCAGTACTAATGCCTGATTGAATTAAATTTCCGACAACAGTTGATGAAAGTGAAAAGAATATTTTATGAATTATTCAATTTTCGGGGAGTTCTTGGATGCATCGATAGAAATATAATATGTTCAACCATATAATAACAAAACATATTCAAAATAAAATATTAACAAAAATAAAAATAAACAAATTAAACATTAGAACGATAAATTTGCATCAAAGTTGAAAGTAGGATTTTGAAATTTATATTTCGCAATTTCAAACTTAAATTTCGCTGCTTGCAATTTTAATAGTTTTTCTATGAGTTGATGTTTGTCTTTCGAATCATTTTTATATTCGGTTAACATCTCTTCGCCGATCGTTTTAATTGAACGATTTTCTTTTGTTGTCTTCTATTTCTTCTTTTCCAAATTTATAATTTTAACTACATTTGTATCTTGAGAAAATAATTAATTTCTCCGCACTGGAATTTATTTCAACATCCATCTTGAAATGCTGATTATTTTTTCTCCCGAATATTTGACATTCGGACCATCGAAATTATTTTGCATTAACTTTGTTAGATCCAGGAACAGTCATCTTTCCCCATGCAGCAAGCCCTCGGTCTTCCAGTATAGATAATTTTATTATATCCGCTTCTCCTCTTCCAGTCTGCAATTGACTCTACGATTTTCCTATATTTTGCTCTTGTATTATTTTTTCAATCTCTAGAAAAAATAATATAATTATGATGGCATTATTAGTGTCATACTTTTATCCATTATTTTGTTGATAAACATGGTCCAGAGTCACAATAATTCAACTTTAATATAAGTTCATTTCCAACATTTTTTCTATGTTATCCGGAGAAACACATATTTTATAATGTACGAAAAATTGTGCATTTTTTTGTTTTTTTCACAGGAAAGGCGCTAGGAAAGCCCGACGCACTGTTGCAGGACCCTGTATATAAATATCGAAAATATTTTTTGGCAAACACAATAGTTCCATGCGGGTTTCCGTTGTTTCTCAAATTACATAAAAAATGTTCTACTAGTTTCTCGGTTGTACTGTGCCGAATGTAACATATAACACTTCTTTCCTTCTATTTATTCCAAACGTTTTATTGCATTACGTTAAAGCTAATATAGAGGATCAGAACCTCTGACGATTTTCTCCGTAAATTATACTGGAATAACTTATATCAGACAACCGGCGATAACTCGCAATTTAAACGTAGAGAATACACCGTCCGTCCATCGAGTCCGCAATAAACAAAGAGCGCAGGTGTGATAAACAAACGATCGGAACGGAATTATCCGTGGCGTGTTTTCCGCGACAAAATACTTTTCGCGCTCGCCGGCCGGGATAAATTGAAACTCGCGCGCACAATTTGCGCAGAGCCGACGGAGCGAGAAGAAGAACGGCAATAAATAAGGCCGATCGATCTATCTGCATAATAAATGTTTATTCAAGAGTTTTATAATCGGGCCCCGTGTTAAATCAGCGCCGGGCTGCCGCGTATCGTGTACCTACAAGAACTCGACTGAAGAACCGTGGTGCTGCCCGTGTGTGGCCCCAGCGGTTCCCATCCTGGATCTGGACAATCCCACGCAGTATCCTATAATACATCGCTAAATAAATACCCCCTGATTACAATAAAATCCATAAATAAAATACAATTTGTATTCAAAGCAAATTTCTGGATACAATCAATATTTTTCCTTATAATATATTTCTACCACTTATAACAGAATTCTCTGCATATTAAATACTCGTACTTTATTGTCAATATTAACATTTTTAAAAACCCTAGCCATTTCAATTAAATGTGAGATTTAATTGACGAAACTTTAAATAGTTTTGAGAAATAGGGAAATCTATTAACATTTAGTGTAATTTATTTGAAAAACGAGAAATGTAATTGAAAAACTCTGTAGATTTTTTTAAAACTATTTACTAGAAAAAGATAGATTGTAACTTTCTCTAGCAAATAGTAACTTAAAGAAGTAGTAGGCACTTGCCCATATATAAAAAAAATAACAATCCAGTTATTTTTGCATGAGTTGGTGCATAAACTCAATGATTCAGTCCTTTATACCAGTCTTATCCATTATGGTTAAATCCGTTGTGTGGCGTACGACAACACCCTTTTAATTCCACCCAAAATAAAACCAGCTCAAATTTGACCGCTCGAACGCTTCAGGCGGCCACATCAAAAACCGATTGTACGCACTCAAGTATCAATTACTTACCGAAACATTCGTAGAAACTCTCTTTTTGTCACTAAAAACGTATTTATCCAAGCAGATGTTCCCTTTTAAGGCCTCCTGCCACTAATTGTGCGTAAAGTGGTCAGCAAACATTAAAACGGACCGCCCGGGCGATTCACGCACGGAAGCTATTTAGCTATAATACCAAAATAATCACGCTGGAAAGTGTGAGAGAGAATGTGAAACAGAAACCAACAAAAAAAAAAAGAAATATAAAAAAAGAAAATGAATGAAAGAAACATCCATATAAATTCAGCGCGAAGCACCGTTAGAATTGCGAGGGCGGATTCGATCCGTTTCGTTGTTGCTCTATTACATTACACGCGCAGATGAGATCCGAACGGAGATCGGGTGTTTTATGTTTGTCTTCTCGGACATCGCAATGCAACTAATGCGGAATTGTTCGCGCCCGCCACCGGCTAAACAATCCTGGATAGGAGAACAATACACACGCTTCAAATCGGCGAAAATCTGTCCCAGATCGAGGATAATAAATACGCGCGCGCGCTTCGGTATGCGGACAGAGAGTAACGCTTTTTCTTTCCCTCTTCGTCTTGGGAATAGATAAATTGCGGATTGTAAATGCTAGGAAGAGATTTCATGCCGTTTTCTTAATGAGATTTACATTGTTTACGAAATCATTTTACGTTTAAATTAATTGATAAAAACTTCAGGAGAAATCATTATTTGAAATTATTAGTTTCCATGAATACAGTTCATTACCAAACTTTTAAAATCCAATGCAGAATTAGAAAATAAAATAAAAAATTATTTACAACTTTAATAGTAGCTGTAATATCCCAAACACATATTAATGTAATTTTTATTCTAAAAATAACATTGAATCCCCTCTTAATATCCGGCTATTGCAAACATTGTAAAGGTGTCTTTAACATATGAAATCAGGTCGTACATTTGAAATTATGTTTAAAGAACGTCAACGAGAATATTGTTAAAATAAAATATTTTGAGAAACGTCAACCATTTATCATAAATAACCATATTTTCGTTAATGATGTACTTTCAGTAATCTATATATACAAACATTTTTATTCCCAAAGAATACATATATATATATATTTTAATATACAATACATGAAACAATTTAAAACAAATATATATTTTTAACATAAACGGCTATCGACCGGAGGTCTTTCGGCCTTTAGTAATCTATTTAATCGAAAAAGTCGTAAAATGGATTTACTGGAATCACTCGAAACACACAAAGCTCGAATTAATGCCGGATTTCGGAAATTATTAACCAGATTGGTTTGGCGGATTTTGCTCGTAAAATTTATAGGAAAATATAATCGAAATTATGAGCATTATCCAATAACACAGGATATTATTAGGATTAATTTTCAATTTATACCTTCCCCGGACTCTTGCGAAGGGATTGTAAAAAAAATCGAATCGCCAATTTCAATGAATATGAGCGTTTTGTTGTACCCTGAGTCCATTTATTTATTTATTTAATCAACCAACGGACATGGTCCAATTACATATTGAAATTTAAAAAAAATCTGTAATAAACACAATAATCAACAATACATAAAATATTGACAAAAAAACAAAAACAAGACTGTAAATTCAAATTACATGGCAAATAAAAGTAAACCAAGAAAGATACTCAACAATCAAGTTGCGGAATACCTTCGCAGATTTAACATTAAAAATACCAACATCCCGATGTTCATTCATAACTCGATTATATGTGGAGCACATAGAATATATCGGCGATTTAACCATTACGTTTTAGTTTTGGGTTTTGGAAGCTGAAATAGATGTTTGGATCTCACACTGCAGGGCATTAATATATTAAGTTACTCCAACAATTCAGGGCAATCAATTTGACCATTGAGTATTTTATACAGCGTAGTCACTAAATTCGACTTTCGGTGACATTCTAAGGAGTACATTTCAAATTCACCCATCAAGGCTGCATAATTATAATTAAGGTCAGGATAAGTCCCGTACTTCTAAAATGGAGATACTTAACAAACCTCTTTTGTAGAGCTTCAATCATCGCGGAGTATTTAGAGTAGTGCGGATTCCAAACACACGAAGCATACTCAAGCTTACTGCGCACAAATGCAAAATAAAGGGTCTTGATAGCACTAACATTCCTAAATGATTTACAATTCCGTATTATAAAACCCAAAGAACGGTTGGCAGTAGAGACAATTTTCTAAATATGATTAATGAAAGATAAATGATCGTCAAATATCACCCTTAAATCTTTAAACATAACAAAACGGGATAATATGGTACCATTAAATATTATAATCATAAGCGACTCTAGATCTGTTCTTAGTATATGACATAACTTTGAATTTACCCACATTCAAGGAGACATTGTTATCCTTACACCAATTAACCTTTATCTCAAGATTATCTTGCAAATGCTGGCAGTCATTCTGAGAATATATGGAATTAAACAATTTAAGGTCATCTGCAAATATTAAGATATTATGAAAAATGTTTTCAGCTATATCATTTATGAAACAATTAAATAAGACAGGTCCTAGATTAAATCCTTGCGGAACAACAGAAGACGCGATAAATTGATTAGACTGATATCCCTTGTATTCCACAACTCAACGTATGTTATTAAGATAACTGTGGAATAGATTACATAGACTAGTAGAAAACCCAAGATGTTTTAGTTTATTTATTAGGATCTGTAGGCGGTTGAGATATTAATGAGCAATTCATTAATTAATATAGGGGTGTCCTCGTTATCCTTTTCAAGTAATCCTTCAACGACTAGGTTATTTGCTCTTTGTTATTTATCAATATGATTGAGAGCACGACGAACGTCCTGATGTTCATTTTCAGAATATTAAGGTGAGTTTTAAGACTTTCATTTTCCTTACGAAGAGGCTCGATTATATTATTAATGGGTAGTTAATTCATGTGATTTTTCAGATTTAAGACGTGTCATTTCCATAAAAATCTGCGTCAATAACTCTTTGTTGGTTATATCGCTCATTATATAGATGAATTATATAACAAGAAAATTCACAAAAAGAATAGGGATTAGGGACAAAAAAACAGGGGCACCCTTCACACTGGACGATCGTTTACAGTGACTAACTTATAACGAACACAATATAGACCACGGAAAAAACACATAAGAAACAGTAGGAACATAGAAGGATATTATCAATTTATAACTCTGAATAAAGACGATCTGAATTAATTAACGTAGTTGTTAAACTATTCATTCATTGAAAGAAATTTATTTTATTCTTATCAATGCATTGAAATAAAATATATTTTGCGGCCTCTCCGCAAAAAAAAAACAGATAGCGATCAAAAAGGGTTATCCGGAGCATTCGATAGTAATAAATTAAATTAATAATTACCGTGAATGCTGTGAGTGTATCAATATGAAACTTTGGCACTGGATATTAGACACAAAGCAAATACCGCTTACCCAAAATTATTAATTATTGATGAATATAACCCTTCAAAACATTAATTAGAAACGGGCCACTACACAACACGAGTCTTGTCGCTGCAAACTGTTTTGAAAAATATTTGTGTACACAAAAATGGCTCAATGGATTGAATCCAAACGTCATATCCAAGCTTTTTATAACAGTGGACAGATCTGACAAGCTTTTGGTCACAATCAAAACTTATTAAGTGCAGCTTTACTCTTAGCGTTTTTTTTTTTTTTAATTTTTCAAAATCGTTACGCAAAAACTGATCACATCGAAGAATGTCTCAAACAAAATTTGTTTAACTTGAGTGAGTGAGTATTTTATTAACTTTTTGTTGTATCATCTTTAATTCTTGAGTTATACTCCTAGCGATTATTCATTTTTTTATTCTGATAGAAAAATATTCTAAATAAAAGTTCTAGATCTTGAAAAACTAAATACTTTATGTTATATAACTTTTATTGTGAAATCTTTAATTTTTATGTTATAAGTGGAAAACTTTCGAATGCCTCATAAATTTTCTTAAAAATAAACAATTATTTTTATGTCAAAATGCTTTCATATTTCAATAACTCAGTAAATCTATCGCACCGTACTAAAAATTGTTCAAAAAATGAACATGATGAACAAAAAATAGAATGGGGAAATGTAAAGCTATTATAAGGTAATAATTAAGAAAAATAACTTGTAATATTCTTCCGAAATTTTTGACTTATTCTTAACCAGGTGGCAGGGGGAATAAACCATGAATTTAATAATAATAATAATAATAGTTTATTTGACGGATATATCCTCTTTAGAAAAGTAATACATATAAATTTAAACATTACAATAAATATAAAAAAAATATAAAGACACATCACACTTGTCACACAATATAGCACATTTCACCTCATTGGCAAACATATTAAAACTAACTCCAAAAATATTAACTCTGTTATGATATTTATTATTAATGTTAATCATTCTCGTCAATGGACTATTCATAGCATAGTTAACTCTATGAAATTCCTTAGCTAATAATGGTGGAAGTCTAGTAAATCTGCACGGAACATACAATTTGAACATTTTTAAAATAATTCAACAATTAATTAGTACATTTAACATTTTAAAAGCGAATGATAAGTGCTAATAATTTCTTCGAGAGGACAGAGTTGGTACCTCAACTAATGATAAACATTCTAGATGGTTTCTATTACTAAAAGTTATATTATTTTTAAAGCACAAGTATTTCATAAATTATTTCTGATTAGTTAAAATATTATTTTCAAAATTATAAATATATTCTTGATGTTTTAATTCAATTAGTTCTTTACATTGTGCCCGAAGTGCGGAAAAATGTAGATAATCTTCCTCTGAGTTTCTTTATACTTCACGTGGGCAATTTTTTTCTGTGTTTAACTAAGTGAATCACTTCGGAAGTAAACCATCTAGGAAGGCTTGATTTCCGATTTACTTTTTTCTTTAAGAACATGTGTATACAGGAATATAATAATAATAATAAACCATTTATTGATCAACAAATTCATTAGATAACACGAATACGGTAGATAACAAAATTAAAAATAATATAACAAAAATTAAAAAAGTACGTACCTATATACAAAAATTATAATTGTTGATCAAAGCGATTGTATTCAACTTCATTAAATGAAATAATCAAACTGATCTTCCATAATTTTGTATACAGATAATCAACTGAATTATCGACAATAAAATCATTTAATATATTATAGTCAAGAGAACTAAGATAGTTTTTATAAAAATATAAAAATTAACAACAGTAAGAGAAAACAGGTTGAATTAAGCGTCTGTGCCATAACAACGAGTATTTTGTAAACGTGACAACAGCACCTTGGTGGCTGTGAGCGAGGATTTAATAGGACGTGAGGGTGACTAAGAAAATTAAAAACAGCAATATTATCACAGTCACTACTGGTTACAGAAAATACGATATTTGTTAATATTGGCGGATGATGTATATCTGGATTTAATAAAGGCATTGCTTCCGAAACAGTAGCGGGGAAGTCAGAAAAACAGATATCAAGACACACATTGTTTATATTCCTAACGATGTTATATTGTGAAAATCCAAATTAGTATAGAGAATCGCACAAAACAGTTGATTTTTACTCTAAAACATGTAGTGATAGTAAACCAGATACGTCATCATCAGATTCCCATTCAATTTTGGGTAGATTATAGTCACCTAGCATAATGCAATAATTATCGCTAAATTTTGATAAAATAGATTTAATGTGATCAAAATGATTTTTAAAATGATCAATATTGCTATCTGGCGATATATAAACACTTCCAATTATCAATCCTTGTATCAGTAGTGCTATCTACACAAATCCATATTTCTTGATTGGTATTATTATCAATTATATATTCTCGACATTTAAATATTTTATTTATGGCAATAAGAACTGCGCCTCCACGTGACTTCGTACTTGTATCAATATTTCTGTCTTTTCTGCATACATTCTAACGAGAGTCTATAAATTCAGAATTAAAAATATTTGGACATTACCAAGTTTTACTTAATATAATTACATCATAATTGTTATTTAAAGTCTATATGAATCGACAAACCACAAAGTTTTGTTCGAAGACCACGGAAATAAAAGATATTCGAGTAATTATTATTACTCACAATTTTTGATTTTACTGAGGGATCTAAGGTAAAAAAGAATTATTTAAAATTTGAGATATAGGTGACTTATTTGGAGGAATAGAAGCAATATTATTGCTTATTGCTGAATTAGTGTTTTAAAGATAAATTTTCTAATTAGAACATTTTTAGGCCACACATCTAGTTTCAATACTTTTTCTGCATCATTTTCTAGCACACCAATTTTGAAAGAATAGTAATTATCGTTTGATGATAAGGCATGGCATATCTCTAATAAATGCAATTTGAGGGCTTCAACAGGGGTATCAGGTTATAGGTTGTTTACATGATACCATTTTCTTGGTAATTAATTTCAACGTACCATTCCATAGAACCAACTATGGTAGGAATTATGGTATGGCTTGAGTTGCCGTACATTGCAACTCAGCAAACATTGACTTTGCTATCACCAGCAAGAAACAACTTAAGTCACTTCTCCGTGAGATAAAGTGATTTCTTTTTCTGATTTTAATCTATTGATTGTTCTATTTGTATTTGAATATGTTTGTCATTTTATATTTATAACTTTTAATTTATTAGCATTTTATAATTATACTTATATTGTAACCCTCCATTATCTTTTAATGTATAGTTAGTATAAAGCAATATGTATTTAAATGGACTTACCGTTAATAAACAACATTAAAACATTAATTTGCAGCTGAACATTGAAATTTAGTTCCGGTATCACGCAGTGCTACATTTCTGGGATGCTTGTTATTATAATTATTGTTGTTAACAAATGTGTTTTTGACATTTACTGTAGAAGAATTACTGCTGATGTTATTAGAAGAAACTATGTTAATAATAGGCTCATTATAGACTCATTATTGATGTTTTGATTAGTATAAGAATCATTATAAGAATCACTTCGCTCCACAAAGCTATGGTTAGAATTACCGAGATCAGTGTTCAATAATGGAACTTTCAATAATTCTTGACCAGAAGATGGACTCGCCAATTTAGTGTTTATTGCCAAGAGTTTCTCCCTCACAACATTAAATTTGTTCGAAATATCTTTATGAATAAATTCAAATTGGGCAACAAAGAACTCGCGGTATTTCTTCATTTCTTCCGATATATACACCCTTATTTCAGTTAATTGATCTTTTAGTGATGCTATCTTTTTTATCAGATTATCATTTTCACTGCGAAAAAAATGACTTCATTTATATTTTCCAGTGTAGGTGTTACTGGAGTAAAGAAGAAGAATGTACATTACATATTATGGTATCAAAATCTCCTGAAGTAGATTGAATACCTGCTGTACGTTCAGAACAGCTCTTATGATAAACATTAAAGCAGTTGCTGCAACGAGAAACTTTCCCTACTAGAGGCCTTTTATATTTATAACATTCCATTATAAATAGTGTAATCAAAATAAAGACTAATGGGGATCAATAAAAGTATTAACAAATATTATCTGCAACGACACAAACGAATACCAGGAATAGACAGGGATACGTGCTTCACACCTGCTGTGCCCGTATTGATAATTAAGCCAGACAAACAAAACTGGGTAATGGTTAGGGACACAAAAGAGAAACAGAAGGTAAATAAACGTATTGCACTAATTAATTATATATAAAAATATAAAAATTAACAACAGTAAAAGAAAACAGGTTGAACTGAGGGTATGTCACTACAACGTGTCAACAGCATTTTAATGGCTGAGAGCGAGGATCTGCGCACGGCTCCTCAATTCCGCACAATCACAGTAGAAAATATGGTTAAGACAGATATAAACAATTGCTTACCAATTTATATTTTATCGATATAAGAAACGCCACTCACACACCAATTCACAAAGATCGCTGCGACCACGAAATACCAATTGCGTAAATATATTAACAGAGGATTATATTGTAGAAACCACTGCACGACTTAATTTAGCGTTGCCAATTTAATTATTTAATTAATCATTTAGGATAGGACCAAAGCGCGCCGATTCATTTCCATGTATGGTTAAAGTAATTTTTGAAAGTAATTTATCCGCTCAGAACATTCTGTTTAACTCTGGAATCTTACGTAAAAAATGAATCAACGAAAATACATCTATATTACTCATGATCTTACGCAAATTGTAAACAAACGGAAAACAGTTCAGGAATTTAAACTGAGGAAACGAAACAGTGAACTTGTCATGCTTAAATATTTGAATATCTTGCCTAAAATCGTCATCCAAAAAACGACAACAACCAACAGATTAAAATAACAAATTGCGCCAGGGAACAACATTTTATGCTAATATCAGTTTTACAACAGCGTACTTCCGAATGGTGAATTCGACGTTATCATGATAATGAAAATTTGGGCATACTCTAGTCTAAAAGATATTGAACTTTTTCCAAGCAACTTCCAGCGACAGAATAGAAGGGCGAGGGGGTTCAATGCTAGTGGCCACCATAGATTTATTAAATACATTAAAAAAAATAAGTGATCATTTTAAACATGATAATGATTACGCTAAGAATTTAACTTGTCGGCCTGGGAGTATGCCAAGTAACAGTAGATCTAATTGTTCACAATAAAGGTCTGCATTAACAGCTTTTTCAGGTTTCAGCACTTCAAAGTGAACAAGTCCACGAACACTCCTCCAAACACACAGAAGCGCCTTTTTTGTATCGCAGTACTTCGTGATGTAACTGCATTTTACGTGTTTGATTATCACATAGTAATCATTTTTCGTCTCCAGTTATCAAATGATGAAAAAAAAAAACTGTCCTGTGTGTTGCCGTTGAAACAATACGTTGCATATGATGAATTGGTTCGCTCTGTTCTCTTTAAAGAGATAAAGGGGGACCAAAGCACTTGTTATTATTTTTCTAATCTGTCGTGAATGTTCCTGGATGATCGACCAAGATTGGTTAAGGGTGTTTAGCAGTTCTTCGATTAACATAAATTTTCTTCGACTTCTACCAACAGAATGTCCTTGTCTGATGTCGTTAGCCTTCCCGGTCGATAGTAGTCAGAGAGATCAAAATTACCGAATCTATACTTGGAAAAACATCTTTCGAATTTATAAACGTCTAATGCACTTGAATAATAATCGAATATGTTTTTGGTCACAACTATTGCGTTACTACAAAGCCATACAATGTCGGATGTGTTCTTCTGGTTTTTGGCTAGCGATTTTGTCGCAACTTGCAAAAAAATAATCTTGAATTATTTAGAAGTGACAATAACATTAAAATGAATTTGGCACTCCAAGAGATACACAATGACCTGACAATCAAATATCGACATGTGCAGACACGACATTACTTTCTGGTTCCCCTAGTAAATTCTTTGTATAGTATACTATATGATTGAAAATGATTATGATCTACGGTGCCTTGATTTTTTTATTAGAAAAATGGCAGCAACATTTTCCATACATTAAAGTATTTATTTATATCATAATTTTCTTAATAAAATATAATATATGTGATATGGCGGAAAGATCATAGGTCGATAGCCTGTTCGAGCAAGCAGGAAAGAAACAAATATACCATTATATATTGTAAAAATATATGTAAAAGAAATAACATTGAATAAAGATATTGTAGTACTATATGTGATATTTAATTTGATTTAAACTATATAATAATATATTTATGTAAATTGTTTCTTGTTTTTATATTATACTTTGTTACCATTAGTTAAAGATGGCTATCCTGATTGGTTTATTTTTGTTAAAATATTGTGTGGCTGATTTTAGGGTGGCCGGATATTATTTAACACTCCTAGGGCCGACATTGCTGCTATATCTATTTTTTAAAGATTAAAGGTTTAGTTATTATTATAAGAGGAATTGTATTATCTGAATTTGAATATATCACTATCTATTTTGATGCAGTTAATATGGTGAAATTATTAATATGTTTGTATAGTTAATAAAAAAATATCGACCTTTTTCGGTTATAATTTTGAGTTATAGATAAATTGATCCGGATATTTGAATAATACGCTGTCAATGATGTTGTTAATGTGCAGTAAAAAGATGAAACAATTTGAATAAATATCCCGGGGCCCCGATACCTCCCAGTGCATTACGACTCCATACAGAGCCGGAGGAATGTGAGCAATGCGGAGATATTACTTTAAAATATAACGTTTTTGTCTAAGCCAAGCCGTATTTATATTAAGAAGTACAAAGGTATTTAAAGTATGCGATAAAATTTAATTAAATTAATATGGTCCCCTCGGTCCAGTAAAGTCGAGAAAACCAGTTGGCTGGATATACCGCTGCGAGACGACCAGGCCAGGGAAAACTCAATAGCACCTAAAAAGATATTACCTGATAATTTATAATTTAGGGAGCGCGTTCGCGCATTAAAACGAAAAAAAGTAAAAAGCACGAGGAAAAGAGGGAGAGAGAGAGAAAAACCGGTGTCAATAACCACCATCAAATATTGTGGGATTATAATAAATTTGACGCGGAGGTCAGAGATCAGGCATAGCACGGGCTAGGACGGTCCGGCGGTGGCCATTTGTCAACCTCTAAGCCAGCTAATAACATGCCCATAAAATATACACACAGAAATAGAGAAGGCCCAGCTCTAACACCCAACGGAAAAACAGAAAAGACCGGACCGGACGAGCCTAGCCGAGAAGAGCCACAACTTAACTGGACACTGTCGCAATCGCAATATTATATTATACGCACATATTTAATTTCCCCGAGTGTAAACCATTCCCCGCCGTAATTTACACAACTACAACTAATTTATGGCCTCTTTACCATTCTGATGCTCGTCTTTTACTCCACTTACAAATTCCACCTGACTCGCTCGATGATATTTAAAGTTCATCCACGAATTCTTCCCGCTTTTCGTCTTGCGAAATTCTCCTTTGCCATAATAAATAAATTATGATGGGAATCATTTCGCACCTACATACTGTTTTTTTGACCGAAAATATTTACACCTTTTCATTGATTTACAATATGCGCAATGAAGAATTGCAACATTTGTGTTATTTACAAATACCCGCTAGTTGAGGCTTCTAATTTGTTATACACCGTTCGTAAATTTAAACTTATTTGAGAAATCAGAAGAGAAATTCTGAAACTCGCCAATTAAATACGAATATACGGCGAAAAGTTTTCTGTTTGACAAAGAGAGGGCGTTGCAAAATATAGATGTATTAAATAAAAATGATTTGAAAATAATTAACAAATTATTTTCACATTTAGCTATGTGACCCTTGACTTACGTTACGTAAGTACGTTAAACAAATGCACATCAAAACAACTACTTCCCGGGCAAATACCCACGCCGGACATTGAATTACATAATATACACCTGCTGTTGCACATCAATAAAATACCGTTGCGAGACGCAACAAATTTCGATCCGAGAAAAATTTTTCTAATGCGAAAACAACAAAGGGACCGTTACTTAATTTAAGACCATCTGCAGACACGTGTTTCGGGATCTATCCCTCATCAGTACAGCTATGCCTTACATAATTTAAAGATGTTAAAATAAATTAATTAAATTAATTCAAATACAATCAGCAAAATTAAATCAATATATTAAATCAAATTAAACTAAATAAATTTAAATTAAATTAAACGAAATTAATTCAATTTAAATCAAAACCGAATAAAATTAAACGAAAAATAATTGAATCAAATTAATTAAAAAGAGCGACCCTCACCTGCCGCGCTCTGTGATAGTAATGACGGGCAGAGATCCTAAGACCCTAAGACGTCCATTTATTCCATTTATTCGCATAGATGTTTTCTACATTAAAATATAAAAGTTATTATAACAGATTTAACAACACCAAGACGAAAACATGATGTATTCAGCCGGCTAAAGAGAAGTCGGATGATGCCAAAATACATGCACCTGTGGACTAATAAATTAAATACATGCAACTGTAACACACCGGATGCTCACAATCTTATAGGCATAGCTAGAAAATGCTGAACCTGATTAAATAATTGAAGAAAAATTGACAGATTTAAAATTGCTCTGTAAACGAATTAGTTTACAAAGCAAGACAAAGGAAATTTTCCAATTGGTTTACTCGATTTTCTTTATTAGGCGTCTTGTGAGCGTTTTATAAAAAATAATACATTTGAATAATAAATTCTTCATTTTTGGATGGATCATGGGAATCCGATCGATTTTCTGCAGTGATTTCTCACCATGAATAAGACAAGGTTTCAAAACTTCAAGTCAGAAACGAAATAGTTCATCATGCCGGAAAGGTTATGGTAAGCGTGTTTTTGGGTAGCGAAAGGGATCCTATTCAATGATTACTTTAAAAATTACAGGCAAACATTATGTCACTTTGTGGTAGACTTTTTCTTGTAATATAATTAAAATTAATGATTAATAATATTACAATACAATTTCCTGTTAAGTAAAGCGGATTATGCACGGTTATTTTGAATGATGGACCCATTTTAAAAAAATAGTATTTATTAAAGTACAAATCCCAAATTAATAACCTTTGTAGCCATGAAAAGAGGAAGTTCCAAAGTTTTTTAAGTGTCAGTTGGGAGTGATGGCGCAAAGTTTTATTCGAGCTTGATTTCGCAAAGTGAGTCGCAAATTTTAGTGCAGCGTTTCGTTCCAAATTCGGTTTTGAACCATCAACTCCATTAGCCGTTGATTTAAGCAAATTCAACAGACTGGACTTGTGTAGGCTCTCTCCTTAATGACAAAGAGAAGCGTCTTGAATTGTTTGCTCATTCTAACACATTAGCACAAAATTCGAGATGATGAAGGTAGACGCGTTTTTACAGCGTATAATTTTTAGTGACGAAACAAGTGAAAATATAAACAGACACAATATTGACATTTTTTCTTTGCAAAAACAACTTTAACTGGAATTGTAAACCTGAATATATTGGAACAATGGCAGTTCTCTCAAATCATGGAAGATTCACGGGACTGAATCTACTAATAGGATGGAGCTCCAACCCATTTGAACCTCGCTGATCGAGGTATTTTGAATGAATTCTTTCCTATAGGCTGAATAGGTCGCAGAGGAAATGAAAATCAGTCTCTGCAATTCTAGCCACCCAGATCTTATCTCACCCCATATGATTATTTTTGTTTGTCGTGTATCTCAAACGGTGGACACTTTGAACATTTATAATGCATTAAAAAAGGCTTTAGACATTTTCTCTTTTCATGGCCACAAAGATTTTTTTATTTTTTACTGTCCGCCCCTAAAGCAACCAAGACCTCTGGACTAACTAGCCGTAAACCTTCCAAAACAAAGGTAAGTTAATAATGAAGGGCTGGTAAAAATGGCTGGAGTAGTTGCCATGTGCATTAACAACTACTCCAGCCATTTTTACCAGCTAAATTCCAAAATTCGCGAGAAGTTTGATTTGGAGAATAAAAAATATATATTTCATCTGAACAATACTCCTGTACATAAGGGTGCGTTAGAAATGAGAAAACTGCGAAGGGCGTGGTAAGATTTATTCAGCTATACCTTCAGTTCTCATAATTTCATACCCCAAGACGTCCATCTATTCCCCAACTTGAAGAAGTCGAATTGTTGGAAAGTGCTTCGTATTTAATACAAAAGTTGATCCGATCCACTGAAAACTAAGTTGGAGTGAACCTGAATCAGGACAATTAAGAAAGAATTCCGACTAGCCATCGGTCAACTAGATTTTGAAGAAATGTTGGACTAACTGAGTTAAAACAAAGAGCGATTATATAGAAAAATAAAACATTTTTGTAATTGAAAAAAAGAATTTACATCCTCTTTTTTGTATGCGAGAGTTAGGTTAAAAGTATTTCGCTCTAAAATCGGAGACTTCTATTTTCACTTACTAACAAATATCGACAGCGACTTTTGGACTTCAATATTTGGATGGTGTTATGCTCAAATTATTGTCATAATTTGAGCATAACACGCCCCCATGAAGACTTGAAAAACTCATTAAAAGATTTACGAAGTTCTGGGAAAAGTTGGCATTACCCTTTTTATCATTCACTCCTCTCTGCTTTAGATACGGGCTTAGTAATGATTGAAAAGACAAATTAATTGTTATTCATTATTCTCACAAAATGTTCTTGATTTAATTTTTAAATGAAACTTTTAAGTTTTTGATTTTAACTTAATCAATTGTTCGCGACTATTGTTTCGCCACATAGTAGCTTCTTCATGTGAAGAAATATAATAAAAATACTTACAAAGTGATTACAATATATACAAGTTTTTTTTACAGAGTAAGGGTGATTGGGTAGGATTTAATTTTGATGAGAGGGGAATTTGAAAGTTCGATTTGTTATTTAACAAATTACCGGTTGATACGATTTTTGTTAATTTCTAATTATAGTGGTGGCCTTCTTCTAGCAGATGACTTGAGTACGTTGAGGTATCCTTTTTCTTTATATAGGCTTTGTAATGTTTTTTAACAGCCAGTCTTTGCAATTTAGCTGATATGACCCACAGCTTTGATGGATGTAAGAAGTAGTAATAATTGATTGTGGTGACTGTGTGGGTTGGCTTATGGGTTATATAAATTTCGTGTTTTTGGAACACATTTGTTATCTTTAGATCGAGAAAGTTGATTGGTTCGTCTTTTTATGTTTCTATTGCTAATTTTATTTCAGGATGTACCACGTTTATGTCTTTAAAGAATTTATTTTATATGCGATCTGTTCTGTTAAATGCAACGAAAACAACATCTACGTATCTCACCCAATAAAGGCAATTTTTAAATTGCGGTCATTTGTATATTTTATTTTCTATACGGTCCAAAAACTGTTCGGCTAGTTGCGGGCTTAACAAATTTCCCACATAAATTAAAAATGGTGATGTGTCCATCATGGTACTTTCACCGGTGAATACGGTCAAATAAGTTTCTGATTGAAAATTTAATAGGAAAGCAAAATGATTAATAGAAAAAATTGATTGTTGTCTTTCAAAGTTAAAACCGAGTATTTAGAAGAATATTATAATTAAGTGTGTTATTTCTTACCTTACAATGTGTTTAAATCATTTATCCACACTCTTCTTCATTTTTTAAAACTTTGCGAATGTGCTGAATACGACGGCACTTTGACGTTTTATTTGTCATTAAAATAATTATTTGAATTATTAAAATCTCTAAGGGAATTTATCAGGTAAACGAAATTCTTCCGCTTATAAAATGAAAACTAGAGGTCCTACAATAAAAGTTTTATAACAGAAATTATTTATTTTCCAAGATCTAAAACTTTTATTTGAAACATTTTTCTATCCGAATTAAAAAAAAATGAAAAATTGCTAAGAGTAAAGTTGCACTTAATGAATTTTGATTCTAATCAAAAGCTTTTCAGATCATTCCACTGGTATATAAAGCTTAGATATAAAGTTTGGGCTTAATCCATTTAGCCGTTTATGCGCTATCGCGGAAACACACAGACACACACAGAGACATTTTTCAAAACTCGATGGAATGGACTCAGGGGACCTCAAAACGTGCATATTTGTTGAAATTGGCGGTTCGAAAATTTTCACGATCACAATACTTTCCCTTGGACAGGGGTCCGGGGAAAGTAAAAAGTAATTAAAGTATGTTAATATTAATTTTTTTAAATCAAAATTATTAATAAATGACACAAATTTGTTTGAATACGAGCCAACTGTAATTTATTTACAGCACATTCTATTCATCCTTTGAATTCCTAAGTTGTAATTACAGGTTTTAAGTACCTTTTTATTATAAACGTTTATTTCTCAATAATTATGAAACACAAAAACATTTTCCGCCTAATAATTCAGCTGAGGGAATCTCCAGCATTAAACTTAATCAATTAGCACAATCAACTTTAGAAAGCCACCTATTCGACTGAGAACCGCACAGCACTCAAGCAAAAAAATATCCCGTTTCGAGATTTTCCGTTTGCCGAGAACAATAATTTTTATTACTTAGGCGGGCCCCGGTGATTTGCGTAATAAAACGTCTCAATACATTTTCTAATGCATTACGCCTCGTTTTACGACGGAAGCTTTCATTTGCATCGGAACCCGTGCGCTATCGCGTTTTAATGAAAAGGAAAAAATAAAAAAAAAGATTGTTAGGAAAAAAATGGTCACTTGTGCGTGAATCAAACAGAAACGCGAGAGACATTTATGAGCCCATCTTTAAAATTAGAAAGTTGCCTGCCACGCGTGTATTCCGATCTGCATTTATTGCCTTGGCTAATGTTTCCGAGCTTTACACGTCGTTTATTTTCCGCAAATACAAAAAGGAAAACTATTTTTGTTAAAGAATTACATTAGTTTATGTTTATTGACTTTAGGAAACCATATAGCTGGAAAGATCTATTGAAGAAAATTAATAATTAAAAACTTTTGAAATTTACGACAATAAATAAAATGCATCTTCAAGATACCGGAAAATCCTCCCTGTTTGTATACTTCACAATCTCTCAAATGAGTATACCTTTTTGAAGCCACCAAAATCATACCCGAATTTCAGCGTATATTTAGTTTAAGCACAAAATGTTCAAACAAATCACTCGTCTCAAAATGTTGTCCTCCAATTATATTGAATAGTTTCTCTACCCGAAGCTCCTGAGACATTCAAGAGCCCATACAAGAATACTAACCGGGTATATTACTGGTACTGGAAACACCTCTCAGGACAGGTATATATGGGGAGAACCTATGCAGAGGGTGTAATGATTCCTTCACGAACATCGAGCGCTGTTAAAGATAAGACGTTCCATGGGTAGAAAGATGACCTAAACTAGTGAAAGAACCCAGTTGAAAATGTCCCACGAAAAAAACTAGATATCGCCAGATCTAAATAGTGGATCTAATTACTCAGAGAGAGGAACCACAATGGGCCTAAAGTTTGGCTTAAGTGGGTGCGGCGTATGAACTGACCCCCACTCCAAAATCCTTAATCTTTGCTGTACCTGGCCGAATAAATAATAAAAAATAAACAGTTGTATTGTCCAACATGTGGACCCACTGAATTCCGCTAATTCCCGCTAAATTCCGATACGTACCACTGATTTCCGGTAAGTCCGCAAAGTTACGAATATGATATTAATATATTTTGAATACTAGTAATCTCAGTTATTTCAGAATGTTTTTGTTACCTTCTTTCTGTTATTATCCATTTGAGTTTAGTTGTTTACTTTTTGCTTTCAATTTTAGGCGGGTCTTATTTAAAATAGGTGGGTGTCTAACATACCCGCGAGTTAGCCTTAAATTAATTGAAAGCCCTCCATACTTTAATTCCATACCCTCAACTATCAGAAGTTAGAGTGAGAAAATGCCAGCAAAACAGATAGTTTCGAAGAAGTTAAAACTACATTAAGTATGGGTTACTATCAGAGTTCATACATTACTATGTCTGTAAGACGTTATCACCCACTTCTATGCATTACTGTAATATGCCGTGGAAAATTGACATAATGCCTTGGTGTAAATTACTATTTTTTCCTGAATACATGTTTCAACTAATGAAGAGTATGGGAATGTCTCTAAAAAAATAAAAAATCTGAAGAAATGTCGCTAAAATTTAGCATGTAATCAAGGGACCAGAAAATATATATTTTTTTTAAACAAAACGAGTTTTCCCCGTTTGATGTGAAATGATACTATATTGTTGAAATTAAGCGTATTTTGTCTATGCCGCTGCATCTCCGGCTGTAATGATTTACGTTAAAAGAGTAATATGACATTTTCAATTTCAGGTATGTTAGCGTCGGTTTAATGTGTTCCAGAATAAACCGTCATTCTGAATCGGGATAATGCCCGATTTTTCGGTAACAATCGTAGAGTGCTAATTCTTTTACAACCATCACTAGTAGACTTTGAGGTTATCAGTCATGGATAGATTCACGGTCGAGCAACGCGTTGAAGTTGTGAAAATTCATTACAAAAATGGTGAAAATTTTGCAGAGACGGTCCGTAAAACTCGCACACTACTCGGTCATCATAACGCACTATCCCGTAGAACCCTGGTCGGTATTATCCATAAATTCGAGTCCACGGGTTCAGTTGTGAATATTAAGAAACTTGGCCGTCCGTGTTCCGCCCGTTCGAACGAAAATGTAGCCTTGGTAGCGGCCAGCGTCGATGACGACCCAACAACCTCAATTCTTCATCGTGCTCAAGAAGTTGGTGTCTCCAGGAGCTCCATGAAGCGCATTTTAGTCAAAGATCTTCATCTGTATGCATATAAGATTAAGTTGACCAAGCACTGAAGCCAGCAGACCATGCGCAGCGTCGTACATTCTCGGATTGGGAGATGGAACAACATCAAGTCAACCACGATTTTGCAAAGAAAATCATCTTGTCCAACGAAGCCTATTTCCATCTGAATGGGTATGTCAACAAGCAGAGGTGTTATTCGGCCAATTTTCTTTCAAAATGAGGCTGGAACAGCCATCATTGTCAATGGGGCGGCCCGTAATTGATAATACGGATCTCGAAGATATGTGGTTCCAACAGGACGGTGCCACTTGTTACACAGCCAACGAAAGAATGGAGTTATTGAACACCAGATTCGAAGGAAAATTTATTTCGCGACGAGGTGATGTGCATTGGCCGCCCCGTTCTTGCGATTTGATACCCTTGGACTTCTTTCTTTGAGGTTTCCTCAAAGGGAAGGTCTACGCCAATAAGCCTCGAACGATTGCGGAACTGAAAGAGGAAATCCAAGCAGCAATTGAAGTAATTGAGCCGCAATTGTGCGAAAGTGTCATTGAAAATTTCATTAAAAGAGCCCGTGTGTGCACGCTGAGCTGAGGCGGCCATTTGGCTGATTTCCTATTTCATAATTAACTTCCATGTCTTTACTTCACACTTCAATAAAAGTTTCCAAACATTTCGAAAAGAATGCGACTTATTTATAAAAATTAAAATGGCGTTTTATTCTGGGACACCTTTTAAAATAATAATCTATGCTAATATTTAACAAATTCAATAAAAAAAGACAGCATTGCAGCAATTGGGGGATCATTACATGAGGTTACAATAGATGAATCGATCCATTATAAACCCGGTGATTAAATGAAACGTTGGCCGACATTGTTACTCTGCTAGAATTGTCTTATTAATAATAATAATAATAATAGGTTTATTCAATATCGAAGTAGTCTACAATAACTTATACATATATATATACATATATAATTTTTTATACTCCGCCAACTGCTAATTGAAACGTCAAAAAAAAGTCGCAATGCATCCGGATTACCAAGGCATGGATTATGATGTGAGAGCGTTGAACCTCCTGTAGGACTAATACGAGCTCAGGATTCAAACGTATAAGTAATCGAAGCAACTCAATGGGGAATTGAAAATGTCAATGAGGAAGAAGTTGACGTTCTGGAAGAGATGATCGCGCCCAGAAAATACCTGCCGCCGTAGCTTTTAAAGATCAGTGACCGGCCCCTGAAAAAATAAACTATTTGTACGTCTCCTTTCGATTGACCGAGCCTTTTTTCAAATTCTGGAAGTGCGGAGGTTTCGTTCCCGTATATTTGAGGCAAACTATGAATCTGACCGACGAGCACTCATGCATAATGATCAACATCCTGTACGAAGAGGAGAAAAACAAAACTGACGGCGGTTTGATTACCTGCCATCATTCATGTTTAAAAGCTTCACACCTTCTTTGGCTTTGAGTATAATAAATCGCAAAGCTAAAATGATTACACCGAAAAGGCTTACCAAAAAATTGTACAAATTACGATGTGTAATGATTTGAAATGTACAGCAATAACCTTCTGAATTCTACTCTAGTCTCTGAGTAGAAACTACTCCTGCTCAGACACAGTTAAAGAGTGCCATAAGAAACTTAAATATGCCTCGATTCATGACATAGCCGAGATATCCTGGGTGAAAGGGCACAGTACTGACATTGGGAACAGGAAGGACGATGCACTGGCTGGAGCTGCAGCTAGTATAATCATCATACGCCCGGCATACTGACGCTCCCCCCTCCCTTTAAGTTCCCTATATGAGTCATTACATCCCTACACTTTAAAGAAATTTAGATGTAGATTTAATGATGTAACTAGATGCAAATTTTCCAAGGAAACCCTTTGGTATCCAAATAAAAGATCAGCTAGTCAAAACCTGAGGCTATCCAGAGAGAATTTAAAACGTATCACGGCCATTCTTACTGGACATTGCCGACTCAGTCTCAGAGCATACGTCCACAGATTGGGGATTGTAGAATTACCAGACTGTAGAGGGTGCTGTTTGGAGGACGAAACGGCATTGCAAATCTTTGGATATTGCTAAGCGCTAAAGTCCCATTGATACTGGGTGAGGAATAGCCAGAAATAATGAAAATCAGGGATCTACCTCTCTCGGTATTGCTAGTCTATCTTGATGAGGTAGGCAGGTCGTGGTGATACATGGTGTCTATGTATGTGTGTTTGCGCACTTCCCACAAAATTATAACCGTAACCTCCTGGATTATCACTTAATAATGGACTTAATTCCCGTTTTAGCAAAGATTTATTTCTGGAATCTAATGGGTGTTGTGAATATGTCAGTTTCTCTAGCAGCGATTTTATTAGGTTTCGGTTTATAACACAAATCACTTGATATTTTAGTAACTAAACTTGATCTAACATCCAACCAATTACTGTGGCTATTCAATCGTTTAATCAGACTCCAATCCCGAAAGATATTCTCATTTTGTTTGTTGTCCCAATTAGATTGATTGTTTTAACTTTTGTCTCTTTTTACCTGAACCACTTCGGACTTCTCTTAAATTTGAACTTGATTTTGGAGGAGAATATGGAAAAGAGTTTGGTGCCGCGGGCGGATGTTTAATTGGCACCGGCTCCTCAGAGTATGCAATAGGAATTTGAAGAAGCCGCACAGGAGTTAGAAAAAACAGAAAAGGGATTTGGAAAAACAGAAAAAAAACCTGACGCAATTCGGAATCAAAGGATCGAAAGAGGAGTGGGACAAAGCACTGACCGGAAGAAAATAATCATAGTTTCTGCATAAAGCAGCAGAAAACGCATGCACAAATACCCCGACGCCTGTTGGAGGAAATCGAAGAGGACAGGAAGAAAAAAAAAAAGAAGTTAAAAAAGACGAAAGTGAAAGCGTGATACAATTGTAAGTAATTGTTTTACACAAACAAGAGTTGGATGATTTTATAATTAATAAAAAAATGCATTGTTTTAAAAAATTACATTTATAACTTATAGCTTTATACACAAACCAGCACAATGTCATCTTCTTCTGTTTCCAATGACATTGATTTCTGGTACACACAGTGATTCGATGATAGGAAATGTTTACGTATAACAGAATCTTCCAGATTAGAAATTTTCGTTCGGTGCTTTGTTGGCTATCATCTCCAATGTGGTTGTTTTCAATAATTTTCAAACAAAATAATGTATTTAATAAAATGTTCAGCCACCATTCATCCAGCGTATTGGATAACTATTGATGGCCATTTCGGTTTATCGAACCTCATTAGACCAGTGTGTTCAATGTGCAATGCCTTGATGATAAATGCAACAAAAAAATGTACTACTTGTAAACTCTCACATAGAAGATTTCCTAAATCTATAGGACGGTATTGCAAATAGTTCTCTTCTTGATAATTATATTTCATCAAGTGCTACGAAATGTGAGTGTTACAATGTAAGAATTCAAGGCGATCCTGCCATTATACATATTGTTACATTTCAATGATGGTATTCCATTGCGATTAAGGAATAGATTCGCGCTGGGGTATCGGCACGAATAATTTCCAATTGATTTGGAAACCATCGGTGAGTAGTCTTCTTGAATATATTTATGTCTTTTTAATAAATTATGTCCAATTATACTTTATAATTGGATTCCTTTGGATGTCCTCTATCCCTGGTACTGCACTGTCTATCTGCGTTTTCCTAGAGAGTGAGTCAACTACTTTATTCTCGAATCCTTTCCTGTATCCGATTTTTAAACTACGTTCCTGGCGTTCCATGGACCATAGCCTTCCTTTTAGGTTTTCTATTTTTGAAGCCATTACAAACTTCGTTGCTTTCAAGTAATTTTCATCTAGATTTCTGAAATACCCAAACAACTGCTAAATATAGATATTCAGCAACGAAATAGTTTATCTCGGTAGGGAAGAAGTTATGTTTTTACGTTCGAAATTACAATAACATGAACCCTGAGCTGCTAAGGGTATATGTTATTGTTAAAGATTTATATCGGCTAAATGAAAATTATTAAATTATCGAAGTCGTGTAATTTATCAGCCGGATTTAACAAGGCAAGGCAAACATCTACCGACCAATTAAAAAAAACAAAAATTTCTGTCAACTTCAAAACCAATAAAAAAAATCATGAAATTTACGGTTGAATCACTTGGTTATTGATCTTAATAAATATTGCGATTCTACTGACAACTTCTCATATATAGTGAACCAGTTATGAAATTTCGAAAGTTGTCATAATTCTGGCAATAACTATTCGAAGGGGCACCGCACAGTATTGGAAGTACGTGGAAAAGTATAATGGTAATCCTATACTTTATAGAACGTTGCTATTAGAGGCAATCCTGAGGTAAACACATTGCACGGAAAGATAATTCGATTTTGTTTTTTTGTCAGCCTATTCAGTTGCTGATCTGGTCATACTCTGTAGTATAAAACGATATATTCATACGTAAAAAGCGATTTATTTATACATTGATATATCATATGAGAAAAAGCAAAATATTAAAACACAAACAACTCTAATAAAATAATCGTTTTTTTTTTTCATTACTATACTAAATCCATCATTGAAAAAATGTATGTATGTGTATCTAAACACCCACAAATCGCATCTAAACGTTGCCATTTAAAAGGAAATTTTCTGCGAAGAAAGAGCAAAACAACACCCGTGATATATTCAACCCGATAGCCAGTTGATGAATACACGCATGTGTAAATCTGTGTAGAAACTGCAGAAAATAATTGGTGTACATGTAAGCAAGTAGTCTGGAACAACGAGCACGGTAGACAAAAACTTGTAAGCCAGCAACCAACGCGACGATTAGCGCATGCAAAACAGACGTGTTAACAATTCTTATATCCACATTTATTGCCCTTCGGCAGGAGTTGAGCCTCTCCTCCCAGTTTCTCCTCCGCTTCACGCACCTCTCGCGCCGTCTCCATCTCCTCTTCGTCTCGCCGAGGATGGGGGCCCGCTTTCTTCCCCGAAAGAAAGAAATGAACAAAGACGATATATCATTTTCACCGCGGAATTTACGGTTTTGTTAATTTATTAGGTAATTTCCATAGGCGGCCGATCGAATAATTATCGGACGATTCCATCTAATTAATTCCCCGTGAAAGTTCGCGTTCCACGATATCGCACACGTTTGCTTGGATCTTCTTCTTTACATTGTTAAATCCGGCACGGACATTCACTTTAACGTTTTTTTTATATGTATATACTTAAATTCCATTGAAAGATGGAATGTTTTTCTTTTCTCTCTTCTACTTCTACTGTCACTATTTGCATAAGCCATCGTATTCTAGAAATGTTAATAGAGTTTGAATGCTATATTAATTCACAATAGTAATTTGATCGATTACAAAAATTTTGATTCTCTTCAGGAATAAATGTCGCGTGAACTTGGACTCAATTTCGAACCTTTGATATTTTCAAAGTTGCACATTCAATCAATTAAAATAATATTTAATTATTATAGTCATGAATACGTGGATAAAGTTTAAAATTTAAAAATGGATTATCAAGTAGTAATGGTCAAAACCAACATGCCTTTAAATAAATTAAATATATATAAGCAAAATTGTATTTATCGGACACGAAATTATCTCTATACGCTATATGGTTTTCCAGCGAACTAAAAGAACTAATATCCATAAAAAAAGTTCTCCATAAAAAGTATATTTCCACGCGCAGCAATTACGCTTATATTAATTTTAGAAATATTCAGGCACAATGCAAGTTTTTAACCCGCGAATGTTATAAAACTCATTTACTCTCTGTCGAAAACTCAATAACAAACAACCCTAGGTCCTTTCGGAGTTATATTAATTCCAAACGTGAAGTACATACTAATCCTTCGACATTACCATCCCCGTCATTTAAAAATTGTGCATTTTCATTGAGTCTGCCATTTTGGTTATTATTTAATAAATCTCTTATAAGCGGTATATTTCCTAGTCGCTGGAAGCGTGCCTATATTACGCTCATCCACAAATCTGGTGATAACAAAAAGGTGGAAAACTTCAGACTAGTTTCAATACTGTCAGTGGCTCCTAAAATATTCGGAAAGATGATTACATCTCATCTTACAGCTGTGTTACAATCAAACATCTCTCTTAAGCAACACTGCTTTAGAGCTGGTAAGTCTACAACCACTAATTTTCTTTTATATGAACACTACATCAATGAAGCTTTCGAGGAGCAGTTGACACAGTCGATCAAAAGTTGTTAATTGCTAAACTCCGTGCGGTTGGTGTTGAGGGTGTATATTTACAATGGATTCGTTCTTATATTACAGACAGAGTGCAGTATATACGGATTGCTCAGAATATTTCAAGTGTTATAAAAGTTTTGTAAGGGGTCCCGCAAGGATCACACTTGGGGCCTTTGCTTTTTAATATATTTATTAATGATGTTCTCAGTTGCTTTGTGTCGGCCCACTCTTTACTATTTGCGGATGACATATAAATTTATATGAAAGTCCGCACTTCTGAAGACGCTCGCCTGCTTAATGTCGATTTAAAAGCTTTTGAGTCATGGTGCCAAAATAACCGACTAAATCTCAATCTGCAAAAGTGTCATGTCATATCGTTTTCTAGACGACAATCGACATAAATATATAACTATTTTTTATTCGAACAACCAATTTCTAGGATAGAGAGTGCTGTTGATCTAGGCATTATATTTGAACCGGCTTTGTCCTTCACTAAACATTTTGAAAAAAATGGCATCAAAGTCGTGTCAAATGTAAGATTATAAAAAAAGGAATACTCAAGAGTTCAGATATATTAATCCCATCAAAATACTCTATAACAGATTAGTTCGACATCACCTTGAGTATTGCTGTGACATTTGGTCATCTTACACAGCTTTTCATAAGGAAAAGATCAAGCAGATTTAAAATAAATTCATTAATGACGTTTCTTTTAAGTATAATTTACAGGGTTCATATCTTGAAATTTGCTCCTCATTAAATATGGACACTTTGGAGAAACGTCGTATAAAATCGGATATACTTTTGGTTTACAAAATATTTAACAATTTAGTTAATTATCCAGACTTGTTTTCTAGGTATCCTCGTGCCTTGCCGCAGCGTACGAAATAAATATACGTTCCACGTCCCTTTTTGTAGAACAGATTATTCTGAAAATTCTGCAACAATACGAATGCTGCGACATGCAAATTCAATTGATTTTGATTATTTTGGCGACACCCTATCAGCGTTGCGAAAATGTTTCTTGTGTTTTAAGTGATATGTACTATGTTATTTAGTATCTGTATTAACTGTTATAAAATGGAGATTCCTTAAATAAATAGATAAATATTTAAAAAAAAAATGTAAGAGATATTTCACTTAAAATTAAAGAGAAAAAAGTATACTTATTGTCATTTAAGTTAACTAAATTCGACAAAAACTGTTTTGTTTTATTATTCACACGGGATATATCATACACGTTTTCCCCTGAAATTATGAATATGAGTAATGTAATGTATTTGTATTGTATCTCAATCATTTTTATTATTGGTCGCCGTGGTTGTTACTGAAACATGTATGTCAGTTTGACTTACATATCTTCAAAATCTTAACAATGTGAATAGAAAACTCAAATTGTGAAATGGTTTTAAGGGGATTATTTTATCAATGAAATCATAAATAATTTGTTTATTTTGGCATACGATGTGACAGTAAACACCAGTTCGGCCTTCCATGTTATACATTTGTTTGAGGAAACTGGTTCTGCGAATACACCATGTAAGTGCTCAAAGTGAAGCAGCTGAAATGCGGGAAATTATAGCTTTAAAATGATAACAAAAAGTGACACGAAATCTATATCTATGCCGAAAAATCAAAAGTGCATAGACTACTTAAAATTAATGGTCGTCGAATGGAATTTTGTGAAGATTTGATGGATAAAGTCCACAATAATTACTATTTTTTTGGAATTGGAGGAGTCGAATTTTCCCGTTACATGAGGGTCATAATTAACAACTGCTAAATGCAACGAAATAGTTTATCTCGGTAGGGAGAGAGTTATTATATGTTTTTACATTCGGATTACAATAACATTAACCCTAAGGTCCCAAGGGTATATGTTATTGATGAAGATTTATACCGGCTAAATCAAAATTAATAAATTACGATCGAATTCATGTAATTTATCAGCCAGTTTTAACAAGTCAAAAATCTTCTGACTAATTAAACAACCCAAAATTTCTGTCAACTTCAAAACCAATAAAAAAAATCATGAAATTTACGGTTGAATCACTTGGTTATTGATCGAAATAAATATTACGATTCTACTGATAACTTCTTATATATAGTGAACCAGTTATGAAATTTCGAAAGTTGTCATAATTCTGGCAATAACTATTCGAAGGGGCACCGCACAGTATTGGAAGTACATGGAAAAGTATAATGGTAATCCTATACTTTATAGAACGTTGCTATTAGAGGCAATCCTGAGGTAAATACACTGCACGGGAACATAATTTTGTCAGCTTATTCAGTTGCTGATCTGGTCATAATCTGTAGTATAAAACGATATATTAATACGTAAAAAGCGATTTATTTATACATTGATATTTTAAGTTTCTAAAATATCAATGTATGAATAAATCGTTTTTATATCTCGGTGGTAGATACTGGTCCCAAGAAAATAAGCATCGAAGAATAAATTTAAGAACTCAGAACCCTCAAAAACTTAACGTTTGGAGGGCACAATTATAGGAACTTTTTTATTATTTAGGAGAGTCTAAATGGACAAAAGTATTTGGAACTGCTTGAGAACCAAGTGATAGGAGCAGTACAAGCCTTACAGAATATTGATATGGCCCGCATCTATTATCAGCACGAAGGATGTCCTGCTTATAATGAAACTAGTGAATATTTAAATCAAAATAAATCAAAATCGCGTTATTGGCATCAAAGGAGACATAAATGGTCGCCAATATCTCCTGATTTGTTCGTAAATGTTTTTTTTTTTTTTTTTGCTGCTTTCAGGCCATACAAAGCAAACAATTTATATACATCAGCGTTAAAGAACTGACAACGTGGATGATCTCCGATTAAATATGTTTCAAGCTACTCAAAATATTACTCCCGCCAGGCACAGTGTTCTGAAACCGACAAAAATGCGACAAAATCCCACGTGTTTCTTTATTATGTAAGATATCAATTTCATCTTTGGAATATTTATACTGCATACAAATTAGAATTTATGAGTGATCGAAAAAATTAGTTGGACTTCCGGTTTCACGGAAAGGGATATATACAGTGTCAGTTTTTTTGTGTGTTCTCTATGGGGATCTCGGAAACTGTAAGAGATAGAGAAACAGTTAAATCGACAAAGAAGTGCAGAATTGCGAGTAAAATAAAAATACACTTAAATATTTTTCAAAAAAGTCAAGGGTAAATAGATATTTAGAAAAATGTCAAACGTATTTTATTTTTATCGATTTTTCCCGTTTATTAAAAAAGATAAAATAAAAAACTCTAAGGGGCAAAGTTTGGTTAAATATTAATATTTTATCAGATTTTTTCTATCGACATTAGTTTTCGAGATATAACACTAAAGAACGCGAACCTTGTATAATATATAACTGAGGCTGTTAGTTATTAAAACTCAATAATATCAATTTAATAAAACACCTAATTTGTTTAAGTTCATTTATCTAACTGATGAAGCCACTGAGTGATGAATTAATTGTTGCAGTACAATAAACATTAGTTTGAAACCTAAACAAATTAAGGGTTTTGATAAAAGACATATATTCTGAAAATTTAGGTTTTATATTTTTTCTATTTGCGGATTCAGGAGAACATTTTCTATACAAACATTTTTTATTAATAACTAAATTTACTTGTTAAAAAATAATTTTATAAATTATTAAATAAAAATTATTCAAAAACAATTAATAAATTATTGTCACACTTAGCTCTGTTAATTTTGACTTACGTAACTTAAGTTTAATTTTTATTTAATATATTTAAATAACTGTGACCAAATGAATGAATACTCTTTTCTATTTATAAATTATGTTAATTTATTATTTCAAGGCAGAAAGACCTATGGTCGATAGCCATTTTCTGAAGCTTAACTAGATGTTGATTGTAATGTTGTAAATATTGTAATGTAATTTAATGTATCTCTCAGAAATAAAGATTTTCTCTATATATATTATTTCATAATTGTTACTATCGGTGAAGCCAGTATAAAATTAGGTTCGTTTATTTTGGTGTATCAGTTTTTGTTTGTTACACACTGCACATGTCTTTAAATGATAAATTTTAAGAAGTAAGATACAATACAAAAGAAAATGGTATAAATATTTAATTAATAAAGCTATGAAAAATATAGGAAATAGGTAAAACAAATTTAAGAACAGATAAAAAGTTTTTTTACATCCTCAATGTAAAAAATGTGTTTTAAATTTAATAATTCGTTCAGATAAAAATGTATTTATTTATGGGTCGGAACTCGCAAGAAGAATGTAGCTTACATCCTCATTTGTAGCTCTACGATTATCTTTTCGAGAGTATTCTAATCTATAATTTTTGTACTCTTTGTTCCGGGCCTTTTGACAGGACAGGCATTTTTTATTAAAAATAAAATATGCTAATAACTTTTCAATTTAAAACATTTAAATAATATTGAATCATAACTTATTTTTTTAATAATAAACCTTTCTATGAAATAGTGATAAAATATACCGAGTGTTCCGTTAAAAAAATATTTTTGTTAATATCTTGCAAATGCGAAGTGCAATTGTTTTTCTGATTTGACCATTTCAATCGCCATCAGAATTAAACCGACTTTTAGTTCAAATAACAGCAAATTTAGAAATAATGTACACTTAATTTTGAACATCCTGTATATCCCAAGGTCGCAGGTGGTCGCAGCTGAAAGTCACGAATTTACTTTTATTTATTAAAAACATGCGCTCGTCCATGCTTATAAGATACGCTTTATAAAAAACATAATAAGTTTTCTATAAAGAGTTAGTACTTATTTCAAAAATTATGATTGTTTGAAAAACGTGTATTTTGATGTCATTTTGTCATATGTTAGGAATCTGAGAAAAATTTATTAACATCATTGTATTTTATAAAACAATATGGAATTTTAAAATGGAACATTTGTTATTATAATTCTCATATCTAATTGCAGATTTTGAAAATTCATAATTATTACAAGAAAAATAATTTTTACGGTTTGGTAACTAAAATATTTTCACTAAATATCCTAAAAATAAAGACGATTTTTCATTCCAGCATTTTGAAAAAAAAAGTAGGGTTTTGTCGCCGCCCAGACCACTGTGCCACGTTACAAGACATGCGACAAATTATACATAAAATGTTAAAAACAAATTCTAGTCACATATTTAGGATATTAATAGCCTCATAAAGTTTATTGAATAATTACCCAACATTTTTTGTATTTTATTTTAATTATTTTTTATTTTTTTAATTTAATTTTTTATTCTAAAATGTTTTTTTTTTTTGAAGATTATCACACCTTTTCTGGCCACCCTGTATAAAAGTAACAATTTTTAAATCGATTTTAAAATCCTTCAATGGCCGTAAGAAATTTGTTGAATCATCGCAAATTGTCTAATTACAGTTAAACGCTCTTTTTTTCGGGGCCCGTTGCGTTTGATTAAATTGATTGATTGTGTTGTTGCTGTTGTTGTTGTGTCCGTCCATCCGTCCGGGTTTCATTCGTTCGAATTAAATAAATAATGATAATTACATGGTTGTTTATTACATCTGATTAAATTGGAGAAAAATGTTTCGGCTTTCTCACACTCGTGTGCTCTGTGTTGTAGGTCACGTGTAATCAGTGGTGTTTAACTTTTTCGGTACGATGTTCAAATTCATGAAACGCGGTCCGCCTCTTTCTCTCTCTCATACTCTCATTCTTTGCACACACAAGAGTTCTCTTCGCTCTTTCTAGATCGGGTAATTATATATATTTTTTGGAACGTAATTGCAATTGCAACATTGTGATTTGTAATTATGTATGTTTAAAGTAAATATATATTATGTATATATAAAATTTTGAAATTGAGAAATGAATACTCAACAATTTGTAATATATTTGCAATAATATATTTTTATCTAACGAAATCATATCTTATTTAATAAATAAAGTATTGTTCACTTTTATTTTTTATAATTAAATATCAGTTAGATATATATATATTTCCGTAAACTCCGTCTTTAGTTAATTATTATATATATATATATATATATATATATATATATCGAGCGTATAACAAAAATCGACGATGAAGTTAAATCTCGAGTCATGTCTGTAGTAAGATCACACGCGTGAAATGCTGGTTGCGGTCAACATGACAACCAGTACTTTACATAACATAAATAGATTACAATAAGAGGAAAGAAAATGCTGAATAGCACAACTCTAATGAACGCTGAAAATATTATTAGCAAATTTGATGATATTAATGATTCGGATGATTTTATGTGATTAATTAAAGAAGCTTTATGTTTATGAATTGTAGGAATTTTCCATGTACAAAATTGAGATATAATTTAAATTTAATTAAATATAAAGTGAAAAAGAAACATCTCCTTATCTTTATGTTACTGAGATGATTTACTCGACTTGCTTACGTCTCGTACCGTAAATTTCGTCTATAGTGATTTATGATCAACATAATCCACTTGTGAATAATGTACAATTACAAGATTTTTAAACAATTTGAACAACATGAGGGTTGTTATTGGTTGTGCCTGCGTTGGACTCCCCCATATAGTCCATTTCTACATTTTAATCTTCCTTCTTGTCTGAAATCGGCATTTGAATGCGCGCCGCGTGACTTCGCGTAGAGTTATGAATGTCCCAGCGGAGGAGAGCACGATGTTACAGTTCAATTAAACACAAGCGATACTCCCGATAATAATGCACTTTATCAATTGTGTCCGCAGTAAATATCGCTGGCGTTTCTATTATATGCAAATAATTGTTGTTTCAAAATGTTACAGCCGCTCGTGAATCTCAAGTAATGCCGGTGCAGTTACTACGGCGAGTACTTTAACATCATATTCAACTCTCAATCAATACAATACAATACAATACAGTTTCAGTATATTGAAGATAAGACATTTATTAAATAATAATAAGAATTAATTAATTAAATTATTTAGAAATTGTTTTATTGGAATTAATATAATAAAAACAGTGTACTTAGATAAACATATTTTACTTATAATTATATTTTACACTTTATTTTCAATCTATACTCTTTATTGGATTAATGATAAATCTTTAAAAAATAAATTATATATGACAGCAATCTTGACTTATAGCCTATACATTTTTTGTCATAAATCGTCTTTTTGTCTGTCTCTGTCTAGTCGTTGTCGTTCTGCTTAATTATTATGATTGCTACATTCCTCGTCTGAGTCTACTACATTAGATGATGTGAATTGATGAATAGTTTGTGTTGGGTGCACAAATTTAAGACCAATGTTAGGGTTCCATGTATAGGTGATGAATTATAGGTTTAAAGTGGGTAATGATAGCAAATATTCAGAAGAAAGCCTCGAGTGTCCTTTTTATTGTGGTGATTTTACAAACCTCGCAGAGAAGAGGATTAGACGGATTTTGAAGTACATTTAGAGGGTGCCTAATTTTAGTAAGTACTCCAAGGGCCGAGCATTCAGAATTCATTCTTCTAAATGTCTCAATATATTAGGATGACGAATATTATTACAATGTATTCAAGCAGGATTTCACAAATGATTATATAAATATTGATTGCTGTTTCGTTGATTTACCTTGACTTTATATGTTAGTGCTCTGAAATGGCAACTTACATACGCTGGTCTTGTAGAAAAAAGCAATGGGTGATAAAATGGACTTAGATCGTATATAATTTTCAGTAAATACTCGAAGGGCCAAGCATTCAGCTACTTCTTTATTTCTCAATACATTGGGATGAAGATAATGGGATATTATTGTCATGTATTCAAGTACCTGTAAAAAAATCATTTTATAGATATGAACTGCTATTTCGGTGGAAATAATTTGGTTTTTGAAATGGCAATCCCTGATCTTAACACTAGCTTTTAGAGATTGATAGTGTTAGAGAATGTTCATTTGGAACCTAGAAATATTCCCAGGTATAGGCAGAGGATGGAGATGTTGAGTGATTATTGGGATTAATTGAGATTCTCCATTTAGCGAACCAAATTTGGAAATCATCTATCAGCCCCTCTAAAGTTTTACGGCTATGGAGATTGTAGAAGTGTGAACTATCAGAATCGTCAGCATATGGTAATCCAAGCGAGAGAATTAATTCGCATACAAACCATCTTCATGGAAGCATCTCCCATTCGCAATTATTTGTTTACCTAATATGAAATTTTATTTTCATCTAAATAATATAATTTAAATTGATAACCATAATTTTTATTATAGTAATAGAAATACGGTGCATGAGATTGAAACTGTCAACAACAAAGATATTATATAGTGTGGGTCCTTTTTTAAGCCAGGGATTGTTTAGCTGTTCAGCTTTCTTGCATTCCGACCAATGAGGTCTATTGTACCTACCCTTCCGCCTTTATGCCTTTATTATGCAACGAATCTTACCTCTTGAGCGAAATCCAGGATTTTCTTGAGAGATCGTTCGTAGTTCCTGAGGAGTCTGAATTGACTATCTGAACCTCTACTGTGCGTTAGGGTTGCACAATTACATGTTATGTGCACAATGGTTTCTTCCGCTGAGTCACATATGCGGCAAGTGGTTTCCGCTGCCATCCCATCTTATGAACCACAGTTTTAATGTTTTTTTAGAGATATACAGGACATTATTGGTCCTCTCTGTCGAGTATTATATGAGCATTTTTGTTTACCTTAGCCCTAGAGTGTTTATCCAGTGGACTCGCTTCTGTTTATCGTCACATTCTTTGGCCATTAGCCTAAAGTGGGCATTGATTACCCTACAAGTAGGCTCTGATACCACCAGGGAGCTGAGACCCCACTTTTTGCGAGGGCGTAGACTATTTTATTAGCCTCTATTCCCTAGTATCCGAGAGACCAGGGTAATCTGTTTCCCTTCGCCAGCTGATTGAGGATCTGTTTGCATTGCTAATCATCGCTGGAGACAAAGCTCTTGGTTTTAAGACTCAATAGGTCTGCCTGGCTGTCCGAAATGATAAATATCCACTTACCTTTTAAATGTTTTTCCAGGCAGATTTTTCCGCATCTATCAATTGCCATTATTGCATTATTACTGCACCCAATGGTGTAGTCTCCCTATAAGCCCGGCTGTATATATCAATACCTGTACCAAAAGGACTTTTTCCTGTCATTTAGGTTTTTAATACTATGCACAATGCTTTGGCACTTATAACCTCTTGCATTGTTAAAGTCGAACTCTACAGGCATTAAGTCCTTGGGATATGTTAGGAACTTTTCCCCGCCTGACCCCTTATTTTAATGTGTCCAAGTGTAGGCGTATCTAAGAGCGCTCAGTAGACCTTTTCTCAACCTGTTTACGCAGCGTAACTAACATAGCTTCCATGGCTGTGATTGTAGTTGAATGCATCGCTCATGTGATTCCAAGGCATTCAATCCTTTTTGCAGCTTTAGAAGTTTGCCTTGTGTCTTTTTGCTCTGTCTTCGACTAAGGAGCCATAGGTTATAATGGGATTTACTACCGTAAGGTGCTACAATATTTTTAGTTTCAGCCCACATGTTTTCCCGAAGAGTTTGCGGCATATCCAGAAGGCCGCTGTCGGTCGTTCGAAAAATCTCTCTAGATGTGAGTTCCATGTAAGGTTTTTGTCCAAGATAACTCGTAGGTACTTGACCTCTTTGAAAATTTCAAGCAGCGGGCCATTTACCGTTGGTACTACCAAGATCAACTTCATTTTCCAAGTAAAAGGAACCACGACGTGGGTTTACACTCAGCCCAGTGGGTTCTTATGGTAGACCTTGTTTAGGATTAAAGAAGGAATTGCGGATTATAACATTAATGGATACGTTGCGGAGGGAAATATCTGGAACCTTTATAATAAGATGATGTATACCTAAGAAGTTGCTTATTATTATGCCATTACGAGTCGTATCCTCTCTTTATTTTACACATAAAGAGAGGCTACGACACTCGAAATGGCATAATAATACAGGAGAACCGATTTTTTTTGCCTTCATAATGTGCTGCTTAACAATTTTAACTGAAGATTTCTTGGTGTTATATAACTGATCATACACAGTTATAGCCGAAATAGGTGATGGATATGTGATGTTATTTTACTTTGTATAATAGAATCGAATAATTTATCGAGAACTGGAAGTAAGGTGGATTGCTCTATAACTCGATACAAGTTCGGGATCGTTTCCAGCTTTAAGATGCATATTATAATTCTTCTCTTTCATTCCTCATTGAGATTTGTTACAGGAATTGAAAATATTAACTATGTATTTATGTATGAGATAAGGAAGATATTTTAAGTTACGTGTAATTTTATATAGCTAATCAGTTTTTCTGTATTTAGTTTATTATTGCTTTCGAGACGCACATATTATTGATTTCATTGCAACTTTTAATCGAATGATCACTTTTGTATTCTTGATTTAATTTATAAATATCCTTGTTTAATTTCTTGGAGTTGGTCCTGTTGTCTTTAGATTTTAAGAAGTCTTAAGATGAAGCTGAGAAAGAGATATTTTTCAAGTTTTTTTTTTTGTAGTTTTTTTTTTAATATATGGGAATATGAATTTTAAATGCTAAGAAGTCTCCGTAGTAGTTTCTGGTTATATTTATATATGTTCTGTCAAATTTTCTTTAATTTGTCAATATTGCGATCTCTATATACTAAGTGGTCAATATTGGTTTAATAATCTTCAGGTTATGCCATTCGTTGATTAATTTTGGACAAATATTGTATTATTCTTAGTAGTATCTTACGAGACATATGCATTATTCTGTAAATATTTTGAATAAAATAAATACGACTTACAATCCATTACACATTTGTAACACAAATGATAAATTGAAATTTTCAACAATTATATAATTTCTTCAAAGCAGTTTTTCAATAAAAAAATGATGTGTCCATCATGGTACTTTCCCCAGTGAATACGGTCAAATAAGTTTCTGATTGAAAATTTAATAGCAAAGCAAAATGATTAATAGAAAAAATTGATTGTTGCCTTTCAAAGTTAAAACCGAGTATTGAGAAGAATATTATAATTAAGTGTGTTATTTCTTAGCTTACAATGGGTTTAAATAATTTCTCCACACTCTTCTTCATTTTTTCTAACTGGAGGAGTTTGCGAATGTGTTGAATATGACGGTATTTTGACGTTTTATTTGCCATTAAAATAATTATTTCAATAATTTATAAAAAGAAAACCGGAGGTCCTTCAATAAAAGTTTTATAACAGAAATTATTTATTTTCCAAGATCTAAAACTTTTATTGGCGGTTCGAACATTTTCACCATCACAATACTTTCCCTTGGACAGGGGTCCGGGGAAAGTAAAAATAGTGTCAGATCTAGTTTTTATATGTACTATGCAAAATTTAAATATTTTTTTCTCGAATTAAAATTTGTTGCATTATGCAATATTTTATTGATATGCAACAGCAGGTGTACATTATGTAATTCAATATCAGGCGTGTGTATTTGCCCGGGAATTGTTTAAATATGCATTTGTTTAAGGTATTTACGTAACGTAAGTCAAAAGTCACAGAGCTAAACGTATAAATAATTTAATAATTATTTTCAAACCATTTTTATTTAATTTACTAAATAACTGTGACCAAGAGAATGAATACTCTTTTCTATTTATGCAAAATTTATTATTATTTTTGTATACATATTTGATCCACCATTGCCAAATTTATATTTCTTAAATGGTGTCTTCCTTTAGATATATAACATATAATACGTAGTTAATAGTTAGTAGTTGCTAAAGGTTGATCGTCTTGAAATTGGCCATTTAAAAATTTGAATACAAAAAATTGATACATCACAATGCGTCCATTCTCAAAATTTGCAGTTGAGAATCCATTTAGTAAACTTAAATATTCGTAATTATGTGATGTATGTAAAACCCGTTAACATTTTTTTTAAATTTTCATTATCAAAAATATACCTTTTATCCTATGGGTTCCAACACAGCCCATTTTCAAGCTTATTTCGAATACGTATTTTATAAAAAAATATATTAATGGATCAAATATTCATTTGTACTTCTCAGTATAAATCCAAGAATTTTATTAAAGTTGTTGACATTTTTTTGAAATACTAAAACAAAATTTAATGTCAACAAGTATACCAAGATCCGTGTCAACAAGTTGTAAGTTGGAACCTCTTATATTGTAGAAACAACAACATTCCATTTTAACCACCTACTAGAGAACGTTCCACTTAAAAATTATTTCGAAAAGATGTAAAAAGATTATGATAACTTGTACAATTTTGGTGCCTGCTATTTCAATCAATTTTAACTACCGTCATGGTGCCGAACGTTAATTCAGATAACGGTTTAGGATGATACGGAAAACCAAATCGCCATATAACGTAACCTTGAAGAATAATGTGCTGTCAATCATAACGTTCTCTATAGCGAATAATTTCAGTTATGTCATCCGTAAAATGTATCAGGTTTGTGCTAATAAATACCTGTCAAGAAGTTTATACATTGTTTGGTATATAAGTAATTGTGTAATATAATTTCAAATATCTTGGAAACAAATTTTATTAATGATGAGATGACACAGTAATTCGTTAGATCTTTTTTGAATATGTACATTTTTTTTAAAGTTGTTGTTTTAGTTATAACGTAAAATACGTGTACTGAAAGCATATACAGCAATCTTTTGTTATAAACGATGGAATGTTGTCTGGGCCGAGAGAAAAAATTGTGTATTGATTCTATATCTATTTGTTTATCAATCAATTTAAATTTGTTTATTGTGAGAAATAAGAAGATAATCCGTAGAAGTGGTGGTTATGAGATTTTTAGATATACTTTGGATGATATATAAGTTTTAATGTGCTTCGAAATTTGGTACGTAAATGTAATTGATTAATTAATATCGTGGCCATGTTTCACAAAGCATTTATTTAACGAGTACCAAACCGAAGTTTTAATTTCTCGTATCCCCCTTTTTAAACTTATAATTACCCACACGCACTCAATCACACCATACATCACACAATTTAAATTTACAATCATTGCACCATCCTAACCCACATCATTATTATTTTTTAACTTCAAAAAATTCCCACGAGTCGAATGAAATCATCAAATACTAGAAACGTTCGAAATACACTTACATATATAAAAAACGATGTTTTATTGTGGACACTCACAATCGATTCATTAACGCTCGCCGCAAAACGGAATTAACAGGTGTGTTACAAATCCCGCTGATCTTCGACTCCGAGGATTTCGACCGCAAACAAATCGGTACCCGGTAATCCCCGGATCCTTCTGGACGCGAGCTTTCTTTGAAAAATCGCCGTGAGTCAGTCGGAGACGCATCCGGCAAACCCAGATGTGCTAGATTAGATTATATAGCTGTGTCTGTGTGTGTTTGTTTAATTATAGAGATTGGCCGTCATTGTGGTTTTTCGGTGTGGTCATTTTAATTGATTATAGTGTTTGATTGAGGAAAGCTGTTTATTTTATTTTTACGTGTGTATGTGTGTGTGTGCGTGTAGATTTCGTGTGAAATGTGAGATAACTTATTTATATAATACAATTTCTAAAAAAAGAAGTAACAAAAAATCACTTTGATTTCGTGTGAAACCTTCAAGGTGGCTAGATATGGTGTAATAATCTTCAGGTAGAGAAATTTATAGTTGAAAATTTTAGTTAACAATTTTATATTACCCGGGGATACAACTAATAAGGAAGAATTTTTACTTACACACAAAATAAGTTCCTAACACTGAAATATGAAATGGAATATACATTTTTCATGTGGCAGCATTTTTCAGTTTTTTCCTTTTTTCACCAATCTGAGAGAATCATGCAGTGAATTACGGAGTGCGGATTTAAAAGGATAAATATTTTTATGGTATGTTTGTTTCATTTACATTTTTTAAATAATCAGGTGTTATGTGCCAGGATGTAATAGTAACATACTTATTCCTTATTAATTGGCGGAATCCAATTTAAATTAATACATTCTCCAAGTAATGTGCTGTTTATTACTAGGAATAGTTTAATTTGATAATAAGTGATTACTGGCATAATCATATTTTCAGTTGTTGTTAGCATAAAGGCAACGCATAACACTTATGAAACCTTCTTAGAACAAAAGTACTTCTCCACTCCCGATTTACTGATTGCAATTAAAACGATTATCTTCATGTTAGCTTTCTTCGGATGCTGTGGTGTATGCAAGCAAAATTACTGTATGATAATAACTTCCTCAATTCTTATCTATCTGATATTCGTCTTGCAATTCGCTGCTGAAATCAATGGATACGTCCTGAAAAATTAGACTGCTGATTATTTGAATAAAACATTGTATCACAATAAAACCTTATTATTTTCTTGGATCTTGGAGGCGTTCACTACGTGGTACGTTTTCAATTTTTATATAAAAGTTAATTGTTTTCTTTATATCAAACTTATTATTTTGTTTGTATAACACTTGTAAATTTATGACAAATTTAGCTTATCATTATCAAACATGAAGTAACTTAAACTAGATGTTTTACAGGTATATATACAATATCATAAAACAGCTAAAACAAGTAAAGTATATATCTGTCGCATAAAATAAAGTAGTGTTATACAAAGTAATAAGTCTCTTATTGTGAAATTTACATGTATAACGAAGTAGAAGCCTTCACAGTATAAGATATTTTATGATGATATTACTAAGAATATACCTAATAGCAAGACTGGGATACAATACAAAAAGATTTCGACTGTTGCGGTGTTGTCGATATGATTGGATAAAATCAAATTCGACTAACAAGTTGTTGTTACTGAGTTGTTGTTCCATTACAGATGGCGCTGTTGGTAGTTACAATTGTATTAACGATGACTCCAATGAAGGATTGAAGAAGCAAGGAATTCTGTACGATCACATGTAGTCACTACTGGAAGTGTTGGATTAGGATTTGCTTTTATACAAATCCTTGGTATTATCATCTCGCGAAGACAGTCAAGCAGAGTTATGAGTATATGTAGATTTTATATTGTTAGGGAAAAAGAGCTTATTTGATTTAACCTGCAAATTTTTGAATTTTTAATCAGTACTACGGTTGCATTAATAACCAGTTTATAGTTTTACATGTCCACACTACATCACCAATAACTATTTATGTAAGTGCAGTAGAGTTTTTATTTATTTATTGATGTTACGGACAAGTCTTACATAAGTCATACAAGAATAGTAGGAGATAAAATTATACAATCATCACAATATAAAATAAAAACTACACAAAACAAGTTAAAATATAAATTGGTTCACAATATCTTAATTTCTATTGTAATGCTATACTGGGCTATACTGCAGTTTTACAAATAAATAAAACCAGATTTAAGATAAGAAGGATTTTTGTAAAATGATAAAAAGATATTTACAAACACGTTAAAATATAAGGTAATATTGTAAAAATTAAGATAAGGGAACAATTTCAAAACAAGTTAAAATTTAATGTAAATTTGAGTATATAAAACTGTTGATACCATAGATCAGGACAAGTACAAACATGTTAAAATTTTATATAAATTATAATGACAATAAAGTTAATAAAACAATGTAAACGAATAATTAAATGACTAGAAACTAAGATCATAGGTAAGAAATTCATCGTAGGAATAGGAGGCAGAGTTAATTAGAAAGCTTTTTAACTCTCGTTTGAATTCCCTAAGAGGCAATTGTCTTACGTTTGCAGGTAATTTATTAATGAATTTTATTGCAAAGTAGTTTTTGCTACTATATGACTTGCTTAGTCTCATTTTTTTCTGATATATATTCGTCTTATATCTAATTTTATGATGGTGGTGCGTAGAGGTAATATATTTGCTAGGGTGCTTTCTTATATACAATGGCGATTCTAAAATATATATAGATGGCAGTGTCAAAATCTCAAGGGCTTTGAAACTTGGCCTGCAATCTGATCTAAAGCCTACCCCATTTATAATTCTGATTGCTTTTCGTTGTTGTCTAAAAATTCTATGCCTGGAGGCAGAATGACCCCATGCTAGAATACCATATCTATATGTGATTCAATTGTGCCGTAGTATGCAGTTTTTAGAATTTTGCTCGAGACGTTTCTAGATAATTTTCTGAGACAAATAAGTTTTCATTAAATGGTAAATAAAACAGTTTCTCTAGATTTATTCATTGTATACGTTGAAATATTTATCAATTAATAAGATAATTTTTAAATAACCTTAATTTAAAAAAATAAAAAGTGTTGCAATTCAAGTATCGATGTATATTTGAATCACAACACTTTTTTACACATGAATATACACAATTGTCAGATCTATTTTAATTAAAAAAATGCTTCTAAAGGATTCATGAAATTGTTGTAAATTCTATATTATTTATCACCTGTGTCATTGAAATTTTACAAATGTGTAATTCATTATAAATTCAAGTGATTTTATTCACATTTTTTAGAGAATTGAGATACAGGTTTAAGATCTATTAATGTTTAAAAAATAGTTTTAAACGAGTTATAAAATAGTTGTAATTTCCATTTTATTTATCACCTGTGTCATTGTGATTTTGCAAATGTGTAAGTAGTTGATTTTATTCAAAATATTTATGGAATACAGAATTTCCAGATACATGTTTGATATTTCAAAGGCCTCGTGAGACATTTGACGAAAAATCCAATTGTCTTAAGGTTATCTCCTCAGACCGAAAACTTCCAATAGGAGGATAAACCCGTTTGTGATAAAGAACACATACTGTTGAGAAATTTAGTAATAAAGTAAGAAATTATTTCTTTATATTAATAAATAAATAAAAAAATATGAATAACATTTTAAAAGTATACGTATAAAACTAAAATAATAAACACATTAAGTAAATATTAGTCCATTTTCATGAGAATTTAAAAATGTAAATTTCATTTTTGTTTGTTAATTATTAGACATAATTCACAAATATTTCATACCATGGTAATAAAAAATGATTATGATTAATATATACAGGGTGGCGCAAGATTCCGACGAAGTCCAATATCTCAGATATTTAGAAATACATAAAAAAATGTTACTTAGATAAAAAAACAAGTTTGAAAATTCAATTGGCAGTTTAGATAAATTATTTGACATTTCGTAAATCCACAGCCAGCTACAAATAAAACAATACACTTATAGAAAACCTCAAATGAAACAAAGATTTGATTTTTGCATTTTCCGCAAAAACACCTCGACTTAGAGGTTATAGGTGTATAAAACTTTTGATAGATAATTATAATGTTCATATAATAGAATGGTAAAAATATAGCATTCCATTTGAAAAAAAAAGTTTGACCAACTTAAATTTCTTATTAAGTAAGTTTTATTTTTTGGGCAACTCTGTACAAATTTTAAGGTTTTTGTAATTGAACAATGAAATATGATCTATTGCTAAATATACCTGAAAATTTCGTTGATATAACCTAGATACTACTCAAATAGTGGATATTTGAAAATTAGATTAGATTTTAACAAAATTTCAATTATTTCAAAAACCGTTTGATTTAGGTACTAACAATCTTACTCAAAACTATGGTTATTTTTAATGTAGAATCTAAAAATATAGTAATTCTCCGGTTACACTCCGATTATCACCACAATGAAAATTCAAATCATAATTCGAGTCATTCGATTATTTAATCATTTGAATGTAAATTTTCGACTATTGAAATAGCCGATTTTCCCACGACTAAATTAATTTAACGTGTTCGAAATAGTATAGTGAAAAACCCATAAATGAAAAAAGAAATTAACAGACTTTATCCTATGGTTCAAATTTATAAAAGTTGAGCCAAAACGAAATATTGTTCTAAATCTCTTCACATCGCTTATTTCCTAATCATAAAAGAAAACTGGTTACTGGCAAATTTATGGTCAAAATAATCCATATTAATATCAAGAGTAAATTTGAAGAAATGAATAGATATAAGAAAATTGTAGAACTTAATTACATTAATAAAAACACAAACAAACGGAAGTATAAGAAAAAACATACAAAAGTTTATTAATTCATCCAACGACCAGTTGCGATAATCAAGGTATGTTAATCGGGGCCATTTCGTACGTGAAATGTTTAATTTAACAAAAACGTTATATTTTAAAATGCATGATATAATTTGTCAATTATAAAACTCGCGTAGACAGTCACGTGTTAAATAATAACGTGTGCGTTTAATTTAACAATGATGCAGTTTTTTTTTTATTTTTCAAATATTAAAACAATATTAATATTAATGAAAAAGATTAATCATTCACTTGATCGTAGTTATTGAAATAAATTAAATCAATATTTTCTCGAATCAAAAACATGTTATTGATATAGAACAGTAAGTATGCGTTATGTCCGAGAAGTAGTTGTTTTAATATACATTTGTTTTAAACTACTTACGTAACGCAAGTCATAATGTTACAGTAGACAAAAGAGGAAACGATTTATTAATTATTTTCATTTTTTTAATTTAAAATATTAATATCAATAGAAAAGTGTATTTATTCACTCGGTTACAGTTATTTAAATACATTAAATAAAAATAGAATTTTAAAATGTTTAACAAGTTATTTTCTTCCTTACATGTCGGGACGGTACGCTTAATTTATTTAATTTAATAGGTTTGATTTAATATTATTTGATTTTAATTTAAATTAATTTAATCTCAATAGTTTAATTTGATTACTTTAATTTAACAAATTTAAATTATTTAAGGCTGAACTGTACTGACGAGGGATAGATACCGAAACACGTATCTACAGATGGCCTTATATTACGTAACGTTTTTTTTTTGCTCTTTATATTAAATATTCTCGAGAGGTAGTTGTTTTAATGTACATTTGTTAATGATAATTATAATAAATCTTTATTCCTCAGCAGATTAAATAATCTTATTACAGGGAATATTTACAAAATAATAACATAAATATAAATATATAATATAGAGTATAATCTTAATTCTTATCATTCATACAGTGTGACATCAGATAATACATATCATGAATAGTAAAGCAGTACTGATTTTTGAAATACATTCAGGATATCACTAAAAATGTCCATAGAGCTATGCATTTGGTTGTATAATGACATGAATTAATTAATAGGCGAATTCAAATATGAATTGGTCTTACACTGATTACGCTTAAATAACATAGCATTTCGAGAGGTTACCCTTGATACATGTAAATTTATATATGCCAATAATGATGGGTAATCTATCAAGTTGTTAATAATTTTATATAAATAAACCACCATTGCAATATTACGTCTTTGTTAAAAGTATTTGCGTAAAGTAAGTCAAAATGTCACAGAGCTAAAGGTGGAGACATTTTTTTAAATTATTTTCAAATTCTTTTTATTTAATTTATATTAATATCATTTTCGATTTATCATCGAATAGCGTTTCAGAAGATCGAATAATTTTAGTAACTGAGTATTACTCAATGTACTATTTTGAGGTGCCAAGTTAATAAATAATATCAAATTATAGTTTATTAATAAACAAATTAAATTATTATTATTACAATAAATAACATTATTCCACAATCATTTTATAAGTAATAAAAAAAAACTACTGCCTATCACCATCCTTGGCGGAAACATATTTTAACGCAATTCTAGTTTTTCGATTATTAATTTCTCTAGCTCATCAGGTTACCATATAAATCCAAAATCAAGTGAATAAACTCTTTTCTTCCAATATTTCCTTATTTTTCCGCAATAATTTTTGGGAATTTCCGCAGTTCCACTTAAACGATAATCCCTTGTATTATGAAGGGATTACGGCCGCAGACTCCTTTCCAGCAAAAACGTTACCATTGTGAATATTTCAGGTAACACAAAGGGGATATTATTGAACATAACCACCCGAACCGTTGCCCATTGACGCCATTCACTCGCGACCATAAAATTCAAATTAGGGCTCAGCCAGATACGATCTCAACAAGAGGAATTGAAAATAAGCGTTAACATATTATTTATTTAGGCAGAAAGGATGACTAAAATACACTTTTTGCATGTAATATGTAAAATATAAACGAAAATAAATAACTTGCAAATTAATTCAAACCTATAAAGAAATATTATACTACATTTGTTACATCATTTATGTAAATCGTACATTACCTACGATTTCGTAGTATTTATTGATTAGGCAACGTTTGATACTATTGAATACTGCTATAGTTCATCGTTATGATTATTAAAATCCCCATCAGGCTAATTGATTATCAACACAAGAAGTCGATTAATTTATGGGGATGAATAATTGAAATTGAACAGTAAAATTGAGCATTATTACCTTTAAATTAATAAGATTTTATTGAACCATTTTGGCATTGAATGTACCAATTCGATTTTGGATTTAATTTATTAGTTTTCTTTTAATAAAATCTATATTATATAATAAATAATTGTTAAAAAATAATAAATAAAAACATGGGTATTGGGGCCAATTTTTTAATGTAATATAAATGGAGAAATCTATTTGCATTTTTTTACAATATTTGGATTAATTACCCCTTAGTATTATTGATCGAATGCGGATCCAAAAAGTGATGCTCTTCCGAACTACAGTTAAGATATGAATTATAATATTCAAACAAATGTTTCCAAAGATTTACATTAAGGTTGCGGTTTAGTGGAAAGAGATAGCTATATAGTAAAATGGAAATAATCGTTTGAAAATAGAGCTATTCTTTTGGATTTCATAATATGAATGTGTATTTACATTTTTTATCTACCAAGTATAAAGTATCAGTCTAAATAAAAAATAAATCGTCAATTTTCGTGTATTACGTCAATTTACTAGTTTAAGTTAGAAAAGAAAATTGTAAGATATAATCAAATTAATAGGTCATGTCTGCTATGTTATTTGAATGCAGAATTTAGTGAAATGCTTTAAATTTTCATTGCACAAGTTTTTATTAACAAAAAATTAATTTAAAATTTGTTATAAATTTGATCAATTTTCATTGTTTTTCATAACTATTTTTCACAGAAACAAAACATTAAAATAATTTTTAATTTATCTGATGAAATTCCTGCTTACTTTAAGATTATTTTAATGTATAATACAATATTGTTCATTGATCACAACAACAATCTAACTCAAATTAGTGATTACCCATATTTGTATAGCTATCTCTTTTTTTCTAAACCGCACCCTTAATCAATTGGCCTACAATACCCCGGATTTAAATAAATTGGATTTCTTGGGAAGGAAAGTTTTACATACATTAAACAACTGGCAACTGCCTTTCGGACAATCTTTACGCAAATTCTTATTATTTGAAAAAAAGACCCCGTGTTTAAAATCGCAGTAGAATATGCGTCCAAGAAGTCGGGAGGCATACGGAGAACATAATTTCATATTTTTACTATTTACATTACGATTATCTTTTGTTATTTATTTATTGTTTTATTAAATTTTATGGCGAAATACTTAAAAAAAATACAATAATTTATTACAATAAAACATTTTTTTAACTTTATTTGTATAACAGAATTTTATATTTAGTGACTATAGTTTTAACAAGTTACACTTGTCGTTATCAAACTAAAAGTAATTTTAAACCGTACAATTATTCTTTTTATAAGGAGAATGGCGGGGTTAGTTGTGACGATAATTGTTTTTGTAGTACGGGAAATTATAATAATTTATTTAAAAATATAAATATTAAAAATTTCCTTAACATCTTTTTTAATGTAAAATTAAGAGAAAAAAACAAATAAAAAATATTATAGGTCCCATTTAAAACTCCATAGTTAATATCGATTCCGGTGAAATGGAATACCCTATACATTTATGTTACGTAGACTATAAGAAAGTACGTAAAGTGCCGTTTGAAAATGTTCAATACTTAATAAACAATTCTCCTAATGCGCGGTCATCCTGTACATACTTATAAATCGATAGATTGTAATGATTTTTTTACCATTTATGTTAAATGATAATGGACATATTTTCAAGATATAAGTTCCGAATATATGGAAGTAGATATAATCTTCCTTATTTAAATGGAACCTAATATCTGTTATTGAAAATTTACACTTTACGTTTGATTTTATAAAAAAAAATTAAATTTATAAAAAGTTACTACATCTAAGGGTTTGTAATAGTTATGAAAATGATCACTTTCTTAGACATATTTTTAAAATAGTATGTAAGAAGGAAGAATGCAGTCACTGGAATGAAATTTCGTAGATTTATAATACTAACCCTGGGTACAATAATATTAATATTATATATTGTCTCAAATTAACTGCGAAGTCTAATGTATTTAATTTATTAAAAACTTGTTTTTTTTTAAGTGAAACATTAAAAGAAGTTTTTTTTAAATTTATATATAACAAAGACTTAATAAAAGATAATACTTTTTTCTTCAAGACATACATTTTTTTAAAATAATCTTTGATGCCATCGATATTTGTCAAAAAATACAGAAAATCAAAAACACGTTAGGAGTAGAGTTCCAGTTTAAAATTTAAAACTTTGCCTTTTTTATTTTCCACAATTATTTGACAAATATTAATTGCACCAAACAATACTTCAAATAATAGTTATATAGTTATGACTGTTTTCTTTCATTAACTTTTTGTTTTAGCATCTTGAGGTAGCGTAACTACTCTTCTTGAATATTATTTTTTGTTAGTATAGGAAAACGTTCTAAATAAAAGTTGCACATCTTAAAAAAAATTAAATACATTTTGTTATATGGATTTTTACTTTAAAACCATTAGTTTAAAAGTTATTAGTTTTTTTTTGTCATAAGTTTCTAAAAAAGAAATACAAGAAAGTAATAGAAATTCATAAAGAAATACGTATATAAATTCCACAATAAATAACAAGTAACGGGATATTTTGTGAAATAAGCATAAGGTGAGAAATTATCAAATCAATTGTAATATTAAGCTACAAATGTTTGCTTCAATTTTGAAATACCAACTAAAATAACTTATATTAAATAAAAATGATTTGCAAGAACGCACGTCCTCCTCTGCCCGTCATTACTATTACAGCGCGCGGCAGGTGAGGGTCGCTCTTTTTAATTAATTTGATTCAATTATTTTCGTTTAATTTTATTCGGTTTTGATTTAAATTGAATTAATTCCGTTTAATTTAATTTAAATTGATTTAGTTTAATTTGATTTAATATAATTGATTTAATTTTGCTGATTGTATTTGAATTAATTTAATTAATTTATTTTAACATCTTTAATTTATGTAAGGCAGAGCTGTACTGACGAGGGATAGATCCCGAAACACGTGTCTGCGATTGACTTATATTAAGTAACGTTCCTTTTGTTGTTTTTACATTGAATTTTTCTCGGATCAAAATTTGTTGCATTATGCAGTGTTATATTGATGTGCAACAGCAGGTGTACATTATGTAATTCAATGTCCGGCGTGGGTATTTGCCCGGGAAGTAGTTGTTTTAATGTGCATTTGTTTAACGTACTTATGTAACGTAAGATAAAAGTCACAGAGCTAAATGTGAAAATAATTTATTAATTATTTTCAAATCATTTTTATTTAATATATTTAAATAACTGTGACCAAGTGAATGAATAATACTCTTTTCTATTTAAAATAACTTATTTGGGTAAATTTACCAGAAAAAGAGCTATGATGGACACACCGCCATTTTTTTGTAAACTGAAAAAAATATATAATTGTCTAAACGTCATATGGTAAAATATCATTATTTTATGCATAAAAACGCAACCTATATCTTCACCAATAAACTATGTAGATGTTCGGAAATTTGGTAAGGAATCCCATAAGAGAGCTTCAAAGCTAAATCATGATTAGTCTTCCTGAATTCCACAACTCTCTGCTTTTCTCAAACGTACAATCATCATTTTTATTATTATAAAAAAATACGCTTAAAAATATTAAATAATTCTATAAATAACTGAAATTCATTAAATAAATTGTTTTCTATTGTTACTTAAAAAAATGTGTATACAGGCTCAGTCATCGAATTGCCCGTCTTCGGTATTTTCCTTGCCGTTAAAAATTCAACATAAATTTATTAATAAAATTTGCTTGACTATTGAAGATGCATAATGTTTTTTTATATAATTTAATTTTGTTACTTTAATTCGAACATCTTATATTATATATTATTTTAATCCATTTCCTTTTAAATTATTTTTACAACAATATAACATTGTTAATAATTTTGATTAGTTGTTACTGCAGAAAAAAATAAATAAAAATGTTGACAGTTGCAGAGGTTTACTAAACAAAAAACTTTGTTGTTGCTTGAGATGGAAAATTAATTTTATGTATACTGAGACAATACTAATTCAATTATAATTTTAAATGAAAAAAAAAATTTACACAGGGTGTTCAAAAAGTAATTTTGAAAGTGTGAATTTTAAAACAGACGTATTTTTCTTAAATTGCATTATATATTTTTCTATTTTTTTTTTCTTTCCTTAAATTATCATAAATTGATTCAAATATTTCATTAAATATATCTTATACGATAACCGATTCATTTAGAAAACATAATTCCAATTTTATATATTATTGTACATATATATACACATTTTAATCATAATGGTTAGTTAGTTATATCTTATCCTAACTTCTGTATTTTTCGAAAAATATCGCATTTTATAGTTGTTTTTTTAATATTTTAACGATTAATTGAATATATCGATTTTTTGATTGAATATTATTATTAATAAAATTGTTTTGGCAAATGATCAATTAGAAATAAATTAAACTTGACTATGAGGCATGAGAAGCAATAGGAATGAGAGTAATGAAGCCTGAAAAATAAATAAAATGAAAATAAAAACAAAATAAACAATATTTGCTATTTAAATTAGCATTATAGAAATTCTATATGACTTCCAAATAATGGGTCATCTTATAAATGAAACAAAATCATCCGAAATTGTAATTATCACAGTAACATAGTACATTATTGTTTGTTTCTATAAAAACAATAATCTAATATATTATTGTGATTATTGTGTAATTGTCATTTCTTTGTTTCAATCGCCAACCATTTATTTAATTCGTAGGATGTTTTAGAAACAGTATAAAATATGAAATATTTAAAAAGCTACGATAAATAAACATATATTTAACATATAATAACATGCTACATAATAATGTTCTTCTTTTTATGACAAGTTAAGTAAATTATTGAAAAGTGTAGGTTGCCATTAAAAATTTAATTACACTGGTTTGAAAAGTCACACACTTGGCATTATTTTTGAAACATCTTATGTAAAAATATTTTTATTATTATAATTAAATATATCGATATTATTATTAGTATGCATACAAAAAAGCAGGACTCTATATCGAAAAATTAAAACGTAATTATTTCTTACGTAAACCTCTATAACTGTTATTTCATATTATTTGTTATTTATAAATTATTATTTTCTGCAAAAAAATCAAAAAATCAAAAGTACTAGCAATGTGATATTGTTGTATAGATCATATAGGGAGGAATCAAATAAAAAAATAATATTACATTTAAAATTATTCGCTTCGGCGGTACATATACTACATTTAAAATTCCAAGGTTGATAACAATTCCTGGAAAATGGGACATCCTGTATATATGAAACATAATTTATACTAAATTTCTAGCGGCAACGGAGATATCGAAAACGAGCTTTCGATGACTCGCCCTGTATATTTTCTTCCCTAACTTTATTTAAAAAAAAACGTAGTTTTTTATGAATCCTCACAAATTGATAACTGTACAAGTAGGTGGAAATCGGCAATTGAGCTAAAGTGCGATTATAATAACCTTTTAATAATTACACATAACGCGCGAATCGATTGAATATAAATAATTTACGACGAATGTTAATCGTCGAAATGTTTTTGTAATGAATAGAAAATGAGCGCGCGGTGTTCAATTAGCGAGATAAAAGTAAAACGTATAATAAGCAAACGCGCGTATGCACGATTGTCTCTCCTCTTCTTGCAGGTTGCGACGCGCGCAACGCAATAAACGATTACGGATTGTTGCAAAATCGAATAAAGTATCGTTATTGCGTTTGTAATGGTCGCAATGGCCGCGCCGGAGATACTAATGATCGTTTAAAGTGCTCGCGCGGTTCCAATAACGACCCGTTTATTTAATCCGACGAAAAATGCGAGCCGGCAGCCCGTTATTTACGGCCACCCCGCGCATCGTAAATAGACATTGTCAAATTGCCGATAAACCGGCGCTAATTAACGATATTGTGCGGATCGGGTTACGCTAATAAGGAAATATCGATTCGGTTATTGTGGTTATTATTTATAACATTTCTAATTCCTCACAACGGGAATTACGCGGCGTTAAGCGTGAATGTAGCAGGATATCAAAAGGAATACATTCGTTATTATTTTATTCGATGCTAAATATTGATGGTTACTGTCCTATAAATAAAATACTCTTCATTAATTATTATTGACTCAAATAGAAAGAAATAAAAAATATACACAAAATCACGACGTGATTCTAAATACCTAATCATTTTAATACTTAACAATTTATAGAAATATTAATATTTATTTATATAAATATAAAATTTATTTATTTATATAAATTAGTATAAGAAAAAAAAACAGCAACATATTTGCAAGTATTTTAAACATATATTAGTATATCAAAACACCCCTCTCACAAAATTTTGTATTCCTCTAAACCCAGGCTTCCTTCTAAATATTATTCTCGCTCAAATAAATTAATAATTTGTTATCATCAATTTATTTGAGCGAACACACATGACTATTCAGGGGTCGGATTCCGTTTATTGCGACTAAAAACGAAGTTGAAGCTTGGTATAGCACGGTTGGTAAAGACAGAAGCCGGGCGCATAAAGAAGTTCGTTTTTTCTTAAATGAAACGCACCCGGACTGTCCGCCAATATAGCAATCTTCAGTAGGTCGAATCAAAAACAAATTACGCGTTCTCGGACATGTACGTGATAAGCTTAAACCTGGTCTTAAGTCAAAACAAAACCAACAATTGGATCCTATTTTAATGGTGAAAAAAATCCACAACCCTTGCAGATATCGATTCACAAGTTAGTACGTCAAAAAATACAGGGCCTAGATTCAGGGCTATTCCGTACACAAAAATTTAAGTTTAACGTGTATGTTATTAATTATCTTCACATTCTATGTATATACATCCATTACAAGAGCTGTTGAGACTGTGATGATATAATATAACGTACATGTTGAACGTAACATTTTCCTTACAGAATAGCCACGATTATTAGGAAAACACTAATTTCGCCCGTATAAAGTGCACTTGCAGTCGTAATACCGTTTGATTTGAAATCCCTTCATAGAGAGCTAACATATATTTTTCCTTTTGCAATACCATAAATTCAAGATAAGGTAGAAAGACTGGTCGATGGTCGATAAAGATTGTCATGAAAATTTATTACACATTGTAAATGTACAATATATTTGTTTGAATAAAAATAATCTATTCAACATAAAAATTAATTAATGAACGCTGCAATTTTTTTTCACTTTTAATAATCTGTATTGTTACATTTAAAACTATATAATTTTTAACGTTGACGAAAGAACATTATTTTAATTGCTGAAAAGAAAACTGCAAACTATGCGATTATGAATTATTTTCAAAATTCAACCTACGCATTGTAATAATAACGCGAAATGATTAAATTAAACGTAATGAAATTTTGAACTTGTATTTAAATTATTTTTAGGATTATTAAAATAATCAAAGTTTTCGATTACAATCGAAACAATTAGAATAAAGGAATAGTCACGATTTTAATCACCATTTTAATTAACTTTAATTTTCAATTTATCTCTAAAATTAAACTTGCCAACAAATTTATTTAATCGTTAAATCAAACGCTTTATATTGTTAATTATTAAAATTTAATATTTAATTGAAATTGTAAATAGGATTATTTATAAGAAAAAAGAAAAAAATGTTGTATTAAATAAAAATATATATCAATAAATTAATTGCCACAACAATAACTAATTTTAGTGACTTAATACTAATCAGTAATTGAAAAATGGACTAATTTAATCTGAGATATATAACCTTTTTTTTAACGAATAATTCCTAAATGGGTGTATCACCTCGATATTTGTCTATTCGGTCAACTTATCACTGTTGTAATTCATGGTGAGGTTTATTTGATATATAATTCCATTGGGTGGCTCACTCGGTCGCATATAGTCCTTTATTTCTAGTTTCAAATATTCTTCAGAATAGATGATGGTAACTTTATTGGAAGCAAGATGATTTGAGATAAAATTAGGTTGAGATAGGGTAGGTAATATAAGAGCAGTAAGACGACCTCTTGGACTGTTTGGTTTCCATTTTTATTACTATTTCGACAAATTGCTTAACGACTTCTCATGCAAGCTGATAACTGGGCATTGCTTTCTTGGGTCGCACCATAATTCTTGTCTATAACTCCCGGATACTGCTTCATTATTTCCGTCATGGTGTGTCCAGGGTGTGCTCCTTCGCAGAACTTGCCCTCTAAGAAACTGGGCCAACAAGTAGATGTAGTTTCCCATAGTTCTTTCCGCCTACTCCTTTGTATTCGGTATAAGGTTACGGGTTCATCTCGCCTTTGTTACAAAGCCATCATGCTACTAAACTAAATATCGCTGAAGTAATTAGAATGGCAAAAGCTTCGATTTGCCATTCTAATTACTTCAGCGATATTTAGTTCCCTGGAGTTTGTTTTCTGGAAAAAGTCTCTCTCCTTCTCCTTCACAAGTAAATCGGATGGTGGTAGGAAGGCTACAAACGAGGCTATTCTATATGCCCTGTTAATCCTTAGTTTTCCTGCATTTAGGACCATGCGTACAATATTCATGTTTTTAGCTAGTCGTGCTAGTTCCGCTTGCCCAAATCGGTGAAGCTACACTACGCTTCACCGATTTGGGCAAGCCTCGTTTTCTACTGTTCTACGTCTATGTTTAGCATAACTAGTTGGCTTATTGAATGTTTTAACGGCATTTTAAGTATCGCCCAAATTTTTTAGAACTTTTTTTTTGTTCTAATGAAGACGCCTAGATATTTTACATGAACTAAAGTATATAATTTAAACCAACCGAAGCCATCGCTATGTAGACTAACCCAATCAAAGGTAAATAACCTAACGAAATATAAGTCATCGTAGTATATACTTACCTAACCCTAGGTTTGGTAAACAACTAAAGATAAACTAAAGCATATGATCGAACTTTGTTGTTTTAACTAAACTTTATTTGACTTTATTCCCTTTTATTATATTTGAAATTCGTTGACAATTTGTATTCCTCTGAATAAATTAAAAAAAAAAAAAATACAGACTCTTAAAAATGTTAGCAAGAGCGTGACATATCTATTTTGACAAAAAAATATTTCCTGTTAATTAACGACATTTGATAACTCCCATTTACATTGAGACTTGTGGGAACGGTTAAAGCGAGACGCAATGGTTAAACGCAAAAAGGGATGCTTTTTGACGCGACATTGGCACTTCAACAAGATTCGAGAAGTATTTATCAATATTTCATCTAAAAAAAATAAAAATGGGTTTTTGTGCCTGTCTACAGACAGTTCGACAATTTCTTCCCCCATTTTTTTTAAAGTCACAATTTACACGTTTACTGTACTAAAACTATTTCTTCCATATTGATTAACTCTCTAATATATTTATATTATTTATGTTCCCATTCTTTGTGAATATTTTGATATTATTTAAAGTTACTCCGACATTTTTGGATTTTTTACCAAAACCATTTTTCCATTTTTTTAATGTGCATTTGTTTACTGTACTTACGTAACGTAAGTCAAAAGTCACAGAGCTAGATGTGGAAATAATTAATTAATTATGTTCACATCATTTTTGTTTAATTATAAAAAAGTAGTTCAGAAAGTTGAAAAAATTAATAATAATAATAATTCCTTTATTTGTAAAAATATATGTATCCTATGAATTGCAATTATCGGGAAACATGAGCAAATTTAAACTAAAGAAGTAACGTATATAATAAAAAAAATTATAAATGTATAATAAGAATTCGGTCATTTAGTAATAGGCCTTCTGGATTAGCATTTCTTTATGCGTTTTATTTTTTTAATTCTTAAGGCTGCTTCAAATATATTAGTAAGCTGTAAAATACATTTATAAAATTGTAAAAGATGCCCCTTGTTCATCGTCATGCACAATATCACCATGTAAGTGAGGTCGCATTATTGGTATACGAGAAGCGAGATTTTCGGTTCATAGTATTGCCGAAAGAATCGGTCGTAGTATATCGCTAATTGTGCGCTGCTAGTTTAAGTGATCCGAAGCTGGGGAAAATCTAGGTAGACCTGGATTAGGACGAGCAGCAAGTAATCACTGAGCGTGAAGATTGAGCTCTTCTTCTGACATCTTTAAGGGATAAATTTACAACATCGCCGACATCGGGAAATGACTGTTTGGCTCTAAAGGACCATAGGGTATCCATGGTTACTGTTTATACAACCATCCCAGAGCAAGACTTGATTGGTTCAGAAGAAGACAACAGTGAACCCATGACTGTAATAATATTATCTTCAGTGATGAGTCTAGGTTCTGTTTATCTGCTCATGATGGTCGCAGAAAAGTGACTCAGAGAGACGTCGACGAGGTGAACGAAGAATTTTACAATTTGCTGTTGAACGACATCCGGCCCCTTACGCAGGGAGCCATGGCTTGGGGAGTGACAGCATATTCATCTATTCGGTATATTAACAACATTTTACCTCCACTGTTAGTGTCTTATGTAAATGCTATCAGAACCTATTTTTTTAGTAAGATAATGTTTGGCCTCATACAGCGACCATTTCAAGACGGTATTTTGATCGTGCTGAAATCATTTTATTGCCCTGGCCACCTCATTCTCATGATCTATCGTCGAGCGCCCCTAACACAATAATAGAACTTAAACGTCTAATTATCGACGCTTGGAATGAAATACCATAAGTAGAAATTGATTGCCTTATTTCTAGTATGCCTGAGTGCTTAAGATATTGTGGATGTCCAACACACTATTAATTTTTATTCATTTGTTTTTTTTGTTTTTTGTTTTTCAAGTTGATGTTTCGATCATCGATTGACTTTTTTTATATCAAATTCAGCAAATTTAATGAGTGCTTAAGATATTGTGCATGTCCAACACACTTTTAATTTTTATTCATTTGTTTTGTTGTTTTTAAGTTGATTTTTCGATCATCGATTGACTTTATTTATATCATCAAATTCTACAAATTTAATTAAAATCGTGCAACAAATCCTCGGTGTTCTGATTTTTTTTAAAAGTAGTATATAAATATATATAAATAGTAGGAAGTAAGCAGTTTAAGTTGTTTGAATTAGGGTTTTCATCTTTCTTCATATTTTAAAAAAGTTATTCACCGAATAATTTGTTTTTAACATCCATTTGTTTAAATTACTTTGGCTAAAATATTGTCGGCGTTATAACTATACTAAAAAATGCACTGTCTAACATAGTCTGTTTATAGTGGTATTATGTGCGGTGAGATTGTATATTTGATTTAGTGAGCGGCTTCTAATGTTCACTAAATGAAATCTGATTTATCCGTATTTAATGCAAGTTTGTTTTTTGAGTACCATTGCTCGAACGCAACGACTGATGAACAAGCGCTGGTGAATGTAGACGCAGCTATGCGATCTGTGATTAGTAACGAAGTATCGTCAGCGTTTTGCATACACCAACACCTGAGAAGCCAGAAAAAACCCTGTCCAGGTCATTCATAAATATTATGAAAAGAAAAGGAATTAAGATTGAGCCCTGCGTACTAACTTCATTGCTGGAGAAGTATTCATGATTGATTATGTTACCATAACTGGATTTAATTACGACTCGTTGCGTGCGGTTACTTAGAAAGGATTTTATTAAATTATATGAGTTTTTAAATATACCATATTCCTCAACAACAGGTCATGGTCGACGAGATCGAACGCTCTGGACAGATCCAAGTAGGTGCCAAGTGTTACTTCACCCCTGTCGAAGGAATTGAGTACTGAATGATTAGAATAAATGTTCTGAGGAAACTTGACTGCGTGTTGTGCATAAGATTAAATTTGGTGAAATATGCAATTAATTGTGTTAGGCTAGTATTTAAAAAAATTGTAAAGTAAGACTGAAGCGATATAGGTCCATAATTATTTATATCGCTTCTGTATACATTGGTAAATTTGAGTCGAGTTGAAAAAACTCCACGTTTAACAGATTTTTTTATTGTATTAAAATAACTTCATATAACTCAAATTAAAACTTGGAGATTCATTGATAATATAAGTAAACGGTATAATATAATATTAATTTATTTGTCAATTTTACATGAAAGCTATTGATAAAGAGCTTAAAGAGTAAAGAAAGAGTAAAAATAAAAAAAGTGAAGAAAGGAATGAAATATTATTATCTTATATTAAGAAATTTCACGTACTCACCAAAAAATATATTCGATAAGTAAACTGTGCTATTATATGATGTACTTTGATTGTGAAACTTAGGACATTGTCAACGCCAGGGGATTTATTTGGGGAAGGTATATTTATAATTTATAAAACCTGTAAGTTCGTTTTCCCGTACACTTAGTGTAAAATAATTTCATTTTATAAATGTGATTTGTTAAATGTATTATTTTATTAATTATAACTACTCCAGTTTTATTCTGTATGTATGTTACTGTATGAAATGACCACCGTTAAGTAAATAAATAAATAATATTGAGTACTTATTAACTGGGTGGAGGTATAATGACGTAGATGTGAAACTTTCTTCACATATGCAATCAATACGAGTGCTAGATTTTATGGGATTGATATTTCTTTAAAATACTTCCTAAAACCTATTACATATTTCAGTTATTGCGTTTGTATCAATTAATGTGATAGATTTTGTTTTTTGTCGTTGTTATTTTCATGTGACCTTATGGTATGTTATAATCCTTCAGGCTCTTAATTATTTTCGACCTACTCTAGTATATTGTTTTTCGGAAATTGTTTTGCAAACATAAACAATAAAAATTGGTCAGAGTTATCTTAATTTTCAACCTATTTATTTGGTGCGAAAAACGTTTGCGCTGGACGATTACACGTAATTCCATAGTCTTACAATTTTATTTTGTAACAAGAACTAGTAATTTACTGTACAGGGTGTCCTAAATAGAGTAGGATTGCATGGGTATCTTTTTTATTCTTAAAGTTAGAGATCTGGTTAAATGGGCAATGTTGTGTAGTTTTGTATGCTGGTTATGTTGAGAAATTTTCAAAATATATAGTGGTAGTATATAGTACAGTTTAAAAACATACTATGATGCACAATAAGGGCTAATTATTGCATCTTATCGCAAATTTCTAGTTTCTGTTACAAAATAAAATTATGAAATATATAGTGGCAGTATATAGTATAGTTTAAAAAAATAATGAGGCACAATAAGAGCTAATTATTGATAATACGATCAATTAAAAGCTATTTGTTTCTACTAAACCACAATCTTAACCTTCCTCAACGTAAATTATTGCTTTACTATTTTTTTTTTCGTAATAAAATGCGTCATCGCGTCGAATTGTATCAAAAATTTTACACGAAACATTTTGAAATCGAGTGATTCACATTTATTTCACGCAGGCATGTTTATTCCGTGTAAGCTTATCAACTCATTCCTCAAGAATTCCATAAAAAGAAAATAAACCTGATCTATTCCCGTCATTTCGTTTCATCTTGTATATCTCTCGTTATTTTTTCATTGGTTTTAATCACGCGGAAAGATTTTTTTTAACCCAATTTATTTCAAATTATGAAAATAGTTTGTAATAAAAATAATAAAAACAAAAATTAAAAAAGACCTTTAATGGGATAAAACAGCCATAATAACAGCAAAAAGCGATAAAAAACAGAACAATAACAATAATATACTTTATTTAAATTTACTTGAACGTAAACAATAATTATATACATCAAAATAATGAACAAAATGTAATCAATAACTATGAAATCGAATAATATTCTGTGCGCTACACAGAATATTATTCGATTCATAAATGTTTCAATGTAAGAATGTAATTACAAATATACATATGAAGACAATCACATATACAAACAAAAATTACAAATTTGTAACAAGAATTAATAGTGCGATAATATCGAATAATAAAAAACATGACTTTATTTTAGCTTTGTATAACTGTAATATAATTCCGTCCCTCTTCATTTTTTTGGTTCATTACTTTTAAACCCTTGAAATGATCGTAACGTTCTGGATGGGTTTAATTGTTTTCGTCGTATTTGACGCGATGAAATTTTACGGTGGATAAAATCGTTATTTCAGTTTGATTAAGTAAGGAAAAAAAGGGCAAATAATACGAAGTGTGCACGCACGGCGCGGAGTGCACGTTCCGCGAAGTGGCGGCTTCGGTCTCTGAGCGTGTGTTTGCACCCGCGACGGATATGAGTTATATTAGTTCATTCGATATACCACTTACTTTCATCATAAACAATTTCATGTAATTACTTCACCTTCACCTCAATTTATTTTTAGTCGCTTCGCCATAGAGTGCCATAGATCAGTTTTATAATTGTGAGACTAATCGGCTTTGTTTCAATTTTGTTTGTTTTTTACATTCTATAACATAACTGTCAGGTATTTCAAATAACACGCAAGTTTAAATTAAATAATGTAAAATACAAGTTATGTTTACGAAGATTATATAGAGAAATGACTTAATCTCGAAATAATTAATATAGAACAACTTATTTCTATATCAATACAATTTTAGCACTAAGAAAGAAAGTTTAAATCAAGATCATTCTTTCTTTGTACCATAATTGTATCACGTATGGGAATACGATTTAATCATTTCTACATTGAAAACACTAAGGGTATATGTTTACATTACTTTTACAGTTTTTAGGATACAAAAATTATTTGTCCATTTTTAACCTCAAATTAACATTTCGAAAAATTTCTATAACTTCTATTAGGAACAAGATAGGAAGACCAGCTATATCTTTAATTCTTAGTAAGAGATCCATCTAGTATCAAAATTGACATCTGCAAATTTTGATAAAGCTTTTTCAAAAGTGTCAACATTTCAATACCCTCTCAAAAACACCATAACTCAATTTTTCACTAAGATTGGCACGAAAAGTTATAATAGACATTTTTCTAAACGTCAATTTGAGGTTAAAATTTGATAAATAATTTTTTACCTTAAAAATTGTAACAGTTATCTAGATATAAATCCATATAAGTGGTTAGGCAATTGAACGGGGAATCCGAATATATATATATATATATATATAGGGTGTTCCATTTATAATAACAAAGTTGTTAGCCATTTCCGGTACAGCCGGAAGTGAAAGAAAATCAAAATATTTACCATGAGGTGGTCGTATTCAACCGTGCAATGTAGATTTTTTTCAAATTTTTCCGCAGTCAGGAACCTTGAAAACTTTTAGTGGCCGTTATTCATTGCCCACCCTGTATAAGTTATTAAACGCAATATACCTTTGTTTTAGAGTTCAAATACAAAGCATCCATTTCTAATTTAAAAATGTCGAAGTTTGTTCAAAAAAAAAAGTATTTATTTATTTAATTAACGGAGGCCATTAAATACAGTAACATACATACATAATACAATCTACAGTTGTCATTATCAAACTTAACGTAATTTTAAACAGTACGATTTTTCTTTATATAGGGCTGATTGTATCATAGTGGAGGGAATAATGGGTACGGTGGTGTGTATTTTAGCTCAACCTTGTCGTTAATTATTGGATTTTCGAGGATTTTAAGAGATCCACCTTGCGCCCCTTTTTCACGAAATTTCACACCCATTGGACAAGACATACGTTTTATTGTTTACATGCAACATTTTATCGCATAGGATTTATCCTGTAAACCGGCCTTAAAATTTGCCACAATCAAACAATTTATGTGTCATTAGTGCAAAGTACATTTTCATGCTGACTGTTTTAAACAATATCATAAAAAATAATTTTAATGTATTCAGCCAATGATGCATATATGAAACACTATTTCTTTTGTAACCTGTGAAATAATATAAACATTTTTGGTGTTTCGGTTTTAATTTGTCTCTTAATCTGAAAAATATAGTTTTTTTCAATATTTTTTTATTATTTTTACTCCTATCCCGAAAGAAAGTCTCATTTTGTTTGTTGTCCCAATCAGGTTGATTCTTTCCACTTTTCTCTTTTTACCTGAACCACTTCGGACTTTCCTTCTATAGGTTTTTATTATTTGTACCTTTATAATGCCAAGGGTACAAATAATAAAAAAAATATAGAAAAAAAAACTTAATTTTTCAGATGGGTTAAAATTAAGACCATTGCGCACAACCTGTAAACTTACTGTTAACGCAATTTAATTGAAACAAATGCAATTTTTAATTATTTTCTGACATTTAATAAGATATTTACTTCTTAACCTAAAATTCACATATTTGACCGAATTCACCGGGGAAAGTACCATCATGAACACCATTTTTTTTTTTTCAATGAGGTCTGTTGAGAAATGAGAATATAGTTGTCAAGACTGACCTAATTTCCTTTTTTCAATACATATGTACACCCTATGGAAGCTAAGAATGCACAATATCGGATTCTAGAAAACGGTGAAAGATACAAGGTGGCTTAAATTAGGAAAAAGTTGCACTATTTAGAACATAATACTATCGATTATTTATAGTTGTCTTTTTATTTCAAAAAAAAAAAAATGCAAAATTCGGATGTTTATTTTTCCAATTTTTGTATTTAATTTAAAAGAAATTAAAAAAAAAACGAATGGCACTTTGTCGTTGTCAATTCTTTAGCTCTATAAAATGACGTCTTCAAATTTTTTATCCGATATGTCAGCTCCAAGAAATCATCATCAACTTTTTAATGTGGCTTCAAAAGTAGATACACATCGTATACGGTAGCATTTTTTATTACAAATTCAACGATGTATCTCACATTATGCTTCTAACGCCAATAAAAGAGAAAACTAAATTTTAATATTTTTGTAGCTTTTATGAAAATGATTAGAGACATTCAGTTATGGTTGCTATTAGAGATGGACTAAACGGTTCACTTAAGTTTGCTCTAAATAAACGATCGTCCATATTTATTTGATGAACAATTAATTCTTTGATGTACTAATTTTGCAATTTAAGAATATTCTTGTTTATTTAAAAACTTACAGTATTTTTAACAGTCAGGGCTATTCCGTACGTGAAATGTTAAATTTAATATACATGTTGTTTTAACACCACAGTCTAAACTACGTTGGTGATTATGTATATATGTACATACTTAGACTGTAAGGTAAAATAATAACGTATACGTTGAATTTAACATATCGCGTACGGAATAGCCCTGAATAGCATGTACATTTGGAAGGTATAAAAATTACACTGAACATTTCTTGCTGAAATAAGCATCCAATTAAATCGCTTAATTCTCAGTCACGTGTGCAAAAATAAGCAATCAACATAAACTTATACTGAAATCACCTTATCGCTTTGATGTTGCTAAGCAATATAAACACGTGCAGTAATAGTTATATAGAAATGTCACTCACGTTCACAGTTTGGCAATAAAAATAGTAATTCCATCCATTGCTAATAATAATAATAATTGTATTTTCAATAAATAATTTACTTGCAAGAAATATTCGTACCGAATATCCCTCAGACATTGATAAATACTTATAATTGTTAAACTTATTAAATTATTTCACATTATCCATGTCCCTGGCATTTTACAACTGATAATAAGCAACATATATATTTTCAGCTATAATTCTCAATGAAAATAGTAATTACTATCACATACTATTAATGTTAAAAATCTGTTTATTTAATTACTTTCCTAGACCAGTGTCGATAGTATTTTTAGGGGAGTTGATTAATAACAGCACCGGACTAGGTGAAAATGGCAGCAAATGTTGTTTTTCCGAATATTGAATATAAGGTTTCTAGAAAGTCTGGCGCTTTTAATCATTTTTCCCATTTTGGCTTTTTCAGAGATATTTTGCACTGATCTACTCTCTAACAAAATAAGGTAAAAAATTAAAGCTACTAAGAATAAACAGATTAGTAAATTATTGTGAAACTTTGTATGCAGATTTACCTAATTTTCTACTATATTTTAATAAATGAAAAAAAAATATCTACGATATTACTTACCTTTCTATATTTAATCAAATCTACAATTAATATTTGCACTGAAGAAAAGGAATATTTCATTGACTAAGGTCAATTAAGAACTAAATTCTATTGGATGAAATTGCTTACGTTATCTCATGATATTTTCAAAATCTCTTAAATCGCTTAGAAGTTCCTAGTCTCTTGTTTATTTACAATCATAAAGTGTGAACATAAACATCGACACATATAAATTTCGGTAAATTATAGGTGTGAAAATGTGATACAAGTTGTTATATTTAATTGTGTGTGCTCGTTATTATATTTACGCAAAATTGTAAATTGTAAATAATAAGGTAAGAAAATCAAATTCAAACACCTTTTTCTATTTTAAGGTATATTATGACCATTGAATTCACATATGTTTCTACAGTTGCATATTAATATTTTTAACTTATATTCATCACATTTTTTTTATAATATTAAACGCATCTGAAAATGATTCTTGGATCTTGGAGGTGAAAGCCTCGTGGTACATTTTCAATTTTGATATAAAGAAAACACTTAACTTTTTTATACCACTTTTATTTTACTTTAGTGACTAGTTTCAATTACACGGTAATCATTATCAAACTGAAAATGAATTATATATTATATTCAAATAATTCCGAAAACGATTGTAAAACAACCGCGCCAACGTGCACCATCATCGACACTGCACCGACGAAATGTAGTTCGTCCATTTCCAAATTACTCCTCATTGGTTCAAAAACGGATCCTAACTCACTCCTGAACCGTTTCCTGTATGTATCACTCCTGAACCACTCATTTCGCGAACCAGTTCAGGAAGGGATCCGAACTCACTCGTGAACCGTTTTGCGAATCGGTTTAGGAGTGTTCCTTTTGGTGAACCGGTTCAATTGAGTGGTTCAGGAGCGGATTGACCATCTCTAGTTGGGATACTTCCTAATATCCCAACTAGAAATGAGCAATTCATTTGAAGGGTTATGTTAAAGATTGTTATGGTGTCGAATTTTGGATAAGCATTCTTAATGCAGATCGCTAGGTGACTTTAATATTTTTCTTTTTGTGATTTTTGGACAAGAATTATGATGAAGAGGATCGAAATTGATTTTATATTTATAGTGATTTCTTAGTGAATATTACCTCGTTTTTACATATTAGTTTCCTGAAATGTCGCGCTCTGCTCTTAAAGTAGGCTTTAAGGTTTTTGGAGTGTAAAAAAATATTATGTTTAATTTTAAAGATGCATTCCGGATTAATGGTTAACTTTATTATACAGATTTAATTTAATCGTATATATTTTTTTTAACTAGAAGTTAAACCATTTTCTCCACATTAAAGGAATACCCTGGGTATGTGTCAAAGCAATTATTAAATCCTTTAAGGGGATGATTAAAAGGCGATAATTTTGCCAAATCGATTCATGGTCAAATCGCAGTTCATGAAGCCTTAAAGCAACGCAAATTCATCTTAAGCTTGTGTTTACGTTCGACAAAATCACCATCGAGAAACATTTTTTGAACCATTCATAATACATTTACGTATTATTATGAATGGTTCAAAAGCGCTTTCAATATTTTGCATGGATTTGTTTCTTGTATTCATTCTATAGTCGTTTTAGAAATGGGTCAATTTTATTGGGTTTCAGCAAATAGCATATGCTAATGAATTTCAGGTTTAATTGTTTTTTTTAAGTATTCAATACATTATGGTAATTTCTATAAATAAATTATTCGTATTTTATGGTTAAAATTGAATTGATTGTTGTAAATGATATTTTGATGTATTTGTACTCGTGATGATAATCTTGTGACAGTAAAAATGTTGGATTGTCAAAGATAAGACGCGTATGAAAATAAGTGGTGAATGTGCGAGCGACGTCCGTTTCGCGTAATTGCTCAATCATATCAGATTTCTTAATCTCGACAGAATCAATTGGCCGAAGAGTATTTAAGACGGGCAACATTAGCGCAACGCGGCGATCATGAGGAATCCGTCCCCTCGGTTGGCGAAGACGGAGGAGGCGAAGACGAAAGCCGAACACTCGGAGACGTGTCTGTTGGCCGGTTCGGTTGGGTTGGCGGCGTTGAGGTTTCCGGCAAAGCTATGCGCGGGCAAACGGCACCAGCAATAGCAATAGCAATCTCGGCGATAGGCATTTCCTTGATAAACCTAGATAAAGTATAGTAGGTCATAGTTTGTGGCATATGCCTAGTACTATATGTAGAGACTTCACCTCGCGTGTACGCGGCTCTTGACTCACGCTGACCTCTTCACCTCTCTCACATTACCATAGCCAAGAGAGTGCTGGACCAGACGGCTCACACGCATATTCCTTACTCAAAACTCCAACATCATAACCACTCCTTCATTGGACATACAGGACAACACGTACCTCTGTTCCTTCACAATTAAAACACTTATACGTATAATTACAGCTTAGTTTTATGTTGCTGCCCACGCGCTCCTCTTCTTCTCCTTCCTTCCCATCCTATCCCATCCATTCCTTCTCCCATCTCACTCCTTTCCATTTTTTTCCACCAGCGTAAATTATTAAATCATAATACCATTTTATTTTGTACGTGTGTGTGTGTTTCGCTCGTGAAACTCATAATGAATGCACGCTCAGCGCATTTTCAATTCCGCTTCAAACACTTTATCACCGCGCATTTTATACCAATCATTCAAATTAGGCAATATTTTATGAAATTTAATTTTAACGCGCGTAAATCATGTTTTTTTTTTAATAATACGAAAATTCTAATACAATATAAAACGCCTGTAAATCTTTTTTTATTGACCACTCGCGCTGTGAGAAAATTCGTTTAGTTTTGTGTCGCGCGTTTTTAACTGCCAAAATCTTCATATAAATCGTTTATTAAACACAAATTTATTTTCCTGTATGGGTATAACTTTCCCGATCAGTCATATTATTACGTTAAATGATCTCACCATCGTTGCGGATTAAAATAATAATAAGTGGAATTTAAATGAAAAAAACTGAATATTAAATTTCACATGTTTTCAGATAGGGACGATTAACAACATTTAAGTAAAGCCACCATGCGCTACCACACCCCTATCGAGTTTCGAAAAACGCTAAGAAGAACAGAGGAGATTATTTGTGTTTTTTTAAGTTTCAACGACAGACCCTTTCCCCCAGAAGAATCAGATACTCTATTGTAATTGTCAACATGATATATAATCGAATCAACACAATAATAAATTTAAGCAGATAGACCACAATTAATTAATGTTTCTGTGATAGTTCTTGTTAGAATTAGATGTTATTGATAATGAGTACTTAACACTTGAAATACAGAAATATATATATATATATATTGTTTATTGTTCATGAATAACTCTTCAGGAAACTAAAAAAATATATATCGATATTTGATCAATGTTTCTTATGTTCTTGTAAACTTAATTGTAAATAAAAGTTGTTGTATAATTAAATCGTATAAATTATTGCTTTAACTAATATACTATACCCGCTAATATGAAGAAAATGGCTTAATCTCAAGTTTCTGAGATCTAAATATGACAATTTAACAAAACCTATTTATATTAAAAATGTATTTTCCGTTAAGCCGGAATAATAATTTTACGCACAAAAAATAAAATATTCCTTCTTAAACCTAAATATTTTTCAGCTATTTAATGATGCTAAGATAATAATAATTCGGCTTTTCCAATTTAATACGTTCTAAGTGAATAAGAGAAGAGAATATATGTCAGCCTCAACACATCCCCATTTAATAATTTATTAATTTAATGAAATGTTCCGCCACCATTAATCTAGAGTATGGATAACTAGTGATTTTTTTCATTAATTTATTTTAATTAATTTATTATTCTAAGAATCTAAACTGTAAATAGTATCAAAAACTTATAAATGATCAATTAATTATTGTAAATTTACTTCAGTTATGTTACAATTATATCTGCAGAATGGCAAAATTTTTTGCTTGTTGTAAAATATTTCAACATTTAAATATGGATTAATTTTCTGAACATTTTTATACAATGCATTAAGACATTACATATATTAATATGTTGATAAATTAGCATCTATCATAGAGTTCATCCGCCCTTTGTCCACGGACATGCCGACCGCAGTTGACAGCGAAATGTTTCGATTAAGCTCCAATAGGCCAAGGCCTAATGTCCAGAAAACCAACAACTATAATCCCACTGGTCGTGAAAACCTACACAGTTTGATTTAGTGATGCGTTTTTTTAGCGTTTAACAAATAAAGTAAGTGTAATATTTGAAGTATACATAGCTGTTAAATCCAATTTATATCGAAAACATCTGAAGTTATCACAAAATTCTTTAAATATCATTTGACTTTTCTAATTGAAAAATTTCCAATGTATTATTAATTCTATTTACTTTGTATATTAAAAAAAATAATACGAATTTTAAGACCTAAATATAGTTTACATCTTTCAATGGCCTTGTGAAATGTTGTGAAGAAAATTCCAATATTTTTTTTTATTTTTATTATATACAGGGTGAGTTTTTTTCGATGTTCTCTATGGGGATCTCGGAAACTATAAGAGATAGAAAAACGGTTAAATGGGGAAAGAAGTGTAGTTTTATAAGACGAATAAAATGACACTTTCAAAATATTTGAAAAAGTCAAGGGTAACTAGATATTTTGAAAAAAGTAAAATGTGTCGATTTTTTGAAATCAATATATCTCTATTATTATCATAGATAGAAAAAAACTGTAAAGGACGAAGTTGTAGAAAATTTTACACAGATTAATAACAAAAAATCAAAAAAATTTTTTCGCCCATACTTTGGGAGATATGGCACAAACTTACCTTTTTTTAAATGGAAATAATAGTTGGCTATGACTTTATTAAAAGGGCTATTTTTTTCTCTTTAATCCGATATAACATATGTCATAGTTATTTTTAAAATAAAATAAGTTACAGTCGTTTTTAATTTTACCATACACCAAAAAATAGTTAGCCATGAAAAAGACAAAAGTAAAACAATTGCAGTTGTTTATTCTAAACACACATTAATTCATTTCCATATTTGGTTTGTTTCGATAAGTTTGTTTTGTATTTTTTTGGTGTTGTAAGTTTTTTAAAGTGATAATGAATTTTTCCAACGAAGAAAAGCGTGATATGTTTGTTACATTCAGTGTAATAAAAACGCTGCGGATGCTGCAGAACAATATTATAATCAACATATCGATCGTGGGCAGCCATCTTTACTAACGTTCAGAAGAATTTACCACAATTTGGGTGAGTACGGATCCTTTACAAAGCCGAAACTTGAAAAAAAAAAAAACGAAATTAATGTTTCGGAAATAAACGTATTAGAATTAGCGATGATAGATCCATCCACATCGACCAGACAAATTGCAATTGCAACAGAAGCAAGCATATCTCAACGGACTGTAGTACGAGTTTTGAAAAAACATAAATAACACCCATATAAGGTATCAATTTTACAAAATTTACATAACGGTGATACCAATAAGAGAATGGTCTTATGTATGTGGTACAAAAACATGTGCCAAGAGGCAAGATAATACGTTCCCTACAAAAATAATTTGGACAGATGAAACGCGATTTACTAATTGTGGGATTTTTAACCGGCACAATGAACATGTTTGGAGTCAGGAGAATCCACGAGAAGTTGCACAACGTAGACCACAAATTAAATTTGGATTTAATGTATGGTGCGGTGTGTTCGGATCGAGAATTCCCATATATTTTTGATAACACATTGAATGGAAATGATTACCTTCGTTTTCTTCAAGAAACATTTGAAGATATGCTCGATGATTTAAATTTTTCAGTACGGGCAAGATTGAAGTGGTTTCAACACGACGAAGCTCCACCTCATAGCACGTTGGCTGTGCGAAACTATTTAAATTATGCTTTTCCTAATTCATGGGTGGGAAGAAATGGACCAATCCTATGGCCACCTAGATCACCCGACCTATCCGTTGTGGGGTTATGTGAAGAACAAAGTGTATCAACAATCATATCAATCGGTGGAGGATCTTAGACGTGCTGTACTTGAAACATTTTATTCTATTGACAGAAGAAAAGTCAAAAAAGCCACAAATTCGATTTTAAAAAGATGTACTTTATGCCATAATTACTTACATAATGACTTTTTGAACATCTTATGTAATATTAAAAATTTTCTTCTATTATTATTTTGATAATTTCGGAATTATTTTACTTTATGTTGCTTTTGACAAATTTAAAGAAAGATAATAAATTAAATATTGATTTCGTTGCTATAAACAACCGCAATTGTTTTACTTTTGTCTTTTTCATGGCTAACTATTTTTTGGTGTATGGTAAAATTAAAAACGACTGTAACTTTGTTTATTTTAAAAATAACTATGGCATATGTTATATCGGATTAAAGGGAAAAAAATGGCCCTTTTAATAAAGTCATAGCCAACTATTGTTTCCATTTAAAAAAAGGTAAGTTTGTGTCATATCTCCCAAAATATGGGCGATTTTTTTTTTGATTTTTTTGTTATTAATCTGTGTAAAATTTTCTACAACTTTGTCCTTTACAGTTTTTTTCTATCTATGATAATAATAGAGATATATTGATTTCAAAAAATTGACACATTTTACTGTTTTCAAAATATCTAGTTACCCTTGACTTTTTCAAATATTTTGAAAGTGTCATTTTATTCGTCTTATAAAACTACACCTCTTTCCCCATTTAACCGTTTTTCTATCTCTTATAGTTTCCGAGATCCCCATAGAGAACATCGAAAAAAACTCACCCTGTACATTGTTGTTATCGTGAAGGAAGTATAGTGTTCAACTCGCATATAATGACTATTTATCACTCGAACGACTTCCTACACTCGACTACGGCTCGTTTTGCAAACATCGTTCTCGTGATTAATAGCCATCATTATACGCTCGTTGTACAATATACTATTAAATTCTTTTATTTAATTTATTTAAATAACTGCGTCCAAGTGCATCAATACTCTTTTCTATTGATACTAAAAATTTAAATAATTTTTTGTTTTCGTAAATGTTTTCTAGAAAAGCTAAATATTAAACTGCATTTCAATTCATATGGTGAAAATTATGCATACTTTAAGTTTACTTTGATATATAATACAATATTCTCCATTGATCAGAACAATAATATAACATGCTATGGTAACTGCTAATAATTATATAGCCATTTCTTTCTAGTAAACCGCACCCTTAAATCTACTTAACTCATAAATATTATTAATGAAACTATTTCCTCCGTTATCTACCCATGATGTCATGAAGTAATGTTTATTTTTCTTCTGTATACATCGGTTTTACACCTACTTGATATTCACGTAAACATTACGGATTTACTTAGTACACAACTATAATAGATAATAGTTTGTGTATATCTCCAAAATTTATCCAATTCAATAACAATTCTGAATAGTATCTACAAGTTGCCGAAATTTTACAAAATTCTGCCATGAAGATTCCCCACCGAAAATACCACTGAAGCATCAGTATACTCTGATTTATTTTAATATAAACCATTTAGAATGTGTTTACTACTCACAATTATTGGACTATTTCAAAAATATTGCATTTTTATTATCGAATAATTTATAACTTAATGATATCTGCAAATTGCCTTTTATTACGTAACTTTTATTTTATTTTATTTTATATTATTTTATTTTATTTTATTTTATTTTATTTTATTTTATTTTATTTTATTTTATTTTATTTTATTTTATTTTATTTTATTTTATTTTATTTTATTTTATTTTATTTTATTTTATTTTATTTTATTTTATTTTATTTTATTTTATTTTATTTTATTTTATTTTATTTTATTTTATTTTATTTTATTTTATTTTATTTTATTTTATTTTATTTTATTTTATTTTATTTTATTTTATTTTATTTTATTTTATTTTATTTTATTTTATTTTATTTTATTTTATTTTATTTTATTTTATTTTATTTTATTTTATTTTATTTTATTTTATTTTATTTTATTTTATTTTATTTTTTGCATTAAGTATTTTCGATTAAAAAGCTGTTGCATTATATAATGTCTATTGTTATGCAACAGCAAATGTCTATTATTGGACATTTGTTAAAGTACTTGTGTAACGTTACCCTACGACAACGTCAAATTGGTGACGTTATTCCAACGACTTCACCGATATCGTGACGTATCGCTCGTTACTAGGTTCTTTTTATAGTTTGATTTCTTGGATTCGCTGATGAAATCGCTGTCGGGTCAACTTAGGTCCGATTATCAGAAACTTTATACTCCACTTTAAGAATTTTATTATATACTTAGGTAAAGGAACGAATAATTAAGAAAATATAAAGGTGGCCGTTTGATGGTTCGATTGCTTCTCCCCTGAAGAAGTTTTGCTGGTTTCATCGATGCCAGAACAACCCCACACCTTCTGCAGATAATATTAGATTAAAATCTAATTAGGAGCACGCATAACAGGGAGGAAAACTTTGGAAGTTGGAGTTTAAAATATTTACTTCACAATAATGAGATAGACATTAATGGTATTTAATGATGATAAAATAGAAATTTACAAAATATTTAAGTTAGAACTAATGAACTATTTGCTCTTGTTTCCAATATTATCTGTGCGATGAGATAATCAAAAATCTAGTACTACTTAAGGCATTACAATTATATACAGCATGAACAAACAAATATATAATAATAATAATTATTATTATTATTATATGTAGAGGTACATTACACTTATGTAACATAAGACATAATGTCACAGTAGCTAAATGGTAAATAAGAATTTTGTTAGAACGCGACCTATTTATTATTAATGTTACACAAAATCATTTAGTTGAATTATTGTGATATTGTCACGGTTCTCTTCAAATAACCGACAAATTCAAAACTTGGATTACAAGATAACACATAAATAATCTTCCATTAACCTAAAACATACAGCTTTTCTTACACACGATAAAATCTTAAAATCTCAAATATAAAAGGTCATGTTTAAAACAACAAACTATATGTGTATGATTTATGTGGAATTATATAAAAGTGTAAGCAAATTCCGCATCGTATTTTCTTCCTCTTTTTCTCCTTTTTATTGTAAGACTATTTACAATATTAATTAACCGCGAACCGTTGGCATCCGTGATTGCGCAGTGTGGAAATAATTCGATTTCAGGTGTATTTATTAAGCACGTGACGGCTCTCTGACCAATGGGAAAGTGCGTCCTGCGGCGTCAGGGCGTGCTCATGAGACCCAACACTTGCAACACTATTGCCCATCACCGATTGCTTATTGCGCCAATAAGTGGAGAGATGGGACAGATTTTTTACCACTTTACGCAATCCCGCTTAATTGTGTTTCATTTTTTATTGTTATTACACCCGAGGTTTATTAATTAAACTCCAACGGTTATTGCGGACAATCAAGACGAGCATTTATAACACGACCACGTTATCCTTCTAATTCTTTTATTTTGTACTCATTCTCTTTCTTCCCCGCGTTTTATAATCCACTCCACGTAAATAAAAGTGATCATAATGGTTTTGGTTTGCGATAAAATAATTAAGCCGTAAATTTTACGGCCCCGACTTAGGAATCGAAAACTTGGGCCTGAACAGCGCGCGAGATTAATGAAAGCAACACAATGGTGCGCGTCAACTTTATTAATTATTTTATTATCCGAAACCTAGAAACCAACTCCGGCGTACACCGAGACGTGTTACTTAACAACAGATAAGACCTGAAAATATCCGTGATTAATAATATCCTTGATGATCATCGCATAACATGTTGTTTTTTTTCTCGATTCTCTTCTCTTTCTTGTTATTACATGTGTATGCAAATGCATCGATTGCATTTTCTGATAAATTTCGATTTTGAAGAAAAAAATATATATATATATAGAAAGAGGAATCGTTACGGAAATTTATTTACATGTCGCATTTTTTGTGTGGGGATTGGCATTTTAGTTATTTTTTTTGTTTGTAAGAAATTCTTGCCTTTTTTTGGTGTTTTGTAATTTACATTTTTACCAGAATCGTCGATTGTGATGAAATGTGTATTTTTATAACGCTACGTATTGTTGGTTGATTATTCATGTTGGATTTTCTTGTTTCTGATTTAAAATAATTTCATATGGAAAATTTTCAACATTACCATAATTTCAATCAATACAACGTCGATTACTATTTGAGTTTAATTTAATCAAAATGTACTGTACATGCAGTTAGTTTCCAATTTAGAGAATTGTAATTTTTTTATTAGTTCGACCAAATACATTCCGTTCACAATGATACATATTATTTAGAGAGGAAATAAAAAAAACGAAATGTAAAAATACATTAACCCTTCACAAGAGTCACCTAGTTACAGTATAAAAATTCTTCATTTTGGTAACATGCGCATTTGAATAAGAGATGTTCACAGGCTTCTTATAAGAGAAATAAGCGTATATTTTTAACTGAGATGGTAGTCATGATGATAAATTTAAATTAGAAATAAAACACATGCTATTAATGCCCGTTTGCACCGCCTTGTTTAAGTATTCCTTAGTGATAAGTAATCCTTAGCTCATGACATTTGGTTTTAGAAATTGAAACGAACAAAAATTTTGGCCCGATGGAAAGTATCACACTAGAGAAAGGAGGTATTACTGAGATAGTGAATTATAATGAAATTCCATTTCTTAGGGTATTTGAAATTTATTTTTATAAGGACATTCAAATTTATATATTTGGCGCGGAGTTTATGAAATTACTATCAGCTTCGATGGAAATGAGTATTCATTCACTTGGTCACAGCTATTTAAATAAATTAAATTAAATAATTTGAATCAATAGAATCAAAAATCCAAGTAAGGGCCCGCCATTTCAGGTCGCTTACCTATAAGCAGGAAGGTATAAGTATTAAAACCTCCATACATATTTTATAGATCAATATTTTTAGTGAAAAGGAATCATCTATAACCCAACAAGATTATAGATGATTCCTTTTCACTAAAATAAACTATTTTTTCTACTACATCCAAGTTTCAGAAAGATCCTCTCATAGAATTCTCATAAAAATTAGATTAACAATCTTCTTCACAATCCAATCAATATTGGAGATCTCGGAGAAATTCATAATATAATTATATAGAGAAAAATATTATAAGTTTACGCAAGTGCAATACAGCGATTTTTACAATATATTTCTTGTGAGAATTCTCGTGAGAAATATATTGAACATGTTCAAAATAATCTAGAAAATAATTTTATAAAACAGTCTCCCAATAATGTTAAGCATAGCAGACTATGCACAATAGCGCATCTATTTGTATTGGACGATTGTAAAAACAATCTGCTCTGAAAGCAAATGTCATTTATTTTCACAATAATTCTTTCCTGTGTAAAACAGGGAAATATATTTTTATATATAGAATTATAGCGAAAATTTTATATGTTATTCTGGCACAACTTACTGCGAGAATTCTTGTGTGTAAAACAGTTCTTAGGTAGATTTTTGAAATACGGATACGAATTAATTGGTCTGTTATAGCATTTGATACCTAGGTATTGCAGGTTTTCTTTAATCGCGTTTAACCTAATTGTGGGTAAATGAAGTTTGTTTTAGTTGCGGACGTTGAAAATGTGTTAATCTTGGCGACTTCGTATATTTAATATTGTAAATATTTAATATTGTAAATATTTAATATTAACTTCCATACAATAAAGTGATGATTGCGTTATTATAGTCATTATTTTAAAAAGATCCCTGCATGGGTGATTATATGGCTTATTATACATAGTTCTTATATTTTTTTGTAAAGACCGTTTTACACACACAAGAATTCTCGTAGAAAGTTGTGTGAAAAAAAAGCTATAATAATATTTCTCGCGAGAATTCTCGCAAGAAATATTATAAAAATTGTTACACTTGCACAAAATTATAATATTTTTCTATATATGATTATATTATGAATTTATGCGACAATCCTTGTGTGTGTAAAACGGCCCTAAGACGAAAATATCGCCACAATTTAAGCATTGATTCTATGAGACCAAAGAAGATAGTTATTAGAACTTTCTCTGATATAAGATGTTCAATATTTTTAATTAAAAACAAACGACTACTTAAAATTGATAAAAAGGATTTAATATTGTTAGGCCATGTTAATTTAGTGTATACTTGTATTCTGAGAAATATTAGGTGATGGCCTTGTTTAATACAATTTTGTTATCCAGTTTTATGGATCATCATATATCATACGGAGTCATTAAACATATTTTTTTAGGACAAATTGTATAAACACTCTTTTTTCTCAGTTAATTTTCAGTTTGTTTTTACGTGACCAGCATCGATTATATTAAGAACCATTTGCGCCTTCCTGATGACTTCTTCTTTAGTTATTGCAACCATAATTGATGGCTACACTTGTAATATTTTCGGCTAGATTGTCTATAGAGATATTCAATAGAGTAGGCGAAAGCCTTGATCCTTGCGACGTGCTACCAAACATCCTTCTATTATCAGATCGGATTCCGCTAATATGCTCTACGATTTCGTCCTTTCTACATTTTTATAGAGATTTAGAGCATTCTAACAGCATTCTACAGCATCCAGTCAGATGGATGGCAATTTAAGTTTTCTATGGATAACAGTACCGAATGGTTTGCCTAGAAAATTTGTAACTTATTGTGACATCTCAATTGCTTATAAATTTCTCCAGAGTATTGTTAAATACCTTCTTATTTTGGAATCATAAAGGTGTGTTGGGAGAGAGAACAGTAATTCTAGCCGCAGTTACAGCCAGTGCACCAGCCTTCCGCTTCCCGCTGTCCTTGCTGTGTTGTTTCACTCAGTAGATCTAGATAGAGGTATATGTCATAATTGTGATATTCTTTACCGACCTCTGAGTCGATGTAATTCTGTGGCCTGCATATATATAATTCTAGCTGCATGTATTACGCCAGTGCCTTACTAAATATACAGGCCAGAATGACGATTTCATTCGCCTACGAACCAATGCGATGGAAACATCTCCTGTTCGCAATAATTTATTTTCCTAATTTGGAATTTTATGTTAATCTAAATAAAATTATTTCAATTAACGAATTTTTTAATGGAAAATTTAAATATTTACCATTATAATTACATGCAAAAATTATTGTTACAATTTAATCCAATGAAATTAAACAAAGAAAATTTCTGGCAATGATCAATAAAATTTGATCAATCCCTTTTTTCCAACTGCAAAAAATTACTTACACTGTAAGTTTTAGAAACATCTATTGAAATAACTGCTTCCCGAGCATTTATCCCGCCGGACATTGGATTACACAAGAGATATTTGTTGTTGCATAGAAGCACTACTGCGAATTGCAACGGTTTGTGTCGAAATTATTTAATAAAAGGAAACAACAAATAATAGTTAGAAGGCTTCATTTTATTTAACAATTTAATCCGCTTGCGTTAGAGCAGTGTGCGAGACGAGCAGTGCTCCAAGACCACCCCGACATTCTGGCCTATGTATGGTTGCACGTAAGATACGCATATCTTCCTTTGAATGTCCAAGGTCCGAGATAAAACTCCGAAGTTTGAACCTTTTTTTCTTCCTGAATATCATCATATTTTCTATGTTTTCAGTGGCAATAACTTTGGGTGTGCTCGTAACATAATTGGGGTATATCTATGTAGACGTTCCACCAGAGGTAGCTTCATACTTTCCCTACTCGATTATTCTCCCAAATATCATTTCTGCTAACGCAAAGTATAGTTGCCATTTTCTCCATTTGATATAGGTACATAGCGCCTATAATGCAAAAACATGAAGAGATCTATCATAAAAAATAATATATGGACATTCGCCGATTAATCAACAAATAGTTGGAAGTCGCGTTATTTTATATAACTCAGACAGAATATTCTTTTGAATTACAGAAAAGTAAGAATAGTCGCAAAAGATTCTCTCAACGTCTTGGAATAGATTTCAATGAGACCTGTTGCACGCCCAGGTTCAATTCAGACTCTAATCAGCAAATAGTTGGAAGTTGCGTTATTTTACGAAAAAAAAAAAAATATATCTCAGACTGAACATTGAATAAAAGAAAACAAAGAATCGTCGTAACAAGAGCCTATTTAAATGGAATCTTATACAAAAACATTTACAGTCCCTGGCCATATTGTTAGACTCACTCATAATATTTATATTTTTCGTTATTAATAAATATAGCGCCTACTAGTACAGGCAAACTATATGTAGCTTATTTAATTATGGTTTCCTAAAGGTATTTAGGTCGATAAGGTCAAGTAATTTGACGTTTGGTAAGAAACCTGTCTTTTCTTACCAAACGTCAAATTACTAGACATTATTTGTAATTCCCAGTTGCAGTGTAGTAGTTTTAAGAGTTCGTTTTATTGAGTTCAGAAGTTTTTTTTTTTGTAAAGATGAATAACCAAAAAAACATTTGATGTTATTGTTTAAGATGGGAAAGTGTAAAGATATTTCTGTAGAGTAAACTTCTTCTGTGAGAAAATGATTACTTAATACCAGCTTTAGTCAACGACAAATAGCGACAAGATGTGGAGTATCGCAGTCCTCAGTACGTCGGATAAGCAAAAAATTAAATCTAACCAGTCTTCCGATGCAGCTAGGAAAGGTCGGTGTGGAAGAAAACCACTTGTAACTCCCATAATAATTTTATGGCAAAGAAACGATAACAACGAAGGTTCAACTGATAGAACGCATTATATATATTATTAAATTATAATTAAAGCAAATTGCTTTAAATGGTGTTGACAGCATGCCACGAAGGATTGCTGCACCAGCCGTAGCGTGGGGTGGCTTAACAAAATATTAATTTCCTATTATTTGTGTGTGTATTTCTTAAATATTTTGATTATAAATATTCTACAACATAACATCTATTTATTACTACCACTTACACTGTGATTATCTTCCTAATAATAGATACATCATTAAAAAAACATAGATTTGCCGGGTGAGTCTAATAATATGGCCAGGAATTGTACATACAAATTCCTGAATATACTATTCAAACCTTAGAGAAGATTTTTAAACATCTCAGAGATGTTAATTACTGACTTGTTATAAAAATTTCTCGACTTCACAATGGTATTTCGATGCATCAACGAGGATATATTAAAGATATACTTGAGTGTTTCCGAATGAACCAATCTCATATTTCGGCAACTCCTCTCGATCTAGGTACAAAGCTGCAGATGAGCGAAGAATCATCGAAATCAAAACAGAAAATTGCCACAGAGATTCTCATGAACCTCGCAGTTTCCATTAGACCAGACTTATCATATGGTGTGAGTTATCTAAGTCAATTTAATTCATGCTACGACGGCACTCATTGGACATCAGCGAAAACAGTACTTATATTTCTAGGAGGAACTTCGGATCTCGGGATAAAATTTAAGAAAATTGCTCAATTTTTAAAATTACGGAAAACAACCAACGGTGACTTATTCATCGACGAAAGCGGAATATAAGGCTCTTACGGAAGCTGCAAAGGACGCCATATATCTTCATAGATTACTTAAAAAAATTAGTTTCAATCCCAATTTTTTACAAAACCATTTTTTACAATCGCAACAAATATATTAATTTTCAACATAATTTTGTACGCAAAATAATCGAGACTGGAGCTTTGGGGATTCAATGCGTCCCAACAAATTAAATGAAAGCTTATGTGCTAATCAGAGGACTTTGGGGATCCAATCATCATAATTATTTCAAACTCCAGGGATTGAATTGGATGCACTAAAAAAAAATCACCCTTTATTTATAAAAAAACAGCTGAAATAAAAGTTATGTAAAAATACCAAGAAAATATATAACTTCATATTCAACTGTAAAAACGTTAAGTATTACCATTTTTTATTATTATGGCTGCTACTCCGTTGTACATTATTAAATTCTGTAATGGAAAATAATTCTAAATCTTGTTTTGTATAGTACTTTATTTTAAATTTTAACACCCCGTTATTAGAATCACAACCTACTATATCTGCAATGTTAAATAATAACCGTTAACTACTATATTAAGCTGAAATTGCTGGCACGACTAAAAATAAAGTGTTATACATAACAAAGCTTAGAAATGTTTTTCTTTATTAACACTTTATTTACTTTTTTCCTTAATTCTAATGAAAGCCTCTTTAGAAATAACGAAACGAAAGTGATGTACATACAAATATCAGGGCGAAATTGAAACGTAACATATTACATGCTAATTACCACAAGGCGTAGCAGCATATGGTTGACAACACCGACAATTGCGAGCCTCTCCTTTTAATGTCATCTGCATATTGGAGTGTTGATTTTTCTTTCCCTTTCATGTATTTACGAAAAAAAAGGGGGAGAAAACGAAATCGCTAAATGGAATATTACTGTCATCAATCACCCGCACGTGGAATTTCCGAGAAATACGACGGTTGCGCGAGGAAACGGGAACGAGGCGAGGTAAAGGTAGGTATTATCGAGGCAGGAAAAAAGGAGGAGGTTGAGTGGAAAAGGAGCTTCTTGTCAGATGTTGTTGTTGGAGGAGCGCGCTTTGAATAAGTAGCTTTCTTGTCGGGAGCGCGCACTTCAATCAGATGTTATTACTGTGCGTCAATTTTTCTAAATGGGCGAACAATGGTCCATATATTACGTCTCCAGATGCGATTTCGCAACAACGTCCGTTTTATTTCGCATCTTGTTTCTTTTTTGTGCTCATTGAAGATGGTTGTGATCGCCGACAATTAAAACTGATGGAGACTTTAATAAACCCTTTTAGAAATTATATCGCTTAGCAATATTTTCAGAGTATTCAATACAAATATTTGAATCTTGCATATTGGCAGGCGAATATGACAATCTAATTGAGACAGTATGGAATTTTAAAATTGATAGAATATTGAAACAATATTAAATCATATCTAAACAAAATTAAATAAAATGTCGGATTCAAAGTCCGGCGGGTTAAATACTCGGGAAGCAGTTGTTTCAATAGATGTTTGTAAAATTTACTGTTTAAGTAATTTTTTGCAGTTGGAAAAAAGGATTTTATTGATCATTGCCAGATATTTTCCGTTGTATCCTTGAATAGTTGAAACTACATTCTAGTTTGCTAAAACATACACATGTATAGTTTCAAAATAATTTTTATAATTATTGTTCACAACAAATGTTTCGCTACACAGTAGTATGATCAGATTAGGATATTAATAATTTGTTGTGAGGCAATAATAATAAAAATAATTTGAAACTATACACGTAAGTGTTTTACTTTTTCTAAGCAAAATTGTATCGTATGAGATAAATATGAATAGATTATTGGTTGATTTTTAATCAACCAATAAAACAATTGAACACAGATTAGATTGAATAACTTTAAATTCTCGACTAGTTTCTTGTTATTATCCCATTTAAAAAAAAATAATAATCTATTCATATTTATTTCATACAATATGAACTACCTATGTCTAAATATTAAAACCATTAATTATATTAAAATTGTATCGTGTTAAAATAAATATTGACAATATTTATTCAATTGTGCAATATTTTATTGATTAACTCAAACTCTTTCAGTATAGTGTAACAAATAATCATGATACGTTTAAAATCAGACAAACTCTCGTAAGTTGTATCAATTTATTATCAAAACCAGTGTTCTGTGCACCGAATTTAAAGAATACTTCTCCAATTTTACGGTGCACATAATCGCCCAACTGAACGATACATTACTTTACATTTCATTATATTATATTATATTATATTATATTATATTATATTATATTATATTATATTATATTATATTATATTATATAATATTATATTATATTATAATACATTACATTATGTAATTCGATGTCCGGCGGAGTATTTGCCCGGGAAGTAGTTGTTTTAGTGTGCATTTTCTTTAACGTACTTACGTAACGTAGGTCAAAAGTCACAGAGCTAAATGTGGAAATAATTTATTAATTATTTTCAAATTATTTTTATTTAATTTAATTAAATATCTGTGACCAAGTGAATGAATACTCTTTTCTATTTATACTCGATTCTAATCTTTTTGGAGGATGCCAATACTATTCGATATTCGAATACGTTTATAAAAAAAATATGATTTGAATACATAAATAACGAATGATTCATATTCCAATCACAAAAATAATGATTCGTATCCTTTTATAAAGATATACGAATCGAGGAAATAAGTTGCATTCAGAAACTAATTAAATCTGTACAAAACACTAAATTAATTAAAATTAATCGTCTCCTTAACGAGGAAGAAGACGTTTAAAACAATTTACATTAATATTAATTACACCTCACAAACATTACTTAATCCATTTCACCGTGATTACTCAATGCATTAACACACTGTCACTGTCGAACATCTCGAACAAACCGTGAACGCAATTAACTCGCGCGAACTGGAAATAAAAAAAAACAGATCGCACTTAATAAATTCCCCAAGATCCTTTCTCGAATTAGAAAAGTAGTCCGAAACATATATGCGAGCAGTAAATAACACACTCGCACGTAAATATTGCGCAAGTGTTAATTTGTGGATCGATTTCCTTAATTGCCGCCCTCGCGGCTGAAGATTGTCATTGCGAAAAAAAAAAATAATAATAATAATTGGTGTTCGATCTGGAAATCCGGTCATGTGTGTCAATATGTATCATTTGGGTGCGAAATGGATGAATATAAAAAAAGGAAACGAGGTAAGGGGAATTTCGTGTAATCGTGTAAATTACTTGCGAAACCTAGGCCTAGTAACATTACGGCTCAATTATTGTGCACGTGAGTATCATTAAATACCACCAGGAAAGTGTGCCACCCTCGCGTAATTATCGTTTTATGCGTTCGATTGCGTCACGAATGTCGGTGTTGGAAAAATACTGAGGGGATTTTTCATATGATAATCAAATATAAATTAATGTGAAAAGAAAAATGAAACGACAAAACTGTAGGGTGTGTAATGTAACTATCAACAATAATATTATTATTCTACAAAAATTTTATTAATCATATATTTAATTGTTATGTCTTTTCTTGTAAATGTATTTTCAGAAATCGATTATTTAAATCACAAAACACAGATAACATTGGAAACAGCAAATAGTCAAATCATTCTAGTATTACTTAGCAAACATCGTTTAAGGTTCTCTTTTCATCCGCGTGCACATAAAGTACATATTTGACAGTCCAGAAAATAGACCCTGTTTTCAACGTTACGCATGTTTCTGTTGGTAATTACTTATCTTAAAAGTAGTAGGGGTGATTCTGTGAAGTAATATTAAAAACTATTTCGTCTTTTGAATTCAGACTCGGCACTTATTATATTTATTTTTGTGTGTACGTCATTATTTTATCAAATAAAACTCGGTTGCAAGTGATACAATATATTTTAATTCGAACACATAATATCTAATATTAATTTTGCATCGAATATTACGTCTGAATCCATAAAATGATTAACTCTGTGTATCGTCGTTTCATTTATGTGGTATTCATATAAGAATGTTTTGCGTAACCGACCATACATCTTTGTTAATGTTATTATTATCGTTATTGGAGATGTTAGCGCGGAAAATTTCGAGATTAAACAACAATACCAACTCGTCATATCTGCAAATTGACGAACCTAAATCACATTAAACGGTAAACGGATATCCATAATTGCAATTTTTTTGAGTTCGTACTAAGAAACCATTTCGATTCACCACATATCCCAAATATCCTAATTCGCACTCACTTGGCACTTCTCTCGCTTAATAGTAAGTCCTGCTCTAATCAATCCATCTAACACTTTTCTCGATATTGCTAATTTTCTTCAAATGTAGACGATTACAATATCGTCCAAATATGCAAAGCAGTACAGTTCTAAATTTTTCCCTAACACAATTATCAATTAATGGCTGGAAATGGTTTGATAATTGTGCAACCCGAATCGCAATCGTTTAAATTAAAATAACACGTTATTTTTCTCTGCAATATCAATGATAGATTTAGTCTTTTCATCTAAAGGTATCTACAAATAAGCAGATCTGATATTCTAGCTAAACAAAAGTTTCTCATCTATCAAGATTATCTGAGGTTAAAGTCAATAGGTATGGATCGTTCTTCGTAATTGCATTCACCTTCCGGTAATCAACACATAACCAATAAGAATGATCCTTTTTCCTTACTAAAACGACTTTCGACAACCACTGTGAAATTGAGTGTTATATCATCCTTCTCTTTCCTTCAACTGTATATCAGGCATATTTTGTAACGCTAGAGATAATTTGGGTTCTGCTGACTTCCAAACTGTATGCTCGATCAAAGATGTACCACCCAAAGAGTCACATCACACATCTATCAAAACCTTCATTAGCGCTTACCTGAATATCGCCAAAGACTGTCTATAATAAAGCTAGATTACCACGCAAATTCTTGATGTTATGCATATATAAAAAAACAATAAATTAAATGAAAATAATTCGAAAATAATTAATAAATTATTCCCTCTTTAGCTTCAGTGACATGTTTGACTAAGTTACGTAAGTACTTTAAAATAAATGTCCAATAATGAACACTTGCCGTTGCATAACAATAACATATGCTAAGAACTTGCTATTTATGTTTTACCGATCTAAAAGGAACTTGGATTTATATGAAAAAACACATATAACCTATCCATATGAGTTGAAAGACAATTTTAATAAATTGCCCGATGTTGAAGACGACTCGTACTAATTTAAAAAAAAATATTCAATATGTATTTTTTTTTATTTAATTGTTTTTTTTTTTAATTCTAAATCTTGTTTGTTTATAGTTAGCCATTTTGGTCCGCGAATGGGAGGAGGCGAATTGAATACTTGGACGTGTTGAATCAGATATTATTTTTTATTCATTTATTTTTCATTAAAATTTTAAATGTTCTTTTTTAGTTTCAAATGTGGGTCTCTGCTTTGAAAGTGACGTCTCGGTCCCCCGATTTGGAGCTAGCGTGTAGAAAATAATTAATAATAAATAATAATAATATAATAAATATTATTTTTTATTTATTTATTTATTTATTTTTCATTTCTAAATGTTTTCTTTTTTAAGTGTCGTTTCGAACGTCGGTTCCCGGTGGTGGCGTCCACCAAAAATTAGTGGCGTGCTCTGCATCCAAATCGGTCCCCGTTTTGGAGGTGGCGTCCTCAGCATGGATGACAGCAGAGGAGTTATAAAATCATCTTGGAAAATGTTTGTAATAAAAAAAAATATATTTATTAACAAATTATCTATTTATTTAACCTTTTTCAACGAAAATAAAAAATGTCCTTTGCAAAAAAAATCGGGGGACCGGGGTACGCCTGCGGGGAACTTTGCCAAAAAAATTCGGGGGTTGCCGAAATTTTAGGGGGCGCCCTTAATTTTGGGTGACCTTGATCTTGGGTGACTTAGATCCGCCGGCCAGAACCGGCCGAAACATACTACTTGCAACAATTTTTAATTCGAAAATAATTAATGCAAATGAAAAAAAAAGTAACATAAATAAATAAGTTATTTCTTCTTCCACCTAAAATCGGATAATCCCGAAATCACGGATTACGTAAATCCCCATGGACACTTCACAAAAATAACCTAACAAAATCTGTTTCTTGACTAGTAAGACTAGTAACTCAAAACAATATCAATCAGCAACTTGATTAAAGAACTTCACCCATTACTGGGGATTCACCGCTTATTTTGCTTTGTACAAGTTTCGAAATATTTGTATTCTATCATATATCTATTTGTAATTGTAAAATTTTGAATATAAATATTTTTTTTAATTGATTCAACTTGCTGTTCCACATTCACTTAATGACTTAACATCCCCATTATTCAACGATCCTTGATCTATTCAAGAATTAATTGAAACCGGGACTTTTGCTCTTTCCGAATTGAGAAATTTAAATATTCATTTATTGTTTCATGATTTATGTACACCAAGCACCACACGAAAGGAGAAAGGAAGATTCCTGTAACAAACAAAAAACCCTTTCTCCTATTTACTAAATTGGCCCACCGTACACTTAACTAGTTTTTTTTTGAAATTATTCATAAGATAAAAAAGTATATACTGCTTGAAAAACTATTTAATTTACTTTAATATTGGTTAAAACTTATCAAGAGTGCTTATCATTCATATATGTTGCAATTGGTAAAATGAAACGTATTTATGTGGTGAATACAACGATATAGATTGAAATTATAGTCTTGCAATTGAAATTTGGACAATATTAATTTTTAGTAATTTTACTAGTTTCCAAGTGTGTTAGCGAAGTGCGTACTGTACTGGAAAAGCCGCCTTTTCGACAATGGGCTTGGCCAGCGATAACTAAATATGACAACCACAGCGGTAGAGCGTACATATATATAATAGTACATATACTATTGTTTGTTTGCTACTGTCATTTGTCTGTTTCCATGGCCAACCATTTAATTAATTTTTAAAATGTCTTAAAAACGGTACAAAATGTGAAATATTTTAGAAACTACTTAAGACAAGTTAAGAAAAAAAAAGTATAGATCCTTAAACCTTCAATATATATATTAAAAGTATAGAGTGCCATTTAAATAAATACTACTTTCTATTTAAATTAGCGTTATGGAAAATCTATATGTGAATACTAAATAATGGTTCTACTTATAAATAAGCTAAAATCATGCGAATTTTTAATTATCACAATAATATAAAACATTATTGTTTGTTTCTTTACTGTCATTTCTCTGTTTCCATGGCCAACCATTTAATCAATTCTTAAAATGTCTTAAAAACAGTATAAAATGTGAAATATTTTTAAAAATACTGAAGATAAGCATATAGCAAGCTATATAAAAAATGTTCCTCTTTTTATAACAAGTTAAGAATAATATTGAAAATTGTAGGGTCCCATTTTAAAAAAATAAATTACACAGGTTTGAAAAGTCACACTTTTAATATTATTTTTCAAACACTTTGTATAAAAATATTTTACATTTAAAATTATTATTGCATAGAATAGTATTATTTGAGTATGCATACAAAATTTAATTTCTCTATCTAAAAAAAAGTAACGATTTTTTTAGCACACCTCTGCAACTGTTAATAAACATTTTGACGGTTGCAGAGGTGATAATTTTTTTCTGCAGTAACGGCGAATCAAAACGACCATATATTGCTGTAAATACAATTTAAAGGGGAATTGAATAAAAACGTAATATATAGAGTGTTCCATTTAAACTAACAAAGTTTTTATCAATTTTGTGAAAATGGATTACCCTGTATATATAAAAATAATTTTATATTATGCGTCTTCAGAAGTCAAGCAAGTTTTGTTATATATTGAATTTCGAACGACGAGGGAGTAATCGAAGACAGGCACTTCGATGACTCACCCTGTATATTCTTAAACATTGCTAGTTAATATTATAAAAATAAATATGAATAAATTATTAAAAATCTACAAGAACAACAAAAAAAAAACAAATAAAACACAGTTTAAATTTTCGATTATTTTCAGGTTAATAATTAATCATATTTATTATTATTGTTAAAGTATAAATTGAATTTATTATTCTGTTTATATTTCTTTCTTTTATTAATAAATTACAAGAATATGACGTATTTGCATTCCCCTTATTCACTACACAATCTCGGCAGCAAATGCGGAAGCTAAATCAATTAATTTATATTGCTTGTTTTCAGAACCTTTTACGACTGTATTGTATATATAATCATTATATGATTCACATATCAGCACATTCATGAATCATATGGTTCAATTTACTCATTTGAATTATACATTTTACAATCATCTTTAATTACAATTTTACTTGGTAAAAACAATTACATGCAATTAATAATACAATTAATTAATTTAATCAAGTTATTTGTGAATTTGGTGATTTTTATATTCACCTTTGTATAAATTAATTTTGTAGAAATAACAAATAAAACACTGTTATTTTTTTATTATTGTATAAAAATCTATTTTTTATAAATTACAGAAAAAACTTGATTATCTTACTTTCTTCATATAACTAGTTTAGTTAAGGTATATTTTAATTAAAACACTATTTGCAAATATATAAAAAACAGTGAAACAAACCAAGTGTTTTAATTAAAATATACCTTAACTAGTTCAAAAATGTTTCACCACGGGTTGTGAGAAGTTAATTATTAATAACTAGTTTCGTATTAGTATTTTATTTACGTTTAATAGTAGTTTGGATAAACTTCATAATCCAAATGGAAAAATTCAACATAGGATAAATTCATAATACAAATAAAAAGCAATTACATCAGACAATTAAATACAAAAAAAAAATCGTATCGTCTGTTAGCGTTTATACTCATATGATAAATAGGTGAATTTAACATAATATTTGTCTTAGCTGTAGCTACATAAAATGTGGATTGTCGTCGCGATGATACGTGTGGAATGCTGAAATTAATCATTCCGAGTAAATGTGGTGCATCAATAATGCCATTCAGCAATTTATGTATGAATACGCTGATTATAACCTCACGTCTATCAGATAGGGATGAAACATTGTGCGTCAACAGTAAGGAATTATAATCAACGGTTTGTTCAGGGTATGCACCGTTTAAATTAAAACTTTGTACGCGATCTAACGGTAATGCCCGATTAGTGTAATAAGAATAAAAAATATAGATGTACAACGAATAAAAGATATCAGAAACTTGGGAATTTATAGAATATTTTAACGATTTTGTTATCAATTTTCCCGGCGCATTCACCAATTATAAATGATTCGTAAAATTAAGTCGCTATTTTTCTTTTCGTCTAATAAATTAGAAAGTAAAAAAATCAGATGGAATGCACAAACCTATAAAATGAAACACGCTGATTCATCCATTATTAATAATGATATTCTATGGATGTTTGCACATGGTGTTTAACCATAAATGTCTTCCGCTTACTTTCTTATTTATGAACGGATTTAAAAAAATGGAAAATAATTTGAAATTGCTATAATTAGAGATTTTAGTGATGATATCCAAATTCATAGAATATCAAAAATTAATGAAATATTAAACAGTATAATTTATTTTTTTAATAGACGCACACTTTTTTTACTAAAATTGGAAGTATATTTTAATTGCGCGTTTAAATGAGACGTTATAAAATAAAATTTATTGATTTATTTATATTACAGATACAGTTATATACGCATAAAAACGCATGAATATTTTTTAAAGTTTAGATTTGTCAAAAAAAAGGTAAATAAAAACACAATTGAGGCTATTTCATGCGTATATTATTCATTGTCGTCATAGATTAAGTGAGTTTTATAATTGATACATATACTTACAAAATAAAGTATACGATAAATTTAACATTTCATACAACCCGTGTGTGAAATGTTAAATGTCACACTGGTTTATTGATTTTATTTACAAACGCATTTATCTACAAATAAATCGTAAAATACGATTGATTCCTGAAAATAATTTCTATATTCTCGTTTAAATCTAAATCTTTAATTAGAAGTGGTAATCCATTGTAGTAGTTTGTCAAACTCATCTACGTATTTTTTATTAATATCTTTTATATTTGTATTCAGTAAAAAAAAAATACAAATACATGTGATTTATTATAAAAGACAAAAATATGGATATTGATGGGTATTCCATAGGGGAAATGTTATATTTAACGTTTATATCATTAATTAATTTTAAATTATATATATATATATATATATATATATTAAAAAGATACTTAGATTATGATAATAAAATAAGCTACACGTTAAATTTAACATTTTCCTTATATAATATCCCCGATAATTGTTTTGGGTTACAGACGTTCGCTTTTTAATACATCTTAAATACACTTGTAAATAAAAGTAAAATGACTTTATTTATAGGTGTACTTGTTTAACTACTATATTTTTACTACACAGTAATTAAGTTTAAACAATTACAAATAACTTACATTAATCAATTGCTGGATAATGATTTAATCCTGGTTGAATTACTTATTACGCAATCCCTCAGTGTTGACACAACTGCTCCAGTGTAATAAAAGTAAACACACGCTCTCTCGAAAACATAAATAATGTTCGAACGATGTCGAAGAAACCACCAGCAAAATATAAACGACGTATTCCAATTTCTATTGTATCACGTGCGTGCGCCCGGCTTATCTTATCTCGAGGAATGCGAACACATCCGGTGACCGAGAGATCGATTGTTTTTTCTATATTTAATTTATTATTGTATTAGTAATTGCCCTCCTTGATTGAAGTAAGTTAAAAAATTGTGCGGAGATCATAAATGCTTTATTTTATTTGATTGATAGACGTGGCAATAATTTGTTGAAAATATAAAATTGGATTATTTTATCTAAAATTACATATACGAAAATTATTTTTTCATTGTAAATAAAACAATTTTATACTTTGTTTAACCACTGTATTTTGTACTAAATTATGTAACTATAGTTTTGACTATCTAGTGGTTACTATAAAACTAAAAGTAAATACGAATTACATCTTATAATTTACAACAGCTCAATCTGATCATTAAGAAGAAATTAAATCAGGATGACTAGCCTCGGCAACTCGGTCATTAAGTCAACATCATATTAATGTATATAAATTTGATGTTGGCAGAATTTGCTTGATAGTAAATACTAATTCTTGGGCGCTTCTACCTTTCCTAAAACCACTTTGTACGTCCTTCAATGATGTTTGTCAGTATTCATTGCAGTATTCATTTGTATATTTTTACTAGCATGTTTAATAATGTTATACCTAGGTAGTTTTTGCAGTATCGCCTGTCCCCACTCTTATGTATGGGTAGAATAATTCCGATATCCCAGTCTTTTGTCTATTTTCTTCGGTAAATGCTCTTTCTATAATATCCCATATCAACATTTTTCTATTCTGGCCAATATATTTTAGAATTTTCGTTGTTAATTATTCATGTCCGGGTACTGTATACAAGGTGTTACAAAAATGTTAGGCTGGCTATACATAGACGGTTTCTACAATTAAAAATAATCAAAAAAGTTTATATAAACATGTCGTAAAATGAATCGTTACTGAGCTACAGCGGTGAATTTAAAGAAATTTATTTAAAAATTTTCAGACCAATATTAAGTAGGCAACTGTGATTAAATCATTTGTCATTAGTACTGTTTTCTAATTAATAGTACAAAATGGCAGATTATTCTTTCGAAAGGATGTCCGACATGTATTTAATGTATGGTTTGGCACATTGTGGCAGAACTGAAGCAAGAAGACTTTACGTAGACCATTTCCCAAACCGACGTTTACCAAATGAAAGGCTTCATATTAGATTAAGGAAAACAGAATCCTTCAAACCAGTAGTCTGAGACCACGGCAGACCACGAACTACAAGAAAATTAGATTTGGAATAACGTGTGTTGGATCGTGTTCAAGAAAATTCAGGAGCAGTACTGGAAGAATTGCATTGGCGGAAGTTGTCGATCATGTGAGTGTGTGGCGGATTTTAAGAACTAATCAGCTTTTTCCGTACCAATTGCAAAGAGTACAAGGAATGACTTCCTACCAAGAGAAGCTTACTGTATATGGTTGTTAATGACATGCGCCAACGATCGTCTCTTTCTGAAGAGTGTGATTTTTAGTGATGACGCTGGCTTTACAAGAGATGGTATCGTTAATTTTCATAACTTACACCAGTGGAGAGAAGAAAACCCTCATTCATTAAATATGTCGGCTGCAATTGTCAACGACTTCTTGATTGGTCCTTGTGTACATCCTTGACGACTTTCTGGGCAGAATTAGCGTTATCTTTTGGAAAACGATTTACCAGGTTTGCTGGAAGATGTTCCACTAAATCTTAGAGAATGTGTGGTTCATGCATGACGGAGCACCAGCTCACTTCAATGGAAGATGAATTGGTGGTGGTGGACCTGTAGCGTGGCCTGCACGGTCTCTCGATTTTTACGTATGGGTGCATTTAAAATCTATGGTATATTCTACTCCAATTCAAAATTTTGAGGATCTTCAACGTAGAGTGAATGATTAATGCCAGTAAATTGGAAATACACCAAATATTTTTTGAGCACCTAAGGCAGTCTATGATACGACGAGCCCAGGAGTGTGTGCATATTTTTAGTTGAATAAACCGTCTGTGTATATCCAGCCCAACATTTTTGTAACATTCTGCATATTTAACTAATTCCAAGTCGAAAATGGGGACAATCACTAACACCCATAGCCTCCGAGACGATAATTCTTCGTTAGAAAGGTCTCAACCCGGACAGAACTCGAACCCGCATTAAGAAGGAATATTTCTAGTGCTTCGAGTAAATCCATTTTACGAACTTTTTTGGTAAAATCAAATATAATTTAAGTTGTTTCAATCAAAAAAAAAGTAGATTCAACAAACGGGAGTGTTTTTTTTTTAATTATACGAATAAGAAAATTAATGAAAGTAATATTGTGTGGTATGCGAATGCAGAAATAAACATGATTGTGGGGATATAAAGGACCTATTTTTGGATTTCCTTAAAGTTTTATTGAATTAAAAAATATGCAGCTTAGAAATTTAAAACTGGAAAATTTATTAAGACTAGGATCCTGCTAAAGCGCTATCGTTTTTTGTTTGCACGCTTCAACAGATTATTACAAAAAAATAAACAAAAAATTAGGATGTTATTATAATTTTATTATGAACAACGTCAATTATTTATTTTTTCAAAATAAATAAAAAAATAAAGAATGTTTTAAAAAATTAATTTAATTTAGAAAAGTATGTTTATTTAATTAAAAAAAATTTAAGCTGCATGTGGAAGATTTTCCTCCTTAAACATATTGAAAATATAACGTCGTATTCTCGCCTAAGCAAAAAGCAACTTGGATGTGAACCCATCGGTTCACTTCTTCGCTTCTCATATTCATTTTTACAATTGCCAATTTAACATATGCAATTTGTTCGATAGTACCACCTAGATGTAGTATTTATTAGGAGCTAAATCCTGCCCTTAAGTCAGGTTATCTGTTTGCATACAAAATTACTGTAAATAACATGATTGTAAAGTGCTATGCGAACTGCCGAACCCAAATCAAAGGCAGATGTTCAGTCAAGTCGTCTATTATAATTTTGCAAGCCAACATGCATAGAGGCATAATGGCGGAAAACCAACTCGGCCAACTTAGGCTGCGAATTTCAGAGCAATATGGGAACGAAGAGCGTATAGGCTTATTTTGCATATGAATTACTTTAAAGTTCACAAGGGTTTTTCCGCACGGCTTCAAGACACAAATTACTACCTCTAAGCCAATCAACATTGATTAATATTTCTGTTTAATATTGTTTATGTATTTTATACAATATTTCGGTCAAATTGTAATGTAACGGTTGTTTTGTTTTGACTCGTTGTGAAACAAAGTGAAAACAATGTTTGCTTTTATCTAGTAAAACGTTCGAATTATATAATAAACGATGCTTTTGCTTAAGGAACGCATAGACACACATTGTCGGGCCATTAATTCTGTTTATTGCCTTCTTAGCGTCAATTATCGAGTTTTTTCGGCTAGAATTTGTTCCATTATCGTCCATTTAGTCCGACTTAACCAGGTGAAACCCACGCCGGCCGAAGAATTACTTCACTTCTATCAATGAATAAATAATAGATTCAGATTTGAATAGACATAAAAATAATCAATGACAATTTTAAAAATACAAAGTTTATTAGTGTTTAATATTTTGCGGAAAAATTACAATACTTATATGGTGTATTGCTCAAACTAGTTTTGAACACCACGCTATTTTCAAGAATTATGTAAGTATCATAATTCTTAAAAATTACGTAGTATGTTGAAGTAGTTAGAGAAAGTTAATTTTGCGAATCGATAAATTCATTACTGTCAAGAATATAGAAGAACTTCATTCACATGGTCACAGTTATTTATGGCCAAGCATGATCTTTAACACCTAAAATCGTGGTGTAGCTGCAATTTTCAATAATTAACTTTAAACAATTTTAAGGGTTTATAAGACAAACTTGTACTGACGAGGGATACATCCTGAAGCACGTCTCTAAATAAATGTCATTAGTGACGAATTTTTTGTTTTGTTTTTTTATATATATTGCTTTATTGATTTCTAAAATGTCTTCAAAATGCAGTATTTCTCTCTTATTACTTATTTACTTATATTGCATGACGACTTTTGTACTCCACGCCATATATTCTCTAATCATAAATTTTTACATTGCATCATGATTTTTCATGCAAAAGCAAATGTCTAAAGTTAAATTTACAGTAGTTAAAGTTTATTTTTTATTAATTAATAATAATCAATATTCTTCATATTTAATTCATTAATGTCATTAGTGAAACTTTTTTCAGTTTCTTTTTTATATAGCTTTATTGATTTTGAGAATTTCTTTAAAATTCAGTATTTCTCTCATATTACGTTCATAAAATATTGAAAATATGTTAAAAAGTGAATGAATGCCTGTTGATGATTTGTTTTCTAAAACAGATTTCTTATTCTTTCATTCGCATTTCGAAAGATCCACCAGTTTGTCCTATGTATATTACTTCACATTCATAAATAGAATTTTATAAATTTCACATTTGTATAATTTAAATAAAAAGAATTTGATAATAATTAATAAATCTATCCCTAATAATTTAAGGATGTTAATATAAATAGAAAAAAAGTATTCATTCACTTGGTCACAGTTATTTAAATATATTTAATAAAAATTATTTAAAAATAATACATTATTGTAGATACTGGAGGCACTTAATTTTTGAAAATCCATGATCACTTAAAATAAAACACTTAATGATTTTCAACTATTTTTTGTGTATTTCACGACAATTGTTTCGCAACGTTGTTGCTTCTTCAGGTGAAGAACTTATAATAACTTATTATAAGTTCTTCACCTGAAGAAGCAACAACGTTGCGAAACAATACACAATACATAAAAAATAGTTGAAAATCATTAAGTGTTTTATTTTAAGTAATACATTATTTCCACATTTAGCTCTGTGACTTTTGACTTACGCTACGTAAGTACGTTAAACAAATACACATTAAAACAACTACTTCCCGGGCAAATACCCATGCCGGACATTGAATTACATTCGTTAAATCAATTCGTTTCGTTTAATTTTATTCGGTTTTGATTTAAATTGAATTAAGTTGTTTTAATCTAATTTAAATTGATTTAATATAATTGATTTATTTTAACATCTTTAAATTATGTAAGGCATAGCTGCACTGACGAGGGATAGATCCCGAAACACGTGTCTGCAGATGGCCTTATATTAAGTAACGTTCCTTTTGTTGTTTTTACATTAAATTTTTCTCGGATCAAAATTTGTTGCATTACGCAATATTTTATTGATGTGCAACAGCAGGTGTACATTATGTAATTCAATGTGCAGCGTGGGTATTTGCCCGGGAGGTAGTTGTTTTAATGTGCATTTGTTTAACGTACTTACGTAAGTCAAAAGTCACAAAGCTAAATGTGAAAATAATTTTTATTTAATATATAAGGATGTTAAATTGAATTAATTAAGAGAAAAAGAGTCAGTAATTTTAATCATTAAGATCAACTAAGAAAACAAAAAAAATATTTGCCTTTTGCACAATACAAATTTGCACTTTCCCTCAGCCTGTATTTAAAGAGAAAGGACACCCTTGCAGATAAAAAAATTGAATGATTCTAACTAACTTAACTATAAAGTTTATTAAAGCATTTCCAAAGATAGTCAACTGGATCGTATCGAGATCCACATGAAAGCAAGTTCCAACGGGAAATTACACAGCCTATTATCAAAACGTTCGAGGCTTAAATTCAAAAATGTCTTTATTTTATGCCAACTCATGTGACATTGATTACCAATTCGTTTTTTTAACAGAAACATGGCTTAATTCCTCAGTAGAAAGTAGTGAAATATTTAATGAATCATATAATGTTTTCACGGCAGATGGAAATACTATTCGTAATGGTAAATCGAGTTCCTTGCTGCGATAGACTTAGAGAACGCATTTGAGTATCGTGTAACAAACTATGGACAATACTTCAGCAAAAAAGAATTAACAAGAAAATAATTAGAATGGTGAAATACATTAATGCCCAAAACGAAAATGCAATAATAGTGAACAAGAAAATATCCGAAACATTTAGAACGGGAATCGGATTAAGACAAGGCGGATGAGATAGTTAAAAGTACAGCACAGTGCAGTAAAATAACAATAGGGTACATAAACATGAAAACAATACAAGTATCTGAAGCAGTATTTGCAGATGACGTTTTAATATTTGCACGGAACAAAAAATCTAGAAGTATGGAACAACACGCTAGAATCATATAGAATAACAATCAACAAAAGGAAAACAAAAGTAATAACTATAGGCGAAGAACAGGGCAAACTAAATATCACATTAGGAAATGAGAAAATTAAACAAGTAACAGCCATAAAGTACTTAGGAATAACAATTTACCATCACGGAAAACATGACATAGAGATATAAGAAAGAATAAATAAAACTATTAAACTATATCATACAATGAGGGAAAAATTATCAACAGAGCATTAATATCCAAGGACACAAAAATAAAAGTATTCAAAGTATATACAGACCTACTCTTACATATGGTTGGAACTTGACAAAGGAGCAAAAAAGTAAAATAAAAGCGATGGAAATGAAATACTTAAGAAAAGGAGTCATAACATGAGTGCCAACACTAGAAGTGATTGAAAGAAAAAGTATGAGAAGCACAAATACAGAAAAATAAAAAGAAAGACTGAGACAAACATTGGACGACTCTATTACGGCAATACTCAACGGAAAAGGACCAACTTGGGCAGAAACACCGAAACGAACAGAAAGGAATGGAAGAAATTTATAGCAGGATGAACAAATATTGCGGTAGCAAATCTTACACAAATATTTAGTAGAAGGATATAAGATTTATACATTTATAAATATATATATCCAGTATATATATATATATATATATACAGGGTGGCGCAAGATTCCGATGAAGTCCAATTTCTCAGTTATTAAGAAATATACAAAAAAATGTTTGTATTTGAGACTAAATATCTCAAAAACGGTAAACGGTAGCTATTTAATATGTTATATAAAAATAGAAGTGTGATCAATTTTCTACTAACATAGCGTAATAAAAAATATAGGGTGTCCCATTTAAATAAAAAGAGAAAAAAATAATTTTGCGTATTGCTTCACCTTGTATATAAAAATTTTTTAAGAGAAAAAAAGAGTATTTCATTTATTATTAAGTATTTTTGCATTTGTATTGCCTTGACAGAATGTTTATTTTATTTTTCATTATTGAAATATTAAGCTCTAAACATCTATCGATTTAAACATTCATTTGTTTATAACTTTTAAAATATGAAAAATTGATCTATTAAATCTTATATAAAAAATGATTATTTTTAAACGTAGAATCGAAAATCTTTATAAAAAATATACCATTCCATTTAAAAAACATATGTTTGATACGTCACGCGATTATTGAACACCCCGTATATATGAAACTAATTTTAAAATGTGAAGTTTTACAGTAGCTACAAATTATGTCAGTAACATTTTTTTTATATATTTCTAAATAACTGAGATTTAGACTTCATTTGAATCTTGCGCCACCCTGTATATATATTTTTTAATTATAATTAAATTAAATAAATTAAGCGTGCTATCCCGGTTGCGATCTCAGATGAAAATGATCGAGTTCAGGAAAGGACGCGAATAATGCCCTCGTTTTATTGTAATTAGTTCAGTTTAATTTAATTTATTTAATTTAGCATCCTTAAATTATGTAAGGCAGAGCCGTACTGACAAGGAATAAATCCCGATATACGTGTCTACAGATGGCTTTGCATAACGTATTTTGCTCTTTTCATTAAATATTCTCGAATCAAAAATGGTTGCATTATACAATATGTTATTCATATACAACAGCAAGTGTCCATTATTAAATTCAATGACTGGCGGGGTTCCTGCCCGAGAAGTAGTTGAATTAATGTACATTTGTTTTAAAGGACTTACATAACGTAAGTAAAACAGAGTAGCTAAAGAGAAAATAATTAATTCGTGACTGTAACCAAGTGAATGAATACTATTTTCTATTGATTTGTATAATTTATTCGTTTTTTGACATTTACTAATATTGTACCTTCATTTATTGGCTTAAAGCATATGATTTTAATAAATGAAATATATTTACTGAATTTGTTTCATTAAAATACGTTTATTTTCTCGGAACATTTACAACTTTTGTCAATAATAATAAGTGTATCGAAAATTATATTTACTGTATTTTTACTATAACTTATTAAATTTATTACCAATCGAGTTTCGACGACTCATTGTCAAATGGTAATAAATATTTGAAATGCACAGACTCATATTTATTGAAAATTAAATAAATAAATGTTCTACTTTATTATGGATTACCGAAATTTCAATTCCTAATAGGTTCAATTGGGTGCTTTACTTATAATAATATAAAATTTGAATATGAAGTATTTCTTACTACTTGATAATGACAAAAATTCTTGTAGAAACTCACGTTGTAATAAAAATAATAAATTGTGGTAAAACCCATATATTTTACGATCATAACACGTACCTACGATTTCCATAAAGTAACGATCAACATCATTCAGATGTGATGTTAATTTTTCTGCTTTAAAATGTATAAGTAGTTTACAAAATAAGTCTTTAACGTAATTCAATTTTAACTATTAAGAACCTTAAAAATGAATTTCCCATCTGTCAATAGTAACCTTACGTTAATTATTGGGAATTTGTTTACTATTTTTATGCAAATAAATATTTAAATATATACTTTAATGGTTGTTGAGTTACATGAAGATAAACAAATTTGCTTTTAATAAATCTTGTGATGAAAGGATACTCAATCTTTCATTAAATAGAATATTTAAATAGATGTTTTTTGTTTATGTCTATTTGTCACAGTGTAAAATCGAACACTTTCTTCTCAACAATCATTGATAAAATATTCCTAATATTAATTATTATTATTATAAATTACACTGGCTGGTGATTGATTTTTGGTGATGGGAAAGATCGATCATCTCAAAGATTCATCTTGAATCCTGTTGAAGTATCGAGCCGATCAAACTGATAGAGCTGATCAGAAAGATCAAGCCGATGAAACAGATCGAGCCGTTCATAGAGATCAAGTGTCTCAATCACTTGCAAGGGTCGGGAAATCAATCTTTTTTGATCGATCTTGCTCATGACTATTGATTTTATCATATTTCAACTGGATATGTTTATTGGATAATGCATTGAGTATCGAGGAACAAAAAGGAAATCTTCATAGTTAGTCACCACATATTTGCTCGTTTTGTATGATTCCCAATCCTTCGCGATATATTCATGGTCTCTCTGAAGCATTTTTATATTTTTTAAAGAAATGTGAAATGTTTCATCAAGTGAAACATGAAACAATAATTAAAATTATTAAAACAGTGTTATTTTGGAAAAAAGTGATGACAATCATTAAATTTAATTTATATTATTAATCCAATACAATATCATGAAAAAATAAAAAATACATTTAATTCAAGACTATTTTCAGCAACTTAAAGGGTCAATTAACCAAAATAAAAGTTCGCATGGAACACTCAAAATTTCGAAGGTGTTAATTTTTGCAACGGACAACTAATTCGAACGGTAAACACTTCCCTAGCATCTGCACCCGAATATTTGTGGATACAGATAATTATATATCTGGCTAAAAGTGATATTTGCATAAATTTCGAATGTGTGTATGTTATTTTTTGTTACTTTTGGGGATCAATATTGACGCACCGTATTATTTCTCTAATTATTAGAATGGATTCCTGTTTGCCGAGATGAATGATGTATTTCGGCAAATAGAAATACAGAATTAACACTCAGGATTATTAAAACAAAAGTAAATATAAATTGTGATATTACAACCATAAATTCACGCGGGGGTAAAATTCTGAAATTTGATTAATAATATAATAATAATATAAATGTTATTCACTTGATCACGGTTATTTAAAATAAATAAATAGTAAAATAATTTTAAAGACAATAGTAGAAAATAATTTAATATATTCTCATCTGCATTACTATTTAGGCATATCACCTATACAGCAAAAAATAAGTTAAATTGAATGAGGTAAACAATTTTATATATACAATCATCTTTATTCGGACAATTTGACAACAAAAATTTACAAAATTTATAACAATATGTACAATTATGTTAGTAGTCTGTAGTGACCGATGGTTGATTGCCGTTTAAGAAAAATATTATATAAAATGTATTTTATTACACCTAATGTAAATTTTACAATAAAGATGATTATATAATATTTATATTAATTAATTTTATTCTGTTGCAGTAGTAAGGGTCTTCATCAGTATTAATTGCAATTGTTTATACAATATTCTGTATTAATAGTAATAATAATTGTTTGCTCTATCTCCTCCTTTGCACGCACGACTGTACGTGACAATAAACGCCCGCCCTCATATGATATTTACTATTTACGGTCAAGCGACTACCCTCATCGTACATTCCATAAGATTGCGATAGGAAAGGGAGAAAATAAGGGGGGGGGATTATGATAATATGTAAGGCAATATATGTACAGATCGAAAATGAACTCAATTGAAAATGTTCACAAGTTATACATTATTTATTACATAGCAAAGTGTTGGTGTTAGTAGTAGTGTAAACGTTTGGCAATTATTATAATATATAACTAGTTCGTTAATGGAGAATGTACTATAGATTACACGTGGTATTTTAAGTATAATTGTCGCTAAGCCTAGGACTTATCAGCGACATATACAGTAAATTTTAATTAACAATGTAGTGTGGTAAAATATAATCGGTTAAAAAAAAATTTAATAGAATAACAATTTTAGTTTTGATTTAAATTTACTAATTTTTTTTTTTTAACAACGACTGGTTGAGAGTTGACAATATTTGTCAAATAAGCAACTTTACATCTTTCTCCATATTTATTATTGCATAGTGGTATATAGGATTATCCACAAGCTTCATTTCTCGTACTGTATGAAAGATTCATAGAGTTTAGATTATCTATTTTATCACAATTATTCAATAGATATTTGCATTTTAACATCATAAAAACTTAACATTTTCAGAGTCTTAAACAAATTTGAGCCTTGTTCCAGTATGCTATTAATATATATGAAGATGCTTAACTGAATGATTGATATTTTCTCAGGTGGATGAATGCCAATCGCCAAGTGGTTATACCATAGTTTACTAGCAACTGCACAATCGCCTTATATTTTGTTTTCAAAGCATGATGTGGTAGTAAATGTTTCAGGTAGTGGAATTTATATGATAATTATTTTAGTTTCTTCGATAAGTCAAATATATAATCTTCCCAAGAAAGCTTGTAGTCAATAATAATACGTAAGTACTTATGCGAAGCTGTAGCGGGTTTTGAAGAAGTGAAAAATGGGAAAGCAGCTGGGATGGATGGTCTGAAAGCGGAAATGTGGAAGATAATTGGTGTAGAGAAGAAACGACTGCTAAACCAAATATGGAGGGGAAACAAGGAAGTTCCAGATTCATGGAGAGTGGAAGTAATGTGCCCGATACACAAGAGTGGAAACAAAAAGAAGTGAAAAACTATAGATGGATAACTATAATATATATCGGGGACAAGATAGCAATGATTGTGGCGAAGAATCTAATGGAGATGGAAATTGATCTGAAGGGACTCCTGCCAGACATCCAGGGCGGCTTTAGAAAAGGAAGGGGGACGAGGGATCAGACATTTATGCTTGCGAGGGTGGTTGAGAGAGAACTGGAGAGAAAAATAAGTGTGTATGCGGCATTCCTGCATTTTAAAAGCGGCATATGATTCGGTACCAAGGAATGAATTGATTGAATGTTTGAAGAGAATAGGTGTGAGTGAGAAATTGGTGGATTGGGTGAGAAGTATGTATTGGGAAACGTGAGGACAAGAAAAGGTGGAGAGACAGATATCAGAGAAGTTCAGAGTATGGAAGGGAGTAAGGCAAGTATGCCGGCTTAGTCCGTTGCTATTCATCATATATGTCAGTGAGATGGTCTTGAAAAACAGACAGGCAGAGGCAGTTTTTATTGGAAAAATAATGGTGTGGATGTTGGCGTACGCATTCAGCAGTACCACGCTGTCGAACGAATGGGGAGAAATAAATGATATATTACAAAGAATGAAAAAATACATTGATAAGCGAGGATTATGTGTGAATGTAGAAAAAAACGAAGTGGATGAGGTTCAGGAACAGGGGAAGGGAGAGAATTTTTAAAGATTTTACATGGAAGGGTGAATGTATTGACAGACTAAAAGAGTTCAAGTATCTAGGTTTTATATTTAGTGGGAATAGGACCACAGGAATGTATAGAGAAAGAGCAAGGGTTTTTCCTGAGACAGCTACTAGGTGTTGAAAGATCCACGCCTAAATATATTCTGTTTCAGGAAACGAATCGAACAAGTGTGCAAGTAAGAGCAATGGAGAAAAAAAAGAGTATGTGAACTGTGAAGAACAAATATTAATAAATGAAACACTTTTTTACTTTGTTTGTATAACTCGGATTGATTTTATTGTTGACTATAGTTTCTACAACCTTAACGTGTCATTATCAAAATAACATCAAAACAACTTTTGTTTTGATAATGACACGTTAAGGTTGTCGAAACTATAGTCAACAATAAAATCAATCCCAGTTATATAAACAAAGTAAAAAAGTGTTTCATTTATTAAAATTGAATTACAATGTATAACAAAGTAGAAACCTCAACAATTAAGAAGGAACAAATGGCTGGAGAATGGAGAGGAGAAGAATGTATGAGAACGCAAATTGTTGTGAATGAGTGGTTTGAAAAAGTTGTAATTGAATCAAAAATTGATTGAAGTAAACAGGAATAGCAGGAGGATAAAGACAGTAGTGCATACAATCCATAGTACAAACATCGAAAGATGCAAAGGTACCTAAGTAATGTGGATGTACGCAAGAGGGATAAGGTACTGCTGGCTAGAGCGAGATGTAGATCGGATGAGAGAGGAAGAAAAAATTGGATGGGTGAGCAATTGATTTACAAGGGAAGTTGTGTGCTATGTGGATGTGGACGGGATACATGGGACTATTTGTGAAAGGAATGCAAGGTGGTATGTAAAGTATGGATAGAAGGGAATGCTAGGATAACCGAATGTCTGAGGAAGGATGGGGCAGGCGTAAATATTTTGAGAAGATTGGGATGAATAAGGAAGAAAAGAAGAGTAGATTATGATAATATATAAGAAAACACCTCGCCTACTGCTATGTAACAAACAAATATCTATTGTGTAATGCAATGTCCGGCGGGGTAAATGTTCGGGAAGTAGTTGTTTCAATAGATGTTTGTAAAACTTACAGTGTAAGTAATTTATGCTGTTGGAAAATGGGATTGATCGAATTTTATTTATCATTGCCAGAAATTTTCCTTGTTTAATTTCATTGTAATTTAAAAGGTAAGATTGTGTTTGTATCACAAATTGAAAGACTGTTATTCCTTACTTCACAATTTATTTTTATGTTAGATGTACATTTCGAGACACAAAGTGCTCATTATCAATAACAATAACATCTAACATAAAAATAAATTGTGAAGTAAGGAATAACAGTCTTTCAATTTGTGATTAAACACTTCACTTAAACTCAAAAAACCATTCAGTGTTGTTTTGTATGATTATTATTATGTCGTTGTTTTGTTACTTTGAGGTGTTAATTTATAATTTCAAGTGAAATATAAAAAAATTATAACACCTGATTTTTTCATTTTTCTATTTTTTCTATTATCTTTTGCAGAATTTTTCATAAATTTTGTTAAGAATTTTGTATAGTTATATGTGTTTAATATATTCAGCTATTTAAATAATTAAATACTTGAAGTTAAAATTTATAAACCAATAATAAAAAATGCTGGCATGAAGTAAGTATAAATTAATTTGAGAGAAATTAGATATTATTTACCTTAAAATCCAGGTTCATTAAGGAGGATTAAAGCTGTTGTTTTTTTTTTTATTGTCTCTTGTTAAATTTATTATTATAGTGTTCTAAACGGCATTTCCATATATTCATGGAATTTAAGCATTAGTAAAAGGCGAACGTGTGTGAAAATAGTACCCGAGCGCAGTTCCACGAAGTAAATCAATGCGTTTGGCAGTTAAACGGTGTACGATTATAAAAGGGAGCCTCCCGGTAAGTAAAAACGAAGGAAGGAAAAAAGGCGAAAACACACAGACCGCAATGGAAACGAAACGAAACGACAAAACAGCAAACTCGTTGGTGAATTTTATATGCAATGAAGGCCATAATCCCGTGATACACGTTTATAGAGCTTGTTACTAACGCAATAATGTGCACGCGTAGAGCCATAAACGCGCGTTTAGCCAAACGTATTGCATTTTCAGGTTACACGCGGGATTATGGCCAAGGGTCATTCCGATGAAATATAATATTGGGAAATTATACTTAGAGTTTTTCGATCGTAAAATTGTCCCATTCACGATATTCATTATGTTAAAACCGCCCGTTCCATTTTTATAAATCAACGGATCATACTAATATATGTAACCGCTTTATTCTACCCATCTTGTGTGTTAGCTATTTGGGATAATGTACCTGCTGACCTTAATTTTTAAGAAGATTAAATACTATAAAATACAGTTCTGTTCTTTTCGGGACACTTGAATACATCACATAACTCGAAACACAACCAATTTTCATTAATATTATATATACCTATACGTATGGTATTATTACAGAAGACAAAATCTTCAGTTATATCTAATGAAAAACTTTTTTTTTTTTTTTCATAAAACATCGTTATCCTGAATTTCATTTTGTGGTTCTCATTTTAATAAGCAAAGAAAAGAGATATAAAAGAAAACTTAAGATTTTCTGTTTTTAGAGACAAATTGCAGCTATTATTCTTCCTTCTTGCTAATTTTAGTTATTATACTAATTAGATAGAATAATAATTTATAGAATAGTTCATTCCTTTTAAATTTGTATGTACCAATAATAGTAACACGTATCCCCGTTGGATAATAAAAAAATTGAAATCTCTTGTTAAAAAAAAAGAAGTTAGCTCACACGAAATTTAAATCTAGTGGTCAGCAAAGTGACCATTATCATTTTTCTAACATTCGTAAGCAGTATAAGATGTTATCTAAGTTAAACTACAATAATTATATATCAAGGGTTAACAATTCCCTTAAATCGAATCCGAGGTTTTCCTGCAGATATATAAAGGATCTTAAAAAAGAAGATGATTATAATAATATCACTGTAAATACTGGTCCCGATATAGTTGACTTATTTTCTGGGTATTTTTCATTAGTCTATTCAGACTTGGATTTCAATCAGAACTTGAATGATGAACGCACTTATAAAAATCCAATTTATTACAATAAGTTAACAGTGAACATCGAAGAAGTTTTCAATAAATTAAAATTAAAACCATTACATATCCATGAACCTGACGGTACTTGTAGCTACTTCCTTCAGAATTGCATATATTTATTCATTGTTCATTAAATCACTTAATTCTGGTATTGTACCACTTGATTGGAAATCTAGCTACGTTATACCGATTCACAAAAAAGGTCCAAAGTATATCGTTGATAATTATAAAGGAGTGGCCATCCAGTCGGTAATACCTAAGCTTCTTGACGGATTGATGGTGTGTCAATTGCAATGGTGTTCTCGTCAAATTTTGATTAATAACCAACATAGTTTTAATGGCTAATTGGTCTATTATTTCAAATCTTCTTGAATTGAATTATATCAAATGCCTTGGAGTCTAATTCCTAAGTGGACACAATGTACACAGATTTCTCCAAGACCTTCGATCGAGTTGACTGTAATCTTCTAGTGCGTAAATTGAAGAGTACTGGTTTCAATCACAGCACTGTTAAATGGCTGTCCTCGTTTCTGACTGACAGAGCGCAGCATGTAAAAATAAATAAATTCAAGTCAAGGGCAATAAATGTTACATCTGGTGTTCCGCAAGGGTCTCACTTCAGACCCATACTTTTTACTTTATTTATTAATGATATATATGAAGTTATTAAGCTCTGTAGGTTTTTAATGTATGTCGTGACTTGAAATTATTTAAAATTGTTAACAATGTCAGTGATTGCCAGTTCATTCAAGAAAATTTGAATTGATTTAACGAATGGCGTTTAAAGAACAAACTTTATTTGAACGTTCAGAAATGTTATTCGATATCTACAACTACACGCCGATCGAAAGTAGATTTCAACTACAAAATTGGAAATTCCTCAGTTCATCATGTTGACACTATTAAAGATCTTGAAATCACTTTCGACCACAAATTGTCATTCAACTCTCATATTACAGCAATAACTAATATGGCATTGCGGATATGAGGTTGCTCTCGCAAAGAACTGGACATCGACTGTTTGAAAACGTTATATTGTTCGTTAGTGCGTAGCCGTCTTGAGTTTGGATCTTGTATTTGGACACCGTCAACCGCAGCCAGCGTTAAATCAATTGAAATAGTTCAAAATAAATTTCTTCGATGCATGGAATTTAAACATGGTGTACCCCATGATAGAGGGAAATATAACATGATTATGAAAGACCCTAATATTATATGTCTAGAGAACCGTCAAAAAATATCTGATTTATGCACTCTGCATGGAATTGTAAATGGATCTTTAGATTCACCATCGCTATTAGAATATTTATCATTTGCCGTTCTAATAGGAGAACTCGCCTAAATCAGCCATTTTACTTAGTAACGCATACAACTTCTCTCGGTTTCCATAATTCGGTAACCAGACTAATGTCCCTAGCAAATGAACATTTTTCGATGGACGGTTTGATATATTTAACATAAACTCAATTGAATTAAGGCGTAAGCTAATATCTATGTATAGTCATTTAGATTGATATATATCAATAATTTAATGTTACTTAATTAAATGTTATTTATGCGCGTAGTATCTGGGTGTGGGTACTTTAGTTATTAAACAATTAATTATTATTTGTATAATTGTATGATCATGAATTTATTAATAAATTTGTATAATGGTTTTATATCGTTTAAGTAAATAAAAAGAAAATATATCTATGCCAAAAGTGGTGATTATATGATAAACAATTATTCAAAAATCGTTTGGAATCGAACTTGTTATATATTATCATTTTAAAGAACGATGAACAATTATATTAGCGTGCGACGGGGAATGTCCATTGTGCACTATTATATATAATAAATAATATTTGTTTTAGTGCCTAATATTCGGCGGTTTAATATTCCTAGATCAGAAGTAATTGTTCCAGTGAATGTTTGTTTTAGTATTTACAACATAAAAAGCTCAGTCTTGCAGTGGCTATAATGAAAATAATTAACAATAACAAATACTTACAACTTACTTACAGTAACGCATCATTGTCAAACTGACAGTAATCATTTAAAAAAATACTTTTTCTATTTATATTTATTTCATACAATATGAACTACCAATGTTTAATTATTTTTTCTATTTAATTACCCACTTCAAGGTTACTTAATAGTTATCAACAATAGCATTAAAATGTACTTGCAGTGTGAAAAAATAATAAACAATAAATAGTATGTTTCTAGATACAGTAAGACCTCTAGTCCTCTAGTAAATTTGTTCTGGGCTAATACAAATTTACATATATTTTATTTACGAAATGTTTATAATGTAATATGTGTAGATTTGAATAAAGAATCTTTTTTGTATACAAGGTGATAAGAAAAGTGAGATTAATTTCATGCAGAGTGGTCAAATCATTAATTTCCAGTATAAATTATAAGAAAAACAATTGAAAGATGTGTAAAGTTAGCAACGGTAGATCAAATAAATATCAATGAAATATATTTATTTATTTTATTGACGGAAAATATCCATTTTTTAAATAATACATAGCAATACAATCATAGACTTAATATACTAAATATAATATATATACATGTCTACAAATAAGGCAAGTTAGAAAGAACAACAAACATTTATGTACTTAAGATCAGATACAAACATAGAATACGATTTAACAAAAAGATCGAAATTATGACTAAGGGATAATTTATTTGACTTACGCATGAACCGACAAAGTGGACTATTAATACCATCGTTAGATTTATGGAATGGAATTCGATTCTCTTGAAGATCTTTAAGTCATCGGCGAAAAGCAAAAAAGACGAATGTTTAATGACTCGATGTATATCATTAATAAATTAATATTTGAAGTGAAAAGATTACACAGGAAAATGGATTATTGTCATAGTGTTTTTAATAAATACGCTAATGCCATTGAAATTTTACAAATGTGTAATTGAATATAGATTCAATAATTTTATCCAATATATTTAAAGAATAATATTAATTTCCAGACTCCTATTTAATAAAATTAAATAACTCTTTTTTTTTCTATTATTATCAAATTGCCATTGGTTTGAATTATTCAATTCTAAACACAACATCTTCAAAAGAAATCTACATTTTTATTTAGACATAAATGTTCTTTAATCGTTACCATTGCTGTTTTTGTTCCATTAAATTAATACTTATTTTTTTATTATTTTTAATCTTATATAGGCTAAGCAGTATGTATATTTATTTAACTCTCTCACTTATGTATGTATCTAATATTCTTGTAATGTAAAAATTATAAAATGGAGTATTCCGTAAATAAAGAATTATTATTATTTAATATTTCAACGACTTCTTGAGACGTACAAAAAAGAATCCAATGTTTTTTTTTTAATTTATATTATTTATCCAAAAGTTATCAACAAATAACACTACCTGACGATTCTTACACCTTTTATGGACACATTGTATACATTTATAATTTATTTACATTGAAACAATTATTCATAAATATTTTACAGTTAACTGCCAGGATAAGGACGAATGAAGGTGGCGTAATTCAAAGATGAGCACACGGCAACGCGGACAAATAAGAGAGAACGATTCTGAATGGTCCAGAGGGCCCGTTATATTAATAATTACAATTATGAATTACGGTATTATCCTCGTAAATCAATTGCTATTGTCGGGAAACGGGCGCTCGCCTAAATGGGCGAATGGAAAATTAATAAAACGGGGGGAAACGATTTTCCGTTTATGGACCCGGCCCGGTGAGAAAATTTAACAAGTCGCGCGTGTGTTCTTCAAACGCGAAAGTTCATTACCGGTAATTAAAGCGTTCCTTTGCAGAAAGATCTTCTCAGTGTTGATCGTATTAACGTCATGTGCGGACAATAAATTTAATGAAATGAAATTAATTGATGGAGTTTAATTTCGAGGTGTGAACAATTTTAGTATATACAGGGTTATTCAAAATAAACGAACAGATGTCAATTATGAATTTCTTACAAACTACGAAACATTGAAATATAAATCCAACGTTTCTGAGCAGACAAAACTATAAAATATGGACAGTCCCAACGAACAATTCTATCTCAGTCATAGAATTATTAGTTGGGACTTAATGAAACTCTATTAAAGAGTGTCTCAAAATGATATGACATTTTAAATTGTGGCGAATATAGAGTACTAATCTTTGACAACTGGCATCAGGAGGTATTAAGGTTTAATTATAAATAATTATACGATCTTGCAACGCATAGAAATTGAAAATTCATTTCAGAAATGCGGTTACCGTCAATGGTGTTCGTTATCGTGACATGATGTTCGAAATCGTGCGATTTGGCGCTATAAGACTTCTTTCCCTAGATTTTTCTGAGAGGAAAAATGTGTGCCAACGATCCACAGACCATTCCGGAGCTTAAAGAAGAAATTATACGCACCATTAATGAAATTAGTCTGCAATTATGCCAAAATGTCATTTAAAATTTTATCTAAAGAATGACCGTTTGCAAACAAGGTCGAGGCGCGCATTTATCGGATATTGTTCCACACATAACCTCAATTTTTGACCTTATATTAAAATAAAAACATTCGTACTCTTCCAACAAATAATATATTTTATCATTTCTTCGCCTGAAGAAGTCGCAGTGTGGCGAAACAATTGTAGCGATATTACAATTGATATTGAAAAACTGTTATTTAATATAAGTATATATTTTATTAATAGATTAAAATGTCAGGTCATTTTGGGACACCCTTTATTAGTAATATTAAATGAAACACTTAATTTTTTGTTTGTTTCGCAGAATCAACAGCTGATTAAACAAAGACTGCATTGACATTGTTGCTTGTATATTCAAAACAATTCCTGGACATTGGATTGAAAAAGGAGGAACATAAGTTCAACTTCAACGCTCCTTGTGTTTTTTATCTGGATCTTTAGAATAATTTTTTATCCCCTATATGCCGACGTTCATAAAAATATCCGAAATCGAATTATTGAAGCTGTGAATTTGACCAAAGACCAGCTAATAGGGGTTTCGCAAAAATCGAGTCACCGTTTTGATTTGTTGTGTAACTCTCATATTTATTGCTTGAAAAGTCTCTTTTCTCTTTCCAGAAACATTTAAATTATGTTTCTATTTTTTGCAGTTTGAAATAAATATAGCTGTGAAATATGTTTTTTTAATAACCCCCTGTATTTTCTCAAAATGTCCACACCTAAATTCATCAATTAATTTCTTTATATTAAAATCATTTATCCACATCTCTTTTCAATACCATCTGCATTGAGCAGACATTTCTGCAAAGGTTCCTACATTTTGATTAATCCTATAATATGAGTGTATATTAAACACACCAAAGAGAAAAACAAAGTACGAGCCACTTGATACGTAGTAAATTGCAAGTAAAGGATAAGTAGGCAAAGCCAGCAACAACTGAAACCAACATTCCTTAAAGTAATATCTACGGGGATGGACATACGAGTTGATTCATTAAAGTTTTTTTTTTATGAATCGTTCAGAACGGTTAATCTGATCAAACCCACATTATCACCAGAACTCTTTAGCCAAACCATTCGTAATTTACTCAAAAAGGGAAATGAAACAAACTTTTAACTGGAATATTGTTCTGATATCCAATAGATTTTTCCAATGCGAGAAAATACGGAGCTGGAGCTGGAATCCATGGTGTAACCCCGAAATGTAGTATCAATGTTCTATTTGTAAAAAAAAAAAAATAACGCACAGCAATCCAAAATATTTACCAGTGCGTAACGGAAAATTTGAGTATTTAACGAGGATGGTTACAGGACTCAATATAAAACTAAGTAAAATAAAAAGGGAGAAAAAATCAAAACGAATCTCCGATTCGCTACATCGATCAATGTTTAAGCTGTCATTGAAAATGGACATCGAAGAAGTGACCCAAACTCGATAGAACAACGATATAATAATTTTTCTACAGAATAATGATAAAAACATCCACAATTTCCCAAACTCGATGAAAGAACGTTAAAACAGATACAATAACACAAACTCGATTGAAAAAGTATTGGTAAGAGCCATCAAACAGGTACAATTACCTAAACTCGAACACACTTTGTTGCCAACGCCTTATCAAAATTTGGTATTTTAATGTGCTTTATATAGTAGAAATTCGAAATACTAGAATGGGCTATTTTGAAATTAATCATTTTCTTCCAGCTCAGTTTGAAGAAAATTTGTACATCAGTTACATCGTCTCTCAACAAATTATTTACATTTCTGTTTCTCAACTATTCATTAATAACCCTCTCATATTCCTCCCCCAAGGGCCTCCATATGCTTCTTTCATTCGTACAAAATGTGTTAACCATATCATTCTCCCATCCATGCTGTTCTTTCTCTCTCTCTCGCTTTCTCTATCTCTCTCCTGAACCACACCTTACTCTTGACAGGGTGTTTTTTTTTTTCTCATTTGTTAGTTGGATGTTACTCAAGTACCCTATTAACATTCCATTCAGTAAACACCTGTTATACATTGGATCATATTCACTTCTTATCAGGGCTATAGTTTTTTTTTTTTTAGTTAAGGCGTCCTTGACTGTCTTTCAATTCCTCCTTCTTCCACTTCGCTGTAGTGACATTCACACCGTCCATTAATCTTATACCTTCCTGTTCCAATACACATGTAATTTGTGTAGTTTGTGAATTAAGATATTGGCGAAAGATGTGTGGTGTATTCTTCCATCAATCTCCCAAACTACATCCCTTTATCTTATATCTTTTTATTCTCACCTTTACTTCTATATCGATTTGTATTGTATTCATTTTCTGTAGTAGGATGTAATCAGCGATCGATTTTTCCGCCCCCAGTACCGTTCTTGCTTCACCCTCTTGTTCTCCACACTATAAGCAAATGAAAAATTCGCCGGTTGGATTGTTATAGCTCGTTTACTTGATCGCTTGCGTGTTCAAATATTTATGATATTCTCCGATGGTAGCAAGTAGAGTTATTTAAACAAGATGGTTCTTACATAGATATATATTGGGTGGCCCATTGGATTGTACCACTACGACCTTTTCAAATCTATTGTGGACGCAAAATTATGTTTTAAAATTATGGCTATTGTTATTAATTATTTATTTATTTTTTTTTTTCAAATAATTACTAATTTGTATCTTCGTTTTCTTGTACTATTAGTCCTATTTTGAAAATAAGTCATACAGCATTTTAAATTCTAAACAACTTTGATCCCTTATGCTTTTGCTCTAAAATAATTAGAGGAACAGGAAACTACAAAAGTGTGAATTGCTATTACCGAGCGGTCGAATCAGTCATCAGATGACTAGCTTCGCCTCCTTGATTAGCCCTACTAACCCTGACTGTGAACCTTGGGCGTACCTTTCTAGACTAGGTTTTGTGTCCCCTATCTGTAGGTATCTAATTTTTGATAGTGCCTTACACTGGCACAGTATGTGAAGAATGTCTTCCTCCCCATCTTCATAGATTTTGTAGATCGCATCTTCCAATAGGCCTAATTTGCACATATACTTGTTTAACCTAAGGTGTCCTATCAGTAGACCTACTATTGTTCTTATTATTTTCTTGTCTTGTTTAAGATCTATCGTTAGATTTGGCGTTCGTCCTTTAAGAAATACCTTCGCCTGCCTATTGCCCGGTATACTCGTCCATCAGGATTGGGCCCGTGTCTCCGTCCACTTTTTGATGGATTGTTTGACTGATATTTTTGCGATGCTGCAGGAGGGTTCCGGCCCTATAAACGGCTTTGACGAGCCTTGTTTGGCCAGGTCATCTGCTTTATCATTGTCTATTTGACCCGTATGTCCTGGGATCCACACCAATGTCACTTTTTTATGTACTATTTCGTTGAGAGAATGTATGCAGTCCCATACTAGCTTAGAATTGAATTGATGAAATGCGTTTGCCTATGCCGGTAATACTGTGGTATTTTTCGCTAGGCTTATCGCGATCACTGTCTCAGTTCTTGTTCTGTAAATTCCGGCTCCTGCCCCTTTACTGCTTTTAGAGCCGTCTGTATACCAATTTGATTTTGATTATACATCAAAATGTGTTTCAGAAACGCTTCCCAAACGGACTGATATATGGTATGATTCAAACATATTTAAATATTTTCACCTTTTCAATTATTTTCCCCATCCATTCTCACACTCTACCTTCCATTCCTCTCTTTCTGAATCTTCTCCACTTTGTTTTTCTTGCATTAAAATTAGTTATCTATTATTCATATATCATTTCACTCTATGAAGCATCTCATTCATTCGTGCCCAGTCTCACGCCAATAATATTATATCAATCGCATATGCTAACATCTATATTTTACATTTGCTTATTACTATCTCATCCACTTGATTTATTTGTAAAACCTCCTCGAAATTAGTTATAAATAAATTATAGAACAAAAGGACACACTCGAATCTACTTCTGGTTTCCCCAGAATTACTCGTACACTATTCTTACTTAGTAAAATCTAGAAATTTTTAGCAAGAAGATAGTCTTAAATCAAGAATGAAACAATTAAATAAAAAAAATTACACAATGCAATACAAATATGTTTGGCAACATGTTTACTGAATGTGTTCCTATACAAATCAAGTCATCAATAAAATGAAATAGTTAATGTCTTCTTGTTGCATCTTATTCGAAACCAATTGAATTTCATGGATTAACTGGACCATGCTAAAAAATGAATCGTCTTCGCCCTTATGGGGTTTTAATCAGACAAACAAAGCAGCCACAGGAAAACATTAAGATTAGCTTAATAATGAATGTCCGTAGTTCGACGATCAATATGGGGACCTACGTTATTTTGTTGTAAAAAGTCGCGAGCTACCTAAATGGATTGACGATAAAGATGTATGACGTGATCAATATTACACGCAGCTTTTCGAATACACGTAAGAGATGATTGGCTACAATTATCCATAGCTTCACAAACCACTCTAACAGTCCTAAGGATATGCCTCTCAAGAGCAAACCCAAAATCATGCCACAATCCATGACATCGTAGCCTTCTACAGCCTATCTAGACAAAATCTCGTTTCTTCACTGAATACAAATATGATAAATTTTTTACTCTTAATACTAAACTTTGGCGACAGTGTTCGGCAGTCAAAGGAAGCAAAAATCGTGAACGCCGCGAAAGAAGTCCAAAAACTTAAATGCGGCGATATATGGGTCACATGTTCCTTCTTCTTTAAATCATTAGTAACAGACTTGGTGTATAGTAGAATAACGGCCACATAGGGCTATTTGCCTGAAATGTCATTTTTGATGCTCTGTGATACGTCTTGGTTACCTAGTTGGCCATCATTTTATTTCTATACATTCTTCTGTCTATACCTAATATAAACGCAATACAATGATGTAGTGGAATTAACAGGTGAGCAATTTCACAAGAAAATAAACTAACATCCCAATAAGCAACAAATATACTCCGTTCTTTGATACAGTGATATTATTGAAGTCTTCGAACTAGAGGCATTCTGTTTACGTAAGCAAGAAATCTAAAAATGTCTCTACGAAACAACTCTTATAAATAGTTTTATCAGTAAATAAAAAAGTCAACTAGACAGAAAGACGAAAAATCGATAGCTGTTTTCTAAAGACAACGTATAATATAGTAAGAATTATATTGTTAATTTATTATATATAAAAATATCTGAAGAAATAAAGATGACTTTTTTATATATAAAAAAGTCAAACAAAATTTTCACAAAAAATATTAAAGATGTAAGGCTGAAATTGGTATCACAGCTTGACTTAATTATAGTGACTATTGCAACATCAAAAAATAATTTATTAATTATTGGGATATGGAAATAAAGATCCTGGCTTAACAGCCTAATGGGCTTTAGAATAACTATATTCATTACTTTGATTCACACTTCACTGCATGTCCAGTTAAACGAAATCCGACATTTAGTAGTTTAACCCAGTAATTACAATTTGTATGTTTAATAACGCAACAACGACATAATGTACACGTGTTTACAAATTTTTCGCAATTAGGCGTTCCGACAAACGTATGAAAATTAGTCGGAAAAGAATAGAATTAGAATGTGTTGCGTGTGTGTATGTGTGTGTAACTAACATCGTTCACATCACAATGCGAAACCCGCGGGATTGCAAAATCGCAAGAATTTATAATAAACCGGCGATGTTATCTGGGCGGCGTGCGCGGGATGGGTGTTAGGATCTTTTAAATATTGTGAAAATATTTATACAATATGAGCGGAACCTTAACCCGAATGCGCGGTGCACATAAAATTGAGCCATTATATAAAGTAATTGGGGGAAAATCGTGTGCTGCGGGATTGTTGTTTGCGGCCGGCGAGCGGATGATCAAACTGTGGTAGGTTCGCCGGTTAGATGGCTATGGCTCGTTCACTTGCTCGCTTGCTTGTTCAAATATTTATGAGGTTCTCGGATGGTCGCGAGTAGTGTTATTTAAACAAGATGGCTCTTTCTTGCGAAAGACGGGCTTTAAATGTTGTGTATACATAAGGTCCGGACACACCTAATGTGTGCTTTGGTCGGTGGTTTTTTCTTACGTTCATACGATTTATCGCGCAAATGGAAAATCATAATTGATCAAGAATTAATTATAAACACAACAATGATGAGCTTAAAATATGTTTAGTAAAATGAATACATACTTTTCATTGCCAGAAACTCGTTCATAACCGTGCAGAGGGGAACATTAATTAGTTGCTCCTCCCACACAAAAACTGGATTAGGATCGTTTCTTTGCAAATTTTATCAATCGCCACACTTCGATTATATTCCAAGTCATAGTATTCGGATATTAATTTGAATGCTCACTTGAATCATTATGATTCTAATAATGATTGGAATGTTCATTAGTGTCAAAATATAAACAAAATACAAGATCGAATTTCTGCAATTAATATTTTAAAATAATATTAAATGTTTAATTGCATTAGATTTTTTTTATCGCTTCAACTTTTCCACGAATTAGTGAATATCAATGAAAAGAAGAAAATATTTTTTATAAGCGATATTTTAAACAGTTATCAATACTTGGGAGTAACAATTGATGAAACGGGAAAACAAGAAGCAGATATTAATAGAAGATTGCTGGGAGTAAACAGAACACTAAACAAGATACTATTAAGCAAAAAAGAAATAACAAAACAAACGAAGTTAAAAGTATACAGAGTAGTGCTCAGACCTATCCCTGCCTACGGATGCGAAACATGGGTACTAACAAGTAAAGAAAAAAGTAAGATCAAGGCAGCAGAAATAAAAGTCCTAAGTAGAGTGAAGGGAATAACACTGAGAGAAAAGATACCGAGTGGTCAGACAAGGCAGGAGCTTGGCATTGAATGAATCGAATCAATGAATATAAAGAAGATAGCTTGGATGTTGAGTACACATAAACAGAATGAGCGAAACAGCAATAACTAAAATAATATTGGAAGCCAAGGCGCAAGGGAAAAGGAAAAGAGGGAGACCGCAGGTTGCGTGGGACAAAACAATAGCAAAAATACTGGAGAAAAAGGGAAAGTCATGAAAGGAAGCAAAATAAATGTTAATGGACAGGAAGAAGTGGAATAAATTAATTAAATGCCAATAACCAGCCAAACCACCCTACAACCTGACGGGTGCCTGATTATATCTAAATTGACTTTACTGTTCCACGATTTGTTTTTTTTTAAAGAATTTATTTTATAACAACGACGTTACATGTCGTCTAATACGTATCTAAATTATTACAATGGAAAATACAATTTATATTACAATAAAGTGACGAATAAGCATAAGATAATAATTAACAGAGTAATCAATTTACAGAGTATGTATAAATGAACAATTAATTCTATTCATAATAATAAATGAAATCCATTGTGTTGGCGTCAGGTAACTTATATATAATAGTAATATTGAAGGGCCTATGAGCAAAGAAATTTCTCAAATCCTGGCGATGACATGGAGCTGGGATCATTTGGGCACACCTTGGTAACTTTGCGATCTGTAGCTGCTACATAAAGAAAATATTAGAATTTTAATAGTTTCAATAATAACTCGCTGTTCTAAAAATAGCACAAAATCAATCCCAGTACTGCCCTGCTCGGTGATAGTGATTAAAACACGAAAATGGTTAAGTTACAGCGAATAACAGGGATCGTGAACTTATACACACAACTCTACTTGATGCCATATAATAGAGGCCACATAATAATTTTCATACAAGAAGAAAATATGTAGATGTTCCCGCAGCAAACCATCACATTAATTAATTTATTCGACACTTGTCTGTCATGCGCATTGAATCCCTAAGTAACCACCACTAGATCGAGTTCTCTTTCTTAAACGCAGGAACAAAACCAGCAGCGAAGCCCAAAATTAAAGGACTGCCCTGAAAATTCAACTGGGCGATTGCACGGGTTAAATAGGAAAATCAACTCTGGTAAGACATATGAAATGACCGAAATAATATATATTAAGGATTACCTATTTATGGGTTGAACGGTAGCACCCGCGTAGGTTGTAGTTTCTAGTCTATTGTAGTGCCTCATATCCAAGTAGCTAGACCCATTACGTCAACCTGGCTATTTCCAGTATTCGGTTGTGGGTCAATCTCCACTTGGAGCCTACACGATTTTGGGGCTTCTTCCTTCTTGTGGAACTTCTCATCCTTGATGGCGCTAGGCATTCGTAAAGTACATGCCCTGCTGTTTCCATTTCTTCCTTGCATCCCTATATACGTCGTCCCTCTCGATACTTATTCTTAAGAGGTGCTTCCGAAAGCCGTAGTGAAAGGTAATTATCCGGTTAAAAATACTATATTCTGTATAGAGCATTAAGGAGTTTCTTTGCCTCCTTAAGGTAAAGTTTAGGGAGATAAGTTTTTGTTTGACGACACATTGTTAGTGTCATTTATGTCTCTTCATATTTCTTGGGAGTAAATATCCTTGCGAATTTTGTTAGAGTTCTGGGCATTAGGACTATGTCTATCTTGGCTGCATCTGATAGTCTTGATTCGTTCCTTGCTAAGCCATCGGCAATAGTGTTATCTACATTTAGGTAGCTTATATTCTACGTCAAGGATTATGATTTCCTCTCCGAAGCCTTATTTAGCCTTTTCGCAGATATATGCAATAGAGGTAAAGTTAATTTATATTTGTTTGGTACCTCTAGTGCCTCTTTACAGTCCATGGCAATAATATTTTCTTGTCCTGTTACGTTTTTCTCCAGAATAATGTTGGCACTCTGTATTATCGAGTATATTACTGTCTGTGTTATAGTGGCATGTCCATCCAGAGGTATTGAACTCATTAAGTTTAATGCCCTAGAGAACACCTCAGCGCCACATCCGGTATATGCCTTAGATCCATCAGTGTATATTGTTCAAACCCATCCTGCTCATAATCTTTTCTTGTTTATTTTGAATTTTTTTTAAGTTAAATGAAGGGGTAATTAGATCTAGTGTGTTCATCATCTTTGAACTCCAGGTCAGGATTTGTATGTGTCCGTCTGTCAGGTTTAGTCTTGACCATGGGCTCTAAGTCTCTTTGCTGTCAGCCTTGCTACTTTCTTGATGTGAAGATCAATAGATGGCAGGGAGTTGCCCTGGATACCCCTGTTATGCACACGCAGACAAGCCTTTGTATATGATCGAGTTTTGCCTTTGCTGTTTTTTGTCTGTTCTGGGCCATCATGCAATGATCCCGTATTCCAGAGTCGGCCTTATCATTCCAATGTAGACAGATAGTCCTATTCTGGGGGATAGAACCGATGTAGTGCCTACGACTTTTTTGCACTGCCAGAAGGCTCGTCTTGCTTTTAGTCTAGCTTAGAGCCCAGGGTTAATCTGGTGTTAAATAGTTTGAGTAATATCATTGTGTCAGTTTTGTAATGAGTTTTACTTTCCCCGGACCCCTGTCCAAAGGAAAGTATTGAGATCATGAACATTTTCGAACCGCCAATTTCACCAAATATGCACGTTTTCAGGTCTCCTGAGTCCATTCTATCGAGTTTTGAGGTCACTTGAGTCCATTCCATCGAGTTTTGAAAAATGTCTGTGTGTGTCTGTGTGTTTCCGCGATAGCGCATAAACGGCTAAATGGATTAAGCCCGAACTTTATATCTAAGGTTTTTATAACGGTCAAATGATCTGAAAAGCTATTGGTTTGAATCAAAATTCATTAAGTGCAACTTTACTCCTAGCGATTTTTCATTTTTTAATTCGGATAGAAAAATGTTTCAAATAAAACTTGTAGATCTTGGAAAATAAATATTTTCTGCTATAAAACTTTTATTGTAGGACCTTCGGTTTTCATTTAATAAACGGAATAATTTTGTTCACCTCATAAATTCCCTTAAAAATAAGCAATTATCTTTATGTTGGCTGTGGAGACTTTAATTAATGAAATAATTATTTTAATGACAAATAAAATGTCAAAGTACCCTCAAACGGCACCAGTTTAAAAATATTTAGAATGAATGTGGAGAAATTTGATCAAGTCATTGTAAGGTAAGAAATAACACAATAAGTTATAAAATCCTTCCAAGTACTCGGCTTTAACATTAAAAGACAACAATCCATTTTTCCAATCAATCATTTTTCCTTTTCTATTAAATTCTTAATCAGAAACTTATTTGACCAAATTCATCGGGGAAAGTACCATGATGGACATATCACCATTTTTTTTGCGAATTATCTGTGATTGCGTTGTGTGTAAACCAGTCCTCTCACTAATCTTAATGCTTTCTGCATTCTATTGTAAAGAAAGTTTTTCATATTTTCCATTGAGTAATATTGCCAAGTCATTGGCACAGCCTATCGTGAAGTAAGCTTGGTTGTTCAGTTTTGCTATGAATTCGTCAACTATTCGTAACCACAGAAGGGATAACAGTACTCCTCCCTGAGGGCATCATTTAGTGACTTGTGCTTGCACTTACTTGTCTGCTAGTGTCAGAATCACTTGTCTGCTGTTTAGCAGATTGCTTATCCGGCTGCTTAGCATATCGTCGATTCCAGCTGTCTCCAGTGAATAACGTATTCTTTTGAAAGACGCCTTGTCAAAGGCACTTTCAAAGTCTATGAATGTCCCTAAAGTTGACATTTTATTAATTAATACTTGCTCTATTTTTATCACGCCAGCATGCTGAACTTATTTCGTCTCTTTGGCCGCTGTGTAGGCGTGTTGTTATTTATGTAGTGGTCGGCACTTGAGTGTGTGGTCCGTTATGTGCCTGTCACATAGTTTCTCCAGCGTTTTTTTTTTTTATAAAAACGGTGAGGGTCTAACTGATCTGAAGGCTTTTGCAGCCGTATAAATACTATATATATGCACTCTAAGAATACATCCTCCTACTTATTAGTGGTCACAAAGGCCAGAAAAGCCGTTAGGTAGAATATAAAGCCGCAGAAATAACCTAAAAGAGCGATAACTCGCAGCAAACACCGGACTTTTGGGAATTTCTGCAAGAAGTCGGCTCAGATATATGACGCAAGTGCAAACCATGACGGACAAACTAAATATGAAAACCCTAGGACCGGTAGTGCTGTTATAGACCGCACCATTATTGGCCTTTTCCCTTATGGTTACACGCAGACAAGATTACAAACAAGAACAGAAGACATTTCGCTAGGGACAGAAATTAAAGTATTGAAGGCGACCCCGACGAACATTCTAAACGGATTTATTACGATGGCAACAAATGTTCGACCACAAGGACGAAGGTGGCCGACGACTTTTTTGTAAAGAGACAACTATCAAAACTTAAAAAAAAAAACGAGATTGTCTTTGCACAAAAAAGGGAAACTATTAACTGACGCCTCAGTATGCCTTTTTGATGATGCAAGGAAATTAATCTAGAAGATTATAATCAGTCGGTTATCGGAAGTGATAAACTCAAATAGTAAGCTATCTCCATATCAGCATGGAATATACCACTTTAAATACAAGAAGGGATTTGTTGAAAATAATCGATTCGATTAAAAACTGTCCCATAAAGAAAGCATTGTCTAATGATAACATTAGGCGTGCAAATGTCTTAATAGCGTACCGTTTCAGAACATATCAAGAAAAATTATAAGATGCAGAGTTCTATATTAGATACCATCATCTGAAACATGATCTACAATCAATTTCTCCGGCTTCGCCATCCAGATAATGCTTGAGTAATTGTCTTCACGGATGATGTAGCTCATATTGTGATAAGAAGAAACGCTGTTATGACCATCAAATCTGCAAATGGAGCTGCTTCTCTAATTACTCTCTACGAACAGGCAAAATAACACTATAAACATCTTGGGTGACAATATCTTAGAAAGAAAACATCGCAAATGCCTGGGCATTATAATCATCTCAAACAAAATTTTCACGGAGCACAAAGAAAACTCCTCGAAAGAGGTACCGAAAATGTAGATCGTGCTTGCAAAACTCAGGCCAAATAAGAGCAGGCTGGATGAGAATAGACGTCGTGTACTTATCTTTGTCGCTCGTTCTAAGTTATTATATGCCGCAACGTTATGACTTTAGGGTACTATACCCAAAACTAACACAAACTAATTTGCGTGGGACACCCACAATCTAGCATCCTCACAATTATTCAAACAGTATCATCAGAATCTGAAGTTCTTGTAGGAGTCCCTGACCTCTGACCTGATGATTTAGGAAAGAGCTATATAAGAGGAGTAGAAAAGTAATGGACTGTACAGATTATAATTACGCTTGTTTAAATTATAATTAGTACAAACCATTACTTTTCTACTTCATTATTCTAGCTCTTACTTAGATCAGAGGGTCAAGGACCCTCGCCAGAATTTTAGAGTGTCATGATATTGTTTGATCCAGATCGTATATTAGACGGGAATAATAACAAAGTTGAAGTAAACTCACTGACAAATTGTTGGAAATCAACCCTCTCATACAACTCATCATAGGATATGGCAACTTCCGTAATTATCCACTACGAATTGGAAAAGCCACCAGCGACATTTGCTAATAAACTTGGCCAGAGTGCAGCATATGGGCGTTGGAGCACACAATCCTGATACGACTCACTGGCAGAGCTCTTTAAAAGGATAGAGACCTCGTAAAAAAATGATCCTAGACAATGAAATATGGAAGATCGCGCCAAATTTCGAGAAGTAATTCAGAAAAAAAAAAATCATTCACTTTCAGAATAACATTTTGATAACAAAGAACTATATGTTACACGAATGTTAAACTTTTAATTTTATTAGATATTGAACTTATTCTTTTTACTTTAGTGCGTTGCAGATCTTCCAGAGGTCCACAGAATACGAATGAGACCACATGTTGTCAACCACTCGATTAGGTTAGGTTATTCACTTTAGGTTAGTCTATTTTACGATAGTTTAGGTTAAATCACGCTTATAAGGAACAGTATATAGCGACAAATAATTTGATTATAATTTTATTTCGCCGATGTAAAAAATTCATTTCAAGAATGGAAATAAAATTTTTGACTATCTTTCTTAAATAATTTCGATTGGAATTTCATTATTAATGTTTGTAGGCGCTAATTTTGAATTACCCGCCTGACCGAGTCATCTAACGTTCAGGTGGAAAAAATCATGGAGAATGATTAGAAGATTAAGGTTACGTTATGTTATGTGAAATTGTTAGCTATTATTAAAGTTTTAAACAAATGCAGTCCGTCTAATTAATAATGCACTAAGTATCAATATAAAGCTTTTCTTTAACTATGTAGTTTTTCCTATCACATATTCGATTTTAGAGATATTAAGAGAATAAGAAAATGTATGTTAATTCAAATGCTGAAATAAATCATCGTTTCCATTATACTTGAATTTTTCGATTATTTTTATAATCACGTGAATTACTAACGATGTCAAAGCAACCTATAATTCCCAACTAAGTTTTTATAATCGAAAAATTCGATTATATTATTAGAAATTGCATTATTCGAATAGATATAATCGTTTTTTTTTTTAGATTATAAAAATAATCTAAGTATTCCAATAGATTCGGAAAATCATTGTTTGTCATGCTCAATAAAGTAGCAATGGAAATAAACTACAACATATATAATTTGCTACATCATGTGTGTGTATATATAAAAAATTTAACATTTTTCATAATGTTTACATTATTTTTCTGTTCAACTTATATGATAATTAAAAATAACACACAAGAAATCAACCTCTACCTAAAAAAAAAAACATACTTCACACAATCCGACTTACTCATCATCAGTCACTTCTGCCAATTTATGTTGTAATTATTCCTCGATGAATAGAGAGGGAGAGAGAATGGAAAAAAAGAAGACAGCATCCACGTACATTATAAACCATGAAATACGACGATAATTTAAAATGATATCATAATCGCTCAATCGATTTTTGTAGCGCGCGTGCTAATCAAAAAGACTGTCTTATCCTATTCATATATTTCATTCCAAGGTCCGTCGTATTCGCAGAAGGCCTCGTCTGCGAAGTTTCCCTTCTTTTTATAAAAACCATTCGATCATCACAGGTTGTTTATTAACGCAGGTCTGTACGTATTTAGAAAAAGTATTATATTAAAAAAATAGTGTGTTTACGTTCATCGTTGAATGAAACGAAATATAACCGTGATAATAAAAAAATAATAATGAAATAAAAATATGTATTCGGGTTTGTTTTAATTAGTTGAGATCGTAAAAAATATATTTTAATGAAGGTTAATTTCATACTTAATTAAGGTTTAATAGTGTGATTAGTTAATTGATTAATTAATCGCTTTTTTTAATGCTATTTTTGCTACATTAATTTAAGTGTGAAACAAATTGACACACTGTTGGTGTAATTAAAATAATTAAAATTATTATCTTGGAACTAAATTAAACATACTTTAATTGGCAATATTGAGAAATTTATCATTAATCATTAGTCTGATGATGTCACTGTGTTGGTGAAACAACAGTAGCAGTGTTTCTGCAATAAAAACAATGAAATAAAAATGGTGTTATGTTCATTATGGTACTTTCAAAATTTTAAATTGTCATTTAAATGTAAAGGAAAAACGTTAGTTGAAAAAATGAATCATTGTCTTTTAAAGTTAAAGGCGAGTATTTTGAAGAATATTACAATTTACTTTGTTATTTCTGACCTTACAATGGCTCCACAACATTTATCCAGACTATTTTTCTTTCTTAAATATATTTTATTTCGCGTTTGCGAAAGATGACGGCATTTTTACATTTTATTTGACATAATAATAATTATTTCAATTAATGTCTCCACAGCCTACATAAAGAAGATTATAAAAATATTTCCTTTTAATTTCTAAGGGAATTTATCAGGTAGACGAAATTCTATTGCTTATAAAATGAAAACTGAAAGTTCTAAAATAAAAAGTTTTATAACAAAAAATATTTATTTTTTAAAATCTACAACTTTTATATGAAATAATTTTCTGTAAGAATTAAAAACTGAACAATCGTTAAGAGTAAAGTTGCACTTAATGAGTTTTGATTGTAACCTTAAGCTTTTCAGAACATTCCACTGTAATAAAAAGCTTAGATATAACGTTTGGATTCAATCCATTTAGCCGTTTATGCGCTATCGCGGAAACACACAGACAACTCGATGGACTCAGGGAACATCAAAACGTGCAAATTCGTTGAAATTGGCGATTCGAAAATTTTTACGATACTTTCCCTTAGACGGGTCGTTTTATCAAGAGACAGCATCAACAACTATTGAATTTGTATATCTTTAAAATTGTTTTGACTTAATAGGTTCACCACTTTTTGTCGGAAAACCAATATTTTTTTTTTATTCACTTGTTCAGTTATTTAAATTAATTTAAGTCAATGCTGGAGTAAATGTTGGATTATCTTAATAAATATATATGTTTTTATTTATATTAATCATCTGCCTGATGATGGCACTATGTTGGCGAAACAGTTGTAGTAGTGTCTCTACAATAAATTTTATGAAACTTGAAAAACTGTTCTTTTATTTACAAAATAAAAAAAAGTATTACGGAGTTTCATCAAGTAAAGGCCTCAACCATCGATTATTATATATATTTGTTATTAACATTATAGATTGCATCGCATAAACATATATACTTACTCTCTCTATTATTTTACCGATTAATAACAATTTGTATCTTATACAAATATTGTGTTTATATGATTTATAAATCAAACTTTTGCATTTTCATCTCAAATTTTTGAGAGAGTAAGAATATATTTTTATGCAATGCGATTTATTACAATCTTAATAACACAGATACACGAAAAATATATTTAGGCAATCCCACATGTCCTCCAGCATCCCCTACAATAAAAATTTTGAAAATAATTAATTTATAACAATTTCATAATTATTTATTTTGCCTTTAGCTACTGCAACTTTTGACTTACATAATATACAAACAACCACTTCTCAGACAAATTTTGGATTCTTCCGTTTTAATAATAAAGTAGTTGTTTTAACGTGCATTTGTCTAACGTACTTACGTAACGTAAGTCATAAGTCACAGAGCAAAATGTTTAAAAATTAAAATTATTTTTATTTAAGTTATTATTATTAATATACACCGATGGACATTGAACTATAAAATGGATATTTGTTGCTGCAACACAAATGATTGTATAATGCAACATTTTTTTGTGTGAATAGCTTTTATGTCATTATGTATCGTAGCACATCGTAGTGTAAAAAATAATTCTTGTGGTATTGCATTCTTCGGTGAATTGCTTATCGGTCAGGCAGTTCATTTTATCCTAACTCATGATCCTCTGAAAGTCTGCCTCTCGCCCAGAGAATTACCTTTTTTATGGGTGTAAACTTTTAATATTATCTTTGTATTTTTATTGCATTTTATAAAATAATAATATAAAAATAATATAAATTATGGAAAATATACAAAAAATTTTTTCCAGAAGCTGCCCAGGGAGTATATGGAATACTAAGGACTAATCGAGGCAAAAACGAACAGCGTGGTGGAATGAAAAAGTAAAACATCAGATAAAAATCAAAAGGGAAGCATGGAAAACGTACCTACAAAACAGAACAGAAGAAAATTACAACATGTATAAAGAACAGAGAAGAACTGGAAAAGAAATAACACAAATAGAAAAAGAAAAATGCTGGGATCGATTTGGAAAAAAAATGGAGGTAGATAGCAAAACAAATCAGACATTAACTTTTAAAACGACAAATACTATAAGAACAGATGAAACAACTAACATTGAAACAATAAAAAACAAGAAGAACTATAAAATCATCACCAATGATGCAGATATCATGGAAAGATGAAATGAATATTTCGAAGAACTACTGAGCCCATCAATAAATAGAGAAGGAGATGAAATATACAATAATACGCAACACGACACATGAGAAGAAATGACTATGAAAGAATTGGACGAAGCCATACACAACCTCAAAAATGGAAAAACACCCGGACATGACAAAATAACAACAGAAATGGTAAAATATATGGGCGAGAATGGAAAAATGTTGCTGTGCGTAATTATAAAAAGAGCATTTAAGGAAGAAAAAATGCCAAAATACTGGGACGTTGAAATTATTCTACCCTTACATAAGAGTGGAGACAGGCGAAACTGCAAATATTACAGGGGGATAACATTATTAAGCACGATAGTAAAAATATACGAACGAATACTGCAACAAAGACCGACAAACATCATTGAAGATACACTAAAAAACGCACAAAGGGGTTTTAGGAAAGGTAGAAGTGCACAAGATCATATTTTTACTATAAAGCAAATTTTACAAGAAAACCGAAAGAATAAAAATATCAAAGCATCTATGGCATTTATAGACCTAGAAAAGGCATTCGATAAAGTGAACAGGAACAAAGTCTGGGATATCCTTAGTCAAAGAGAGGTACCACATAAATTAATAAATGCCATTAAACAACATGAACATAAACTATATGTCTACGAGGAATAGAACATCAAACACATTCCAAGCAGGAGGAGGATTAAGACAAGGAGGTGGCATGAGCCCAATTCTATTCATCATATTTGTAGACGAAATTATAAAACAATGTCGACCACACATTAGAGCACTCAATCTAGGATATCATCAATTAAGATCCGTAAAAATTACTGAATGTGCGTTTTTGCGTATGATATAGTGATAATGGTAGGAAGCAAGGATTATAAAAAAACATAAATACATGGACTAATGTTTTACACAAATACGATATGACTATAAACTACGAAAAAAACAAAAGTGATGATAGCAACACAAAAAGAAGAAAATATATAAATTCAAAAAGGACAAGCACATCTAGAACAAGTCAAGGAATATAAATACTTAGGAATGATAATACAGCAAAATGGAAAAAAGACCAAGACATTACCAAAAGAATTGAAAAAACGTTCAAAATGTATTACGCACTCAATCAAAACTTTATCAGAAAAAAAGGACCACTTTACATGAGGGTAGTGGTCTATTATTGAGTAAACTTTCCACTAACCTTTTAGCATAATGTTTTAGTAATTCCAGAAGTGAGACAATCGCTAAAATGTCCGCGACCTTAATAAGATCCGGAACGCATTTTACTTTATCATTTAATATTTTATGATAGCTGGAAAAATTTTACGTCCAAACTCTTTGCACACCTGGCCACTCACATACGTTTCTGATAATTTATAATAATATACGATGAAACGCATTATCAAAATTCGTTTTGTGCTTAAATTTCAATTGCCACACCTAATATTATATGTTTTCGTAAAAATATAATTATCACAATAGGTATCCGTGAGCCAAAATGATGACGGAAATCAATCTAGTCGTTCTTCAAAAGGTATTGAAATTTGAGAAATAAATAGGACAATCATTCTTTTGTTAATAAATCGATATATTTTTGTGACATGCCGTGAATTTGTAACTTTAAAAAACAAAAATCTCTAAAATTTATATAAAAATCAATTACAGCTTTGAAATTTCTTTATTTACATAATATTTCATTACAAATGATTGTCCATGTTATTAAAGACCATTTTTGACATAATTAGATAGTTATTCAATTTAACCTATATACTAGGGTAAACTGAATAAGAATGAGCATTCTATTAAACAAAACTCTACTTATAAAAATTCTAAGTATATTTGGTTATGTGGTTATATAAAACAGGCAAAATGTTTACTTTTACGGTAGAGTATTTTGTTACATTTAAAACACCATAAGTAATCACCAAAACCCACATCAAGTTTTAACAACTAGATATTGCGGAGATAGGTGATGACTATTGCAGTTAATTTCGAATTTTAAATATGAAACTTTTAAATCAAATAAAAATTATTATTTTATTCAACTAATTATTTTCTCTTTGGCTTCTGCGACTTTTTGACTTTCGTTATGTAAGTACTCTAAAACAAATATCCATTGAAAGGGATACTTCTCGGGCAAATGCCTCTCCAGACATTGAATTACACAATGAACATTTACTATTGCATAGCAATAACATATTATATAATGCAATAATATTTGATTTTATGCAAAGAATAAAAAATCAAAAAGAAAACGTTACGTTATATAAGGCCATCTGCCTTACGCAATCACGTAACTTAATTGAAAAAGTCGCAATAGATAAAGAGAAAATAATTAATATTATTATTATTATTATTATTATTATTATTATTATTATTATTATTATTATTATTATTATTATTATTATTATTATTATTATTATTATTACTGTTTTGATCCAATATTTATAAACAATGATGTATAACATTTCAAATTAATAAATTTGAAATAAAATAAAACAGCAATCGGCTAACCGCCAGAAGCCTTTATGCCACAATTAATTACATATTCAGTAAATTAATTATTTTCAAATACATTCAATTTAATTTTATTTAAACAACTCATCTAAATATTAAAAAGAAAATCGACTGACGGTTGATTAAATCGAGATATGAGGTTAAGATTAAATTACTATTAAATTGTTCTTATATTGATAAGAACGCTACCAACAACAACAATTATTTACAATGATAGGGCTTATATATATAACAATCTATATTAACAATTAAGTTTACAATATGGTAACAAACATTGATTATGTATATCACACAAATTAATTAATTAATTGTTAAATGGCTATCGACCAGAGGTCTTTATTTATTGTATAAATAAGCCCTAATTTATACAATCATGCAAGAATTCCATTTGTAATATTTTTTTCAAATGTTATGAAAATTAATTAGCCAACTCGGTGTGTGACTAATACCAGCAACAATTAAGGATATGCCAATGGATATAATGAACCTTTTTTGTCCTTTAGCTACTACAAATTTTGACTAGAAACAATTACTTCTCAGACAAATACCCCGACAGACATTGAACTATAAAATGGATATTTGTTGTTGCAATTCAAATGATTGCATAATTTAACATTTTTATGTGAATAGCCTCTATGCCATCATGTTGGAAATTATTATTATTATTATTTTTTTTTTGAAGATTCGGTTCAATGAATCAGTTGCCTACTATGCTGCGCTTTCCTATTGCTATGAAACTTTTGTCTGAATAGTGTATAAAATTAAAAAAAGAAAAAGAAAATCGACTGGCGGTTGATTAAATTGATATGTGAGGTTAATATTATATTATAGTACTATGCAAATGTTCGTATATTGTTAAGAACGCTACTAAACTTCAACAATTATTTACAATGGTATAGCTTATTTTACACTTATACAAGTAATATTAATTTAAATTAAAAAAAAGTTTTAATTTTTTAAGAATTCCATACGTAATGTTTTTTTGAATGTTATAAAAATTAATTAGCCAACTCGATGTGTAACTAGTCCCAGCAACAATTGAGAGTCTGCTAATTGATATGATAGACCTTTTTTGTCTTTCCATTTTCATCAATTCTACAAATATTGATATAGAACAACATTAACCACATGTTTTAGGTCGAAGGTTTACGCTGACGAATTTTTAGATAATATGGCCCAGTAACACACTTTTCAATTTTCAAATTTATTAATTTTAATTTTTTAAGTCAAAACTAATTGACTTTATGCCCAGCTTAAGCTATAATTTTAATGAACACAATATTAAACTAATCTAAACATTTATATTTAAATTTAGGGGTTCATTTCCATTACCTTATATTGACAGCAACTTAATGTTAGCAGATCATAATTTTATACAATTCTTTAATCGTAGAAAATCCTTCAGTGCTGCTAAATTTATGAAGAAAAACTTGATAACACAATTTATTTTAAATATCTACTTTCTTAGGTTTGCTTTGTTATGCGCCATCTTTCATCATGTTTTTTACTTTTCCAGGACCCCTGTCCAAGGGAAAGTATTGTGATCGTAAAAATTTTCGAATCGACAATTTCAACAAATATGCACGTTTTGAGGTCCCCTAAGTCCATTCCTGAGTTCATTGAAAAATGTCTCTGTGTGTTTCTGCGATAGCGCATAAACGGCTAAATGCATTAAACTCAAACTTTATATCTAAGCTTTTTATAACAGTGGAATGATCTGAAAAGCTTTTAGTTAGAATCAAAACTCATTAAGTGCAACTTTACTCTTAGCGATTTATCATTTTTTAATTCAGATAAAAAAATGGTGATGTGTCCATCATGGTACTTTCCCCGGTGAATACGGTCAAATAAGTTTCTCATTGAAAATTTAATAGGAAAGCAAAATGATTAATAGAAAAAATTCATTGTTATCTTTCAAAGTTAAAACCGAGTATTTAGAAGAATATTATAATTAAGTGTGTTATTTCTTACCTTACAATGTGTTGAATTCATTTATCCACACTCTTCTTCATTTTTTCAAAATTTGCGAATGTGCTGACGTGCTGGCACTTTGACGTTTTATTTGTCATTAAAATAATTATTAAAATCTCTAAGGGAATTTATTAGGAAAACGAAATTCTTTCGCTTATAAAATGAAAACCGGAGGTCCAACAATAAAAGTTTTATAACAGAAATTATTTATTTTCCAAGATCTAAAACTTTTATTTGAAACATGTTTCTATCCGAATTAAAGCTTTTCAGATCATTCCACTGTTATATAAAGCTTAGATATAAAGTTTGGGCTTAATCCATTTTGCCGTTTATGTGTTACCGCGGAAACACACAGACACAGACACAGACACACACACAGACATTTTTCAAAACTCGATGGAATGGACTCAGGGGACTTCAAAACGTGCATATTTGTTGAAATTGGCGGTTCTAAAATTTTCACGATCACAATACTTTCCCTTGGACAGGGGGTCCGGGGAAAGTAAAAATGTTTCAAATAAAAGTTGTAGATTTAAAAAATAATAATAATTTTTGTTTGAAAAGTTTTATTGTAGGACCTTTAGTTTTTATTTTATAAGCGGAAGAATTTCGTCGTTAATAATTATAATGACAAATAAAACGTCAAAATGATTTCAACAACACTGAATATGTTGCGCCAACGAATCAAAATGTAAAACAACAAATACAACAATTATGTTTTTTAATTAATAATATTTCATCTACTATTAAATGTATATTCAAAAACGTATTTTACCTATTTCACCGGGGAAAGTACCATGATGGACACATCACTATTTTGTTTTATGGAACATTCATTTTTCATTGACGCCTTACATATGTGTGCCGTAATGGTAATGAATTGTTAGATGATATTATAACAGGAAAATATTTTGTTGTTGTTAAGCGTTTATAGAAAAACAAATTTATGTTTAATTCACTTTGATTAATTTTGTGTTTAATTGTTTAAGATTATCTACTTTTGTATTTTGTCTTCTTGTGGGTTTTTCCATTGGATAATAAATCACTATTTTCCGTTCATATACGGAATGTACTCGCAATGTTTTATTTTTATAATATCTCGTACCTATTGCAAGTTTGATTGTGAACTAAAAATAAAATAAACAAAATTATCACTTCATTTCATTATTACTTTCACGGAATGACCCGTCATTACGATTTCTAACTTCTTCGTCGAGATAAAAACAAAGATTGTTACATCTTCTTAACTTTTATTAGGAAATAGAATGCAAAATATTCTTTAATATATTACGAACCACATTCCTTATGCCCTTGGTTTATCTCTACATACCGACAAATATATTGATAACAGGGTCAAGTGGATTTATAATTTTAAGAAAGGGAACTTTTGTGCAATTGATAACTTTATAGCGTCTATAAATTGGGACCAGGTTTTTGGTAAATGCGTCAATGAAAATGTTAAAACATTCAATAATATAATGCAGTCAGTATTTGATATGTTTGTGTCAATAAAATTTTTAAACTCAACAAATTATCGCAAATGGTTTAATAAAGAATTGATTAAATTAGTTAAATCTAAAAAGGCAGCTCACCTGATGTATAAACGTGTTGGATTTCAGATTTATTATGAAAAATTTAGGAAGTTGAGAAATGCATGTAATAATTTCAATAATAAATTATACAAAAATTACATTAATCGCATTGAATCTCAAATCAACGTAAACGCCAACATTTTTGGGATTATGTTGATGTCCACCGTAAAACGACAGACTATCCGGATATAATGTACTTGGGTGATGATATTGCCGACGCTATGAAAAGTATTGTAGAGTTGTTTGCGTATTTTTTTTTTTTTTTCTAAAGTGTATACGTGTGACAAACGAAGTGTGCCTTCAGTATTTAAGTGTGATGCGAATGTTGATGTTTGCATTCTCGATGTAACTATTCGGGAATTGTTTAATTTAATTTCCTCTCTACCTGATTCTTGTAAGGCTGGTCCAGATGGTATCCCCTTATATTTCATTAAAAGATGTGTGTACACGTTGTGTAAACCCATACATTCACTTTTTTCCCTATCCGTATCTTCAGGTATATTTCCTATGCAATGGAAAGATAGCTTCGTTGTGCCTATATTTAAATGTGACTCCAGGAACAAGATTGAGAATTACCGAGGTGTTGCAATACAGTCTGTAATTCCTAAATTATTTGATTTATTAGTATCGGAACAATTGATGAGGGCATGTTCTCAAATAATTGTAGATGAACAACATGGATTTCTTAAAGGAAAATCAACTACTAGCAATTTGATGGTGTATCGGGAATAGCTGTCATCTGCCTTGGAAAATGGTTCGCACATAGGCTCAATATATACAGATTTTTTGATAGAGTGCAGCATGATGTTCTATTAAATAAATTGAAATTTATGGGTTTTGGATACAACGTGTACGCATTGGAAAATATGTATCCAAAGTGATCAATGTCACTTCAGTGGTGCCTCAGGGATCGCACTGCGGACCTCTATTGTTTAATTTATTTATAATATATATTATATATAATATATCGGAATGAACATAAGGTATAACAATTTTCTTTTGTATGCTGACGACCTAAAAATGTTTAAGTGCGTAAACTCTACTATTGAACCAAATCAATTCCAGGAAGACATAAATAATGTCGTCATATGGTGTAAAGATAATGGACTTGAGTTCAATCTAAAAAAATGTGTTTATATTCCATTTTATCGGGGTCGATGTAGTAAACACAATGACTACATTGATAATAATGGATTAGCGAAAAATTCATTAATAAAAGACTTGGGTGTAATATTCTCATCAAAATTATCCTTTGATAACCATATATCTCATGCTTGTAACAAAGCTTTAAGAACGCTGGGCTTTATAAATCGGTTTTCAAAGAACTTCCAAATAAATATAATTAAGACATTGTACTTATCCCGTGTCCATCCACATACTGAATATACGTCTTTTATATGGTCTCCTTATACAAAATCAGCAAATATTGAATTGGAACGGGTTTAAGGCAAACTTCTCAAACTGTTGCATTATAGAATACATCTTCTTAAGTCATTTAGTCATAATTTTAAACCAATTAAATATTAGGTCGTTAGCAGAAAGAAGGTTTTTTTTTAATATGTCGTTTCTTTACAAAATAATAAATGGAAGTATACATTGTAGTAAGTTACTGGGAAGGTTAAACTTTAATTTACCGCGTGGGCCTCAATCAAGACATAAGCCCCTTTTCAGAATTGCCTTTCACTCCACTCGCTATGGGATATTTAGCCCTCTGAATAGAATGATGAGGATCGCTAACCATTTGGCCAATGAATACAATTTTGAGTTATTCGCAATCACTTTTACTCAGTTCAAATCTCGTTTATAAGTTTTGTCTTAAATATTTGTATTGTTACTGCGGTTTGTAAAAAAAATAATCTGTGATAATTTCCGTCTTTTTTTAACATTTGCTATTGCATTGCACTTACATACATATACATACATAATTTAGTCAATTATCTATTTGTTTGCTGTATTCGAAATTGCAATCATTTTATACATACAATATAAGCACAAATTTTTTTCAACAGTAATTGTCTTGTTGACTTAGGACAATTATAGTTTGAGTTAGTTTAGTATTAGTATTTATATATTATTGTAGTTATATTGTGCTTTTCCTCTTTTTAATAATAGTCTACTGTCATTTTTTGTTATTAATTATACTTACTGTACTTCATTATGTAAAAAGGTGAATTCCGTAAATAAAGAATAAATAAGAAAATAATAACGATCTTAAAGAAGTCAAAAAAAAAAATAATTAGCAGATATATACAAAAATAATATACAAAATAAATAATGAAAGTTGCAAAATCCAATATATAATTTATATCAGTTAATTGGCAATCCACCTATGGTTTTTCCGGCGCATGTATTTTTGTTATTATTATACATATTTTATTTCATTTTTGCACTGTATTAAATCATATGTAAATAAATTTGGAATTGTTATATTAAATATACAGTGCGTTAATAATGATAGAAACAACGACATTTTAACTACTCGTAATTATTTTTTTAGAAAAACGCCTGGACAGGTAGATTTGTATTTGTAACTGCGCAATTTTTGCACTAAACATTTTGTATACAGGATATGCCCCAAATAAATTCCAATACAAAGTTACCTTTTTTAAATAGAACACCCTATATATGTTTATATATTTGGATTCTTTGATGCATTCTGGATATGTTTTCTATATATATTAATATATACCTATTTTAAACTGTTATCGAAATATAACAGATTAAAACGGCCTTATACAGTGCAATTATAACAAGAAAATTTTAATTAAAAATAAATAAACATATAAACAACATTAAATATACAATTACCAATCATATAATCAAATTCGGACATAAATTTTCTTTACACAATTTGAAAATTTTAAAAATGTCAAATTCTCCACAAGTATATATTTTAAAAGGAAATGAGATGTACAAAAATTTTGTAGAACTTTTAAACTTCGATTTATCTCGCTTAAATAACTATTTATTAAAATGAATTGAGTTGATTTTATAATTTAACTTTATCTGACTTTAAAACACACAGCATTTTAAATATACAAATGTTATGTGTTTTGTATTTTGTATATTTGTTTATTTATTTGTCAATTTGTATATAAATTCTATTTATAAAGAGCACAATGTGCTAGAAATATACATTTATATTAAATAAAAATGATTTGAAAATAATTAATAAATCATTTCCACATTTAGCTCTGTGACTTTTGACTTACGCTACGTAAGTACGTTAAACAAATGCACATTAAAACAACTACTTCCCGAGCAAATACCCACGCCGGACATTGAATTACATAATGTACACTTGCTGTTGCACATCAATAAAATATTGCATAATGCAACAAATTTTGATCCGAGAAAAAGTTAATGCAAAAACAACAAAAGGAACGTTACTTAATATAAGGCCATCTGCAGACACGTGTTTCGGGATCTATCCCTCGTCAGTACAGCTATGCCTTACGTAATTTAAAGATGTTAAAAATTAATTAAAATAATTCAAATACAATGAGCAAAATTAAAGCAATTATATTAAATCAAATTAAACTAAATCAATTTAAATTAAATTAAACCAAATTAATTCAATTTAAATCAAAACCGAATAAAATTAAACGAAAAAAAATGAATATACATTTAGTATTAAAAATATAGAAGTGAAGAAAGGAATAAAATATTATTAATAGTATTCAGTTGATTTTTCTTGTTTCTTGCGAAAAACGCTCGGACATTTAAATTTGTGTTTTTAAATGTGCATCTCCAGACTATAAATTGTATACTCAGTATGTCTAACAAACAAATGCCGATACAAACATATATTTTTATTATTAAAAAGTGTGTTCATTATTTGAATATCTTGTGGATCCGTTCCGGTTTCATTATTTAGTCACTGACTGACTTGTACTATTAAAAGTCCTTTAATATATGTCATTGTTAATTTAAAATAGGAAAACACCGCTTTTCAAAAAGTGACACGTTTCTCCAGAAATCCAAACAATTCCTTTTCAAAAACCCTTTTAAAATTGCAAGGGTTTTCGTTTGCGATTTTAAAAAGGGTGCATTTTGGCCGTAACACGCCCATCCGTGACCACCTCACGGGGGTTTTGAAATAATACTCTAATCTCCTAATCCCAAACAGCCCTCGAGAATTCCCAAAAATTATTCCAAGAAAGAGCGCACTGTTATTTTTTTTTTTTTCTGGCGATCTTTTATAGCGGATTGTAGAACAGTTTTTTGAGGGGTGCAATAAAATTGCAAATTGGGAGCGGTCGGTTGTGCTAATTTGGGTTATTGGGGCGGATTAGGACCGTTTTGCTTTAATCTGCTTTTCGGGCGTAAGAGGATCAAAGAGGGATTAAGTGTCGGCAGGCTTTGAGTTGGGGTTTTTAAATTAGGTGTTTTCTTATTTTTTGTTTAAACTGTACTTTGATAAGTGCCGACTGGCAACGATTTATTTTAGACTAGAGATTGAATGTATTTAAGACGGATATTAATTAATAGGAAATTATGTATAAGTAAAGAACATTTAACGTTCTAATGAATGAAATATATTTACAAATTAAATAAAAAAGGTTTGAAAATAATTAATAAATTATTTCCACATTTAGCTCTGTTACTTTTGATTTACGTTACGTAAGTACGTTAAAAAAATGCACATTAAAACAACTACTTCCCGGGAAAATACCTACGCGGGACATTGAATTACATAATATACACCTACTGTTGCATATCAATAAAATATTGCATAACGTAACAAATTTTTTATCCAAGAAAAATTTAATGCAAAAACAACAAAAAGAACGTTACGTAATATAAGGCCATCTGCAGACACGTATTCCGGGATCTATCCCTCGTCAGTACAGCTAATTTTATTTATTTACCTTAAGTCACTCTATGCCATTTTGTGCCTTATGGAAATAAAAATCGCTTAAAATGTATACCATGCATTCCACATCACCCAATAATTTTGTTTTGATTTCTAATTTTTTTAGGTATACATTTTTTAGGTGATACTGATTACGCTTACCATTTTACTTGTCTGCCTGGGAGTATGCCAAGTAACTTATTTCCAGCAAACATTATAACTTTGTTAAGATTTAATAAAATGCATTGCTTAATCCAAAAAAGATCATGTTTCATTTCATTCATTATAATGTCATTTTAGTTACTTGGTCAAGAGAGAATATTTGGTGGAAATTACCAATTAACTTAGTACCACGTACCAAGATAATTTAACCATTTTAACTTCATTCCGATAATTATGTTTAATTGTTTACTTTAAACGCTTTTGTGATTATTCCGTTCAAGAAACGGCCAAACAAGTGAAAATCCAACTTGTTTGGAAATATTTCTTTCAGTGTATTAATTCATAAATCAAATTGGTAAATGAAAGAACTGGAGAATGAAGAGAAACAACATCGACACCCGAAAGGGTACAATAGTAATTAATTCATAAAAAAATATTTGTAAATGAAAGGCATTTAAAGTTCTAATAAATGTAATATATTTTTCAGAGTTTAATACCTAAATATATTTCTTTTATTATAATGGATTGCGACAAAGTAACGACTAACACCACTTATGTACAATATACATTGGTTACATTTTGGTTAAAGTTAAATTTTACATGTGGTGTATAAAAATAGAGCCAACAAAATTTCAAATGATTTAGTGTCTGATTATTCTCCTAATAATAATTACGTGACAAGCTTCAGTAATATTTCTCCAGATAGCTTTTCAAACACTCACTTTTCTGAAATTAAAGTTAGAGATATCATAAATAAATTAAGTAATTCGATTATTAATAATTTCTTGTAATTTGTTACCGCCAATAAACTAAACTGAATTATGCGTTTTCTTTAATATAAATATATATTCCTGTTTAAAATTATCACTTTCGAAGATTCGTGTAAAAAAAGCTCGCACACACACACAAACAATAAACAAACAACTTTCCATTTCTATTCCCGTATCGGACCCGATTTCCCGGGATTTCGCAATAAAAATAAGGGCATCGCACAACAGACATTTTCAATTAAACACACTCCAATTAAGATAAAGCCAACAAACGTTACTCACTCACAACAATTGCACAACGCGACAATTACAAAACTATTTCCATTTACACTTGCAGCGGAATCGCTGAATCTTCAATCATTCTTTTTTTAATACAACTAATTAAATAAATAATTAAAAGAAGTGAAAAAAAAAGTAGAGACCTCTATCGTAGTACATACATGGAGATCTTTATTTAGATAAATACATTGTATATTTACAACAGTTATAAACGATTTCCATTTTGATGTTATATAACTGGGTTTTCAACCCTGCCGCGTGTTGAGGTGAGGAATTTTGCATGTAAAATATAATTTTGCAAATTCCTGCTTCCTGTTTAATTTCAGAGAAAAACTGAGAGTATTAAAATGTGTTCAAAATTTCAAAATCTGTCTAAAATGATTCTTTTTTGAATTATAGAATCGATGTATGATTAATATATAATATATTAAATGTAATTAAATTTGATTATTATCGCATAATTAAATTGCATTAATCAGGACTCATATAAAAGAACCAATAAAAATTAAAATTACATTTAACAAATTTCTATAATTGCAATTTAACTAGGGTTTTTTGATAAATCATTGCTAATGCAATTTAAATACTTAAAATTTTGCAAATATAATCAATATTTATTAATTATTTATAAATTATACAAAGATTTTATTAATGAAGTATTGATTTTCATAGATTTTTAAATTCTGAACACATTTAAATTTTTTATTATTCTCTAAAATGAACTGGGAAGAAAGAATTTAAAATAAATTGTTTTCACATGTAAAATATGATTTCGATCAAAATCTGTTAATTTTAAGGCAGCCTAAAAATATTTTAAGATACATTTTATACTTCAACCAAGGCAAGTGTGGTTCAACACATTTTTAATAATTTATTTAAACTTTAAACAAATGTTCTTGTAGGAATTGGCTATCGGCCTTTCAGCCTTTTTTGTCGATTTGGTATGAATCCTTCAAAAAACACTCGCTCCTCTCTCTATGCTTTAAAGGCACGCAATATATTTATTTTTCATTGACGTAAAATAATTAATAAAATATTTCGTACTATTTCACACTTTTTTGCATTTACTTTATTCAAACTAGTTTCAGTTTAGACCATTATCAAGGGAATAATTGCATAATTGATATTGAACCACTATCAATTATTTAACTGATCAATCAAAACTATTCCCACTTAAGTGTAAAAATTTGTGAAACAGTATCAGTTGCTTTCTTAATAATAATTCACCGAGAACCAAATAAAAAAATCCGTTTTGAAAATACTTCTTTTTTTTTCATTTTCATTGATGTAAATTCAATATACGAGGTGCGTTCAAAAAGTAAGATGACTTCAAATTTCGCGGGCAACGTACATTCCATTATCGATTTTTTTGTTGTTGTTTTTGTATTGGTATATAATATAATATAATATAATATAATATAATATAATATAATATAATATAATATAATATAATATAATATAATATAATATAATATAATATAATATAATATAATATAATATAATATATATCCCGAAAATTTGTTGACAATTTCAAGTATATAGCATACGTTTGTTTTTGACAGATGAATAGGTTAGACGTGTTTTGTTGTTCTCAGCGATTTTCTATTATTATAAAAAATGGATCAAAGAATTTGCATCAAATGGAATCAAGTGCTCTAAAACACTTGACAGTGTTGACAGTGAGACTGCTATAAGTAAAAAAAGTTTACAAGTGGTACAAACTCTTCCATGATGGCCGAAAAGATGCCAACGACGAACCTCGCTCTGAACGCCCGAGCACGTCAACAACAGAAGATATCGTCGAAGCTTAAAAAAATGTTTTTGAAAATCGTCGAATTACCATAAGATAAGTGGTTGAGGATGTTAGCATATCAGCCGGCTCGTGTTATGCATTTTTTTTTTTTTGAATATTTTAGGCATGAGATGTGTGTCAGCGAAATTTGTTTCAAAACTTCTGAATTTTAATCAGAACTGTCGCATGAGCATCGCTCAGGAGCTCTCGAATGACATCAATGATGATCCTGATTTGCTTAAAAGGATCATAACTGGTGACGAATCATGGGTACGTCGAAAAAAAGCCCAATCGTTCCATTGGAAGCACCCAATAGAGCCAGGACCGAAAAAAGCACGCCCATAAAATGTCAGTTTTGCTCACTTTTTTGACCATCGTGGCGTAGTGCATCAGGAGTTTTTGCCTCAAGGGCGTACGGTCAATAAGGAGTATTACCTTAAAGTTATGCACCGTTTGCGAGTAGCAAATCGAAAAAAAAAAACCGTCCGGAATTGCGGAAAATTAATTCATGGCTTTAGCATCACGATAATGCACATCGTTGCTTGTTAGAGATTTTTTTGGCAAAAACAAAACGAAAATCATGCCTCGTATTCACCGGATTTGGCCCCCCAATGACTTTTTCCTGTTCCCAAAACTGAAAAGACCTATGAAAAGACAGAGATTTGCAAAGATTCATGAAATAAAAACTGCATCGCTGAAGAAGCTCAAAGCTAAAAGGTGGTTATGAGAAGTGCTTTAAGGAATGGAAAAGTCGTTGTCATAAGTGCATGGTTTCTGAAGGGGATTACTTTGAAGGGGACAATATAAACATTTTTTATAAAAACATAAAGTTACCTTATGTTTTTAACACACCTTGTATATACTTTCTGTGTTCAATTCTGGGAAGGGTTACAGAGTTTTTTTTTTGAGGTCACATAAATTAAGACCCAACTCTCATATCTTTTTGTAATATTGCAAAGACTTTTAACATCTCTCGTATGTGCTGTATTTAATAGAAAAAGGATGAAATATTTGTATATAGCTTCAAATCATGAGCGTAAAAAAGGAGTTTACATTTTTGAAAATGTTAGACATCGCTAATCATTTTTAAAAAACAATGGGCCTTAATTTGAGCCTAGAGGAATACCAGAGCTATGAAAGTAAGATGCAGACTTGATATTTGTTTAATCAAACGCTTATGATCTGACATAAGCGTTAGATTCCCTTATGTAACCATTTTTATCAGCTTCAAAATGTTGATAATGATAACGAAAGAAGACATGGGATTTTTATAAGAAGTTTTTCGTGGTGGTGTTCACGAAGTGAAAAAGTTCAAGGCAGGAAAAATAACGATTTTAGTCAAACTTATGTTACACGTTTAATTAGATAGCAAACTACCAATAGTCAGTGACTATTGGTCTGTTCGTTCTGCACTAAGCTGAACTCGGTACAAATTTGTAATGCCACTGAAAGGATTTAAATTGCTGTCAGTACAGAAAGTGTTATACAATTTCATGTAACGAACAAAATGAATATAATTTAGAACTGATACATCCTCATTGCTTCCAAGTTAACCAAACATGTGCAAATGATTGGACCCCGTTTGACATCATTAAACAGTCAACATCTACAACATTATATAAAGGGTAGGACACGAATAACAGACATTAAACGTTTTCCGAGTTCCTGAGATAAAATATTGGTCATTCCATTTGAAAAAATGAATTATAATGTTTTTAAATGGACACTGAAATATTGACACTTTTGAAATACCTACTGTCAAAATTGACAGATTTTATTTTTTTGGTTCTAGATGGATCTATTACTAACAATTCAAGATATCACTGGTTTGTCCATCTTGTTCCTACTAGAAGTTATAGGCATTTTATGAAATGTCAATTTGAGGTTAGAATTTGACAAATAATTTTTTATCTTAAAAACCATAAGAATTATGTAGACATAAATCCATATGAGTTGGTTGGAAAATTGAAAGTGGAGTCCGAAAAATAATAAAGTTGGTAGCCGGTACAACCGGAAATGAAGGAAAGTCAAAATCTTTTCCATGAGGAGGTCGCATTCAACCGTGCAATCTAGATTTTTTTAGAATTTTTCCTCGGTCAGGAACCCTGAAAACTTTTAATTGCCGTTATTCGTGGCTTTTATCTATGGTCATGTGATAGTAGCGAGACATTCGAATTTTATTGGTAATTATTATATTTGCACTATAACACATGAAACAACATGTGAATATTTAACTAGATTAAATATCATTTATGATGACTAGCCTCTATGATTACATGCGACATAGCTAATCGAATCAAATACTCCGTTTTAGGTCATGGCACAAAGTTCAAATCAAGAAGTATGCTCGGATTGTAGGCGTTAGGGGATAGTAGAATAGTAATGTATTTAAAAATAAGCTAATTTTTCTCAATTTATATACATGTAGTATATGGTTTTAATACTTTCCACTAAGAAATTAACAGAATCGTGCAAATCGTGAGAAAATTGTTATCAATTATTCATTAATTATTTATAATAATCATTATATACAAATACACATAAACGAATAAGAATGAAGGCCAATAAAGTTACTCAACCATCTCGATTTGTAACAATTAAACGAAAAAAAAAAAAACAGTTATGAATATTAATTGGGCGCGCGTAACGACTGACAATATCATATGCGGATCGCGGTGGTTTATTCACATTAATAACAATGGCGGGCTTTTATTGTTTTAAATTAATATTTCTTAAGGATCGTGGGTGTTGTTGCATTCTAAGAAGAGCACGCGTCGCGTAACGTAATTTTATTTAGTTCAATGCCAAAGCGTGGAGAGTTTAAATGTGGGAACCGAAATAAAAGTGAAAACAATGCGCGCACACACACAAACACAAACAAAACGTGCTACCGTCTAAACAATTGCGATTTTTTTTAGTATTCGTTTTCACTGCGAATGTTTTTGCTTTTCAATGAGAGTGACAATATTAGCAAAATTAAATAATTTTCTTGTTTATACAGGGATTTTCAATAAGAAAAGAACAATTTTCTATTTAAATAAAAAGAGAAAAAACTTGACATATTGATCTGAAGCGTATTCAAGACAATTATTATTATTTACTTATTATTAAAAAAAACGTTTTTACGCTTCACTTTCATTGATGTAATTTTATAATCTGAAAATTGTATTTTCCGTATCGAAGAGAGCAAACAAGCAGGTGAGATTTGGAGTTCCCGGAAGGATCAGGTCACAGTGGTGAAAGGATTTGCATAAATCACGCGGCTAATCCGATTTTTGCATAATTGGTCAAATCGTTAGGGCGCCCTAATCTGTGGTCAAATGATACTTTTATTGCACCCATTATAATAATTAGGGACATTGTACCTGCGCCCTTTTTTTCTCGAAGTACAGCACGACCACAAGAATACGTCCAGAAATGTGCTGCGGTTTTAATCGCCATGCAATTGTCTCATTATTGGCTTTTGTGAATTAAATCATGTGGTTTTAAATGGAATTCCATTTCTATAGATTTTGGTTCGACACGCTGAAACTAGAATTTCAGATGGCATATAAATAGAATTAATAATGTCTTTATTTAATTACCAGATGTGTGAATAATCTTTGTTTTAATTGCAAATTATATACTTTTAAAATTGAAAACATTTTTCCAAAACACTTTTTTTAATAATGATACAATTATTAGCATTTTGGAATTTTCAACGGAAAATGTCCATTATTGAAGATTAGTTTTAAAATACTTATGTAATATAAGTCAAAACATCGCAATAGCTAAACAGGGAATAATTTATTACTTAAATTCAAATTCTTTCTATTTAATTTTAACTTATTGAATATTTTTGAGTCATGTGGAGTTGAGGTACGTGAATAATTGAACACACATATATTCAATGCTTCACTTTTTACTTTCCCGGGACGACTGTCTAAAAGAAAATATTGTAATCGTAAAAAAATCCAATCACCACTTTCAACAAATATGAACGTTTTGAGGTCCCCGTGTCCATTCCATCGATTTTTGATGTCTGTCTGTTTCCGCCATAATGCATAAACGGCTAAAAGGATTGAACCCAAACTTTATATCCAAGCTTTTTTTACAGTGAAATAATGTAAAAATCCTCTGGTCATAATCAACTCATTAAATGCAACTTTACTCTTAGTGAATTTATTATTTTTTTCCACAATTTTAAGGCAAATAAAATAGCATCGAAGGATGTTTCAAATAAAAGTTATATATTTTGAGGAAATAAATATTTTCATTTATAAACTTGTTGCATCGTCTTTAGTTTTTGGGTTATATTCCTAACGATTATTGTTTTATTTTTAAATTTAGAAAAACCAAAAACTTTTTGTTATAAAACTAGTATTGCTATAACTTATTGTTTTTAAATTTTACTGTATTAAAAATAATAAAAGTAAATTATTTATATTACATATTTGTTGAGATATAAAGAACTTTCTAATTGATGCAATCATAATGTCTATACCTAGGCCAAATAAAAAAAAAACATATTGTAAGTTTTATATACTTACTATATATATGAAAAATCAAATTTCAGAATAAAATGCAGTAAATCAAACTTGAGTTCACCAAAACGTAACATTTTCAAATGTACCCAGTGATTTTGATGAAAAACAATAAAATACAGTAACACAATTATTCTATTAAAGTATTATTAGTTACACCGTAAAAATTAAAACCCGTAGTTTTTTATAAGCATAATAGAAGTTTCATTATGTAATCTGAGCGAACCATCATTATTAACAGGATCCGGCAACACACACCAGACCTTAATGCTTAATGCTAAAAAAATTTAAATTCTCTGTAATACTAAAATGGTTTTGGTTAAAAATGTATTCTTACTATTAGTTATCCCTTATTAAAAAAACAAATGATTTCACATAATATTTAAAAAACTTTATAAATAGAAATGAGTAAGCATTCACTTGCTCATTAAAACTTTTCTCTGATCAAAATTTGTTGCATGATGCAATATTTTATTGATATGCAATAGCAGGTGTACATTATGTAATTGAATGTCCGGCTTGGGTATTTGCCCGGGAAGTAGTTGTTTTAATGTGCATTTGTTTAACGTACTTACGTAACGTAAGTCAAGTCACAGAGCTAAATGTGAAAAAATTTATTAATTATTTTCAAATCATTTTTATTTAATTTATTTAAATAACTTTTTTTTATTACAAGAGGGAGAATTTCGTCTGCTTATTGAAATTTAATTTCGTTCAATTATTTTTATGTGAAATAAAACGTCAAAATATTGTCATATTTCAGTAACTCAATACATTTTTCGCGAACGCCTCAAAAATGTTCAAGAAATGAAGAATGGTGAAGGGAAATTTAGTGCAATTGTGATAAATACAAAATAAATTATATCTTAATACTTGAGTTTAACTCAAAAGACAATAATATTAAATGTTCGCAGCACTTTCTTAGGCGAAATCGGTCAAATAAGCTTTTGTATGGACATCTAATATTATTGTCTTTTGAAGTTAAAGTCAAGTATTAAGAAAAATTTATGTGTTCACTTTCAATAGATAACCGGATATAATTGCAAAATTAATATCTGAATGAGGTTGATTGTAACTTTGGGGTAATCCTTTATAATAAATGAAATATACTAATTTCATTTTAATCGCTATTTATTATAAAATATACTTGATATATTTTTACTTTCCCCGGACCTCTGTCCCAGGGAAAGTATTGTGATCGTAAAAATTCAAATCGCCATTTTCAACGGATATGTACGTTTTGTGATCCCCTGATTCCATTCCATTGAGTTTCTCTGTGTTTCTACAGTAGCGCAAAAACAGCTAAGCATTCGGTCACAATCAAAACTCATTAAGTGCAACTTTACTCTTACGGTTTTTTTACAATTGTTAAGCAACTATTGATCGCATCGAAGAATATTTAAAAAAATGTAAATCTTAAAGAAATTAGTAATTTCTTTTATTAACTTATTGTTATATCATCTTCAGTTCTTAAGTTATACTCTTAGCGATTATTCATTTTTTAATTCGAATAGAAAAAAAGTTTAAAATAAAAGTTGCAGATCTTGAAAAACTAATTACTGTTTGTTATACAGTGCATTTTTATCTAGGCCTCATAGGGATTTACATAGGAAAATCTTTTCGTCGTGTTAATGGTTTTTCTGTGGTATGGATTTTGATCAAATTAAACAAACATTTAATTTAGAGTAATATGTACAAAATACAGTAGTTTTTAAACTATTTTAAATGCGTTTTATGTTTTTAAAATTGATTTTAAATGATAATAATTTTGAATATGGATTAATAAAATTAATGAAAATCCAAATGTAATGAATAGAATTCTTTTTACTGATGAAAAAACTTTCATATTGAACGAGTCAGTAAATAATCAAAACACAAGATTATGGTCTAGAAAAAATCCATATTTCTTCCAAACCACACACACACAATGGCCACAAAAGGTCAACGTATGGGCAGGAATGGTAATTAACCATATTATAGGTCCATTTTTATAGAGGGATCGCTAAATAGTGAAAAATATCAAAGATTATTGATGGAAAATATTTTTCCTGACATTGAACAGGTGCCAGTAAATGGTGAAATAATTTTCCAGCACGACGGTGTTCCTCCACATAGCACGCGACAAATTACTGAGTATTTAAATACTCAATTTCCGCATGGATGGATTGGACGATTTGGACCTCTGAAATGGCCAGCAAGGAGTCCCGATTTAACACCACTCGACTTCTTTTACTGGAGTTATTTGACAAGCAATGTTTTTGACGATATCCGTAGCAGACCAAAGGATTTAGAAGAATTAAAATGAAGAATTCTCGAAGAATCTGCTAAAATAACTCTCCGGCAGCTTCAAAATGTGAAAAGACATTTTAAAGATAGGCTAGGTCATTGTTTAGCTGCTAATGGGCAACAGTTTCAACATTTACTTTAATGTTATGGTTTTTTAAAGTTATTGTATTGCCTAGTTTAAGTTAATTAATTAAAGTTTATTGAATATTGAAAACTAATTTGAAATAATTAACTAAACCTTAATATCTTTTCAAAATAAGCTCTTTTGTGTAATCCATCACTATTTAAATCTTTTCTTGGTCTACACCGTGATCAATATTCTTGCAACAAAAAATGTACAATAAACTAGAATACTTTGACAACTTCAGTAGATGTCAGAGAACTAAGCCTATTAATTAAGAAAATATTTAAAATTATCATAATTTAAAATCACTATTTAAAACATTAAATGCATTTAAAATAATTTAAAAACTGCTGAACTTTGCACAAATTACTCTAATTTAAATGTATGTTTAATTTGATCAAAATCCATACCATAGAAAAACCATTAACACGACGAAAATATTTTCCTATGTAAATCCCTATGAGGCCAGGATAAAAAAATGCACTGTATAACTTTTTATTGTAGGACCTTCAGTGTTCATGTTATCAGCGGAAGAATTGTGTCTACCTGATAAATTCTCTTACAAATAAACAATTATTTTTATGTCAAAAAAACGTTTCGCAAACGCCTCTAGAATGTTAAAAAAATTAAATAGAGTGTGGGGAAATTTTACGAAGCCATTGTAAAGTAAAAATTACAAAATAAATTGTAATATTCTTTTAAATACTGGGATTTAATTGTAAAAAACAAGAATCTATTTTTTTATTTAATAATTTCTCATTTTCCATTAAATGTTTATTCAAAAACGTATTTAACCAAATTTACCGGGGAAAGTACAACGATGGACCATCACCAATGTTTATTTTTATTTACGAGGCACGAAAAGTAAGAAGTAATTATAATCGAAAACAGAATCATATTATTCATGTTTTATCATAGACATTAAATTTTTTGACTTTATTCGTTGTCACTATCGGTCACTGATCGCTCATAACTTAGGCTCGCAGATTATAACGATTTATTAATACCTGAATAATTAATGTACATTCCTGTGGATCATCTGTGCTACAGTTTACACGTGTAGGTGTTTTCAAAGTTATATAGTGTCGATTTTTTCGATTTCCCTACACCGAAAGGTAGATGGGATTGGATTAAGTAAGTATAGTGTCGATTTCTCATATAAATGCGGACTTGCGAAATCCTACAGCTTTGAAATGTATATTTAATGCTTACGTCCGATCTAAACTGGAGTATTGTTCTTTGATTTGGTTTCCCTACACTCAACAACAAATTTTACTAATTGGAAGTGCTCAACGGAAATTTGCAAAATTTCTGCATTCTAAACAACTTGATTTGATCATATTATGCTTCTCAAAATTGTCAACGTTGAGTCTCTTGAAGAAAGACGACATACAGCTAGTTTTTAATTTTTGTTTAAGATTTTATAACCATATCAACAGCAGTGATATATTAAGCCAGATCAACTTTCATGCTCCAGGATTCAACGGGCGACATAAACCAACATTCTATGTTCACTTTAATCGAAACATGTCTGGTTTACGTTCTCCTAGAAGGACAATGTGTTGAATTTCTTTCTTTCTCTCTCTCTTCACGTAAATTCGCACGTGACTCACTCTCACTGCACCAAATATAATGGGAGTGAATGAAAGCAGTGTTATGCTCATTTATTTTACTTAGTAGTATTTATTTTATCTTATTGGTAGATTTTTTTTTTTTTTTCATTCATCACAGCACTTTTTCTGGTACGGTCAATTGGTATCTTAAAAAATAAAATAAAAAATTTCTAAATGAATAAATGAATGTTACAAAAAGTAAGTTGCACTTAATGAATATTGAATCTGACCAAAAGCTATAATTTTCGATTAAATTTATTTAGCCGTGTTTGCTCTATCGCGGAAACTCACACACATTCACATTCACCCACACGCACACACACGGGCACACATACACAGACATATTTCAATAATCAATGGAATATACTCAGGGGTTCCTAAAGCGTACATATGTGTTGAAATGTTCGACTCCAGTTTTTTTTTTTTTTTTCGTTCAAAATACCATCCCTTTGATAGGGGCCCGGAAAAGTAAAAATTCGGACAAATGCGTTGAAATGTTCGGCTCCATTTTTTACGATCAAAATACTTATGTTTTCCCTTCAACAGGGTCCCGGAAAAGTTAAAATTCGGGTGTCTTTATATTTACGAGACCGAAATTGATTGTATATACAATTTGTAGAAATGGTGGTACTATTTTTTTTATTTATTGTCCAGCGTTTTTTATTATTTTGGCCTATTTCTTTCCGGATTTGCATAAACCCTCATAAAATGGCGTAAAATTATTCCATCGCTTTTTACAACCCGCAATAAAAAAAAACTTGCAAATAATTCTGAAAAAAAAAATCCATTAGTTTTTTTAAGAAGATTATTGTAAAAAAACTGGAACGTGCACCGACAAAAGCCCATTTACCCCTCGTAATCTGGCAATAAAACAATAAACCCAAATATCGGTCACCCTACATAAACACAAATCTAGACCGACCTACCTCCAAACAAACAAACAAAAAAAATAACTAGGGCCGTAAACCCCGCAACACACCCTGAATTACTTGCGGCCGCTCAACAATAAAACCATTTATTGGGGTGGGCTTCTTAGGTGGGCCCCGTAAAATAAATACGCTCGCATTAGAAGCATAAACGTAGAGTTGATACGTATTAATTTGCTGACAATAAGTATAACAAGCGAGCTCGTGCTCTCCACTCATGTGGGTAATCCACTCGCATGTTATTATTCTTATTATCCGCGATTTATATTTAACCATTAGCCGTATATGGAAAGGCGCTCTCTGCTGCTACATCACTTGTTTTAATCCAATTACCCTTTAGCTCAGGACCAATTTTGGCATCAGGCTAATTGGCGGACGAGCGCCAGTGCCTTTACTTGGAATTGTAATCATACTCTTTTTGCACTATTCGTTATCTTCCTATATAAGAAAAATATGATACTAGAATATTATATTATATATTAAAACTACCGAATATTGATAATGACTACCGGATAGTTAAAATTATAGTCACATAAATTAGTGTAAAATACAATGGTTAAAAAAATAAAAAGAGTTTTATTTAATGTAGTTACTTGAAGATTTATGTCACTAATTGAAATATTGCTATATGTACCGGGTGGTCCATTTTGGTGGTGCCACATATGGAAAACTTTTTTATTTTAAGAGATATTGAAAACCCGTTTTCGCGATCCTAGACCATTTTTTAATCTGATCTATCTTTAACGTTTTCCGGGTTATAACCCAAAGTTGACAACGAGTCATTTTTCGAGGGTGCCTCTAACTCCGTTATTATTAAAAATAGAAAAATATAATAAAAACTTTGTTAAAGCAACAATTTATGCTGACTCAGAATATGTTATCACATTTTATTTTATTTTTTTTTGAGTTATAACCTCAAACTTCAATTTTTTTAATTGTGACTATAGTCAAAAATGACATTATTTGGTACAGTTTTTTTTTTTCGTATATTCCAAATATATATAGTTTGTTTGTGTTTTCTATCGTTTTGGCAAAGTTATAAACAATTTAATGAAACTATCATAGATTGCCATGGAAACAAATGAAGCAAAAAGTAAACAATCATACGATAGTGTTTACTAATCATTTTATTGTAGTTTCCAAAGCAATCTAAGATAGTTTCATAAAATTATTTATAACTGTGCAAAAATGCAAAAGAACCTAAACAAACTATATATATTTGGAATCTACGAGAAAAAAACTGCTTCCAATAATGTCATTTTCGACTATAGTAGCAATTAAAAAATTGAAGTTTAAGGTTAAAACTCAAAAACTAAAAATGGTAAATAAAATGCCATAACATATTTGAAGTCAGCATAAAATGTTGCTTTGAGAAATTTTTTATTATATTATTTTTATATTTTTAATAATAACGGAGTGATAACGTCGTCAAATTCCGGTTATAACCCGGAAAAGGTTAAACATAGATCAGTTTTTTCTTCACTATTGTTTTTATTATTAAAAATTGGCCTAGGATTGCGAAAACGGTTTTTCAATATATCTTAAAATAAAAAAGTTTTCCACATGTGGCACCGCCAAAATGGACTACCCTGTATATTGCGGGTACTATTATCAATAGCTAACTGAATATAAACAAAAAATGTGTAAAATATACACCTAGATGGACTATACGTAAAAACCGATAAGAAATTGATAATGATTCATATTACTTGAAATGTACATATAGCAATAAAAAATAAAACGTTTAGAAAGGAATGAATATAACTGTGTTTTCAATTAGGGTTTTATCTACAAAATGTATTAAAGATGTGCCTCTAAGTAAACGCCTACAACACAATTAGAGTTAATATTAAAAGTTTTATTTCCGTATATTATGAAATAATGTTTGCAATAGTGATAATCGATTTGTTTGAAAAATTCAAATTGTAATGAAAGCTTACTTTGAAAATACATTAAATTGTAATTATAATATCCAAGTTTTGAGTTTTAAATCATAGATCTCACACAAACGATAAATTCAGTATTTGATTATTGAAAATAATTTATTATTTTGGATTTCTATTATTGAAATAATTGATTTTGTCTATCTTTAGTTTGCAACATAACAAAACTATAGGTTATCGAAATATAATATGATTTCTTGGAGTAAGATTAATATGTATTTCAGTCGTGTATTGGGATCACTAGGATGATTTTCTCTCTGCATTAGCAAACCATAAGTTGTCCACAAATTATAAGCACCTTGTGATATGTAATAATAATAAAAATAATATTTCACCCGTAACCCTAATATCCCTCACAAACACAACCATCGTCACCATGCATGAATTCATTACTTCGAATCATCTGGACGGTTCACCTATCTAGCAATTTTTGACACCATCAAAAATTGAAAACAGGGTAATAACTAATGGATAACCCAGATAAACATCTACATGTGTTGAAATTATTACTGTTATATTGTTTTGTATTGTTTGAATAAAGATATTTATGTATAATACTTAATTATCTAACAGTTATTAACTAAACTAACTATTTAGAGGATAATATTAAACACAAACATATAAAATAAAACAAAACCATAATTTACAGTTAATTACATTAGCTGATAACTTAAATCTTTCAAATTGTGTATTAATTGAATATTTCAATCTCAGGATAATATTAAATTGATTGGGTGAATTACGTGAAGATCAAATGTAATTGATAAAAAAGCACTAATAACCTTTCTTCACACTTTTGTTTTTAATTCCATATGCACATTTCGGACACCAAGTGACCATTATCAATGGATTAATCAATAGTATTAATACTATTGATATAAGAACAGTTCTTCTTAACATTTGCTTTCGTGAGTAATAGTATTAATACTATTGATTAATCCATTGATAATGGTCACTTGGTGTCCAAAATGTGCATATGGAATTAAAAATAAAAGTATGAAGAAAGGTTATTACTGCTTTTTTATCAATTTCAGGATAATATGTTTTAAATAAATTACTCACTAAAGCAATTGTTAAGAAGAACTGTTCTTGTCGAACACATAATCAAATAATACACTTCATTTGCTCATGTAATAACTTAAGGTTTGGAAAAATTACGTTTTGTGAAATCAGAGTTAAATGTAAACTCAAATAAGTTTAAAGAAAAATACTAATTGAGTAAAAATCCGCCTACTTTCAAGAGAGAATACATTAAATCCAGCCAATAATTAAGTATCGTTATAACCACGTTCAGGATAAATGTCCATGTCTGCCCTAGTAAAGCGCCTTTACAAACTTGCTTTGCACCGAAAGTGAATCATTTTAACATGAATACTACGTAATAGATCCATATTCCGATTTGCTACAAATAAGGGGAAAATTATACCCAATAAATTAAATAAAAAGATTCTGATAATTATAATAATAATTATTTATTAATCAATTATTTTCCCTTTACCTATTGCGACTTTTTGACTTAATTTACGTTGGTATTTTAAAACAAATATACAATTAATTTAATTCATACTTCATATTCGTAGGTTTTGAAGTATGCAGAATACGATAGTGATAACGGAATATTAAAATATTGAGTTTTATTTTTGACTTCCCCACTATCCGAGAACCGAACAACTTTGAAGACTTCTTGATAGTTGTATATAAATGGGATCTCAAAGTTGCTCGTAGTGGGTGATATTAATTTAATTGGGTGACAGGTGATTTAAATACATTCTAACGTATATATTTTACCATTGTGTAAGTTTATAAAATATAATGAAAATAACTTATAAAATAATTTATTATTGAGGTAATTTCATCGACTATTGTTGTTAGTTACAACCAACAATCGGGTGTATTCTCCGTCGCAATCTTGGAAACATATAAAATATCTTGAGGGTTTTGACCGTTGAATTAAATTAATTAAAATTTTTGTAATGTAATAACAACAAATATATATATATATGTCTTGTCTACCATTCGGTGTAAGGCTTATAAATAATATAAATGTATTGATGAGGATTATATATAATTAAATGTAGATGTTGTAAAAGTTCTTTAAATAAATAATATAAAATGTATTTGTTGAGTTTATAATTAAATATTTAAATAGCAGCTGAGTTTATATAAATTATTAAAAATCGATTATTAAGATTTATCTATAATTTATGATTATAATTATTATAACATGAACTGAAGGTACCGCAAGAGCCATCTATTACACATGGAACACACTAGTCTGACGAGGTCCGAAAGATCGAAATGACCATCATTGGCTATCCATACGCTAGATGAATGGTGATTAAACATTTTATTAAATGAATTATCAATTTTTAAATATTAGAGATATTAGGCGCTATTCCCTATGAGAAATACGTTTTTAAGTGTACGTTATTAATAACAATAATAAATTCTCTGCACAGAAAAGAAAAACAAGACACGAGTTCAAGTAGATGTCGAAACATCCCTTGTTCTTCCACTGTGCCTTAGGAATGAATAATATATATATATATATATATATATATATATATATATATATATATATATATATTGATATATGTGCTAAATCTTACTAATAGTTTAATAGTAGTTGATATACATATACGAATACATATGCATTATTGTATATAGAGCATTTAAGACTATTTAAGTAGTTATTAATGGTGTATTGGAATAATTTCTTGAAAATGAACGTTCTGTGTGCTGGAGGCGATAACAGATTCCGATGTCTTACCGCAATATTGTGTACATTAAATCAAAATATGAGTTTTTCGAAATGGTAATTAAAATCAAATTCTATAATTTTTTATTACAAAAGTTGCTTAGACTGAGTTGCTAAAATTACCGTACCCATTAAAAATAACATTTTCCTTATAGAATAGCCTCGATTATGTTTTTTTTTTGCCATTTTAATGTACACAACATTTGTATATAAAAAAAATAATTCTGTAATTGAATGAATTTTTAAAAATTGATCAAAAAGATTTTTAATAATTCATTATTATAATTTTTATAATACGAACTATCAATAAATAGAAAGGTACCGCAAGCGCAATCTATTGCACACGAAACACACTGGTCATGGGAGGTCCGAAAGATCGAAATGGACATTACCAGTTATCCATACGAATGGTGGTTGAACATATTATTAATTGAATTATCAATCTTTAAATTTTAGAAATAATTGGGGCTATTCTATACGAGAAATGTAATGTTTAATGTTTATGTTAATTAATGAATTCACATTCTACGAATAAATATCTCCTACAAAAGTTGCTTAGACTGTGATGATAAAAATAACGTTTCGTTAAACTTAACATTTCCCTTAAAGAATGGCCCAGATTATGTTTTTTGCCATTTTAATGTACACAGAATTTGTATATAAAAAATATAATTATGTAAATGACTAAATTATTAAAAATTGATCATTAAGATTTTTAATAATAGAAAAAAGGATTTATTCACTTGGTCACGGTTATTTAAGTAAATTAAATAAAATGAATTTGAAAATAATCCCGAAACACATAACCTTATATTACGTAACTTTCATTTTAATTTTTATTATGTTTTTATTTTTGCATTAAATAATTTCGAATCAAAAATTATTGCATTATACAATATGTTATTGTTGTCCAACAGTAAATGTCTATTATTGGACATTTGTTAAAACTTATGTAACATAAGTCATTATGTCACAGTCGCTAAAGGGAACATAATTTATTAATTAATTCTTTTCAAATTCTTTTTATTTAATTAAGATTTTTGATATTTTTTATTATAATTATTATAATATGAACTATAAATAATTGGAAAGGTAACGCAAGCGCCATCTATTGCACATGGAACGCACTGGTCTAACGAGATGATTCGAAATATAGAAATGGCTATCACTAGTTATCGCCAGATGAATGGCGGTTGAACATTTTATTAAATTAATTACCAATGTTTAAATATTGGAAATACTATCATTTTGGCTATTTTAATGTAACGCACACAAAATTTGTATATAAAAATTAATTATGTATTTACATATAAATCTTTATTCAGGACTAATGCTTACAATATACATACAATACAATACAAAACTATTATAAAATATCATAAGTACATACCAGTCCCGAACTGGCTATCGACCAGAGGTCTTTCTGCCATGTCTTTACATATTTAAGGACAAAAGCACAAATATGTTACTAAAATTGGATGGAAGCTCTGGTCATAAAAAATATAAATGAAAAAAATAAAAGTTGTATATACTGAAAAATACACCTTTATATTTATACAATTAAAATTATTATAAATCGAATCAAAATAAGCATTTTGGGTTAACTCCAATTTCGATGTATTAGAGGCCAATTAAATTTAAATTTATAAGACAATGTCCTGAAATTATTAAACACAATATTTATATAACTAAATCTAAAAATATGAATAATATATTTTATATCTTAAAGCTGTTTTACGAACTCAAGAATTCTTATTTATGTACTACACTAACAAAAATTCTTCCAGAAATTCATAATATAATTTTATATAGAAAAAAATTATAAATTTATCTACGTGTAATACAGCGATTTTTATAATATATTCCTTGCGAGAAATATCACAAGAATTATAAATTATATTCAAAAGAATCTATAAAACAATTATATAAAATAGTCTCTGAGTCGAATTAAATATAGCATATAATGCATAATGCCACATTTATTCGTATTGGATTGTGAAAAAATCGGTCCGACGGAATATTAAAAAGCAACTCGCAAATATTCCTTGGTATCTAGCCTAGAAGACTACATTTCATATGCTGTCGTTTTCTGTCACCCACGTGTCTAGTCTTAACCTGCAAAATAGTGTCGGTTGTTGTACGTGTATTTCTAATTTTGTGCTTATAAATAATAAACAATATGGTTTTACATTCACTATTTGTTTCGTGTTATTTGAAGTAATAATCACTGATAAATTAGTGAAGAAAGGAAATCAAACAGTGTTTTATAAAAATGTTTTTACTTTCCGCGGGCCCCTGTCCAAGGGAAAGTATTGTGATTGTAAAAATGTTCGAAACGCCAATTATAACGGATATGTACGTTTTGAGGTCTCCTGACTACATTCCATCGAGTTTTGAAAAATGTCTGTGTGTTTCCGCGATAGCGCATAAACGGCTAAATGGATTGAACCTAAACGTCATATTCAAGCTTTTTGTAAGAATAGAAACATCTGAATAGCTCAAACTCATTAAGTGCAACTTTAATCTTAGCATTTTTTTTTGAGTTGGGTCCCAATTGTTACATAAATATTGATCGCATCGAAGAATATTTCAAATAAAAGTTGTATAAGTAAGATATTTGTTGGTGAGTACGTGAAGTTTCTTGATAAAATAAAGTTGTATATCTTGAAGAAGTTGGTATTTTATTTTATTAACTTTTTGTAGTATCATCTTCAATTTTTGAATATACTCTTAGCGAGTATTCATTTTTATATTAGGATAGAAAGATGTTTCAAATAAAAGATGCAGATGTTCAAAAATTAAATACTTTTTGTCATATAACTTTTTATTGCAAGACCTTTAGTTTTCATGTTACAAGCGGAAGAATTTCGTCTGCCTGATAAATTCCCTTGCAAATAAGCAATTATTTTTATGTGAAATACAACTTCAAAATGCTTTCATTTTTCAACTTAAATATACATCTTTCGCAAACTCTTCAAAAATGTCAAACAAAATAATAGACCATTAAATAATAAATATAAAAAATAAAAATAAATAGGCGGAAATACCATTGGTAGATAGCCAATTAACAGATATAAAATATACATTTCATTTTGTATTTTCTTTTTTTTTTAATATTTGTTTAGAATTTTTTGCTGTAAATATCTGTTAATAAAGATTATTATTAAAAATAAAATATTTCCCCACATTTTGTGGTCATTTAACCTTACAATAACCACAAAATATGGGGAAATATTTTATTTTTAATAATAATAATAATCTTTATTTAAAAAAAAACCTTCTTTCAAATAGTTGGCTTTAACTTTAAAAAACAACAATCTATTTTTTCATTTAATAATTCTCATTTTCTATTAAATCTTTCTTCAAAAATATATTTTACCGGGGAAAGTACCATGATGGACGCATCACCATTTTATTAATTGAATTCATTGTTACCGCTCCTACTGCAGCGGCAGTTGCTGACAGAAGTAAGTGGTTTTTATTCATAATTTAATAATAATAATAATAATAATTTGTGGACTTAAACGTCATTTGCATTAGACATTTCTATAATAATTCTTTGCTGTGTAATTCAAGAAAAATAATTTTATACCTAGAATTATAGCAAAACTTTTATATACAATTCCCACACAACTTTCTACGAGAATACTTGTGTGTGGCTTACAAGGCGATCTTTATAATATATTTCTAGCGAGAATTCTCGCGGGAAATATATTGAACGTGTTCAAATAATCCATAAATTAATTCTGTATGACAGTCAAGTTAAGCATAGCATACTATATACAATATCGCATCTGTTTATATTGGACTAAGTTAAAAAAATCCTTCAGCGGTTTATTAAAAAGCAGATTGTGTGTGTAAAACAGGCCTTAGAAACTACTGCATTTGTATATGTGGATGGAAGTATTTACAATATATTAAATGGCCTGATAAGATGTAATAATATTAAGGTAGAGTAGTTAATTGATTAATTTTGGACAAATTATCTAAAAAAAACTATTAGATTGCCGTTACTTCGTATACTGGAAATTCGTTTTATTCTCTGAATATTTTGAATAAAATCAACAGAAATTTCAGTCAATTATACATTTGTAAAATTTCTATGACACACAAGATAAATAATTTTGAAAATTCAACAATTTTATTATTTTTGCAGTATTTATCTTTTTTTATCATGAAAAAATAATAATATATATTCTCATTCTCAAATTTTGATGTATATTTCAAATATGTCAATTACTTAATTTATTACATTAATGATTTAAAATTGGTTTCTTCCATTATTGCCAAAATTGTATTTATTTAAATTAGATCATATGGAGTTATATGCAATACTACATTTTTTTATTATTTTTTTGCTAGAAATATTTAAATGAACCATTTAATGTTTATAGCACCTTTATCTGACTACTTGCATGGGCAATTCCCATCGAGATGTTTTAGCAAGTGAAAGAGATGAATAATGTATATATTGACGATAATGAATCAAATATTGCAATTTGAAATTTTGGTTTGACTACATTACATAGTATGATAAGAAGTTACAATGTTTGCTTGATGTTTGTCATAGGCTGTCGTTTAAAATTTGACAGATTAGAAAAAAGTTAGATTTTTTTAATAATTGCAAATTAAAAACTTATCGAACAAAAAAAAAGAAATAATTGGTGTAATCGTAAAAATGTAAAATCGGGATTTGGCTTATCAAATGATGAAAATGCGGTAAGGATTTGTTTAATTTTTTATTTATTTTTTTTAAACTGAAGTCAATTTCGGTTATTTTTGAAAAAAAAATTATGCTATTTCATTATTTCCTCAAAAATAAACGAAATTAAATTCAGTTTAATTAAAAAAAAAGATAAATATTTTTGTAAAAGGCAGAAAGACCCCAGGTCGATAGCCCGAACAGACTAATACAATATTTATTTTTGTTAAGTAAATATAAATGTGTGTATAAGCTTATGTAATGTTCGAATAAAGGTGTTTGTATATATATATATTTGAAGAAATAATGCTATTTTATTATTCCTTCAAAAATAACTGAAATTAACTTCAGTTTTAAAAAAAATATTATTTTATAAATTAAATCGAGTGGGTATTTAATTAATTTAAGAATTAAAACATTTTTTGAGTGGAATTAGAGCTTTGAAATGACATACCTACTAGTCTATATATATTGTAAATAACTTTATTCTATCTATTATATTTTTACAAACAACATTTTGACGTATATACTAAAATTAAGGTTTGTCTTTCTTGGGTTATTGACCAGAGATTTTTTCTCCCCGTGGGATACAGATTATTTCAAATTTTGAAGTTTCCATTCATTAATTAACAAAGAAATCTCTTTAGAGTACGCATAAATTAATTAGAAAATTATCGATTGTGTCACACGCGTTAAACACCACGTTGTTAAATTACGGATTTAAACTGAGTTTTGTTGATGAGTTATGTGAAGTTTTATATAAGATGAAGTGACTGAAAGGCGTCCGGCCGATAGCCAATTCCAACAAGAACATTTGTTAAAGGTTTAAATAAATTGTTAAAAAATTTTTTGTGAAACCACAGTTATAAGAAATAAAGATGTAAATATATATATATAAGATAAAGATTGTTTTCTCACTTCACTGTTATAAAAAGTGAACGAATATTTTAACTAACTAACTAAACATCTTTATTCAAATGTGTATATATATATATATATATACAATAATGTATAAAATTATAATTATATTCTGTAGATCGACCGGAGGTCTATTAGCCGGAATATTTTATTTATCTTAAAATTCGGATTTATACAATAAGTATATATTTTCGTCACTTGCATACAATTTTAAAGTTTAGGAAAAATGTTTTTCAAAACCAGCATTGTATTAAAAATGCTTTATGATTGATACAGTTAAGCAAAAAGACCGACGGCTGAAGACCAATTATCAAAATATTCTTTTTTATCAACCAACCATATTAAAGACATACTTCTGTCTATAATAAATGTACTGGTTGAACCCGCTTGTATAACTTAACACTAGATGTAAATTTTCGTTGTATTTTTATTTATTTTTTATTTCTAGTGTATTATCTTTTGTATTATTTTTAATAGTATTATTTTTTCTTATAATGTAATTAATTAGAACAATTTGAATATAACTTACTGTTTGTACCTGTAACTGGAATTTGTATTCTGTTGAGCAAAGGGAATTATTATTATCATACATTTTTTGAAAATTAATTCTTTTTATTTAATTTATTAAAAAATAATTACTTGGTCGCAATTATTTAAATAATAAATAAAATAAAATAAAAACTCTTTTTCACTTTAAATATAGTATACGTTTCGAAACAAATTTCAGAAGATAAATACCTTGCGTTAAATTTGGTTATTTCTTCAATTTTACTTAATTTTTATTCATGATAAAGATAATGACACAAAATCAACGACTCAATTTTTAGTTCACACCGAAAATTTCATTAAGTTATTATGTATTGAAAATGGCAATTATTATGAGATTTTAGCAATGTCGATAGCCCAGAAAAGACAAACACTTTCATTTTATTCTGTATACTTTATGTTAATATTATGTCTGAATAAATATATTTGTGTATATATATTACAGTAATAAAAACAAAATTAAATATTGATATAAACACTGTTTCTGATTTTCCACTGTTCATTGTATTCACCAATAATGAATTTCTACCCAAAATAATTTTATAGAAATTCAATACAACTATTTACTGATAAAATCATTTAATTTTCTTTAATTATTCAGACAGTTATTTTTTTAAACACACCGATAATGTTATATCAAAAAATAGTTTTATAATTGTAGAGATTAATTTAAAATTATCTGTGAGTTTAAAAAATTAACTGTTTCAATAATCAAAGAAAATTAAATGATTTTATTCAATTTATATTATATTTATTTAATGTATACGAAAAAAATTTAATTACTAGATTTTTTTCAATTTTTAGTTTTCTAAATTATGATAGGAGTTAATTAGATTTAAAAGAAGAAAAAATCAAGTTGTTCTAGATGAGTAATAGTTATAAATAACAGCATATAGGATGCGGCATGCAAATCGCGGAATTATTATAAAGCCCCGAAGTGGAATAAAAGGCGAACGGTTGAAACGCATACGCCACGCGGGACGGAGAGAAGAGAGAAGGAAAGAAGAAAGAACGAAAAAAAAAAGAGCCAGAGGAATATCTAACGCTATCATCCCCACCACTCGCGGACTTAAACCAATGACTCGAAACTTATGATATAAAAACAGTGATGCTCGTCCGTACGACACTAATTCAAACATCAATATATTACCCCTCCCCCTGGTCCCCACCAGAGTCCTTCTGATCTTCTGGCAGGTAAGAGATCCCCTCCAGGACCAGGTATCTCGAGTCGGAGGAGTTTCTATATTCATTCCTCGGCAGATCCTTCACGACACGAGGTGTTTCGCCTTCTTGCGTGCCGTGCGACCTGCGGTGTATTTTTTTGTTGTTTTCGTTCGATCGTTTCATTGACAGTTCGCATACGAATTTTCGCCCGCGCCGAAGAAGGACTGACTCCAGCGTTTTACTACTAACTAACCAGTGTGCGAGCGTTAAGTGCCAGAGCAAACATCACCCAATTTTTCCCCGGAGTGCGATTTCAAAATTAGCACCCAGTGAAAGTGTGTTTACCAATTTAATTCTCGTGCGGATTTTGTGATTTTATCAAAACTGGAGCGTTTCTGTTTGTACTGCTGGGGCATGTTGTCCGCTGTGCTAAATTAGTGCCCGCGCGAAGAGTGATTCGTCCCGGCTGAAACGCAATTTTGTTTTAGTTATTTTCCAAGAGGAAATTTTCTAAAATACTCTTTTAACGGTAAGTTATTTTTTTTATTTAAATCCGATTAGTGTTATTATTTCCTTCGTGGGAGAGCTCGACGCCCGATTAAGCGAGAAGAGATGCGGAGATGAGCGCGCGCTCCTCCGCCGCCGGCAACTTTCATCTCCAATAGCGCACACACACACGGTTTCACCAAATTAACATCACTTATGTTGTTATCCTTATTCGATTCCGACATTTTCCTTATTTTACATTCATTACATCAATTATGGAAAAATACTGCCGCGAAAACTTCTGGCTACAGTTTCTAACGTCACGTTGAAATCACCATGAAATTACTCTCAGAAAATTCAATTCACAGTAAATTCAATTCAATTTTGCAAAATAATGAACAAATTCATTTTTAGTACTACAATACGAATTACGATTATTTGAATATTAAAATTATCAATCTTATTTCAATTTAATGAAATAAATACAAACCTTCCCTAAAAACAATTTAAAATCTATTACTACAATCAAATGATTGGATCAAATTATAACAATATTTCCCACAAGAATTAGTGTGAAACTCAAAACCAACAAAAAATATTTTACAAGTTGTGCCTTATTTTCATTTGAAATGTCTCTATAATTTCAAATATCTAGTAATCATTACAAAATATACAGTGGTTAAACTAATTTTCAATCCAACAAAGTGCTGGATTTTATTCGAATCGTAAAATTAATCGCGGCACTGAACCTCGCGGAACACCCTTCTCGTTTTGCGGTTCTCTCGCCTATATTTTATTAAACGTTAAATGCTTTATGCGATTTAAGTGAAAGCATCATTATTTTATTATTCCTCTAAAAGAAAGTGAAAATTTGATAACAAGAAGTGTTTAATTTACAAAAACTATTTTACTTATCAAGTTGTTAGAAACAAAGTTACGTCGAGTAATTCTAATTATAGAATCTCTTTTCTATTATTAATTAAATGTTATTCGAAAACTGTTAGAAAATTAAAAATAAATCACAAGTGAATAAAACACACAATTTTTAAGAATAGATTTAAATAGCCACGACAAACTGAATAAAATCTTTTATTCTGTTTAAGAATATCCTCCATGCGATGAAACCATACATACAATTTTAAGCCGAAAAATGGTATTTTCTTTTAATTCTATGAAAATTTCTAACACATTCAATAATGTGTTAATTTGTAGTAATGTTTAACAAAAAATTGTTATTTTCGAAATATTTAAACAAATTAAGAATTTTTGCAACTCGCGCATTTGAAGAATACTCTTCTCTTTTTACAATGTCCTCGTCTGTATATCCAACAGACATAATATTTTTCATTGCGTAATTTTCAATCTAATAAAATGGATGACTTTTTAAATCGTTAATTTGATTCCAGCACTGAACCTTATAGAACACCCTTCTCGTGTTGCGATTCTCTCGCCTTTGCTATATTTCTATTAAACATTACACGCTTTATGAGTTTTAAGGTTTTAAGTGAGAGCTTCATTATTTTATTATTCTTCTAAGTGAAACTGATAATTCTGCTAAATGTTTAACAAAAATTGTTCAGAATTACAGAGTTGCGTTTTAAAACTTTCTAAATTATTTTGCTAGAATAAGCAAATAATTCGTGCCATTTGCTTTTCTGGAAATTCAATTCAACAATTAAATCGTAATTATTTCATCTGATTTCTAATTATTTTTATTTAAACGAAGTCGATATTCTAAACATTTCAATTCAATTTTTCATTCAGGAAAATAATTGAATTTCAATTTTGTTTTAATTTTCTTAACAGTATTTTCTAAAAACTGATTTTTTTTTAAATTATTCGATTTTCAATTGTACCTTGATTTTATAAACAGATTGTTCTAAAAATGTAATTCAATATTGAAATCGAAATGGTTTCTTCTAATTTCAGATGTTCTTTCTATTAAAATAATCAAGTCGATAATCCAAACACTTTTTGGAACCTTGTGGAATACCCTTCTCGAAATTCTACTCTGATTTCTTTAAATTTTCAATTTAGTTTTAACTATATATTGAAATCCACATAATATATATATATAAACTTTTTTATTCATACAATAAGACAACAAAATTTACAAAATATATTTTAGCAAAAGTAGTCTGTCATGGAATCCACATAATATTATTTGGAATAATTAAATGCAATTATTTGTAAGGAGAGATTTTTGTAAGAAAAATTAATCCAACTTTAGAATTGTAATAATGTCTTCAAACCTCTAATATTTTTTATACAAAAAAACAAGTCAGTTGCTCAAATTTATTTGAATCGTTAAATTAATTCCAACACCGATCTTTGCCGTACACTCTTCTCGAAAATTTGGTCTCTTCTTCATATACTCGATGTTAATTTTAATTGCAAATTATCGAAAAATCAATGGGATTATTTTTAATTATCCTGAAATTCAATTATTTCTCAGATAATGGAAGTAAAGTTTCTTAATTTTACAAATGCTCTGCTCTAAAAATTTAATTCAACAATGAAATCGTAATGATGTCTTTACATCTTTAATAGTATCATAAACACGCTGTTTTTTTTATTCAACATTGAAATCTTAAAATAAATATGATAATAAGAAATATTTTTTAATTGAAAAATACAAGTCGATATTCCAGCAATAAACCCTGTGGAATACCCTTTTCGAAATTTCAATCTCTGATATTCTTCACATATTTTTAATTCCATATTGAAATGAACGTGATTTTATTTTTTGTACCGTGAAATTGAATTAATTAAGAAAATTTAAGTAAGTGTTTTACTGTTATTAACACTTTGTTGTAAAAAATAATTCAACAATGAAATTGTAATGATTTATTCGAATTTTTAATAGTCTCGTAAACACACTGTTATAAAAAATAATTCAACATTGAAATACAAACGATTTCTTAGAATTTACAATTATTTCTATTAAAAAAATATAAGTCGATATTCCAGCACTAAACCTTGTGGAATACCCTTTTCGAAATTTCACTCTCTGATATTATTCATAAATATTAAATTGCATATTGAAATCAACTTGATTTTTTTATCGTGAAATTAAATTATCTGTAATAAAAATAAAGTAAGGTGTCTTAATTCTATATAAACACTTTGTTGTAAAAAAATAATTCATCAACGAAATGGTAGTGATTTCTTCGCATTTTTAATAGTCTCACAAACACGCTGTTCTAAAAAAATAATAAAATAATTCAACATTGATATAGTAACGATTTCTTCCAACTTCGAATTATTCGAATTATTTTTTATTTAAAAATACAAGTCGGCATTCCTACACAATACCTTATCGAAATTTCACTTCCAGCACTAAACCTTGTGGAATACCTTTTTCGAATTTTCACTCTCTGATATTCTTCACATATTTTAATTGCATATTGAAATCAAAATGATTTTATTTTTTATCGTGAAATTTAATTATCTGTAAGAAAAATTAAGTAATTTTTCTTTCACTTATAAACACTCTATTCAGAAATGAACTATGAAATCGTAACGATTACAACTAACGGTAGAAAGGAAAAGATTTTATAAAATGATTTCTTAGAATTTCGAATCACATATATTTAGAAAAAAACGTTTTCCACACATTTATTTGAATTGATAAATTGTCCCCAGGACGGAACCTTGTGGAAAATTTCTCTTAAAATTCAACTCTCTGTTATTCTTCAAATATTCGAAATTCTCTGATGTTCTTCATATATTGGATGTTATTTTTATCTACATATTGAAATCATCATGATTTTATTCATTATCGTAAATTTGAATTATCCCTAAAAATATCGAAGCAAGAAATCTCTGTTCCTTATTTTACTTGTTATATTATCTGCGAGGAATTGAAGAAAGGAATCTCGAATTATATGTGCTAGTTGTGGAGAATTTTCTTCATTTTAAGAAAAATCCTATCATTTTTCCATTTTATTGATTTTGTAGAAAATATATTCTAGAATCGAAATTTCCTTCTTCAACAGTATAGAAGTTAAATAAATAGAATCATTACTAAATATATTTTAGAATTAACATTTTTCTCTTCAGTCGTATGGAAGTTTATTGAAATTTAATTAAAACGTTTATTAAATTTGAAAACTATTATTATTATTTGAATTTCAATTATGTCTCAATTTTATAAACACGCTTCTCTAAAAATTAAAGAAGAAACCGTTGCGATTTCAATGTTAAATGAAATGACTATCGACCAGAGGTCTTTCCGTCTTTCGACATATTTTCATAGTCTTGCTTTAGATTATTTAGATTAGTGATTATATATCACTACAATCCTTATCTTCTTCTCTTTAAATCAATTTTGACGATATTCAGCTTTATGTTATCTTTCGTATTTCATGTATTGCTGTTTCTAATGTTACATTGAAATCATCATGATGTATGTGTAGACTTTCTGTTCTTTGAATTTACAGTTGAATTCATATTTCCTGCAATGATCGCAACGATGCGTTGCGTTTCTAATTGTTTCTATCGTATACTTGAAATTAGTGATCTTATTCATGAAACATATTTAAATTAAGCATTTTATTTTTGATTTTGTTACCTTTCTTCGCGAATTTAATAATTTTACAAATAAGGAAAAAAGGGGTGAACTCGCCGGGATACCCTGCGTACTATTTTTAGTTTATTGTAAATTGTGTCTTTATATTTTTTTAATTGAAATGCGTATAGATTTGTATTACTTATCAATTATATAGATAATATAATATAAATCTATACTTATTTCAATTAAGAAATACGAAGACACAATTTATAATAAACTAAGAGACTATGCAGGAGAAAAAACTACAACTAAATCAATAACCTATTTTCTGCAATAGTAACTTTATAAGGACTTTTTTAAAATACCGTTTCTTATTTACAACTATTAATTCAATACAATTGTTTCTCTACACTTGTTAGCGTTTTTCTCAATTCATTAAATTTTCTCTTACTTCAATTAAAGGAATTCATAATTTTTGGATAGAATAAATTAAATTCTTCGTCATGTGTTAAAACACTAGGAACCACTGATTTTTAATGTTTAAATATGCTTGATTCCAATAATTCCAAGTGATTTCTGGATTATTCCATCTGCCAATAATATTATTTGCACTTGAATTCACTATTATTTTTATTTAGTTTTATTATTTACATTATGGAGTTTTTTTAATCGCAATTGAGTCCTTTCGCAATTATTACTATTACAAAATCCTTGTTGGCAAATTTATAACGTAATTACAGTTTTCTAAATAAAAGATTGCATGACATTAATTAATTTGCCAAATGGCAATCGAGCAGGGATCATACTACTTAGAGAGTCTGTAATAAATTCAAATCATCGAATCCTGTATTTCAAGAGAAAAAAATCGTCATGTTTCAAAATTCTTCTTGCGTTTAACATTTTTTTTTAATTTAATTCAATACAATAAACCTAAATACATACACTCGCACCCTTCGTTTATGTAAGTATATAAGGGACTTACGTAAATGAGGGGTGCGAGTATTTACCAAGGCGGAGCAAGCGAGGAACGAGCGGCCAATATGAAGCGACCTTAAAATCGATTATCCACCCCAGGCATTTCACGTTATTATTTTCAGTAGAGCGAGCAATCCAATGAGGGTGAGTTCTCTGAGAGCCCCTATGGCGTTGCGTAATTTTCAGCCCAATCAACTCGAGGATTTATTGAATAAATTGATTCCTGAATCTTGTGGAATATTCTCTTGATTCGCAATTCTCTCGCCACTATATTTAACAAAAAATCACGCTCCTTTTAACTTGATACGACTGAAAAATTACGCAATACATTTTCAGTCGTAATAAATGGAATGTGCATTTATTAAATTTATTCATGAACCTTGTGGAATACCCTTTTTATTAGCAATTCTCTTGCCTCTGTATTCAATAAAAAAAAACAATCTTCTTTAAACTTGATACGACTGAAAATTTATTGAATACATTTTCAGTCGTAACAAATGGGGTGTTTATTTATTAAATTAATTCATAAATCTTGTGGAACACCCTTCTTTCTTGGTAATTCTTTTGCCCCTATATTTAGCAAAAAATACGCTCCTTTAAACTTGATACGACTGAAAATTTACGCAATATATTTTCAGTCGTAACAAATGGTGTGTTCATTTATTAAATTCATTCTTGAACCTTGTGGAATACCCTTCTATATTGGCAATTTTCTTGCCTCTATATTCAATAAAAAAATAAACAATCTTCTTTAGACATGATACGACTGAAAATGTACGCAATATATTTTCAATCAGTGAAGAATTCACTAATTAAATCAATTCCGAACGTCACAATTTTCTTAACTCTTCATTCAACAAAACTTAAACAATACTTATTTTTACATTGCGTAAATTTCAGTACAATCAAATTGGGGATTCATTTATTAAGGTCGTTTACTGAACATTGCGGAACACCGTAATCTACAATTCTTTTATAAAACAACAAAAAACAAATATGAAATTTACATTTGAAGTTGTATCAAGTGAATAGAATTAATTTATTAAACTAATTCCTAAACCTTGAGGAACACCCTTCTCTATTCGCAATTTTCTTATCCCTATATACATTAAAGATTAAACAATACTTAGTTTTACATAGCGTAAATTCTAGCCCAATCAAATAGAGGATTCAATTACTAGCATCTGATTACTGAACCTTGCGGAATACCGTTATCTATAATTTCTCGCACTTTTATACAACAACAAAAAACAAATACCAGATTTAAATTGCGTACATTTTCAGTCATTTATTAAATTCGTTTCTGAGCCTTGTGGAACTATAACCTCTATCTATAAATCATCTCGCCCCTATAGACAAAAAAACAATAATTATTTTTCATAGCGTAATTTTCAATTTAATCAATTGAAGGATTTATTTTCAATCGTAAAATTTATTCCAGCACTGAAAATTGTGAAACGAGGAGTAATGATTCCTTTAAGAAATGCAAAACAGTTAAAATTTCTACTAAAAAAAAAACACGAAAAATAAATTCAGAAAAATTATTGTTCGTAGTGCGGTTATTTCTTCTTTAAGTATTATATTTTATTTAAGTATTTTAAGTATTTTTTAAGTAGTATGTCATGGGCTATCGACCATAGGTCTTTTTGTCTCCATTTCATTATTGTTTTAATAATTTATAATTTTTTATGGCAGGCTAAAATCCCACAAAATGCATAAATCATTCAAATAATACGGAAATTCATATTTTTGTGTATAAATGAATGTTTCTTTTAGTGTAGCCATATATTTAATAATTTTACGATAAAATCGCACGATTTATTACTTCGAGATTTTCATTTAATCAGATATTTCGCCAAGTTACACATTATACGAATTTTCTAACTGGTAAACCTCGAAACGCTACGGGTGGCGCCATCTGTGATCAGTACTGCGAACCACGCGCGTGTACGCGTGGATATCACGAATGAAACGCGCTGTTTTCTATAAATGCAATACATTTTAATCTTAATAAATTCTTAATTATGTCGGTGGTTAATTTATGGTAATTCATTGTAATAAATGAAAATTAATTATTGCGTTTTTACCATTATTTAATGATAAAACCACAGAAAATAAATTTCATTGATTTAAATGGCAGTTGAAATTATGGTTTCGATAATCATTTATTGATTTTATTTTCGTAAATCACTGTATAATTATAAAATTACTATAAATGGAATAAAAAGGAATTGTAAAATAATTAATAAAGCATAAATACTTATTTTCTCTCTTTTTACTACTTATAGATTACTAGATTGCTTTAATGTTGTAGTTTCTTTTTATTTCATTAAATAACACGATTTTATTACACCCACAAGGGTAAACATTTAAAACTGAATAGATTAATTTTTACGATGCCATCCTCTTTGAAATGTTACACGTTTACAAGTTTGCAAGATCGACATTCGACTCTCCTCCTTCATTTCTGCTTTTTTATTATAATTTTAATAAACACCCGGGGTTTAAACACTCGTATAAAACGTAATTAATCTCATCAAGGATTATTTATCGTTATCGGAGCGTCGTCGTTGGCGGCAATTAAAGGCCCCGGCGTTCATGCAAGGATATAACCGTTCCCGAGTGCTCTCGTCGTCCGCTTCGGAATTTTCAATTATCCAGACGCAATTAGCCGGATTTACTTTCAAACGGTTACATCTCTTTAATTAGAATGAGATATGTGTATTATCGGGCCGTTAATGCGCGCCGATTTATCGCGATTGTGTAATTGTTGGTTTAAATGTTAGGACGGGCGAGAAATTATTTATGTTAATAAGGAAATGCGAATACAGTTTTTTTAATATTAATTTCGATTTCAAGCAGTGAGGATTAAAATTAATTATTATTAAAGTTGATTTGATTAAAATTTCATTTACAACAATCAAAATTTACATACAGTGAGGATTAAAACAAATTATTATTAAAGATAATTTGATTAAAATTACATTAACATTTACATGTTTCACGAAATATATATCTATATATATATATATATATATTCTTTAATCAATGATTTAGAAACTAAATAAGATAGCACTTTGGTTCTGTAAAATAGTCTATGGAAAATAAATAAATAAATAGTTCATTTAATAAAATCCTTATTTTGTTTCTTGTCACAATCATGTTGATTGTTTCCACAATCAATACAACTATATAGAGGAGTATTTATTCACTTAGTCACAATTATATATACAAACTTCTTTATTCACACAACATTACATACGCTTATATATACATTTTTATTTACTTTAACAAGAATAAATATTGTGTTAGTCTGTTCGGGCTATCGACCTGGGGTCTTTCTGCCTGGTCACATTTATTTAAATAAATTTAATAAAAATAATTTGAAAATTATTAATAATTTATTTCCACTTTAGCTACTGACACCTTTTTGACTTACGTTACGTAAGTACTTTAAGACAAATATCTCCATTAAAACAATTACATAATAGACACTTGCTGTTGCATAACAAAAACATTTTGTATAATGCAACAATTTTTGATTCGGGAATATTTAATGCAAATAAAAAAACATTTGATAGACTTATACGCCATCTAATACATCGATATATTCAGCATGGATTCAAGTAATAAATAAAAAATATTATTAAACTGTGATAAACTAAACACAGTGCTATGTTCAATTAAATAAAATCCTCACTCTGTAAAAATAAAACAATTAATCAAAAATATTTGTTGGATTTATATGGATGTGAAAATCAATCTTGATTATCATTTCTCGCTAATCAATTACATAAACGGATTCAGAAGTGAAGAAAAAATGCGATTTAATTGATTCGGGGAAAACAAATCGAGCACTCCGGATTGATGGAATGTTTAGTGGAAGTCGATTAAAAAGGTTATATTGTATTGCTCGGAAAATGAAACCGCACTTATAATTCAATTCGCTGAATTGAATCCTGCACAGGAATTACCCGCGATTTAATTTGTTGGGAAAATATTTAACAGGGGTTCCCAAATTCTACTTGCAATTACGGATTTTTTGAAATAAAATCGCGAAATCCTATATGAATATATTTTTTTAATAAACATTATTTAACCAAGATGCAATAAAATTATTCTTACATATATGGTCATATTTATTGTGATATTTACAATTACATTAAGTTTATAAAACATTATATTTTTGTAAAATTGGTCCTTACTGGTAATAATAGAGGAGTAAAGATATAATTTTATGCGACGCAATATATTATAATGTTAATAACAAAGATAAATATAAAACAACGCAACGCAACATATACTCCCCTTAATATGAACGTTCAACAACTATCAGCCTCATCAATCAGTTTAGAGAAATTGCTAAGATTTTGATTATAAATAATAATGTAAACGTTTAATTTAAAAATTCACTTACGGAATAGTCCTAATATTACAGATTTTTTTACGACGGTCGTCGCATTCCATAGCTCTCTGCAATTCTCAAACGGAGCGAATATGAAATTTGTGTCAAAACGCAATCAATATAATTACATTTTTTTTTAAATATAAATTTATAATGTATTCAATTGTATAAATCACGGATAAATAAAGAAGGCGTTAAGTTGTTTAATATACATAACATCCAAAGTAGAGAAAGGAGTACAATTTATTTATCATTATATATACATAACAGCCCCGTGAACGGGCGAAATAACGGCCCCCTTCACATAAACAAAGCGTCCCGCCGAAAAGCCACCAATAAAACCACCAAAATTACGGTTTTTCCTCGTCCTCCTTTTCTTTTCTAATACATTTTTTCTTCCTTTCAAATAAAACACCCATATTTTCCACGGAATCGTCCCAAATGGAGATATAAGGCTTATTTACGGCCCCATTTCTCATGCGCGGAAACGGGAAACGTTGAAGCGGCCCACGCCGGGCCTCCCCGGTAATTGAAATCGAATGGGGACGTCTAGTGGCAATTTGTCTTTGAGTTTATTGCTGTTATGAAACTTATATTAGCATCTTTAATCAAGCGAGGACGACGGCGAGGAATAAGGGGGATTCAATTCCGGAGAGTGTTATCGCGTTATAATTGACCAGCTCGTTCTTCTTTTGGTGGGATGAAGGATGAAGAATAGATTTTACTAAAAAAAAAGCCCACGTAGAAAAATTAATATTAAAAAAATGTTGCTTTAATTCAATTCAAAATTAATTGCTATCAAATTTATACAATATTAATCAATGACTTAGAACAAGGAAAAAAAATCAGCAGAAGCTAAAATAATAAATATTTTTTCATGAAAAGAAATAACATATACTAATCTTCTTCAAACATGATTGAATTTGTTGTTGCGAAATAACAAATACTAATCTTCGTCATTGATTGGATTTTTGATGTTGCGATTTTTGGTTTCCATCCATTTTGATTATGAATGTTTTTCTTTAATTTACCATTTTTTTAAATTTTTTTTACATAAATGGTAAATTAAAGAAAAACATTCGTAATCAAAATGGATGGAGTACCGTCTGAAACGTCTGAAAAGTTCCATTCTCGTGATGTTTCCATTCAATCTATCGACCAGAAAGCCATATCTTATAAATCTTCTACATGTGAATTATTGAGAATGTTATTAATTGTACTGTTTTCCTTTCTCGTGCTTTATTATTTGTACTAGTAAGAAGTTCTTATCATCAGTAGTTATGAAATTTAACTTCTGTTTTTTTTATATAATACATTAGGGTTCTATTTAAACAATCTTGAATGATTTTATTTTATTTAAAAATGCATCATATACAGTGTGATCAACAATGATTGCAGACAAGTTACATTTTATTCTGAAAAAATCTCGGAAATTCCTGCCAAGGAAAAATGAATATAATTGACAATATCAGTGTCGTGTATTTTATCATTACGTTTTTAAAAATCGAATGCATATCCTAAACGAACTTAAAGCAGCAATTGAAAAGAAAATAATTAACATAAGTTTGGAGCTGCTTCAACGTATATTTGAAAATAAAACGTCGAGTTAATTTTTGCCTAAAAAATAAAAAAGTTTGCTACGCCAATGGCATTCTGGGGGATTTTCTTCTTATGTTATCAGCTATGGAATTCTAAATGAAACGATATTGCAACAGAGAATCGGAGTTCTCTCTCTATCAACCGCTGTTTGGAGTGGCTCTATCTTCGTTTTAATTCGATATCGAAGTGATCGACTAAACTAGAAGCCGGCCTCAGTTATAACAACGTGTATATTTGGTTGCCTGCCTTTAAATGTGCAATCATTGTTGATCACTCTGTAGTTGTATTAGAAACAACATTTCGAAAGTGATATATTTAATTTAAATTTCGATAGCTATTTTCTGAGGTCTAACAATGTGCAAATGATTATATTTATACGTATTATAAAATTATATAATGTAATACTCAATTACATTATATAATAATATAATTTTCAATATTTAATTTAAATCAAATTTAATGGATAAATGTTTCAACTTAAGGTTGAATAAATTTAAAAAAAATCGCCTTTCGCAATGATGACAATTAATTAACATAAAATCATCTAAACCACTCCGACTCTTGCTATTTTTCCACATCTTCTTTTTTTATGTTTCATTTTGACAATGGTATAGCGGTCGACCTTTCCTTGCGTCTTCTTCTTCTTCCTTTTTTCGCTTTTGATAAATGCAGGTGTATCTGTCCGGGGCGAGCACGGAGCGTATCCGTCTTGTTAATTTAGGGCCCCGCATAAAAATTCTTCCCGACCTCGGAATCCCGGCCCGGGCGAGAGATGGTTTTTCTATGTAGGAATTTGGATTATTTGTAACGCGGCGTGTCAGAGATGTTTTCGGGCCAAATATTGAAATCGACAAACAAAACAACAAGAAAGAGAACAAGAAAATAAAAAGGGGATTTATCTGAATCGATATATTAAAAAAAATCGATTTGGGAAATGAATAATAATTTAATGTAAAGTCCTTAAAAATGGCATTTCGAGTCATTATTATTTATAGTCCCCTACACCACCATTATGGTAGATGGGGATTTTAGATTATATATATATATATATATATTATTTATAGTCTTTGAAATAACAATTTTGAGAGATCATATTAAAATAATCCAAAAAAAGATAAAAATTATAAGTTGGAAGATTAAAAAGTTGATGTGAAAAAAAAATTAAAAAGAAGAAAGCGTTTATTAAAAATAAATAATTAGACCTTTGAAAATTAACGAATTGAAGGAGAGAAGAAAAATCGAAACGAAGAAAGGATTTAGTCAAAATGAAAAAATCGAAGTTTAAAGATTAAAAATGGTCTGGGTGCTGAAGAAAACCGATTATATTCAGTTTTCTTCGATAGACTTTCAGCAGATTATCACCAGTATCGAGCTGTAAGTCATAAGTGAAAAAAAAAGATTAATTAATGGATATCCCCCACACATCAACTATTAATCAAATTCTGTTATGAATCCATAGATCCCAAACGCGAGGCTGCTTCTTACAAAAAAGAAAATAAAAAAATCAACATGCAACACAATCGCAACAAAATCCGTCGGCTAGTAGAGCCTCAATGTGTGCGTCAATACAATTTTATCGAAAGTATTTTTTGAATGGGGCGGTGACTGCGCGGTTATTCCGACAATACCCGTTTCGGCCGGGCGTGATCCGTAATGTTATTTGTTGTTGCGCTTTTGTGGCCGTTTTACAGCGTGAGACGTTTCGAGGATTAACGTGAAAAATCGCGTTTTAATCGGGGCCCCGAGATATTTCTGCCCCATCATCGCTGCTGCTGAATCACGGGGCCCCCATTTAAGGAATGGTAGACGTTGCGAAAAATCGCCGGTGTTTGTAAGTAAAATTGCGTGCGTGAAATTGATGTTTGCAAATTGGCCGGGACCTACAAATTGAGCGGAGAAAGAGAGAGAATGGGAGTGAAATTGAAAGGAATAGGATTGAAGAAGGGGGAACTGTTTGGAAACTGTATCGTGGTTTACGCTTCTATAGGAAATCAAAATTCGTATGTTGCCTGGATGCTGAAGAAAACCGATTATAATCAGTTTTCTTCAGAAGACTGTTTAATTAACCGAAACAGACGCAATATATTATAATGTTAATAACAAAGATAAATATAAAACAACGCAACGCAACATATACTCCCCTTAATATTAACTTTCAACAATTATAATCAGTTTTCTTCAGAACCGAAACAGACAACATATGAATTTTGATTTCCTAGATAAGGGGAATACTATTAAATTCAACTAAAATATCAAAAAGAATAAAATTCTTTTGAATAAAACATTTATTTACTTTGTATAACTTTGAAATTTACCAAATTATGGCAAATACGCACTCTTAGGGTCATCTTTTTCCACAATAATCCTTCGCTGTTTAAAACAGGGGAAATATATTTGTATATCTAGAATTATATCGAAACTTTTATGTACAATTCTCGCACAACTTTCTTGTGTGTTCCGCTTATCCACCATTTGTAAAATCCATAGTGCCTTATGTGTTTGTTTTCTTTTAAGGGAAGTTTGAATTACTTTTGGTTTAATTTTTTTTTATAAAATGTTCAGCCACAATTCATCTAGCGTATGGATAAGTAGTGATGGCCATTTCTGTTTTTCAAACCTCATCAGACTAGTGTGTTTCATGTGCAATGCCTTGATAAAGGATATTAATCATAATAAATGGAAGCGCCATCTTTAGCCTAATTTTCATGTTATTAAATGAATTTTGTTTCCTGTTCTCATAACAGGACAAGTTCTCGCATTCCTTTAGTGGAAGAAAGAATGATTCTCAATCGTCTACCTTGTAGACTCAAATCGTTGACGATGCCACATGAAATTAGGCAAAAGATGGCACTTGCGTTGTCTTTCATTTATAAATTATTCAACCACCATCATCTGGATTTTTTTTTATTAAAACAATATATTCCGAATTCATTTTCCAAGTGAGTAAATAGAAAATGATTTATTTTTTACGTGCAATTTTCAGAAAATTTCGAGAAACTTAAACTAAAAGCAAACTAAACAAATTGTAATAAAAGTCGCGAGTAACATGAAATTTAATTACCGCAGCAATCCGCAACGTCACTGCGCAATCCCCCGGGCGATATTCATACGCGTTGCGGCGCATCGCCGCAACAATACCCGACGAGCGCATTCCGGTGTCCGCGGTTTCCGCGCGTAAAAACGGGGTAACGACGGTTTTTGTTGCGGCGTCACGAGGAGGATCAAGCACATGCTCGTCCGATCTATTATTTAGCGCGCCCCATTGTGCCCCGAGTGTCGATGCGCCCGAACCGGCAATTTAGACCGAGAGTGATTTATCGAGATGGGCTCATTGTTCGACGGATGACTTTCCTGGCGGGTCTAAATGAGGAGGCGAAAAAGAAATGTGCATTAAAAAAATACGAGTAACTACACATGTCACGTTATTGACATTTCCGCGTGCTGCGCCGCAACAATAAAGAAAAATTCACGGCGCGTCTTTATTGGCGAATTGTTGGGAGGTTTCCTTATAGATCGGTTTCGTGTGTAATATATCTTCGGAGGATTCGTTGTGCAATTGTTGAATAAATGAATAAATAATCGCTTGGTATTTAGATATTTGGAATATATTTCAGAATATCGAGAATCATAAAATATTTCAAAATTTTTTCCACCACAGAAGCATCACTTCCTAACATAACGTATCCAACTATTTCTTCTGGGGGACATAAACACACTAATTTTTCAATAAATTTTAACTATCGATTGTTTTCTGCTGAATTAAGAAAAAACATTCCGCATAAAACAATCAATAGTTAAAATTCATATCAAAATTGTGTTTACGTCCCCCAGAAGAAACAGTTGGATACGTAATGTTAGGAAGTGATGCTTCTGTGCTGGAAAATTTTTTGAAATATTTTATGATTCTCGATATTCCGAAATATATTCCAAATATCTAAATATCAAACGATTATTTTAATAATAGCTGGATATGATGTATATTGAATAAATAATTATTTTTTATTAAATTAATTCAACTCTAGCAATAAAATTAAAAAGAGTTAATGAAAAATATCATATTAATAGGCAGAAAGTTATCGATCTTTCTGCCTATTAATATAATATTTTTCATTTTTCGAAAGCGATTTTCTAAGGACAACGTATAATAAATATAAGAATTATATTGTTAATTTTTGTATATAAATTGTCTGCAGAAATAAAGATGTTATATATATTATATTAATTTCAATAACTTTAAATTTCTTGACTGATTTCAAGTTTAGCAATTTATTTTTTCCGCTATAAAATTCCTCGTCGCTTTAATTATCCATTCTTATTATTCCCGCTTAGAACTCTCGCGATGTAACTTCTTCAACATTGAATTACCGAGTTGTTTATTGTCGTTATTATTATTATTACTATCATGAAAGGTTGTAGTTGTCCCGATGCCGGCGAACGTAAATTTCCATATCGGCCGACCAATTCCGGAATCGGTGGCGCGCGCGCGCGCCCGTGCATCTTTTCTCCGGCATCCGAATAACTCATGTCCTTTTATAAAAGGCGCGCGACATGCGACATGGGACATCCCAGCTTTCTATTCAATTACCCACAATCTGTCATTCAGCGGCCGAGCGTACATCACGGGAAACGCCAAACAGTCACGAAAAGAAGAGGAATAAGAAATTGTAGCGAACACCCAGGGAAAATATTGAAATATAAGGTTTCTTCGTTTGATGAACCAATGACTGCACGTTTTGTAGGTATTATTTTTGATAATCACAATTTGATTTCACAAACTTGCTTTCAGTTCAAATCTGTTCGTTACATGAACTAATGTATTATTTAATATTTATAAAAGTTACTGGTTGATAGGCTTTGCTACCTGTATCCAACCAAGAAAATCCATTACTTCCTATACTTTCTGCACTAACATCAATTTAAATCATGCGGGTGATTTCAAAAACTTACATTAAGTACAATTTAGTGCAAAGAAAACCTAATATAATGCGCGCATCTCGTTTCGGAAGCTCTCTTTAAGTAATGAACTTCAGAGTTCCAGCTTAAATGAAATAATTCATCGCTAGAATGATTCATTGAAATGATTTAATTTTTTGTTATATTCACAAGCTCCTTGAAATTGTGATGGTTGCATGGTTTCAAAAAATATTGCGTGAAAACACCATTGCATGGCATCAAAACCGTCCCCAGTGCAGAACTGTACTTTGTTCAGACACCTATTCGGTTATTTGCTAACCGTTGAAAAAATCAGAGGAAGTCAGTAATTAATTATGTCATTGTTTGTGAGGTGTCAACAGATTAACAAAAATGAATTTCCGAATATGTTGAAAAACTACACAAGACGAACTCCCTCAAGTTCCTTTGGTTTCAACTCATAAATCTCCGATTCAAAAATACAAAACTAGCTCTGATAAAATGCAAAATAAATTGCAATCCCAAGTTTAATACAATTATGAAAGCCTAAAATAGAAATTATTTTCGTAGGATTAATTATTATAGTGATCGATAAGGTCTGTTACTTAACTATAAATTGGTTTGAGTTCACGTGAAGTATTTTATATCAATAAATTAAAACTTGGTTTATTGATCTGTTTTTGTTTTTAGGGGGACCAGAGCGAAAGTAAGGGTTAGTTATCCCAATATCGATAAGGTTGATCTGTTACTTAGAATTAAATAAACTAGTACATTTTTTTTACACTTTCTACATTAACAGCATAAGAAATATCCGGTTCTAAGGATCATTAATGATAGTACTGTAACCGTACAGAGGGTGTCACAAACTTACACTCAGTTTAATTCATCATGTGTGTGACATGAAATGATACTTTTTTTAACTTTTTTTCTGCACTAACAGTAATATAACTCTAACGGGTGGCGTCACAATCATGCACCCAGTTCAACTTAGTGCAGAACAAATCTAATATAATGCGCGCATCTCGTGTCGGAAGAGAGAAAAGAAATTTCATTCACGCGTGTTCCCGCTATGTCGTAAAGTGCGCCGTTTTATAAGCGACGCTGACAGCTATTATCCGAATAAACAACAATTAGAAACGAGCCGGCCGGTCCTCCTTTTCTTTTTCAATTAGGACCTCTGGACAGTATTTCACTGGAAACATCCAAATATTAGTGCCGGCCATCGGCATAATGAAGTAAATATTTGAGTTTCACAATTAACGGACGTCGAATAATGTCTAATTAGGTGAACAAAGTTTCATTTCTATGTTAATAACGCAATAATTCAGTCTCTTGTTTAATTTTAAATGATTAGAAAGTGTTCTTTTTGTTTCTTCTTTATTTATTTTTTTTTTTTTTTTTCATTCTCATCTTCGATTCTCTAGGCCCGTATTCCTGAAATTACGTACGTTTCGTCCTTATGAAATCTGTCATTTAGATAGGAATTTACATGTGAATTTTATAGTTGCGTACGACCGAAACATTCGATCAATTTCAGATATAAGGCCCCAGGTATACCACGAGGTTCTTTTTGAATTCATATTTATTAATAATCACTCAAAAAATGTATTTATATTCTTAAAACAACAAAACAAAATAATTGTGTTGAATATTATACAAATAATATAGGATTACACGTCGTTGTTTGCACAGGCAGGGTTCCAATAATAAAAAAAGAAAAATTTTTACAAATTTTCTAAAAACATTTCTATCATAATTGTTTTAGTTATTATTTAGTTGGAATTCATATTACATTAAATTCATTATTGCAACAATGACATTATAAACATTTGAATAATTAATAAATTTAATAAATCACGCGAATTGTTTAATTTTTAAATAAAATCGTTAACAATTTGCACTTTGCACATGGATCACACTGGTCTGAGCGGTTCCAACAGATCGAAATAGCTATCAGCAGTTACTAAAGCGCTAAACGAATGTTAGTTGAACTAAGTTAATTTTTAATGTGCATTTGTTTAAAATACTCACGTAACGTAAGTCAAAATGTCACAGAGCTAAATGTGGAAATATATATAATCATTTATATCTCATGTTTTACCCTTTCGGACGTTGAGATTTAAATGTGGAAATAATTCATTAATTATTTTCAAATCACTTTCATTTAATTAATTTCAATACTGTTAGTAATTATAATAAATTAAAGACGACGCAAGCGCCACCTTTTGCCTAATTTCAAGTGGCATCAATTCATTAAATCTGTTAATAATTGATTTATTATTTAATAATAGATAATGCTTGCGTTATCCCCCAATTATTATGATTTATTATTTGTTTTAAAACAATTTCTATGCAAGATTAATTTAAATAATATTAGTTTAAATATCCACGCACTCCCACACTATTTAACTTGTATTTCAACGATTGTTCATGAAACAATTGTTTAATTGAGTAGTCGGCTACAAAAAAATCTCCAGCCGAGCAACGATTAATATTACATCGATAATTACATAAGCATTGTTTGCCGATCAAACATCCAGTCATCGTCTAATTTGAGCAAATTGGACTTTCGCGCATCCTGGATTGACATCCTCGGCGGCCGGAGAGGACTGCGGTTCCGAGAAGCATACTACGTGATCGAGCGAGTTTCGCACATGATTACGGAGGATGCATGTTCCGTAAGTGGAACGTGATGATATCACCGCCGTAAGAAATAAAAAGAAAAACAACACTAATTAAATAAGTCGGGATCATCACTTGCGGTTTTCCCGTAAACCACTTATTTTTATATGGATTTTTTTAGCCGAGCGCATCCGCCAAGGCTGTTCTGTTCTTCAGGTCCGTCTGCGTTGCCTTTTTCAAATGAAACGCGGTTGGTTTTTCTTATCGCTGGATGTTTTGCGATTTGTTAAGCGTCTTTGGTGCTAATATGGCGAATTAATTAAATGAGAGGATTGCGTAAAAGAAAATGTATATAAATTTACGTGAATATGGAAAAACATTCGAATGATTTTCTTTAATCGAGCTGTATTTCTCTAATATTCGTAACGAAAGTTGAACTTTTCTGTAGCAACTCTACAAAATAGTCTAGTAGTAAAATTGAATCATAACAAGGACGAATTTATAGGGGAACAATCAAAATCAAGACACTTTCATAAACGTTGAAGGTAGTATTTTTTGAAAACTTTGTCAATGAACCAACAAAAGTCTTTAAATCCATCCCAGGACCATTGATAAATGAAATCCTTATTTACTTTAAATAAAAGATAATAAAATCAGACATGGCGGAAAGATCAATTTTCGATAGCCCTTATTTAGGGATATATCATGAAAATATTATATTATGTTAGATTATACACAATGTATTATATTTCTCAGATAATAAAGATTTAGTAGTAGCAGTAAAATTGTAAAGTTTTTAATTAAAAATTAGAATATATTTATCTAGTTCAAGGAATCAGATACTTTCAATTGACACACATCAAGTATTACCATCTACAAAAAATGAAGATCAAAGGTGTTTTGATTACTACATTTAAATTTATATAAGCAAGATGCTTCCAAAATAAAAATAAAATATTGCTACTAGAATTTTATTTAGGTTTTTTTATACTATACATATAGCAATATTTTTTTTATTATGGATGATTCTTGCTTATACTTGTTACACGAAACAAAAAGCTTCCATAATAAAAAAATACATTTATTTTTTCTTCTACAACTTCATTCATTCTTTTTTTCAATTTAAATTAAATCGCTGATCAAACTCCGAGGTGCACTTCATTCTATTTCCTTTTTTCCTCTTTCTTTCGAATTATAATTGACGACATGTGTTGGATCGGCAACGGAGAATCACTTTTCATCGTCGGACGAAACAGGAACACTTCATAGACGTGAAATACACGGACGCAGATCGCAAATTAATTTCTAACTGTACACTCTCATTACACCGGCGAGATTACACGTTCGGATTTCGTGATTCCAGTGAACACTGCTGTTTCCCCGAAGTGGGAAAATGAAAATTTTTGCAGATGCGCGCATACGGAGGATTACACTGTTTAAGCGTGGATGTGAGATATCGGGTGTTCCACAAGTGACGCCGATTGGGTACGGAGTGAGAATAATTGTTGGTATTTACAGGAAAACGGCGGATGAGTGATTTTGCGTGTTTGGAGTTTGATTTTGTAAGATTTTAAAACAAATCATTCAATTTTGTTTAAAATTAATTTATACAAAAGCAAACATAATTTTTCAAAGTCTATCAAATAAAACATTGCTTTTTCTCTTAAAATTATTTTTTTTATTTGAGTGATGAAATTCCCGATGGGAGGGAGCAAAGTGGTCCCTTTAAAGCCTGATTGCTATCGATGACCCCCGCTGAGATATCCGGATCTCGTTATTAATTTTTAATATACAGTTGCTAACAAATAGTAAAACCATGCAATTCATTTCAAGAATAGCACAATGTTGCAATTGCAATAGTAAAATCACGCAACGAAACAACAACAATAACAACAACGGTGCATTATTATAACTATTTAAAATTTTCAAGGTATCCACGAGACGTTTCGCAATCTTTCTGCTCATGCAAATATTTTCGATTATCCCGCATCCTAAATTCACTTTCCGTGTATTCTCGGCCGTTGCGTATGTGATAATAGCGGCGGGTCGTTTGTGCAGGCGATGCATGAAAATTGAGCATGGCTAGGTGGGTCATGAGAACGGACAGTTTGAGTAAACAATAGTTTTCACTTTCCTTGAGTCTGTTTCGCCGCGCCGGAGCTGGAGGATACGGTCCCCTAATCTTTCCATCGCGGCGTTTCATTATCCTCCTCGTCGGATGTTTTCGACGTTAATCATCCACATTATGGTCGACAAAAAATAAAATTGTTGTGGATGCGTGTAATTTACGAGGTGATTAATAAAAGGCGGGCCGTCGAAGTGGGGGTTCTAAGAAATTCGTATTGTTTTCGCTTTAATAGTGAATCTACTTATAATGTATTTGTAACGTTGATGGATTTTTTTACATCGACATGTTATGTAAACGTGTAGTTTTGCCGAATCAACAACAACAGTATAGTCTGACCAATCCAACTTGAACTAACCATATTTTAAACAGGTTTAAAATTTTGAGTAAAACACTTTGTAGTCTATTTTCCTTTAGTAAGTGAAAAAGAAAACATATGCTTTACATATAATTTTAAACTATCTTCAAATATGCCCACTTCACGTTTCATTCGTCAAACTATACTGTTGTTAACACTTCTTCGCCTAACTCAACCCACACAAGTTTAAGATTTAGAAACAGTTATCTTGAGTTCAGCTTAAATAAAATAAAATTCTTATTAGTTCAACAATATCACTCATAATTTTACTCAAACAATCTTTTTTGTGATTTGGGTTAGATGAACTACTAAGTCAAAAAAAAAATCTGTTCTAATTCGTTGTGAACTGTTTGTTTCGAAATCTTACAAAAACACGCAAGATCACTCACGCCGTTTTCCTGTAAATACCAACAATTATTCTCACACCGTACCAAATCGGCGTCACTTGTGGAACACCCAATATCTCACATCCATGCTTAAACAATGTATCTGCAAAAATTTTAGTTTTTTTTTTTTTTCACTCGAAGTGCTTCTAAACTTCAAAACAAATAGTTTACACCCAATTCAGAAGCAAATATCCACACAAAACAATTCGCGCCCAATTAGAAGAGATTGTTTGATTAGTAACTTAAATCGCTTTTATTTGTGGAATCTATTCTAATTGAGTGTAAACTTGTTTTAAAAGTGAATTGCGTTCTGGGTGGTAAAAACGGTGTAGAAGGTTTGTTGGATTCATTTGAGTAATTGTGGATAGACTCCATTAATACAATTATAAAGAGATTAAATAATAGAAAAAAATATATTTTACTTCAATTACATTAATTAGATTATACTAATGGTAATTACTAGATTACAATCCCCCTTGATAATCAGCACTAATCACGAAAACCCAATGGGATTTAAACGATGAGTGATTTCCAGTCGAGGGGGTTTCGTGCACGCTCCATTGTTGTCGTGATTGACGGGAGACGGAGCTTAAATTGAGAGACAAGAGCCAGTTAGGTCTGTATTAATCACAACCTGCGCCAAAATGAGCCGGACGGGCTCTCCGTTTGGCGAGGAAAACGTGAGGTAATTTACGGGTTAATTGAACTGTCCGTGGTGGATGCATTTTTGGGCTTCTAATTAAGACGCGTGGATGGAGCGGAGTTAAGTTCCGTCCGTTAAAATCCCAAATTACCTATAAGCGATAGCGTTTCCTTGTTCATGACGCGATCATTAGGGATTTTTATGGAAATCTCTTCGGTTTTGGGATTAAGTTAATTGACAAAAAAGTAAAGATGAAAGAATATTAATTTCTGTTCAATTAATCTATTATTCTCCTAATCATTTATTGATCTCGCCAATATTAGTCACTTATAGCATTTTTGTATTTTTTCTCTCTGTTTTTTAGTGTTGTAATGTTCTACTAACTGTAGTTATTTATGTTGTATGTGTTATTATATTTTTTTGTAATTTTGAAAACGGAGAAATCCGTAAATAAATAAATAAATAAACTACATCAAGAGCGATTAGTATGTTTAAAATCGCTCTTGATGTAGTTTAATGTTTAATTCCATTAATTACCTACTGAAATTTTAAGAAAATGACATGAACCAATTAAACTCCACAATTCATCATTTTCTAAAAATATGGATAAAACCACAATACTTCATTATATATAATATTATATATTTATATTTATTTAATCTTTACATACAACACACATTTTTTGTTTCTAATGAATAAAAATACTGAGAATTTAGATTTTCCTCAGTTAATAATTTTCCCAATATTAATTAATAAATAGATTTTCATTTCATTACATTTAAACGGAAAATATAATAGCAAAAGTATTCCATTTAAATAAAAAACGCATTTCGATACCAATTCCAGCCCGCAACAAGCAAAATGATAACAATGAGTAAACGGTGTACGTCGGCGTAATGACTCTTAATTGCCGCCGCCTGTATTAGGCTTAAAAGGCGAGCGACGTCAATAATCCTGACTGTTTCTTCTAATTAATGTCGAATTATTATAAAAAAGCGAGGTTCAGATCGACGCCGACGTTCTTTCTAATGGAGTTATTGTGTCTCTTTACGACCGTCAGTGATTGCACTGCGAATGATTAAAGCGATGAAAAAAGAGGCGACAATTACACGTCCGCGATGACAGAGAAAGTCGCGGGGAACTTTGGAATCGGTTCTTATCTGAAATGAGTTAATTAAGAGAGTGGAAAAAGTCAGTGATTGTTAAGATTTTGTTTATATTTATAATTTGGTTAACAGTTTACCAGGAATATGTTTTTTTAGAAAATTTGATTGTAGAAGCTAATATTTGGTTAAACTCTTTTTTAAATATTTAATAAAGGGCACGGCATATTTTTAATTTACTTTAAAATGCAAAAATATGTATTTAATAATTTCCAATGTTTATTGATTAACACTCGGACATTTTTTTAATTATAGCATTATCCTCACTAGTAATAACTTCCCCATATTAAGATAAATAAGATTCTCTCCATTAATATGGAGAAGTAATTGCTAGGGAGGGTAAATTTATGGTTAAAAAATGTTACAGTGTCAATTAATGAATACTAAAAATCGAATTTTATTGATCGTTGCCAGAAATTTTCCTTCCTTAATTTCATTGCAATTTAAATAACTACAGACGTGTGAATCATCTTTGTTTCATTTTATTTAATTGATTAATTTAAATGTTGGTTGGAATTTTTGTTATGTGTTCCAATAAGGCTTAAAGTTGAATGGATCAATTAAACAATTCAATTGAGTGATTCAACTTTAATCTTTATTGGAATATTTCGCGTGAAATTCACAGCTAACAATAATTACAACCAAAATTTAAAATCAAAACACTTTCTATTCCCCCCTTCGTACCAATTTGCGAGATTGCAGAAATCCCAGAAATTTCGAGACACACACGTGTTTATTCGGCGAATTAACGCCCGCCCGTAATTAATTAGCGCGTCGCGTCTTAATTACTCCGCCGCGCCGCATGAATTGGTAATAATTTAATTTTGGTTATTGGGTCATACGAATATTTCAAAAGATGGAACCTTATGGAATTATTGAGGTTGTGTCCGCCGCAGAGGTCGCGACCCGGATCTAGCTCCGAGATTAGTTTCTCTGCAAACATAAGTAGCACCCATAGAAAATATTAAACGATCAACAATGGACAACTGTGGAAACGAAGTGAATGGAAAATTGGGAGGGAAATTTAGGAGTTGGATTGAGTTTTAATAAAATTAGAATAAAATTAATTAAAGCGTAATTCAATAAGAATACTCGTAGGATGAAATCATATACACTTTTTTGATTGATATTTAAAAATATAAATTAAAATTTCTTTTATTGTATTAGATTACTAAAAAATTAAGATCAATGAGATCTTAATATTTATTTATTGATTAGATATTCCGTACAAGAAATGTTAAATTTAACGTATATGTTATTTTTTATCATCACAGTCTAGGCATATATATATATATATATATATATATATATATATATATATACATAGAATGTGATTTTAATTTGTAACGTAGACGTTAAAGTTAACATTTCCTATACGGAATAGCTCTGCCTATCATTTACCACAAATCCATGAGTAAAATTACTTTTTATTTTCTTTAAAAAAAATCGTTGATTTTCAAACAATGACATTTTTTTATTGCTTGTGGTGAATAACTATTTCAATATTTGAAAATCAGCGAGTTATTTATTTATAATTTGTAACGTACACGTTAAAGTTAACATTTCCTGTACGGAATAGCTCTGCCTATCATTTACCACAAATCCATGAGTAAAATTACTTTTTATTTTCTTTGAAATAAATAAATAAATAAATAAATAACTCGTCGATTTTCAAACAATTTTTGAAAATCAACGAGTTATTTAAAATAAATTAAATAAAAAGAATTATAATTTTTAATTATATTTTTTGTAATATATTTATATAAATGTGACCATGTAAATAAATCTTGTTTCTATTATAATTAACGAGTTATTTTTTGTGAAATTAAGAAAGTAATATAGATTTTGAGCAGTTATATACTTGATCGCATGAAAAGATCCGGTTCGAGGGACCATTTATGCCAGTCGGGGAAAATATAAACGTAAAACACTGTGTTTAATTTCGTGCAGAATAAACAAATAGTTTTCAAGCGTTATATTTATTACAAAAATAAACTTTAATTTTGATTAACAATATTTATATTTCACATTAATAACGGATATACTTCAATAATATTTTTTTACAATTATGTTTCAAATCCAAAGAAAAAATAAAATTAATCATTTAAATAACGAACAACTTTTTTAAATAAATTAAATGAATAAAAAAGAATTAGAAAAACATTAATAATTTATTTCCTATTCACTTTTTTTATTCTACGAACTCATTCTTATTTCATTGATTAGGTTAATTTAGTGTGGCTGTATGGAACAATCCGAGCAGCCACACTGGACTAACCTAATCTATCAATTAATAAATCGTCTTTTTTTACTTCTAAGAAATCATCGAACAATCAATCTAATTACACAGTAGCCGATTAAATCGGCTTGGATCAGTGTTTCGCGTAAATTGCGATCATTTAGGACGTGGCAATTACAAACCGATCAAATTAAAGGTGTTTTAAAAAAATGCAACGGCGAACGCGTACAGATTAATTAATTACGGTTTTGAAACGTGCCACTTAAGGTCGTCCGAGTTCGGCGAGGGGGGAAGAGGGGCGGCAATTAGACTAATTTAGATTCTGATATAGTTTTAATTGACACAAAACGGGTTTCAATGCTACAACCGCGTTTCCCTTTTTATTATTATTAGTAATTTGATTTATTTATAATTACCACGATTTTAAAAAAAATGAACGAATCAATTAACTTGATGAATATTATTTTAATTATTGTATATTATAAACGTTCAGTTCGCGGTACATTTTATATTTAGTACATATGAATTCTACTTACTAAATTACAGTGTTTTTCAATGGAATTTCCCATGGTATTCATTATATCTCAAATATATTTGACATTTTCCAATAAATAATAATAATAATAATAATAATAATAATATAATATATTAGATATATTTAATAAAATCTTCATCTATCGTTCATAATGCTGGTAATGGCGATGATAGATAACAGGTGATTGTCATTTCGGTCTTTCAGACCTCTCTAGACCAGTATGTTCTATGTGTAATGCATTGATGAAGGTGATGGTGAATAACTGATGAATTTCATTTCGGTCTTTAGGACCTCGCCTGACCAGTGTATTCTATGTAATACATTGATGAAGGTGATAGTGGATAACTGCTGATTATCATTTCGGTCTTTCGGATCTCGCCAGACCAGTGTGTTCTAAATGTTTCGCACCATTAATGTTTTAACGTAATTTATGAAAAACAGCGACAAAACTCATAGAAATGGTTTACAAAAATGCAACTTTCCGTGAATAATATTCAATGAATCGAAACATCCTTTTAAATTAAAATCTCCACTGCACTTTTGTTTCATTTTTGTTGTTGTTTGTGTGCGCGCGGCGGTTTTGTTTTGGGAAAAGTGTTAATGACACAATTCACGCAATCCTTCTGGGGCTAAACTGAGCGTTAAATCTGTTGATGTCGGTGTAACAGTTTTGCGCGGTTCCGCTAGAAAATGCACAGAGAACTTTTGATTTCGCGGCCGCTCTACCATGTCGCCTTTTGCACAACTCTCCGCGCCGGCTTTCCGTTAGAACGAATCACACCACGGCCAACTTATCACATTTATTATTCTTTTATTTTTTTATTTTACTGCAACATTTTAAACAAGCGAAATAAAATAAATTGCAATGAAAAATAATGAGGATTGAAATAATTTAAAATTTGATTAACATGATCTCCAATTTATTTGTCACTGAGTGTACCTACCTAATACAATTTTATCAATTATCAACCTCGAAATTGGTGCAACTCTCCACAATCAGCAAAATTGACATATATATAGCCTTATATTAATGAAAATGTTTATCAGAATTTTTAACAATCAAACATGATTGGACTTTTTTGTTGGGATTTTTGGTTTCTGACGAGCGGTACTCCATCCATTTTGATTACGTATGTTTTTCTTTAATTTATTATTTTTTAAACTGATTAGCCTGAAAACGTCGCGACATGGGAAACGTTTGGAAAGTTCCATTCTCGTGATGTTTTCATTCATCATTGTAGTACTCTCTCGAATTTTTATAGTTTGCTTTTAAAATAAAACAAAATGAACTGCAACGTTCAAAATTTGGACAAACTATAAACTTCTATCAGTTAAGATTAAAATTTCTACCATTATATTTGGACAGAGCACAGCAATGATGAATGAAAACGTCGCGACAATGGAAACGTCTAAAGAATTTCATTCTCATGACGTTTTCATTCATCATCGCAGTACTCTTTCGAAATTTTATAGTTTGCTATTTAACATAAAAGAAAATGAACTGCGATGTTGAAAATTTGGACAAACTATAAATTTCTATTAGTCAAAATTATACTTCACACCATTAAATTTGAACAGAGCACTGCAATGATGAATAAAAACATCGCAATAATGGAAATGTCTGGAAAGTTCCATTCTCATGACGTTTTCATTCATCATTGTAGTTTGAATTATAGTCTTGACTAATGAATAGTTTGATCAAATTTTTAACATTGCATGATTATGTTTAGGAGCATCCAAACCGAGTAAAATTATATTAATTTAATATTAATAACCGATCAAACTTTTCTTTCTTCTTTTTTTATCAATATCAGTGTTTCCCTGAGGGTGTACTTTGTAAGTCATCACGCTGATTACGATGGCGTGTGAATAAACGTGAAAAGAGGGCATCATCTGCTCTGATTTCGTTTAATAATATGCATACGCCACGAGGGCCCCGCGGGCACGTTATAATAAAGGGTTCGTTATTATGTGATCACGACCGGGATAATTACATCCTAATATACATGTAAGTAAATTGCCCGATAAAAATCCTGCGCACCGCAACAAATCGGAATCCCTGGAGAAAGATATGAAAAAATAAGGAAATAAAAAAAAAACAGTAAGAAAAAAAAAAGAGTCTGTGCGGTATCCACCTACTACGTAATGAGAAGATTAAAAGTCGCCGAAGGTGGATATCGCGCGGTCGCGATCAAACGGATCAAAAGGTGTTGAATTGAGGCTTCACGGCGCGGAGGTGGGACCGTTTAGAGGTCCCGGCGTCCGTCCCATCAATCACGAATCTGATAGATCTGGATCTCTTTGTGATTCGCCGACCGGCGCGAATTATCCTCACACACACACCTTCAATTTCCAATATCTTGTTAACGCGCGAATGCCGTGGATGGATGTGTTATCCGCTTGTAATTTCACACCCTACGTGAGCATCGGGACTGTAATTGGAATCGGATTTTTCGCCGCAAAAATGCAAGAAACGGCCTGACCTCTCTTCGTGTGCGTTTTCTCTTCTTCGGGATCTTGCACGGGCGGTTGGTTCCGAGAAGTATAAAGTGATGACACAGACAGTCGCAATTTTTGACCTGCTTCAAAATGCGAACTGGGAAAACTGGATCTCCAACCTTCGATATTGGATTGTCATTGTTTTCTTCAGAAAAATTCTTCTCCAATAACTCCATTTATCAAAATCATCCTCAATTTCATAAAAGCTTCAACTAGTATTTTCAACTACATCATTATACAATACTTCACATTACTCAAACTAAGTTATTCAGTAATATTTTTTTTTTCAATTTACATAAATATAAAAATTAATCTAATTCCAAAATAATTTATAAAATTATTTCCTCTTTTAGCTCTGCGACATTAGCTAAAATAAGAAATAATTTCTTAATTATTTACAATTTTTTATTTAATTTATTTAAATAACTGTGGCCAAGTGAATGGATGCTCTTTTCTATTGATATTAATCTAATTCGATAAGAATTGATTTTCCATTGATAATGCTCACTTTATGATTCACAAAATCTATGTCAACTCAGATATTTTTTATAAATGAAGATATTAGTAGTTATTTTTTCGATGCTTCTTTTGTTCATATAAAGTTGTCAATAAAAACAATTTATAACAAAAAAGGCATGCATTACGTATTTGGAAACTTATTTAGAGATATATTCCAAATTGCATGTATAAGTATTGAGTAGTTTTTACGTTATCATTAAATTGCTAAATATAATTACTTCACAGAATCCTTAAATAAAAGTAGTGAAGCAAGACTTCCATTGAGCAAAATAGACATAAAAATGATGCATCAATGTATCATTAACATTTAATGTTGTTTTTAATGTCGATGCAAGATTAGTTGTGAACATTTCATTCATTCCTTATAATTCAATGAACAAAATGTATCAAACCGCCATGATCTGCACAAAATTGATCCAAAACTATATGAAAATTTAGTTAATTAGTATTGGAATTCTGAAATTCGATTTCGAAATGAAAATCCTTTATATCTTATTATACAAGCGAGGCGAAACTGATAAGGACCTAGAAGTCTGAAACACGACCGGTGATTCACCTTGGCGTGCTCAGAATACTGAGCAGTTGTAATAATAATAGAATCATTGTTGCAGTAGCGAAAGGGAAATTAATTTTATTAATTATTTTTAGATGATTACATGATTAATATTTCTAATATTAAAATATGGGTGGTTCATATTATTCATAATAAATTAAAGACGACGCAAGCGCCATCTTTCGCTTAATTTCATGTGGCATCGTCATACTCTAGATGAATGGTGGCTGAACATTTTATTAAGTTCATATTATAAAATAATAAATGCAAAAAATGCGGCTGAAAAACCAATGGTCGATAGCCATTTAGTTCGTATTAAATTAAATATTGTTTTATAACTAAATTATATCAAAGCCTCGATAAAGATGTTATATATATATATATATATATATATATATAAAATGAATACATTTTTAAAAATCCGTGAATAAAAAAAAATATTTTTTTTTAAAATTCCCTTAAGAATTTAATCGAGAATTTAAAATTACTCAATTTAATGTTTATATTTTTGTTTTATTTGAGTAATTTATTCATTTAATTTACCCTCATATTTAATTACCAAACAACAATATTATTTAATTTGTAGGCGCTATTTTTGAATTACCCGCCTGTGTGCGCCATCTAAAGCCGCGGAAAGGAAATGTATTTTATGTTGGCTAAACTAATGAGCTTTTAGGAGAGCTATGTTCAGGTTGAATCAGAGAGAGTATGATTAGAAGATTAAGGTTACGTTACGTTATGTGAAGTTGTTGTTAGCGATTATTAAAGTTTTAAACAAATGCAGCCCGACTAATTTCAAACCCCACGAAGAGGCTATCACCAACTACAAATTATTGATATTTCTATTTATCTCTTTTATTATTATTACTAAATCTTTATTATTTGAGACAAAAATAATACATTGTATGCAATGTAACATAATATAAAAAATAAAAATATATTTTCATAATATATTCTCAAATAAGGACTATCGACCATAGGTCTTTCTGCCCTATCATTTATTAATAACTTAACTTTTTGAAATTGCGTTTTATTGCGTAATGCAATTTCGAAAAATATCATTTACTACAATCAAATATACAGGGTGACCCAAAAGTGCCTCCTTGGAAGATAGAAAAATAATGTTTCGTTTGAAGCGTTTCATCATTTAAGAGTATTTTCATTTATACGTTATACAAAAGCAATTTCCAACTTATTTCCATGTTTTATTACTATTTAATTTTATTTTTTTGTTTCAGATGAATCAACAGTGTAAAGTCTGCGGAGAGCCGGCGGCCGGATTCCATTTCGGAGCCTTCACCTGCGAGGGCTGCAAAGTAAGTATTTTGATAATCAGCTGAAATTAACAAAAGAATAGAATTTTGTGTGCAATTAGATAATTTATCGCACCCGGGACAATTAATGGAGCCGAGGCTAATTTAAAACGCGCGCGTCCCCAGCAAAACGCACTTTCAATTTCACATGACATAATCCGCAATCAATGCACGCGCACACCTGAATGCGTAATTGGATTTTGATTGAGTTTTCATTCAGTGATCGGTCTGTGGAATTCAGATACGAAGTAAATGATTTTGTATGCTTTAGTAATCCAAAAACACATTTTTCTACAGTTATTAAAATAATAACGTCAGCTGGGTTAATGGAGATATGTCAGCTTTAGAAACGTTGCTTTGCATTTCCAACCTCCTTAAGACACTAGAGTTACGTCAGTTGGGTTAATCAGCTTTAGAAACGTTGTTTCACATTTCCAACCACCCTAAGACACTAGGGTTACGTCAGTTGGATTAATCAGCTTTAGAAACGTTGCTTCACATTTCCAAATTCTCTAAGACACTAGGGCCACGGTGCTTTTTGAAGCATATCCATATCTATAGCAGATGGCTACTTCCAACTGAAGTTGGGCTCATCTTGGAAATCCTTGTTGAATAACTGTCAAGCGCATCACTTGGTGAAATATTTTGAAAATGTTGAAGAATACTTCATTAATTAAATTTGAAAACTTCTGTCCATACCATATCCATATTTACAGCAGATGGCTACTTCCAACTGAAGTTGGGCTCATCTTAGTAATCCTTCTTAAATAACTTTCTTGCGCATTACTTGGCGAAATATTTTGAAAATTTTGAAGAATACTTCATTAATTTAAATTGAAAGCTTCCATCCATAGCATACCCATATCTACAACAAAACGTTACTTCCAACTGAAGTAAGGCTCATCTTAGCAATCCTTGTGGAATAACTGTCAAACGTATTAATTCGTGAAATATTTTGAAGAATACATCATTAATTATATTTGAAAGCTTCCATCCATATCACATCCATATATACAGCAGAATGCTACTTCCAACTGAACTTGAGCTTATCCTAGCAATCCTTGTTAAATAACTTCCTTACGTATCACTTGGTGAAGTATTTAAAAAAATGAAGAATACTTCATTAAAAATGCATCAAATTGGAGAATATAATTGTAATAATCTTTATTAACAGATATATACAGAAAAAAATACTAAATAATTATTTAAAAAATACAAAATCAAATGTATATTTTATATCTGTTAATTGGCTATCGACCAATGGACTTTCCGCCAGGATATTTTTTTTGAATTACTTTCTCATTTATTACTTGGTAAACATTATTAAAATTATATTTACGGAATTAATAAAAACGCTTGGTTTGTTTCACAAAATATATTTGAACAATAATCATATTTTTTTAACAAACTCCTCCATCAGCAAATAATCTAGAGAAGCTCCTAGCGTTCAATTGCTAATCCAAGAAGAGTTCGACAAATTATTTGTGATTGTTCCCCAATTTAATGCATTTACAATGAAAATAATTATATTATCTCTGCTAATATTCTGATTGGTTTTGCTTAGAAAATAATATAATTGGTTAATCATTCTAAAGATTAAAAAAACTCCATGGGTCATTACTTACTCACTCCCCTCATTGCAATTCCCGACCCAAGAAGAAACCAAACGAAACAAAAAGGTAAACAAACAACAAACGAGACTAAATTGCTCAATGGGTCTTCGGGACGCGAGTGAGTAAGCACGAGGCAAGACCAGTAGCCGTTTAATGCTCTAGTTGGCGCGGGGCCTGCCGTCTTCAGCACGCAACTTGGGGCCTAGTCGGACACGCGTGAGGTGCGCCCTCGCGACAACCGGCGAAACCTTACGTCACGTCCACCGCGCGGTGCTTTTCGATTTCCGATCCGGTCTTGCGTGAAAACTCGGCCAGATTACGCGCCCCCGTGGTTTCCTATTGTCATTCTCATCACATTTTACAAATTCATTAAACACCAACACAGTGGAAATTGATTTTTTTATAATTGTATCAAAAAAAAACTATGATAATTTTTATATATATGCAACGGCAGGTTTACGTTATGTAATTCAGTGTCCGGCGGGGTATTTGCCCAGGAAGTAGTTGTTTTAATGTGCATTTGTTTGAAGTACTTACGTAACGTAAGTCAAAATGTCACAGAGCTAAATGTGGAAATAATTTATTAATTTTAAATGAAACTATGAAGTTTTTGATTTTCACTTTTATTTATTGTTCGCGACAATTGTTTCGCTACACAGCTTCTTATATATATAAATATATATATATCTTCGCCTGAAGAAGCTACTATGTAGCGAAACAATTGTAGCGAACAATAAATACAAGTGAAAATCAAAAACTTAATAGTTTCATTTAAAGTTATCATGGATTTTCAGAGAGTTAATGCCTTCACAATCAATAAATTTATTAATTATTTTCAAATATTTTTTATTTAATTTATTTAAATAACTGTGGCCAAGTGAATGAATACTCTTTTCTATTTATATTGAAGTCGTTAATGCTCCTAACCTACTCAGCATAATTGGGCATACAGAACGTTGCATATTAATTAATATTAAATTAACATTTAATTAATTGATGCAATATTCATTGAGAATATTTTGTTTAGTGGGAAGCTTCTATCGGTGCTAAGATTAAAAATTATTAGATTGTTGTTTGAAAAAGGATATCCCGTAAAAAAAACATAGTTTTACTAGTCGAACTGCAATTTTGATGATCTAAGGAATTTAATCAAAATCTTTCCATCATTACTTATCTAAGCTATGTTGATCAAAATCTTCTATTGTGAAAACTTTAATTTATCATAACTCATCTACGCAATATTTATTACAAATGTTGCTAAACGCTCTTAAGCAATATTTATCAAGAAAAATGCATTTACTAAAAGTGGAATTTACTAAAACTCATCTTAGCAATATTGATAAAAAATGTAGTTAAAATGTTGTTAACAATATTCATCAAGCATAATCCATTTGCCACAACTGGGATTTACCAAAATTCATCTCAATAAAATTGATTAAAAATGTAGTTAAATGTTTTAAATAGTATTCTTCAAGAATAACCCATTTGCCATACCAGATTTAACCAAAAATGCCAAATCTTAAAGAGATTGACTAAAAATCGAGCTTAATGTTCACAACAATTTTCATAAAAAATAACCCTTTTGCTAAACCAGAATTTACCTAAACTCATCTAGCAATATTGATTAAAAATTTATGGAGCAATGTTGATCAATGAACGCTCTTTAATAACATTAAATCATTCCATCTTCTTCATATCCTGAAATGTTATAAAAATAGTAAATTGTTGATTCGCTGGTCCAACTGGTTCAAAACGTTGGCGTGTTCGAACGCGTTAGTCATCAATGGAGAGATTCAAAGCATTTTTCTGAAAAGGTGGAAGTATTTTATATATTTTTTTAGAAAACATTTCTAAGAAGAAGATTGGCCAACATAAAAATGTAGGCAATTGAGATGGAACCGATAAAATATTTAATGAGCACATAAACGGTTCTTCCCGGCCGACAATGTAAAACCTAATGCAAAAAGGAAGAAAACTTCCGATTGCTCAAACGCGTCGGCAATGCCACAATAAAAGTGAAATTGCGCGTGCAATTGTTGCGGCAAAGGGCGGCATTGGACGGTATCGGATTGTTGGCCATTTGGAGCACTGGGTCGGATGTGGATGTTGTTAAGTAACAGCGCGACGACGATGACTGTGGCAGTCGGTATTAGCGGCGGGCAAAAGAGGCAAGCTACAAACGAACGCACTTGGCACTTTCCCGCGCGCCTCGCGCTCCGCTGGCCAACTGTGTAATCGCCGCCTAATTGCACGCAATTATATTCAAATCGAGTTATGCAAATCGGCGGACAATCCGCTTCGATTAGCACGCGACAACCAACGGCCGATATAATTCGCCTGTTTCTGTCCGTCTCCGCGGAGCTTTTCCCACAAATGCCCGGCGTTAATTAACGGTGTGCCCTTTTACGGTGCTGCAACCACGCGGCGTCGTCTGTCTCAATGGTCTATTACTTTAATTTAGTGATTACAGGATGGATTGCTTTTCGATATGTGTTATAAAAGATCTTTATAAAGCTTTTACACACTCAATCAGTATATATCAACCGTAGAAATTCTAATCCTCGACTAATCCATTTAAGCCACCATGACGTCTTAATTAATACTAACATAATATTTGTTCTTTTATCAACTAGTTCAAGACTTTTTACACTTCTTGAACAACATTGTACACCTTATCGATGATGTCCCAAACGTTTCACTCAGTTAAGCTTAATTCTGAATAAACGAACATGACAATCAAACTCACGAATGAAAAATACAGCTCGCTCCTTCGGTATTATTTGGAAGACGAACAGAGGGGAAGTGGAGGGGTTGGTTGCAACCATTTATTTTTATGTAGTAAATATTTTTTGTAAAATAATGACATTAGTTAGAAAATTCTAATAATTTCTCTTTTTTTATTTTCAGAGTTTTTTTGGAAGATCCTACAACAACCTAAGTTCAATCTCCGAATGCAAAAACAACGGCGAGTGCGTCATCAATAAAAAGAACAGAACGGCCTGCAAGGCGTGCAGATTGCGAAAATGCTTGGTCGTCGGAATGTCCAAAAGCGGTTCGCGGTACGGACGACGGTCGAACTGGTTCAAAATCCATTGCTTGCTTCAAGAGCAGCAGCAGCAGCAACAACAACAGGCGCAAGGCGGTCATCACGTGACTTCAGTGAAACCTCCGCAGAGGACTCCACCGCCACACCACCCCGGCCTAGGATTGGGTTTACTCAACCAGCAATTCCCTCCTCCGTTGCTGCATCTCCCCAAGACTAAAGAAGAGCTGATGCTTTTGGGTTTGGATGAATACAAACACGCGACGTCGCCATCAGTGAGTTCGCCCGAATCCCACAATTCTGATTCGTCGGTGGAGGTTAGCGACGCGAGGAGATTGCCCCTGTTTCCTGGATTATTACCACCCTCCTTCCTTCCCCCACCAGGGCTTCTGTTCCCTCCAGGCTACCCCCCGTTGTATCCAGGCTTGCTGCAACCGGTTAACAACAACAACAGGCTAATGAGGAATCACAACCCCGGAGTAGAGGCATTCAGTAAGAGGATATTCTTGGACGCGGTGCTGCAATCGCAACGGTCTCCCACGCCTGAGGAAGTCGAAACTCCAGTACCTTCAGAAAGCCCGATCCAAGAGGATCCTATTGATTTGAGCATGAAGACGTTGAGTGAGAGGGGATCGTCACCGGCAAGGAGCGACAGGTCAGGATCCGAAGCGACGGAACGCGGGAGTGAGGCTGATGAGGAAAGCGATTGCGATTCAGAGAGGGAGCTGAAGAGGATAAAGCTGATCAGGCCCACCCCCCTGGATTTAACAACGAAGGTGTGATAAGCGGTCGCCGCAGCAACCACCAATGTGTTCCGTCAGAGTACCAGGGTGAGGTTATTAAAGCGAAAAGGAGGATACATCCAGGCGAAATGAGTACAAAGGCTCGTGTGGAAATAACAAGAAATTAATGGCTAATTGTTCATGAAGTCACGATCCAGATCATCATGTAAGGGCGTGGGAAGTTTTCGTTGAAAAGGGTATAAATCATTGATCCGTTCTTCCTTGAAAACAATAATTGGGTAAAGAAGATTGGAAGGGAAAAAAGTCTACGTGTGTGGAGATTGATGAAAAGAAAAAGCAAAAACAGATTCACTCCTTTTTTATGGATTTACGGGTGGCCCCGATAAACCGTTCCCATCGCACCTTAACATCGTTATAAATTCAGAAGTATGGTACATATAAAAGTTCACAACATCGTAAATTGCGAAACCCGATATTAGTGCCACCATTAAAATAACTCGGATTCCGTCCCCGCCGCTTGCGCTCCGGCGCGCACAACGCGAAACGACATCACTCAAAAAAGCGCCTTTTTTGCAAACAGCAAACAACAAACGAGAATGTTACCATAAAGTATATATTTTAGTATATAAGATATGAACGCAGCAGGTACTCTGTTCATAAAACTTAAGTGTATCCAGTTTTATAAATCCGCCGCGAGAAACATTGTTATAGCCTCCCCCCTTTACCTCCCCTCCCCCCGCGCTATGTAAATAAATACAACAAACACACATTAAAGCGATTTTTGTAAATAATCTTATTTAATTATTATTATTATTTTGTATAAAACAATTTTAACAAAAAATAAAAAAAACGTCTAGTGAATTTAAGTAAACTGCTCTGATTTGTTACTTATTGTGAATTTATGTTGGCCAGTATATTCCTTATTTAAAAATGCTTGTTTACAAGTAGCTTTGTTATTATGTCTATATGTAAATATTATTATTATTAAATAATTAATTAATTAAGAGCAGTGCAATGTCATTGGAAATGGTCCTTTTTTATATACATATGTTTAATTTATTCCATTAGGGCCCTTTTATTATATTAGAATCAACAATAAAAATAAAACAAAACAAATTTTAAATTACTTTAAGAATTTCGTGTAAAATATATTTTTGTAAAATGTTGATTAAAAAATAAAATATATTCATTGAATAAACAAAATATATTTTTTATACACTGTAGAGAATGTAATAAATTTATTTTGTATTCTGTAAAGTTGGAAAAAAATAACAAATAAAAATTCCTTGATATAAAAAAACTTTCTCATTTAATGTTTAAACAATATTGAAAAAAAAGAAAACGCAAATAAACAGTATTTGATAAAAAAACGTTCTCATTTCATCTTGAAAATAAATTTATTTATGAAATATTTGATTTTTATATATCAATTTATATCATTGTAAAGAATCAAATAAATTTATATAGTACGGCTGAAAGCCCTCGGTCAATGGCCTTTTGTAACTCTTTTGGGTTCAATAAATGGATTTACTACTTTATGTATTATAGTAAAATTGACAAAAAAAAATAAATATTTTGTGATACAAAATAACTTTCACTTTTAAGGTTGAAACAATATTGACAAACAACTGCAAATAAACAGTCCTTGATAGAAAAAAATGTTCTTATTTCATTCATTTATTGTTAATTAAAAATTCGTGAAGGAAAATATATATTAATTTAATTTTACTAAACCACCATCAATATATAATGTCTGGATAACTCGTGATGGTCATTTCAGTACTAATCAGGGTGAGTGTGAATAAGACAGTTGAACAGCTAGAAGATTCCGAATGAAACGGCATTGTGACAGCAAGTCGAAGTTCTCTTTCTATCAACTGTGGTTGTGGAATCTCCACAACTTGGTTTTTAGTAGTAATATATGGATTCGACTCCTGGTAGTTTTTGAATTATCTATAAACATGCATATAAACGTATATTTTGTAAATAGCGCAAATTTCCTCTCATTATTAGTGAAATTACTTAAAAATTGGGCACAGGATGGCACTTTTCATAAAATGTATGATCCATAAGAATATTATGCATTCGTTAAAATCAATTATGATTTTCTTTATATTGAATCTCACATTTTGTTCCAACAAAAGTAAAAAAGAATGTTAGTTTGTTTGTCATTTTATTGTTTGAAAATTTTGGATGATATCACAAAATTGTATATTCAAATTATTATTAACTGATGGTAGTTAATTGAATGAATATTGTTAAAAAATAAATATTTTCAATAATGTGCACTCAATATATTAAAAAAATATGAATTGTGTAATTATTTATCATACAATGGCAAATGTCCATTGTGTAATCGATTATTTGTTTTGAGTTACTTGAAGAGTATAATTAAAATAATTTACACTGTTGTATCCTTTCTTCACACTTAATTTTGTAATGCTTAGAAATATATATCGAGTGCTATGCACTCACTGCCAATAATTTATATTTGGTCAATGAATGAAAAACACTGTTGTATCCTTTCTTCACACTTTATTTTATAATACTTAGATATATATTTCGAGTGCTATGCATTCATTGTCAAAATATAAATAATTGACAATGAATGCATAGCACTCGAAATATATATCTAAGCATTATAAAATAAAGTGCGAACAACAGTGTTATGCATTATTTGTCAAAATATAAATTATTGGCAATAAGTGTACGCACAACAGTGTTAATTATTCCATTGTATAACGCAATATGCATGGGGGTAAATACCCCTAAATCAGAAATAGTTGTTTCAAGGGTTTATAATATTTACCTTAAGTAAATCAATGTTGAAGTAGATAAAACATTTTTTTTTTTCAAAATTGGTTTCATATTTAACTAATTTAAAAACTGCAAAGAAATGAATAATTAATAATGATAGGAAAATTAAAACACTTGTTTTTTCTATGTTTCAGAAATGAATAATATTTATAATATTCAATAATATTTCTGCATCTGAGAGGGTATAATAGAGATTTAAATGATTATATATTTACTAATTGTTTTCAATATTCTTTTCCTATTTAATAATTTAAATAACTGTAAAGAATTAATTAAACTTTTTTCCATTATTATTGAATATATCTATAATGAATAATCAATAATAATGGAAAAGAGTTTATTCATTTCTTTGCAGTTATATAAATTATTAAATAAGAAATGAATATTATAAACAATTAATGAATAAACGTTTTTCTTATTTTATTGAGATATTGATAAAATAAAACATAAATGAAATAAGTTTTTCGCAGTAATTTAAGCGATTAAATATGAAAAGAATTATTAAAAAGATTATTTTCTTTCTTACTATGGAATAATAAACATTCAAAATGTTTAATTCAGTTTTTCACTTATCCCGTGGTGAATTAATTTCTCAGCAATTGCTTCACTACGGGACAAATGAAAAAATGAATTAAACATTTTGTATGATTATTATAAACAAATATGCGAAATTTACCTAAATAAAAGGCTTGCGTAAAAAAAAGATCATCACTTTCTGTTCTGTAAAATATAAATTCTCACTACACAATAATTATCTAAATAATGTATATACAAAATCTTTATTTATGAGTCTTATATAATTTTATAATACATATAAGTACAATCCTTTACAAATTGTTAGACCTCAGAATATGGCTATTGACTGTCGGTCTATCTGCCTTCTAAATTACTTCTAAATTGTATATTAATTATATTTTTTAATTTTTATTTTGTTTATTTTTCATTGTTGATTAAAAGATTTAAACAATTTTAACGAAGAAGCGTTGCGTATTATTATTTTTATTATTATTTCTTTTTTTCTAAATATTGTATTATTTTGTAGATATTTCGAACTGAATCTAGATCAACCCTATTGTTGAGGTTCACTACTAGTTGGGCATTTTTATACACGAACAAACACACGCAAATTGTAAATAGATCAAGTTTTATATATATATATTATATGAATATTATTTTTTATTTTGTTAATAGATTTTATGTTTTTTTTTGTCCGAATGTGTATTCCTATGCGTCCGTCAGGGACTGAGGCCAGTTGAGAATGTGTGCGAGAGTATTATTTTTTTGTAATGAAAATTATTAAATAAATATTTTTTAAAAATATATATCTTGTTTTTTTATATATATACACACATCTCTATTCAGACTAAACAGATAATACAAATCAATATAACATAAATAATTACAATACATGTAAGTGTTAGTTAGTCTGGGCTATCGACTCTTGTTTTTTTTTTTTAATTCATTTACTCGCACAAATAAATGTAATATTAACATTACTAAGCAACATGCTTTCGAAAACTTATTAAATTATTTCGCATTATCCATGTCCTTGGGATTTTACAACTGATAATAAATCCTTTAAATAATATTTTTTAATGTTTCACCGATCCGCAAATAAATATACACATTATTTGAATTTGTAAGTAATCATTTTTATGATATCTTAAAATAAAATATATTTAAAGGCAGAAAGACCTATGGTCGATAGCCATTTAACAATTATTAATTTTTGTGTGATATACATAATCAATGTTTGTTACGTTATTGTAAACTTAATTGTTAATAATAAATTTAATTTTACACTCCTGGAGAATTTCGGAATCGGCTTTTAAACATTCAAACATTTTCAAATGGTACATTAAGAATATATAGTAAAAAAAATAATGATTACTAATAATTTCATGTTTTTTTTTGTTTTGTTTTTTTATACAAATTTGAATTTTTCAAAGTATCCAAAATGGTCATTGATTAATTTTGGTTAAATAATGTAAATAAAAGAAAATAATTAATGCCAATAAAACCCATCACCTAATTCCTTACCTTCCATATATACATTCTCCATATCAAATTGTTCTCAACAACTTCCCTGTACACCCATCCCCTACATGTAAATACCTCGGTGTAATCTTATATCCCAAGTTTACCTTCATCAATCATTCCTAAATCCTCAAAGCAAAAGTTAAGAGCAGGGCTCGATATTTCGGAGCACTCACGTACAAAAATAAAAGAATTTGCACCGAAACTGCAGTACATATTTACAAAATGATGTGTCGAGCCCTGCTTGAATAAGCTCCCATCCTATTCCACAATCCGCGTCCAAATATATTAAAAAATATTGAAATTGGAGAACGCGCAGCCCTTAGAGCACTTACCAACCCTAACAACCAACTTTGCAATCCTATCAATGAACAGCTCTACGATACATGCAAAACTCCTTCAATGAAATACAGACTGTAATCCTTATCTTTAAAATTCACCACTAATCCCCACATTGCCCCTATCATATAACACCTTTGTGTCCCTCGCAACCTTAACATTACTCCTAAATTCTCCCATCCTTCATTAACTATTCATCAATTTATATCATTAAAATTGCAGACATAGGCAAAGACGTTATCAATCATGACCTTTAGATTACAGGACAAGAACTACAGAAGGACAGGCAGAAAGACCGATGGTCGATAGCCATTTTGTAAGGACAACGTATAATTTAGTATAAGAAATATATTGTTAATTTATTATATATAAAATTGTTTGCAGAAATAAATAAATATGTAGACTTAATTGATAAATAAAGCATTAATATCCTTTCTTCACACTATTAGATTTACCAAATGTAGAATTCGGGCATAAAGTGAATTATGAATTAACAAACAATTTATGTAGAGAGAAATTGTTGACGTGTTGTTAAAAAAAGTATCATTTTGTGCTGTTTAAAAAATTCATACGAATTTATTTTATATTTGCATGAGAGTTTGTAAGCACAGTACATACAGAAATAATCATAGACTGCAACAGCAGCCAGCACTGTCAAATTTTCCTCGCTGAAAGTACTCTCTTTATTTCTATCTTCAACTGAAATCTCTCTTTCACTCAACATTGAGTTGACGCACTTCAGGTGGCGCTGTAAAAAGTAAAATAATAATAATAATATGTTCCTCGTTTATAATTTATTTCATTTGAGATATATTTATATTAGAATAATAATTAATTTAGTATTATATAATTCTCATTTAAACATTCTGTATAAAATGAATTATTTTTAACCGATGTGAAGTTACCCACGGATATTCCCGGCACCTCCACCATGGTGAAAAATAGTCGGAGAAAATTAAACAAAAAAACGGTTTTTTTAAAGAATAAATAATAATTAAAATCTGATGAAAAAAAAAAAAAACAAAAAAGTTTTTTGTCATTTGTTTCTAGTTGTCAAATTCGATTTTCTCGCCACCTTTTATTTCAGGAATGAGACCAAAGAGTGTCTAACATTATTTTTTCATATACATATTATGATTTTAAAAAGTGTGATTTTCGGATAACTTCATGGAAATTTTTGTTAAGATAATCGAAATAATATGTTTTCGAGATTCGTAGTACCTGAGGCATTTTTTTTTATTTAGACGCCCAGTACTCATATAATTAAAATTAATAATAATAAACAAATATATATATACATATTATAAAAAAGAATATATTTGAATATGAAATGTAACAGAAAAATATTCATAAACTCCCAATTCTTTTCGACAACGTTTAAAACTAGCGCCACTTGGGCCACGGTCAGGATGAAGATTTATAGTCTATATAATCAAAGCCTACTAAATATACAGGCCAGAATGTCGGAGTGGGGAGGACTCCAAAATGCACACGTATATCTAGCTTTAGAGACTAATATACTGCTCTAATTCAACTGGATTAAATTGTAACAATTATTTTATATAATTAATGAATAAAAATAAAATTTTCAAAAAAAAAAAAAATAAAATAACTTATGACCAGTAATTAAAATTATTTATTAGATAAAAATAAAATTGCAAATTAAGTAAATAAATAGTTTTAGACATCGAGAAAGCGTTCCATTCGGTTTGGAATCGAGGTCTGCTCATTTGTAGAGCAGATTCACTTAATATCCCTATTCGCCTACTAAATCTCATAGACAAATTTCTACTAAACAGATACCTACAAGTCAAACTCCGCAATTCATTTTCCTCAACATTAATTCTTCAGTAAGATCTTACATAAGGTTCTCACATATCTCCCTTATTAAATAATATTTACGTACACGACATATATAATCCTGTCCCATCTCTATTCAAAAAAGCAGGTAATAATCTCTAGGGTCCCATAGACAGAATTTAACTGTGGTTTGTTAAATGGAGAATTTCCATTAATCCATCCCATTTCACCGTAATACAAATTCCCCATTTGTATGATAATTAAAAATCAACTAGTAACCCCCAAAAACTCCTGCAAATATCTCGGCATTACCCCTAATCTCAAACTTACACTCAAAACTCACTTTTTTTAGGAGTGAGGCTCCTAAAAATAAAAATTAAAAGCAGGGCGAGATATTTTAGAATTATAACTAACAGTTCACACACACAAAGCCATATGTTGACACCTGTCTGAAAACGCATCTGTCCTTTTCCATTACCCTCATCCTTCAGTTTTCCATAATTTTATAGTAGCAAAGAGATCAGACTTGAGAATGTTAACTAAGTTTCCGCATTCCTTAAACCCTCTTCTTATTTCCTCATACACTCTTCTTTATAAAAAAACTGTAATCACTCCTATTGATTTACGTATCCTGCAATTATCAAAAATACCAACAATCCTAAGAATATCAAAATCCTAAACCTCTTAGACATCCTTGAAAAGGAGATGTTTCCGTCACTATGGTTCGTAGGTAAATAAATTCTCCCGTGTGGTTTCCAGATTTCGAAATCTCCACTCTAATATTCCGACCTATATATTTAGTAGGCTCTGATTGGTACCGCATAGACAGAATTCCTATGGAGCTACCGGGCTTGGGAATAATGGTGGTTTAACAAAATTAAACAATTTAAATTTATGATATGGTTAAGAATTTCTTGAGAATATATATTTTTTGGAAATTTGATTGTTGACACTTGAAGATATTTTCTTTCAAATATTTAATAAAAATACAAGTTATTTGTGATTTAACTGTTTATTAATTGTCATCGTAGCATTTTTTTACTTCGCTTGGACTTCATCAATCTTCTACCTAATGAAACCACAGTTTAGTGAAATATCTGTTGCAGTGTCGACTGAAAATCAATTATTTATATGAAGCCTCCGTGTCTTGATATAATTGTCGCATTGTCCACTGATAATAAATAATTTTCCGATGAAGCCTCAGTGTGATTATATAATTGTTGCTGTTTCTACTAATGTTGGAATTAAAGACATGGCAATAAATATTATAAGTAACGTTATTTTAGTATAATATATATTTTGCTTTAAATAATATTATTGAATAAACATTACAAAAGACTTATTTTTATTATAAAATTATTAAATCGCACCACAACCGTAATTTAGTGTAATAATATTTTTAATTCTACAACAAAAAATACATAACAAAAAACGTGATCCCCAAACCCACTAAAATCGGCATTATAAAACTATTTGTTTTCGTTTTTTCTTCTTTTTCTACAACTGGAACGAATTTATCCCCAAAAATATCCTTTTCCGGCTTTATTTCATCGACGGACCCGATTAGGAATTTTCCAAGGAGATCCTGAGCGTCCGGAGAGTGGCCGATCGACATGAAGGCGACGGTGGCGTCGCCTCCCGAATTATCCAAAAGGATATCCTCCCCGCCCGGGTGATCTAGTAAAAAATCGGTCGCGTCATAAACCTTGTTGTTAATGACCACCCAACAGCTGTCCTTTCTATTATGCTTCGAAACTTCCGCGTACGTGTAGATCTTCATTATTTTTGCAGAAAAAAATTGGATATTTGGTTATTACGATCGCTCGAAGGTTGATTATAATTCAGATAGTATCTGAAAAATTTAATCTATAAAGGTTGCTCTTAAAGATGTAAAAAAAAAATACTAAAAGAAAGATTTTAATGCTTAGTTTCTCCAAAGTGACTTGTAATTTAAAGAGTGTAATGAATCTTTTAATTATTAAAAACGCCTTAATTTAAATAAATAAATATAATATATATTTCATGAAACATACCTATTTTTAACACATACAAATTTTATATACACGTCCACAACTTCACTAAACGAGTTGTAAACTTCAACTAAAACAAGTTGCAAGTAATATATTTTTTTTACGCAAATTAAATTTAATTAATTCAATTTTATTGACTGACGTACACAAATCATTTGTTGTCGTCCTTGGTGCAATAAAATAATATCTTTCGTAATTAGATCATTTCGATAATTGTACGTTTCAGTTAGTGTATTTATTTTTATATATGCATATATATATATATTAAGATGACGGTGCCGTTTTTTCTATGCGGGCGTACTGTACTTTCTAAAAGATGATATCTTCATATTTGGAGCAGGAGTTCGATTGTTGGGAGTTTGTTAATCGATTGCTTTTCCCAGCCTTTTTCCTGTTAAAGGCGGATTGCGCAAATGGAGAGGTGAACATGGTGATGATGAAGAGGAAGAAGAAGAAGGTCTCGCTCGTTGCGAACATCATCCTATGATTCATTTCCCACAATCGTTTTTGAGGCAATATTTAAATAAATTAGCACGTTACTAACATTTCAACATATAGTGCGCATTTTAGGTTTGAATCTATTTATCCACGATAAACAAAATCACTTTTTATTTTATCACAACATTCTGCATTGTTATAGCTATAAATCAGAAGGGATTTATAATTAACACATATTTTCAGGAATATTAGTGTGTTTGTGTGATTTTATTTATTTTCTGTATTATACTGTATATTTAATGCCTTCAAAATGTCTTCACGTAATTCAATTGTAATTTTAGGTTTTAATAAATAAAACGCTTACTTTTAAACTTTAATAATTGTTGTTTTTATTTCGCAACAATTGTTTCGCTACACTGTAGCATCTTCAGGCGAAGAATGATACTATTTTGTTTACATAATCGAATTGTATAGGTGGTGGCGGGGGTAGATTAAAAAGATTTAGTAGTGGAGAATTTGAAAAATCGGTTTGGTCATTTAGTAAATTTCCCATCAATTTCCTTCCATTTATTTCCATGCTTTCCAGGGCGTTGAGTTTTCTTCCTTTGACTTCTGTGTGCAGGATTTCTTATTTTCTGAAAGAGTGTTCAGTTTGGGGTATATTTTTTTAATTAATTGTTACTTGCTTTTTTATTTAAAATGTCTTTAATAATATATATATATATATAGGTACAACTATATATATATATATATATATATATATATATATATATATAAATATCTTTATTTATGAATTTTGTACAATGAGGTGTGTGTTTACATTTTAACATATGTTATAATACTGTCTCTTATAATAAATCAAAATTCACAAACTGGCTATCGACCAGAGGTCTTTCAGCCTGTCTTTGTCCTGTTCATGTCAATTTTTTAAACGTCATGATTGCTAACGTCGTTGTCTGAGTCAGTTTGATTAGATGAGATGAATTGATGGATCGTTAATGTGGGGAATTTGAATTTGGGATCGATGTTGGGATTACGCGGTATACATAGGTGTTTAATAATATTTATTGGATATCCGTTATTTTGTGCTATTTTAATATTAATTTGCAATTCTTTTTCATGGTTTTCTCTCGTCATGGGGATGTTGATTAATCTATGTATCATACTTTGATAAGCAGTTAATTTGTGATTTAATGGGTGGTGTGAATTAAAATGTATCGTTGAATCCGTGTGAATAGGTTTGTGGAAAATTGAAATATCATGTTTATTATTATTCTTATAGTGATATCTAAAAAGTTTATTGAATTATTTTCTTCTATTTCCATTGTAAATTGTATTTTTTTTTTTTTTTTTGATGTAAAGAATTACTGAATTTTAAAAATTGATTTAATTGTCTAGTTGTACCTGTATACGCAACTATTACGTCATTTACATACCTGTACCCGTAGGTACAGTTATTAAATGCGGGTATTTTCTTTAAACTGTTCTCGAAACTATCCATGAAGATTTTCGCTAGTAAAGGGCTTAGGGGGTTTCCCATAGCTAAACCCTCTTTCAGGCAATAAAAGCGGTCGTTAGATTTTAGATAATTTTGAGTTAAACAGGTGTCTAATAAATTGAGTATTTCTTGCGTTTTTATATGGTTGTTGTTGTTTTTTAATAATTTATCTTTTATCATTTCTCTAACTTCTTTTGGTGGTATGTTTGTGAAAAGATTCTTCACATCAATAGATACTAATTTTGTGTTGTCATTCAGGTGTATATTTTTAATTTTGTGAATTAAGTTAATGCTATTTTTACGGAAATTTTTGGTTTTGTTTACGGTGCATTGATGTATGAAACCACAGGTCTTATTGGGTTATTATGTTTGTGTAATTTGATTAGCTCGTATAATTTGGAAGGTTGTGGATTCATACATTTCATATTAAATTGGAAAAATATTAAATAAAAACTACTGACGTCATTCAAAACAAATAACACAGTTGGAAAATTAATAAAAAAATAACAAAGACAAAACTCAAATCAACCAACAAAGTGGTGTTTACATGTTGACTTGCGGTGACTGCCCTAATATGTATATAGGTCAAACAGGAAGAGTATTCAAGGATAAAATATACGAACACAAGAAAGATTTTGAATACAAACGACTCAAATCAGCATACGCAGACCATCTCGCGGAAACCGGACACTCCTTCGGAAAAGAAGAAATCCTACACATAGAAGTCAAAGGAAGAAAACTCAACGCCCTGGAAAGCATGGAAATAAACAAAAGAAAATTGACGGGAAATTTACTGAATGACCAAACCGATACTTCAAATTCACCACTACTAATTTTTTTTTAATCTACCCCCGCCACCTCCTATATAATTCGATTATGTAAACAAAATTGTATCATTCTTCGCCTGAAGATGCTACAGTGTAGCGAAACAATTGTTGCGAAATAAAAACAACAATTATTAAACTTTGAAAGTGAGCGTTTTTTCATTAAAACCTAAAATTACAATTGAAAATGAACTTTTCAACTTAAAATCTTCAACAGTCAAAACATTGTCTTCACGTAATCTCAAAATCCCTTATAGCAAATATAATTCGTGGTAATAATTTGATATCTGAGTACACAAATGTTTAAGGGGTGACGAATATAATTTGTGATTAGAATGTACTTCCTGTTCATAATTTTAGTAAAGTTGTTTATAATAATTATACATTCCACATTCAAACTATGAATGTAGGTAATGATAATTGATCAATAAAAACATTTAAGTTGTTTATTAATCTTCCTAAAATAACCTCGATATATTTTTTCCCACATATGTATAGTTCTTTTGCACACTCAAGTTGGTTTCCATTAGGTAAAAACTCTTAAATCATCAGATATTAGAAAAAAAACCTCCAGCCCATGATTCTTGAGTTGTTACCGTGTAAACCAACTATTCGTATTCAAAACAACCACACATTATTCGGGAAAAAACAACCTCTTGTTCATTTACCCCTGAAAATAGCCCGTTGTTCCAAATCAGCAAGTATATTCAAATAATCAATGAAATATTAATATTAAAAATTTGCATACATTGTATAATTCTTTAATATTACATTTTCTGTGCATTATTACCTAGAATTGACGATAAGTCAATAAGATTAGTTGAAATCAAGAAAAAATATTTGTTAAAGCCCCTTATAATCCAAACTATCTACATATCTCTCTTATAAACTAAAATGTCTATTTAATTATTTTAACTAGTGACGGTCAATTACTCTTTTTACTATGGGAACTAGTTATGGTAGATGAACTGCTGGCCCTTAAGTTATCCATCAAGGAAGCATGATGTTCTTCATCGAATTGTAGATATAGTTGGAGCGATTTTGTATTTGCATGCCTGGTAATTTTTAGAACTTGCTGTTCTCCAGCACCAGCTTTAATTAGGTTTGAAACAGTACTTGATCTGCTAGAATGGTTGGTGATTTTGAAGTCGTTAACGTTTAATCCAATTTTCATGGCGGATGCTTTTGTACATTTACCTAATTCATTTTTGCCTATAGGCATATTTTTAAACCATAATGCATTGTTCTTATTCCATGCTGGATTTACTGTTAAAAATAATCTATTTATTGTAATATTACTTTTACGTTTTGCCAATAATTTCTCCAAAAGCCTAACTGGACAAAATTGTTTACTTTCCTTTTAGGGGCGAGCCATTTACTGTCGGAACATTTTTTCGAACCACCTTGACAGGTTTTTGAAAATATAGAATTATATTCTACTCTCACCATTTGATGCCATCTCTTTAAAAAAAATATGTCATACAGCTGGCTGCTTCTCCTCCTCTCCAAGCAAGTTGGAATGCAGCTACGTGGAAAAAACGTTTTTGAAGCCATTCAGGTGTGTCTTCGTCCCCCAATGTCATCATCTTTTTTATCTGTATTTTCTTTAGCGAAATAGAGCTTACCTTTCACTTATCGGGATTTGATTGAAGTTGTTTCCTTTTACTGTCACGTGCATTGCGTGCTACAATAAACAATATGTCTGCGAACGGATCTAACAACCGATCAAATTCATTATAAAATTTTTCTTTAATTATTTTTGCTGTCACGTTCCACATAGTTTTTACAACCTCTTCTTTGTAATCTTCACCGTTTTCCTTTTTCATGTTGAAGGCCCAATCAGCCAACATATTGGCTACATCTTTTAGTGTGGAAGTTGCCACAACTTTATATTTACGCGCTTCACAAAACCCTTCGAACTGTTTCCATATTGATCTATTGGTGTATATTATCGATTTGGGAATATTATTTTTCACTATAATTTCAATATCTTCTCTCGAAATGGTTCAGAAACGCGAATTACTGTCTGCCATGTCGTTTCAATTCGAAATAAATAAAACTTCAAAACTGACCTTTTACACATACATGACACACACTCTTTGATATTAATAAAATGGAAGTCAACCTTTTACACTGATAAAAGGTATACTGTGGTCTGTTTAATAACTAAGAGGAGTGTTTTAATTTTTACAATATTTTTTGAATTTGATTTTTTTCTGTTCGTATTATCCTTGCATGTCGGGTTTCTTTAGTGTTTCGCTAGTGTTCCTTTAGTGTTGTTTAGTTGTGTTGTTTCGTTTATATTGCTGTGATGGATTATGAAATCCGTAGAAACTTAGTGATGGGATATTCGCCTCCAAGAAAGCGTAAGAAACTGGATTTGGGACATTTATCTCTGTCCGAAAAACAGTGCATAATAAATTTGTATAAACAGATGATGAAAGATGATCCACGTATGAAAATGACTTCTATAGTATCAAACAACGTTTATAAGAAATTTGTGTTAAGGTTGCCACCGTATCATTGTGAATTGAACATCTGAAAATCAAACTTTTAAATTGGCATATGTAAAAATATATTATTGGAAGCACTTTGTAGTGCAACAACTGGATATTGGGAAAATTGTGTTAAACATGTCATCAAAGAGGAATTAAAAATTGTCCAAAATGGATAAAATGAAATAATACATAATTTAAAAGAACCATTCTTAATTTCTTTTCATGATGGAAGTGATTCATTTGAAAGTGACTCATAGATAACATTGAACAACGAAAAATATCAAGCATTTATGATACACGTGTTAAAGCAGAATTTTAATTTGTAAGTGAGATGAATGATTTTAACTTACATGTATTTATCTTTTGTAATAAATAAAATGAAAAAGTGCATAGTTTTAGATTTTTTTTAAATTATTAATATGTACCCTATAATTCAGTTATTAGTTCGATCAATGTAAATATTATATAAAAATAATTATTTATTATTGATTTTTTAATATTATTACATAATATATTCGATTTTATTTAAATAGTAATTCCGAAATTATTTCAATTTGCCGCCAAACGTATCTGGTAATTTTTCTGGTGACTTTTTATAGTGTAAATCGGGCTTCCGCATTTACTCCTTCTAGTTATTAAACAACCTATAGAACCCTATCACTGTAAAAGTATAGTTGCTTAGCAAGAACGCATTAAATACATTGTTGGTGCATTGTTAATTTTAAAGGCAGTTATTAATGAATAAAATAAAATTCTTACTATATATTTATATACAAAAAAGATAATAATGGCAATGACGTTGTTAAATATCTTCGCACTCATTTACAAATATGTTTTTAAAGCTTCGACAATTAAATTCACTCAAGTAGAAAAATGGAATTAGTTCAGGGCATACGCCTTAACTAATTCCATTTTTCTATTTTTTTTTATTACCACCAAAAATTAATCTACTAGAATTTAGATTCTCCGAATTTTAATTGTAAATTAATTTATTTTTGATGATATTACTTTGAAATTAAACAAAAAATGTTATTGTGTTGTGTTATTTGTAATACGTATTAATTATATACATTGGTTTCGAATATTTTCAGCTGTAGATAAAAGACAGCCGGTCTGATCGCGCCCGTCCGCATAAACAACTCACGTTTTAAACGTTATCCGAACCCGAAGACTTTTTTAAAGCTCACATAAAAAGTAAATAATAGCGAATGATAAATCAATAAACACCATAGGAGAGCGTCGGTCCGAGATGATATCTGGATGGTTTATGGGTTTTTTAATTGAAACCATCGGGACCGAGTTTAACAACATTCGGCCGTATCTCCCGCTTGTAACTCAACAGTTGAAAAGATTCAATTTATAAAGGCGATACAGTTTCGTTGTTCTGTGCAAATGGAAGGCGTGCCACGAAATTTGTGGGCGTTCTCCGCGAATATTGTCGCCGTCCTTGTCCGCTTCACGGCCCCGCTGGATTCGCATAAATAAATTACTATCTCTTCTTCTTCCGAGGCACGGCTCGATTTAACCGCCTGTATTAGTTTCACGTGGTTGCGACGTTATGGATGTCGAGGATGTTGTGGATCTTATGCCTGTTGTGGGTGGTCACACACGTAAACTGATTTTACTGTGTGGAAAAACGGGCGCAGATAACAGGTTGTTTCTGTGTGTGTCTGCTATACTGACACCAGATTATCGTTCGTTATTAATCACAACCGATTTCAATATATATCAAAATCTATATGATTCATACCAGAAGCTATTACTACAGATTATGTCCAATTGAATAGGTTTATTTGTTACTCCTTTTTTACCACTAACTTCTTTCTATGCGACACATCATAAAATATCATTGTGTCTAGAGCTACTTATCCGTGCTATGTATGTTATTTGCCATGAGATTGCTCTAGGCTCTCTATTTATTTAACAGTAATGAATGAGACATATTTTATTGACATCATAAGAAGTCACTTAAAATATGCATGTTCATGAATGAAGTCAACCCAACCAATACAATTCGGAGTTTTACATAGTCCAAAGTGATGGCATGATGGCCGTTGTCGATCTATATTTAGCCTATAGGTAATGGATTAAACGAAAATATACGAATTATAATATAAGAATGATAAGAGCAAATCACCAAATACTATTTTATGTCATTCCAGTAAACATGAGCAAAAAATCATCTCCAGACAAAAAATTTACGTGTATTCACTCATTTATAGATTTCGAGATATATTCTATTATGAAATCCATTGTCTTTCACATACAGAAATCCTGAGATTTTAAGTGATAAACATCTGCCCACAAACGAAATCGATAAATCAAATGTAAATAAATGTATACTAATTTACTTCAAACCATATAGATTTAATTATCCACCGCCAAGATTCAATCTCATCATTATCCCCTAGAATATAGTGACATTTTTAATTTGAAGTCGTACTGAAGAGGCAAAAAGCGAACCCTTGAGAAAGAGGAAACATTGCCTTTTGGTATTAGAACGTATATAACACCACACCTTGGCGCAGGATAAAAGATGTACCCGTAAGGAGATTCCTAGGTTACATGCAGAAGATCATTGGGTATCTTACAAACAGGGAGTAAAGACGATACTATGTGTGATGGTTTAAGTTAAGATTGACACGGAATGAAAACAGCAACACGAACGAAGGACTGAAGCCTTTAATAAACTGAACTTCTGTTATATCACAGAAACAGTTAATATGGTTTGTGAATTTCGTTTCCTGTTCTCATAAAGAGGACAAGTTCGCCTTCCTTTAGTGGACGAAACAATGATTCTCGATCATCTACCTTGTAGAGCCAACTCGTTGACGATGCCACTTTAATTAGGCAAAAGATGGCGCTTGCGTCGTCTTTAATTTATTATAATTAATTATGTCTTTTAGTATCAACTCCCTTGCTGGGAAGTGGGATCTCAGTAGGGGTACAGCGTTTATTTGCATGTTTCCGTCCATCTGCCATCCTGCTTTGTTGTGAAAATCCAAAGTTTTTTCTATCTGTTCTCCATGTCGTGCGCTTAGCTTTTCTGAGTGTGATTCTAAAAGTTGTGAAGCTAAACTTGTAGGCGTTCCATTATTTTTGTAGATTTACCCTTGTTAAATTGTCTTATTTTTTCAATGAGTTAATTTGAGAAGTTCACCAGTGTGGTTTCCTTCTACCTCTGATGAGTACATATGGACATATTATATTATAGAGTAGGGACCATCTAATCCAATTCTTCCATGTTTTTGAGAGCGAATAGTTTTTAGCTGGATGTTTTTTTAGAAGGGAGTTCTATATTTGTCTCAATCTGTCCTTCGCCAGTACACGTAAGTGGGTTTATATCCGTAGGTATATAATGGTTGATATACCTATGATAAGTAGATATTCATTCGACACTTTCCGGTTTCTGATCATATGAGAACATTGTTCACTGTTTAGGGTGACGTCTAGAATTCATCGCCTGTTGGCTAAAGAAGGTAGCTTCGCTTCCTATGTTTCACAGATATGTTCGTACAACAGAACGTTCTTTGTGAATAGCTACGACCAGAATTTCATTCACATCTAAAGGGAGATGTCATTATCAAGAGCTAAGAAGGCGAAAACCAACCATAAAGTGCCAGTTTTTTTAGGATTAGCGATACGGCGACTATGTCCTTGCTGCTGAAATTAGAGAACATGAACAAATTATGTTTTCTTTATATTATTTACTAAGATACCTGACCGAGCCTCACTTGAATTCTTTAGGTGGTAGATATTGTAGGTAGGTTTCTTTTACAGACTCAATATCCTGTTTCGTTCTACACATGGCTCCTGAATCAGAGCTATGTTCTCCTCATTATATTCTAGGCGAAGATATAGTGCAGCTGAGGCTGCATTTGAGTAATGGAGGTTAATCTGAATTATCTGTATCCTTGCCAACTTAAGGCTTTCGAAATTGTCAACTACGGTGTATTACGTCGTCAATTAATCTCATCAATATGCTTCTTTTCAAATTTGAAAAGAAATTGAAAAGAAGCGTATTGATGTTTTCTACATGAACGATTATGAGTCTGCCTCCGATTAAGAGATATTAAAAAGCAAAAAAAGTTTTAGGACAAAATTTTAGTATAGCCTATAATTTGAAAGTTTGTCTTGATCACTTAGCCGTGTATTTAACGTTGTTCGAGGCAAAGCTTTAAATACAGAATAGTTTCTCAAAACTGCTTCAGATTTGGAACAGATATCACAAAGATGATGAAATAGTGTTTATAGTGTTTTGCCTATATCTTTTTTCGTGCCATTATCCGACAATCACAAGGTATTGGCATAAAGCTAAAAAATATCAATTTTGTACTAAAAGTTTAAAATCCTCTTAATCTATCTGCAACTCGCTCAGTTGAAGAGTTCTAGGAGATATTAAGACAGAAAGTCTATAATAACGTATGAAAGAACGTTAAATGAAGAACAAGTGCAACGTTGTATATCCAAAAAAGTTAAAGAAATTAAACAAGTCGAAAATAATACTCTCTTGGAAAATTCATGGCAAGGGTAAATAGGAATGTCTGTCTTTGTATAAAAGGCTCCATGTACACGACCCCAACAATGGCGATTGAAGTGATGCTGTGCCTTCCAACATTGGATATCCACATGGAAAGGGAGGCCCTAGCGGCTATTCTTCGCCTTAGTAGCAGTAGTTTTTGGGAGAGCAACAGCTTAGGGGAAATCAGAAGTCGTCTCTGGAGGAACATCTGCAAAACCATACCTCAACTAGAGGCTGACACTGACTCCAGTGCACCCACTTATGTGGCGAGCACACCCTACGAAATTACCACCAAAACCACAAAATATATGAGGAAATCTGCTATAAGGATTTATACAGATGGATCCCTGAAGAAAGAAGGTTCGGGCCTGGGAATTTACTCCAGAAGTCTAAACTCTAAATTACCCATGGGTATAGGCTCAACCATCGAGCAATTGGAGTTGATGGGCATAACACACGCGGCGGAAATTATAATCCAGCTTGGCGTAAACAACAAAAGTCTGCTAATCCTCATGGAAAGCAGACATGCTCAACAGTCTATGACTACAAACTACACCTTCTAAGAGTCGGTGAAGGATTGCCGTCCTAGCTTATTTATAACAAATTCTTCACCTAAAGTAAATTTCTAAAGCTCTTGATTGTCGAACTTTTACCAAGATGATTTATGAGGGTGACATTTATCACAAATTGTATTGGATTGACTGTTGGCTTTATTAATTAGTTTAGAATCCCATCCAATTCTGGTGCCTTTTTCCCAAAATGAAACTTTATTGCTGTTTGAACTTCTAGCCCAGAATATTCCATATTCTCTGTCATTTATCACACCCAAGCTACGTTTCCGTATGTTCTAAATAACTGAAAGTCTTTTTCAATATTGGATTCGTAATTCTATATAGTATTAATAATTTAATTATGTTCAGCCATCATTCAACTAGCGTATGGATAAATTAGGCAAAAGATAGCACTTGCGTCGTCTTTAATTTATTATGATTAATATCGGGTATATAACCCCAATACAATTTTCGTTCAGCCGCCTTCATCAAAGCATTGCACATGGAATACACTGAGGTTCGAAAATCCGAAATGGCCATCATTAGTTATCTATACGCTAGATGAATGCTGGCTGAACATTTCATTAAATGTGAATTTCGTTTCCTGTTCTCATTAATATGACAAGTTCGCCTTCCTATAGTGGATGAAACAATGCAGGGGGTTGACACACTTATGGAACTTCGATTTTTGATAACAGTTGAGGCAGCACTGGCCAGGCGGCGCTGATGGTGGATTTTCTATGGAATCTAGCGTTTATCTAGGCTCGTTTTATTCGACGGAATACTATTTATTCCGTTTTTAGCGCATTTTTATTTTTCCTTCATTTGTTTTGAGACCAGGAACTTTTTTCACAATTTGTGCATCACGGAATACGATGGATTGTCGGTAAGGTGTTTATTAGTTCTGTAATTAGATTTACTATTAATAATTGATATATTATTACGTATTAGGTTAGTAATTATTTAGGTAATTTTTTAACACTCACTATTATTATACTTTTTAGGTTAACTTATCTTTTAATACAACGTGATATTTTTAAATACATTTGTTTGTTATTTATTTTATATTGTTATTTGTAATTATTGTATTCTCGTGATGTCTTTTTTGTGTTAATTTATGTTTATTATTAAATAAATCAATTTTATATCCTACATACTTTTTTTATTTCTCCCTGTTTGAAATTATAACTTCGAATTATATACAAAGTAAAGGTAAGTATTAATTAATCAAGTCAATAATAAAATTAATTTATTGAGTATAAGGAATATATTCATTTGTACACACATAGTGTCATGGTATGTGTGTGTAATTATGTATAAGCATGTGGCTATGTGTGAGTGAATTTCACATTACAGATTTCTGTTTTTTCACCAACATATTCACAAACCTACACGAACACCAACATGATAATGTACGTTTGTGTTAGTACTAGTGCGGCAGCAAAATCTAGATGGCACCAAAAGCGTTACAAGGGATGTCGCTTCTATAGTGTTCTGTGAAACAATGATTCTCGGTCGTCTACCTTGTAGACCCAAATCGTTGACGATGCCACTTAAAATTAGGCAAAAGATGGCGCTTGCGTCATCTTTAATTTATTATGATTAATATTGATAATGTTTCACAAAGTGATAAATGAAAAAGAGTCCGACATATTTTTAGGTCATCAGAATTAATATAATTAATTCCATAGAGTATGTGATTTAAGAATGTTTGATTACTTTCTATTATTTTTTTTCAAGTCAAAGATCTATATCAACAAATTTATATCCACTCGTATATTGAAAGACTCCTCCGTTAATGTCTTTTCGGTCGTTGATTGAAAGCTACATCAACAAAATTCATTACATTAAATAAAATGAAACAAAGATGATTCACACATTTGCAGTTATTTAAATTACAATAAAATTAAACGAGGAAAATTACTGGAAATGATCAATAAAAATCGATAAATTCGTTTTTAACTGCAAAAATTACGTACATTGTAAGTTTTACAAACATCTATTGAAAAAAGGTCGGAGGTAAATTCTCGGGAAGTAGTTGTTTCAATAGATGTTTGTAAAACTTACAGTGTAAGTAATTTTTGCACTTGGAAAAAGGGATTGATCGAATTTTATTAATCATTGCCAGAAATGTTCCTTGTTTAATTTCATTGCATAATTCTTTACATTTTTCATTAAACTTTCAAGGTTTCAGTGTTACCCTTTTTTCAGTACTGGCTGAACTTACTTTTACTCTTATTTAGTTTATGTTTCAATAAAAAAAATACAATTGAATAAATAAAGTGTAATTAATGGTTTTAAAATTTAGACATTGGTAGTTCATATTGTATGAAATAAATATGAATAGATTTTAATAATCAACAAATAAAACAGATTAGATTGAATAACTTTAAATTCTCGACTAGTTTCGGGTTATTAGCCCATTTTTAAGAGACTTTAAAATTTGTTTTCAATTTAATTTGAATATTCACTCTGTTTTGGGATTTAATCGAATTTTTCGATAATTCATCTTTTTAAACACTAAATTGAAATTTAATAAAATGTTCAGCCACCATTCATTTAGCGTATGGATAACTAGTGATGGCCATTTCGGTGAACGAAACAATGATTCTCAGTCTTCTACTTTGTAGACCCAAATCGTTGACGATGCCACATGAAATTAGGCCAAAAATGGCGCTTGCGTTGTCTTCATTTATTACTGAAATAAATATAACAATCAAAATTAATCGAATTTCGTGGTTGTAAATCGTTCACGGTCGAATTTGAGGACTCGCGCAATAAAATAAACATCCATCTGTGCGCGCGCTGTAGAAAAATCGGTCCGGGCCGTAAATATTAATTTTTATGCCGGAGATGGCGAAGATCTCCGGTGAGGCGCGACGGGTGGGCCTGCCTCCTAATAAAATAATAGTAGGCCGTCGTCGTTGTCTAGAAGACAACTACTGAAAGGATCCCGTGAAAGTCATCTCTTAAATCAAAGCGAATTAACATTTTTTTTATGGGGGACCTTTTGTTTTTTGTTCGAAGGCTTTATTCGAACGGTGATCTTTACCCTTTCTCATCATCATCAACGTGCAACGGCCGAATGTGTCGTTAAATTTAGAATTTTGTAATTTATATCTCACGAGGGAGTGCGCGATTAGGATGTTACCATTTTATTAAGAAAATTGTTTCTAATGTTTTATGAAACATAAAATTATAACGCGTTTAATTGATATTTAAATCGATATAATAGGTTTGTTCTATACTGAAAGAATTTTCGATTGTTCTGCAGTAAATTGAGTGCTAGTATGTGACTTCGATCATAACGATTACATTGCTGCAAGTGCAGAAAGTGAAAAAAAAAAAATCTGCACTAGAACATATAACAAACAGGCCATAAGTTGAATTGAGTGCAAATTTGTGCAATCTTAGAGCATATTTTTTTTGCAAGTATCCTGTTACTTCTTTAAGTTTGTTTATCCTATATCTAGATAAAACTACTTTATGTCACTGTTTACAGACGCATTATGATAGCTAATGGAAATATTATTTTAGCTTGTATTTATTTGCATTTTTTTAAATTCATACAGAGAGTCTTATGTAACACCGAACATGCTAGAATGTACTCAATGTAAATTTTCCTATGTTCGATTTGTTCAGGAACGCATAAAAGCATTGAGTGCGATGTGATTGGCTACTATTTCTAAAAATAATATAGTCAACCCAAATTACACCCTTTCCCGTCAAAAATGACTTACACTTGTCAGTTATCGCAATGAAGTGATATTTGCTGTTCTGGCGCTTAAAGCAGACGTAGATGAAGAGTTGGGCATCTTTACGTATCAATAATGTATACAAAGGAGGAGAAGTTTTTTTATAGTATACATTGCGGTTAAGTAAAACATCCATAATTAAACATGTTGCACTTGACATAATAGTTGACAAATATAATTTATTTCTGATGGGAAGAGTGTGAATTGGGTTGACATATAGTCAACCATTATCATTAGAAATCGTAGCCAATCACATCGCACCAGGGGGGGTTGGATAATATTTGAAATTGGGAAACACGGCTATAGTTGTCCACTTGTGCACAATGGTTTTTACAATGATTTATTTATTATTGGTGACTTTTGTCGCGCTATAAGGTGTATTTCTTAAACATTTATACTTTTAATTAAACATTAAAGATGTTCTAAATAAGGATCAGTTTGCCATATTTCAATTTGATTGATGTAAATCACATGAATTGTTTTTGACAGTTTGTTTTTTGTATTCGTTAGAAGTTTCTTCACTTTTTCTTATAAAACTACAACTGGTAAGTTATTATTTGTAGTTTAAAATACGTTTGCTTATTAATTTCTATGAATTGTATATTTTTGAAAGAATATACATAACTTAAAATTATGAACCAATCGAGCAATATTTTTTTATTAATAAATATAATTTATTTCCCACATTCTGAAAAACAATTTTCTGTCTATAAATCTTCATTTTTTATTATATACTTTATGCTTTTTACAATATTTTCTATCAGAAAAAAAAAATGTATTTAACATAGATGTTTTTAAAGTAATATTTGTATGCATATGTTTATAGATTCTTTAAGGAAAGGAGTTCATAAAATTATCCAGCTGAGAGATATCAATTAATTCAAATTATAACTGTTGTTAATAGGTTTTAATTAATATATGAATGTAATAACAGGTTAAATGATACTTTTATAAGTTTAATATATTTTACTTTAAAATATTGTTGTTTTTATTCATATTTTTTCAGATAATTTTATTAATTACAATTTCTTATTTGCATGATCTACTGGTATTTTTTATATAAAATAGCACATTTATAAAAAAACTTTTATATAAACAATTTGAAGTAAAATAGTGAACAAAAAATTATAAATAGAGAAATGTTCAAAAGTCCCGCCATTAGTTATATTATAGTGTGTATATGAACCTTATAAACCTTATAAAGGTTTGAAACTTGGGAAATAGTTGTCCACTTGAGCACTGGATGGCGTTGCGCGCGTTTCCCGCTAAATACATGGATCTGGACCTCTTATACTTTATCTCTATGCATCGCACCCAATGCTTCGATGCGTTCCTGTACACATCGAACATAAGCAAATATACATTGAGTACATCCTAGCATGTTCGGTGTTACATAAAACTCTCTGTATATGTATATACACGATTTTGTTAATTCTTTTGTTAACTCTAATTTTGTATATTTTTTTCCTGAAATATTATGTTTATAATTAGCTGTGTAATAAAGTATTATTATTATAGATTTGTAATTCGCGCGCAACTTCTGTTTTTTATATGAGACTGCGAATTTCTTTATTTTTTGGTGCTCTATTTCAACAATAAATTATATAATATTTAATATTATTTATTTTATTTAATTATTTATCTAATTAATTAAATTGAAATCAATCGAGTTACTCCACTAATCTGTGGCTCGTTTCATAAATACCATCTTTTGTAATTTATGGCCTTCATAATCCACTCATGGGGAATATAATATAATTTACTTAAATAACAAATCATCTTTTTTTATTAATCTGCATAATTATCCTTGGCATCTTTCTCTCCAGAATTTCGAACATCTTCCGCCTGCATGCTATTTTTTGCATGAAAACATAATTAGGAACATCTTTTACATAATTAGCATAAAAAGAACACGCTGCGACATTCAGGGCAAAACTAATTTAAAAAAAAATGCAGACAGAGTTTTGCTTAATTAACACGGACATCCAAAATAAAATAAGAAGAAGAAAAAAATACCTCCCACGAACCTTAACGGCGAAATTATACACCAAGTAGCTGATGGACATAGTTTGCATATCTGGCGAACAGATCGGATCCTGAAATTATTTTATAAATATCCTTCTCACATTTTCCGCGACCTCGCGGGTCAATCGGCACCGGTAATTACTCCCAGCCGAGTCTCACCGCGGACGGGGGCATAGAAAAAAAGGAGAGAAGAGGCACGAATTAATCCGATTTGAGAAGTAACTGTGCGCTTGCTTTTATACCTTCCGCGAACTTTATGGAATCAAACTAATTAATTAAACGTATTAGGTGTAAGGTTTATTGTCGTCCGCCAAACGGTGATGTTAATGAGTGATGTGTATGCGGTAGCGCTGGTTTATTGTTAGCGCTAAATGCTAACTCGGTCCGATTCGCGATGCTCCTTGTGGAAAATTTATTTTCGTCCATGTGATTTACATTTCGTGTTAAATCACGTTTTGTAATGGGTGTATATCTTAAAGTATAATCAGGGGAGGATTATTTCTGAAGTAATGGCTTTCTTAACTAACGCTAAATTTATTACTAATATGCTAATTATATTTCACACGAAGTAAGGTTGTAAAATATTATTACAATAAGTAACAATAATAATATTTAAAATAAATTTACATATGAACGTACTGTTCGAAGTGAATGGATCCATTTCATTTACATTGTTGGTTAAAGAAAAACTTTCAGCTAAGTCGATTAGTTTAGTTAGTTGCACACTAAACAATGTCAATTTTTAAATAGAACATATACACTGAGGGATTTTATTTAAGGTTGCGATTTAGACGAAAGAGATAGCTATATATTGACAATCACTAATTCAAGTTAGCTTGCTGTTGTGATCAATGAATAATATTGTATTGTACATCAAAGTAATTTTAAAATAACCAGGAATTATATCAGATGAATTGAAAATTATTTCAATGTTTAGTTTGTGTAAAATAATATACGGAAAACCAATAAAAATTGATCAAATTTATAGCAAATTTTAAATTACATTTTTGCTAATAAAAACTTGTGCAATGAAAATTTAAAGGATTTCACTGAATTCTGAATTCAAATAACCTATTAATTTCATTATATCTTACAATTTTCTTTTCTAATTTGAACTAGTAAATTGACATTATATACGAAAATTAACAATTTATTTTTTATTTAGACTGATACTTTATACTTGATAGATAAAAAATGTAAATACATATTCAAATTATTAAATCCAAAAGAATGGTTCTTTTTTCAAACGATTATTTTAATAATAATAATAATAATAACAATTTATGACGGAATCACCTTTTTACAAAAACAATACAATATATATATATATATACCAATGTTACAATCAATCAATGTATATGCAAGTACAAAAAAAAGTACAAAATCAAAGTAATTTCTTAAGTTGACGCTTAAATAAACTCCCAAATATATCAAATTTAACAGTTGAGTAGGTTAATACATCTTATTATTCTATTTAATGGAATGTTAAGTGAATAATTTTGCTTACAGGGACGTATATTGAAAATTGCCTTGCTTCTACAATTCAACAAATATGGTTTAACATTAAAACTAAACAAACTTAATAATTCCGAACATTAAGTTTCACCTGATATCAATTTATTAAAAAAGCATAAATCCAATTCAATGCAATGATTTCAGGTTTAAGGTGTTCAATGTAATGTTAATATTAAATTCCACAGATGTTATCCCAAGTTTAAATGACATGAATTTAAAAAAAAATGTTTTGTACTCTCTCCAAATTTTCTATATGTGTAGAATAAGATGGAGATCATATTATACTACGGTATTCTAGCTTCGACCGCACTAGGGAACAGTAAAGTAGTCTTAACATCGAAACATTAAACATGAAATCAAGTCGATTTAATTTAGAGTCGAATGTAATACCCAAGTCCTTCATTACATCAACTTTGTCTAATACACCATCATTTAAAACATATGACAAATTATTTTCCGCATTCCTTGTAGATAATCTCATGTATTTACACTTACCAAGATTGAAATTCAAATCATTTCGAACACACCAACTCTGTAAATGATCCAAGTCAGCCTGAACCCTGCAAGTATCGTCAGACTTTGAAATTGCTTTATACAATTTCAAATCATCTGCAAACAAAAGTTATTCACAATTCTCCAGCGACTGACCTAGATCATTTATGAATAGCAAGAATAAGATGGGTCTACAGTGTGTTCCTTGTGGAATCTAGATGTAAAATTTCCTATCCTTACTGATTGAGTCCGATTTGTCAAGAATGATTCAATTCATTTGATTATTTCAACATTAAATTGGAAGTCCCATAGTTTATTAATGAGAAACTCATGATTCACCCTATAAAATGCCTTGGAGAAATCTGTATAAATAGCATCAACGTGATAGCCTTTCTCCAAGGCATCCAATATGTATGATTGGTAAACAAATAAATTTGTCACCGTTGAGCGTCCAGGGCAAAAACTATGCTGTTTCGGAATAATAATGTTTTTTGATAACCATTGCAATTGATTTGAAATAATTTTGTCAAATACTTTAGGAATTGCAGATTGAAAGGCAACTTCTATATAATTTGTGATTTCACTTTTCTTTCCCGATTTGTAAGTTGGTACCAAAAAACTATGCTTCCAAAAAGCAGGAAACTCTCCCTGCGACAATGACGCAGTAAATAACAAATATATTGGCTCACTGAGGGTACAAACACATCTACTTAAAAAGTCATCTGGGATCTCATCAGGGCCACAACTTAAATTATCAGATAATGATGCAAGTTCACCATAAATGACTTTAATATTAATAATAAATTTGTCATTTCCCGCACTCACACTATACTGCGAAGAGAATCGTGGAGAAGCACTATTTTGACCCTGGGGCATTTTATAGTTCGCAGCAAAGTTATCTGCGAAGGAATCGGCTATATCCTGGGTATTGTTACCATAAGACATAACTTCTTTCTTCAGCTTCTGTATATGTCGCCAAAATTTATTTGGTTGATTATTAATATCCACTTCCATCTTTTTGTAGTAGCTATCTCTTTCTACTAAACCGCAACCTTAATTCAACACACGATTTTCACTTTCTGTTTTGATCCATAAACATATATCATTTTTCACATAATATCAATATCTATCTTCATAGGAAGAAACATGTTCAAATAATCGGTTGTAATATCAATAATTTCATAAACAGGAACCAAACAAGTGATTACCGATTACTCGAAACATTTGCAAAGCATTGATTAAATTTGTCCATAATGCTGAATGAAATAAAATTCTCACTATATATTATTGAATATTTGGCTTGTTTTGAAAAATCTAGATATTTTTTTGTGAACATTATCATATGCCTATCTTAAATTATTTAAAAAATATTGACAAATTAGATTACAGTGCGGAATTTAGAAACGAGTGGGTGATTGAACAAAACAAAAAAAAAACATGATTCGTATCAAAATCTAAAACACATAAACCGTGTAAATTACGAAAACGCCAACTGCGATATAATTCACTAATTCACACTTAAAATATTTCTCGCATAACAATTAATTAAAACACGAGAATCTTCACTGATCATTATTTTCAAATCGGAAGAAATTATGTGCCGTACCGGTGACTACCGTTACATTAAAAAAGAAGGAGAAAAAACATCTAGCCCAACGAAATTCGAGCTCGGGTGTTCAGAAAATATGATTTGAATTAATTCCGAGATGAATAACGCCGCATATTTTTCACAGAATGTCAATTCAACATCTGCCGTACGGATTTTCCCCATAATTATTTACAGTTAATCTCTTGCCCATTACAATCCATTCCGCGGTATGAAATATTCGAAACATTTAACACCTAAGTTCTATATAAATACAACCGCAACGAATAATATAATGTGGCATTTAGATTAACTTATAACGTTTTAATGGGTTATAAATTATATATCAGGGACGAGGAAGCAATGAAGGATATGTTATTATTGTTACGTAAAGATAATTTCAACGTTAAATAAAAAGAATTTGAAAATAATTAATAAATTATTTCCTCTTTAGCTACTGTGACAATTTGACTTATGTCTTTTATTAATTATTTTCAAAATTATTTTTATTTAATTTATTTAAATAACTGTGATCAAATGAATAGATCCTCTTTTTCTATTATTAATTTCAATGTTATTTTTTTGTTTAGATAAAGTAAAACATTAATGTGTATAGTTTCAAAATTAGTTGTATGTTATATTCCTGCAACAAATGTTTCGCTATACAGTAGCATCATAAGGTACTGTGAAGCGAAACATTTGTTGTAATAAAAATAATTTAGAAACTGCACTTTATGTAAACGATGTTACAGTTTGAACAAATAAAAGCCTCAAAAATTCAATACGTTAAATATTTATTCAATGTAAAATTGTTCATGAAATAATATTTTGGTATATAAGAAACTGAAAATAAAACCAGATGTTTTTCTTCACGAAATTTGAATATCCGGTTCCATCAAGAGTGTAGTGCAACAAGTATCAAATCTACAAGACAATTGTAAACAGAAAATAATTAATTGTTGAATTCAGCAAATTAATTATATTTAATCTTTTTAGTTGATTTAATTGTAAACATAATGTATTGATTTATTTTCAAATTGATATTAAACAATTAATTACGTTTTTAACTTTGTCATGATTTAAATAAATTAACAAAATTGTCTTTAAACTGTCATATTTTTGCGGAATCATAATACTGGTTCCGCAAAAATTTGACAGTTTAAAGAACCTGATTAGAAATAGTGCAGAATATACTAATAAGTGGCTTGTGGTAGTAAAATGTACAATTAAGAGCAACATAAAATATGCTCTTGTTTCTGCTGTTAAATGTCGAAACACCCAAAATAGTCAATCTTAAAATATCAAGAAAATCAATTGCATTAAGAAATTTATGCAAAAATAAATCATAAATATCCATCTTCCTCTTTCAAGTGAGATATTTTCTATAATATTAATTCGAGTTAGATGGCTGTTATGATCAATGAACAATATTATATTATACATTAAAATAACCTTACAATAAGCAGGAATTTCATCAGATGAATTAAAAATTATTTTAATTTTTAGTTTGTGTGAAAAACAATTATGAAAAACAATGAAAATTGATCAAATTTATAGCAAATTTCAAATTATATTTTTGCTAATAAAAACTTATGCATTGAAAATTTAAAGGATTTCACTAAATTCTGCATTCAAATAACTTAAAAAAATCTTATGATTTTCTTTTCTAACTTGATCTAGTAAATTGACGTAATACACGAAAATTAACGATTTATGTTTTATTAAAACTGATATTATTAAATCTAAAAGAATGGCTCTTTTTTCAAACGATTATTTCCATTTTACTATATAGCTATCTCTTTCTACTAAACCGCAACCTTAAGGTATTCAATCAAATTTTTAACCTACAAAAATCTTGAAGGAAACACCTACAGTTTCATGCATATACATATTAAATGTAAAAAATCTAAATTACAAAAAATGGTAATATGTATCGCTCCACAAAAAAGATAAAATTAAATAAAAATGATTTGAAAATATTTCCACATTTAGCTCTGTGACTTTTGACTTACGTTTTATTTAATTTATGTAAATTACTGTGACCAAGAGAATGAATACTCTTTTCTATTTTCTAAGTCATTATTTGAAAAAATACACTTTTTGCAGAGACAATATCACTCTAGATTAACAACCGACTACATTGAAGACATTTCAATTTTGTTAAAGCATTTGTCAAAAACTGTTTGTATGACTTAGCCCTATTTGATTATTTACCAAAGGTGTTTCCACGGCAGTGCAGATTGTTTATTGGTTGCTAACGAAAAACAACCCGATAAGTAATTTAGTCCACATGAGCCACAACCGAATTTCTTGTGACTACTTTTCTGACGAACTTTTTCTTGTTTTAACGATTTACATTGACTCTTACTAATCATTCCATTCTTCTTATTGTGGGATTTCTTGAAATTATAAATCCATGACAATAAGTTTTAGACTCCTGCAGCCCTTAAAGAGAACGTGCGTCACCTATTGCCGATAGTTTTTGGCATAAATCGGGTCAAATCGTTTCAATTTCAATTAATTTTAAATAAATTCTAGCGGCAGCTACTTGGTAGTTATCTTTTTCTCGACTTAATGCAAAAAAACAAGTTATGAAATAAACACAATCCAAATCCCGAATTAGAATAGTTCATTTATGTTGTATACCCTTATTTATATTACAATGAAATTAAATAAGGAACATTTCTGGCAATGGTAAATAAAATTCGATCAATTTCTTTTTCCAACTGCAAATAAATACTTACGCTGTAAGTTTTACAAACATCTATTGAAACAACTACTTCTTGAGAATTTACCCCGCCGGACATTGGATTACACAATAGATATTTGTTGTTGCAACGGTTTGAGTCGAAATTATTTAATGAAAGGAAACAACAAATAACAGTTACAACGCTATCCGTAGATACATGTTTCGGGATTTCATCCCTCATAAGTACAGCACTGCCCTGTAAGCCCTTAGTTGATACACAATTTTTAATTAATTTTTACGTATCGTCTTCAACGAAATCGCGGATGAAAGTGATCGTGGTGAAGTTGCAGTTGAAAAAAAGGGATTTATCGAATTTTATTGATCATTGCCAGAAATTTTCCTTGTTCAATTTCATTGTAATTTAAATAACTGCAAATGTGTGAATCATCTTTGTTTCGTTTTATTTAACCCTTATTTATTACCCCTATGTTTTGTCTAAGTGGTCCGTAATGCAAAAACAAAAATTATAATTAAACTTTATAGTGGAATAAAACATATTCCACGCTTAGAAAACATGAGTTGCCAATAATCATGCATTAAAATGAATTTAAAAAATAGAATATCGGTAACTTTTGTGACAACTTGTATTAGTTTATTGTATTTCATATTGTTTTGTGAGTGAAGATTGAATTAAAAAGTAGTAAAGATTATGAGTTTATTTTGGGATGTTGAGAGATGTTTTCAAAAGTATCCAGACTCAAGCTAATATTATTTACCGCACTTTATTATAGAAGAGATGTCTTCTATATCTCTATTCGTGTTGAAAAAAAAAAACAATCGTATGTTAAATTATTATTTTATAAATATAGGAAGGAATAAAGTGAAAAGTTCTTGGCTTGACACACAGATGGCGTACAGAAATATAGAAGATATCTCTTCTATGAAAAAGTACATTAAGTTATTTACATCCCAAAGTAAACTCATATTCATTATAATTTTTTTAATTCAATTTTCACTCAAAAAACAACATGAAATATAATAAACTAATTTATGTTGACGATATTCTTTGGCTCTAAAATAATCTAATAATAAAGAAGACAGAGACATAGGGTGTGAAAATTGATAGATAACTCAACTTCCTCCAGCCCATGCCTGTGCCACATGCCTCTTCCACCTGTTAAAACAGGGCAGGAAACTATCTACCGGAAACAAAGTACTCCTTCTAAACTCAATTTTGAAACCTACTGCCAAATATTGCCGGAAAATCGCAATATGCGGAAGCACGACTGCCAAGAAAAACATAAAAAGTTATTAACTATATACTGATGAGAAGAGAGATATCAAAACCGCAGACGTGTAAGAAACCGCCACCAAAAGAAAAAACGACATGATGGAAAAATTAAAAGCACACTAAGACGAAAATATCGCCTAAATAGGAGCGGCGCAAAGAGGGGTCCAGCCGACTAGAAGGAAGTCGCACGATCCCCAAATTGTTGCAGCTGCGGACAAATAAATTAAATCCTGTACAACTATAACACACCAGATTCGCCCAACTCCAGTCAGGCATAGTTAGAAAAGACTGAATTGATTAAATTAAGAAAGAAACAATATGTGATTAGCTCGTTTGACAAATTTCAACTTGTTCTCTTAAGTAGTTTCTTTGCAATTTTTACTTTCCCCGGACCCTTGTCCAAGAGAAAGTATTGTGATCGTGAAAATTTTCGAACCGACAATTTGACAATTTCAACAAATATGCACGTTTTGAGGTCCCCTGAGTTTTGAAAAATATCTGTGTGTGTGACTGTGTGTTTCCGCGATAGCGCATAATCGGCTAAATGGATTAAGCCCAAACTTGATATCTAAGCTTTATATAACAGTGGAATGATCTGAAAAGCTTTTGGTTAGAATCAAAACTCACTAAGTGTAACTTTACTCTGTGCGATTTTTCATTTTTTAATTCGGATAGAAAAATGTTTCAAATAAAAGTTGTAGATCTTGGAAAATAAATAATTTCTGTTATAAAACTTTTATTATAGGACCTTCGGTTTTTATTTTATAAGTGGAAGAATTTCGTTTACCTGATAAATTCTCTAATAAATAAGCAATTATTTTAATGTTGGCAGTGGAGACTTTAATTATTGAAATAATTATTTTAATGACAAGAAAAATGTCAAAGTGCCGTCAAATTTAATATTCGCAAACGCCTCCAATTTAAAAATATTTAAAAAGGATGTGGAGACATTTTATCAAGTCATTTTAAGGTAAGAAATAACACAATAAATTATAAAATGCTTCCAATTACTCGGCTTTAACTTTAAGAGACAACAATCCATTTTTTCAATCAATCATTTTTCCTTTTCTATTAAATTTTCAATCAGAAACTTATTTGACCGAATTCACCGGGGAAGGTACCATGATGGACACATCAGTATTTTTTAATTCGGATAGAAAAATTTTTCAAATAAAAGTTTTAGATCTTGGAAAATAAATAATTTCTATTATAAAACTTTTATTGTAGAACCTTCGGTTTTCATTTTATAAGCGGAAGAATTTCGTTTACCTGATAAATTCCCTTAGAGATTTTAATTATTCAAATAATTATTTTAATGACAAATAAAACGTCAAAGTGTCGTCATATTCAGCACATTCGCAAAGTTTTAAAAAATGAAGAAGAGTGTGGAGAAATGATTTTAGCACATTTTAAGGTAAGAAATAACACACTTAATTATAATATTCTTCTAAATACTCGGTTTTATCTTTAAAAGACAACAATCCATTTTTTCTATTAATCATTTTGCTTCCCTATTAAATTTTCAATCAGAAACTTATTTGACCGTATTCACCGGGGAAAGTACCATGATGGACACATCACCATTTTTTTAGTGTTTTAGGTGGAAATTTACCTGTAGGCAACAAACATTTACGTGGACTCTTCTTAAATGTTAACCGTTAAAAAATGTAGCTGAATTTAATCGTGATCCGTCCACTAGAGATGACGGCTAAAAAACCTAACCACTCCAGATAGTATGACGTCGTGTTAAGCTATAGGAGAGTGAATAATTTTGTGATTCAATCAATAAATTAAGTAAATCGCACAAAAAAATATCATAAGCTTTTTTTATCGTTCTATTTAAAATGTTTCGCCTAATCTAAGCATGACGAGTTAACGTTCTGCCGAGCCTACGAATGTGCTGAAACTTGATGTTCACCTCGTGAGGGTGATTTATCTTCTTTAGTGATGAAAGATTTCTCCCTAGGGAAGGCGGCCTTCTGCGGAGAAGTCCCCTACATCGAAATGTATTTCATCAATGTTGTAGATGCCTGGTGTAAATCTTTTCTTCACTGAATGGATGCTTGGTGTGATGGGCGATGATGGTGTGGATTGCATCTTTTCTTTCTTCGCTGCAATGGTTCCAGAGGCTTGTTGTTGATCGTCGATGTTGTTGGACTTTTTTTCCCATCTTTTCAGGACCACGACAGCCATCCGTCGCTCTCAGAAGCAAGACACCCCCAGGGTAAGCACTTCATTGCTTGATCGCGCTGGAGATGTTTGTAGTTCGACGACCGGCGGCTGACTACGCCATAAGCTTCTTTTTTTGTTTTCCTTTCTTTTTTATTGGTCTCAACTTGAATAGTTATGACCAATTTTCTTAGGTAGGATCCTGGTTTTGTGAGGTTAAATCAGGATTTTATCTTCTTTCCCGACTCAGAAGAGTGAAATGGGCGATGAGGGTGATGATGAAGATGAAAGTTTGAAGAGTGGAATGGGTGATGAGAGTGATGTTGAAGATTTCCTTTTTTCAATCCAGGAACGCGGCCATTGCCGCCTAGGTTCCTTTCATGGAAAAGTCTTCTGTTGAAATGTAGGAGTGGTGGCGTGATGTTCTTGGTCCATTTGATCGTTTTCTTTTGAGGGCCAACAGCCCTCACTGGTCTCCCGAAGTCATATACCGGCCTGGTCACTGCTCCTCTTGAGCCTTTCTCCCATCCCTCGTATACAAACACCAACCGGGTCAGCGTCCATCGCTGAGCACGCGATTGATGCTCCCCTGGCGGAGTTCGGTGGTGGACTGTGATGAGCTTTTTTTGGTATCCTTACTTTAATTAATTTCAGCCTTCAGGCTATGATTAATTTTCATTGGGCGGATCCGGAGTCTTAAAGGGAAGATCCGAATTTATTCCCTTTTTTTCGCTGGGGAAGGTGAATGGAACTGCGAATCCCTTGATGCGGCTGTTCATTCTTTCACCAGGGCAGTGATCTTGATTTGTTGTGATAAGCTTCACGAATGCTATGGTATTTATACAAAGTGAAAAGTTCCCGGCCCGACACACAGATGGCGATCCAATCAGCAAAATGTATATTTCTTACTTTGTTCCATATGTGATTAGTTCGCAAGACAAATTTCATTTTTTATCTTCATTGTGTTATATATTTAAAAAAATAATTATTTACACTAGTCAAATGCATAAAGATAAATATCGTATTGCAAACAATATTGTAGTTTAAATAAATCTTGAAAATTACATACACAATTCCCCATTAGAACTTTATTCATACATTTCTTTAATTCACGTACCCTTATCTGCTTACTACTACTGAGCTGTAAAGTATGACTCAATAATATTTAGTTCATCCCTGAGTATTATCGTGAATAAGATATGCGTCGATCATCTTTTGTTCTGGTGTCGAATGCATGCGTATCGCAAACTATCATAATTACTGTGGTTTAGTTTAACTTGCATTAGGCAACTAATTCTTATTAAAATTATTCACATGTATTATATCTACAATGCATTTGTTGTTGTTGTTTTTTTTTTTTTTCATACAATGCATTTGCATTCTTTTTTGTGTTTTGAGTGGAAATTCAACCGAAGATAACAAAAACGTTTACGAGAGTTCTTGTACACGTTTGTTATGTAAAAAAGGGCAGCAGCATTTAAACGTGATCCTACGTCCCCTTGGAGATGTCTGAACCTAAATCCTAAAGTATCGAAAAAGTGCATAATATGTAAAACGATAGGCAAGTGAAGATTGTAGGAATTTTAGAAAAATGTGCTAAACATCTTACACAAAGATACGAAAGCTCTGCACAACATTTTCTGAATGACTGGGAAGCACTTTGCGTCCAATAATGAAGTTAAGCGGGCTATCAATGATTTTTTAAAGCGTCTCACTTTCGGAGAAGTGGAACATTGATATTAGACCCAGCGTCTTAAAAGGGAATCATCTAGAAAAACATTATTTTGTTTAAATTGAAAATCGCAACTTTTCAATGTCAGGACAAGAAATGTTTACCTTATAAATTTGTGAAATAAGTGATATTATATCTAATGCATATTTTCAATCTGAATATTTGTAATAATGTTTACCATAATGGTAATTCATATTATATTCAATGAAAGGTTAATGGTGGTGAGTTAAAGAGACGTAATATATTCTCATTTAAGTTTTTGCCTTGCCGAGCCGAGCAAAGTAAATGCAATAAATTAGGCATCATAGCCGATATATTATGTGATTATGAGTATTAATGTAAAATCGGCAGGGAATAATAAGTAGTGATGTAGAAAATATAAGACATACCGGTAAAGCACCTGTTTGGCCGCAGATGAAGAAGAAGAAGAAGTGGAAGTGGACGAACAGGGCATAGCAATCCCACGCGAGTGAAGAGAGCCGTGGAAGAAGAAGCGTCGCGTCCGAGAGAAGGCAACTCACACACAAACGAGTGAGTCTGTTAGTGTTTCTTGTATGGGGGTGGTATATGAGTCTGGGCATGGCCCTCACCATAGATCAGCACCGGTAATTACCCATGTTTCACGGGGCGAACGCGATTTATGGCCGAGTGTGCCCAGTCGGGAGTCTCGCGCCTCTACGTCATTTGTCGCGAACAATTGCATCCTGCTGGCTGATTTCACACTCCGCACATGATTTGTGGCCAGAAAACAGATTTTCCATCCTACTATCATTCAGGCCGATTTAACGATTAGCTAAACGGAGCGGAGTCTCGCACGCGGTGATTTTAATTTATCGCAACGGCGAAACGAACAGAATAAAAAAAATCGACCTCAAACTCACCTCACCAGGAATCCATGCATACCCACTAACGCGTTATTACTTATTGTATTGGTTATTGGTATATACTGGCACTCGTTATTTGCTCTTTATTTCTCCACTTTGCTCTTTCTGCCGGTGGTGACGTTCAACGTGTTCCCAGAGCAAATTCATTTCCACTTAAAAAATCGAATCTTTAAGACGTTCGCTTTGTGATACATTTTTGATGTTAGTTTTATCTGTTTAATTAATTAATAATTATTTATTATCTCTATCCTAATCGAAAATGTGTATATTTTTCCTTGCTTATTTATTTATATCAAAATTTATTCTTTTAACGATTGCTTTGTTGGCATATATTTTGAGTCTTCCGATTAGCTCTATCCTTCTCATTTGAGACGTTTCTAAAGTGTCATATGTTTTTATTTCCTTACCGACCTATAAAACCTATAAAAACTATAAAAAGCTTGACCTATAAAACTCTAAATTGAGTACTTTTCTGGTAAGGACGTCGTTTTTTTTTTGTTTTGTTTTCCTAATTAAATTATTTTTCGCACTGTCACTTCCGATGGTTGTGATTTTTTTCCGTAGCTACTGGTTTTAATAGATATACCCTGTTTTATACGTAGAATTGGGTATCTGTTCTTAAAATTGGGGAAAAAATGTTGGCTCTATGCGTAGCCAGTGTGCCTCTTGCATTCATATATATTTTTCGAATGTTACGTTATTGTGCTTTTTAATTTAATTAATCCACTGTATATTATAGTTATTTTGTTGGATATCGGTCTCCTCTTCTCAAAGAAGGTGGCTTTAATTTTTCCAATATTGATGTTTATTTTTCCACTAGTTGGCAAAGTTACAAATTGTTTTAACTGCCATTTTTTTTGTTCTCAAACGAGGCTCCCGAAGCTTCTTCCGTAGACTTGAAGGGCAAATTTAAATATCCCTATTCCTTTCTCGTCTGTGGATTTCGGTATGATATTTATAGAAAGGTTACAAAAATCAACTCTATCAACGGTCCTGGAGAAAAGGCGATTCTTGTAAAAGACCTTTAGCAGGTATAAATTTATAACAGAAAATGCCATTGGTTTTCTAATATATTTTAAAATAAATACAAATATTGAAAAAATCTAAAACAGTGACATTTTTTTAACTCTACCTTGTATTGGAAGTTAAATAAATAAATTATAGAAAATCGTATTTATTCACTTGATCACAGTTATTTAAATAAAATTAAACAAAGATTTTGAAAATAACTGAATTATTCAATTGAATATTAATTATTTTTACTTTAGCGACTTTTTGACTTACGTTACGTAAGTACTTTACCACCTGATTTATACATGCTTTTTTGGGGGGGTTATTTTTCGAAACAATTTCCATACAAGTGTTAAACAAAATAAAAATCCACACATTAATAGCAATTTGTGCATATGAAAGAGTTTGTATTGATCTAATGGACACTATAGATGTAAAGTAATAATGTACAAAATCCAAAAAGCAAATTTCTTGATTTAATACTAATTGAAGTTAACTGTGCAGTAGATTATGAAACTCATCCTAAAATTAAGTGGAATTTAAATCATCTGGCTGTAATTATTTTTAAAAATAGTAATCAAAGACCAGATAATTCTTAATTTTCTAATGCTTCGAATAATGCAAGTTGTAATTTTAAAAGAGCGAATTTCATAAAATTGTGTGAAATATGTTGCATTCTATTATTAAGAATAAAATAAAAACGTAGGCAGTTCAATAGTTCATGAGCAATAAGATATATCAAATCATACTACAAATATTAAATTTCCAGTAAAGAGTATTTGTTCACTTGCTCACAGTTATTTAAATACATTAAATAAAAATGATTTCATAATAATTAATATCACTTATGTAACATAAGTCAAAATATCACAGAGCTAAATGTGGAAATAATTTATTAATTATTTTCAAATAATTTTTATTTAATTTAAATTTTCAAGTTTTTGTCAAATGTTCTTGTGACTTAGGTGCATATCTAACGACATGTCTGATGATTTTAAGGGCAACATTTATTATAGATATATAATAAATGTTGCCCTTAAACATTTATTATAAACATGTGTGTGTTGTTTAATTTGGTTCCGGTCTTTTAGCTAGTTTTCTAATAATCTAACTAGCCAAGTAAATATTCTTGAGTTAATAGTTTGTACATTAGATCCTCTCTAAAAACTCTAATCTTACGCCTTAAATTTCTGGGAGAATGATGACGATTGCGGCTTTCTTTTTAGTATTTAAATAACTAGTAAACTTAACTAAATAAAAATAAATTTTAAAATAATTAATAAATTATACTCACATTTAGCTTTCTGACTTTTGACTTACGTTACGTAAGAACGTTAAACAAATGCACATTAAAACAACTAATTCCCGAGCAAATACCCACGCCGGACATTCAATTACATAATTTACACCTGCTGTTGCACATCAATAAAATATTGCATAATGCAACAAATTTTGATCCGAGAAAAATTTAATAATGTATTAATTATTTTCAAATTCATTTTTATTTAATTTATATAAATAACTGTGACCAGTAAATGAATACTCTTTTCTGTTTACTAGTAGAGTTTAATAATTTGTAATGCTTGCTAGACGGCAATAAATTGGAATACATTGTTTTTCCTTGATAATTTCTCTGACATCATTTAGGATTATTTTTTCTACTACTTTTGATAAAATTGGAATAAAGCTGATTGTTCTACGGTTTATTTTTTTGGTTTTTAAGAATCTTTGAGTATCACTATGATCCTTTTAAAACTCATGAAAAATCTCATCGCAATCACCAATCCTGCAATTCTGGGTTGGTTTTTGTTATTAATAATACAGCTTACCCAAGCCGGATTTTTCTCAATCAGGTCCTACTTCTTTTTGTGTTATCGTAAAGTATCACTTCTCAATATTCTCACTCTTTTAACTCCTTGTTAGGACTCTTATAGAGAAGACGATAAGTGTCACTTTTTCTCAAAATTGAGAAACATGCGACAATAATGCCCCATAGTCAATTTTGTTATTGTTTCCCTGCCTTTCTTGAAGCTCCAGTATCCCATGCTATTTAAATTTCACAATAGATCTTTAAATCATCGACGTAAGCAAAAACGGGACAGGATAAGGAAGTGAGTAAATCGTTAAAAAAGTATATATGTTTAAAAAAGTCTACTTAATTTTCTTTACGTGTCTTTCTTCAGTTTGGACCATTTATGCCCGCTAATTTTACGGAATTAAGGCAAAAATAATATAACAGAATGTCTTTTAATATTGATATAAGATATTTTTGAGGAAAATGTCGCTTTCAATCGTTAGCTTTAAGTACTGACCATCACTGTTAGTTAGGTGTTGATAGATAGTTATTTTACTAACACACATATTTTAGTGGTAATAAACAGCCATAATTCCTTTACGATCAGTTGGTTCGGTCTTTCGGTCTTTTTTCACGCACTAAGGACTATCCAGATAAAACAGCGAGTTTTATTTAAGAAAGTCTCAGAATTAAGTAAAAACAACAAGTTGTGTTCTTCGTCTAAGTTGTATATTTCTTGAGCTTTTTCCTTCAAACCTACAGCATCCTAAGTCGCAATCTTAATTGTTTAAATTTGATTCATATTACTGAATTTTATGCAGGTGTTATGCCAGCAATTAACTCAGCATCACTGTGACGGTTTTATGAAATCATCTCACTGTTTCTTCATCCTCGGTTTTGATGTTGGATTGACATTTTGAGGTGTAATTACCTCCTTGAATTAAGTTTCTCTTCTTGATTTTTCTTCTGGATGAAAATTTGGTATTTTATGTATCTATTGGAGCAGGCTACATATTCTCCTTTGAAGTTTACGCATCTTAATTTATCATCATACATGAATAGGATAGATGGTTTCCTGTATAGAAGGTGCACGCAAATTCGGCTTTGCAGTGAAATTTTTAACCGCGATAGCATTATTCTTTTTTACGTACTCCTTCACTTCAGTCCGATAATAAGTATCTGTCTGTTATTTGGATGTTACAAATCTTTTTTGAATTTAAGTTATAGGCATATTCATTAAAATCAATAAGGTAGCAGGTTCAAAATGCCTCAAGGGTATTGTGTCATTTTTGAGCCTGCGGACTGAGTTTGTTGATGTCACCTTCGTCAGAGATACCAAGTATAACTGCTTTAATTCCTTTATCAATTTTATTTTTCCTACTAATTTCTTCACCGTTTTTCAAAAAAAAAACATTATATTTTCGGTAAAAGTGTTATTTCTATTCAAGTGGATGCGAATTGGACTTCGTCAATGTTGTTTCCAGACTTTATTTTGGCCGAATCAGTAAATACGATGGACGGTGGTCGTTTTGGCTTCTCCGTATTGGTAAATAGTCATTTCTGGTAACTCGAATTTTTAGTCAGTAGTCTGTGGTCCGGAAATAAGTAATCACGGTTCGGTTATTATTCATGAAGGAGTTGGTATTCGATTTGTGTGTGTGCAGACACACATAAGCCTTCTTGGTCCCCTAATGTTTTCTCCCTGTGGGGTATCTGAGAGCAAGTGTGTAAGCAAAAAACGCAAAAATCCGGGCAAGTGCGCACTGGTGCAGTGAGCAGAAAACGCTATTATTATAATGGCTAAAAAGTATTGTGTGCTGGAATGAGCTTCAAAATCAACATACAAAGTGTTCATGTTCAAGAAATTCCCTTCCAACTTAAAATATCAATAATTTAATTATAAATTTAACACAAACGCAATGTAATTAATGCTACCTTAAAAACTACACCGAAACAAACGATGAAATAAATAATAACACCAAACGCAACAATTAAGTCAGAATAACGAAACGTAAAATCGATGTTCAAATTGATTGACATATCAAAACACACGTGAATGTAGTTGCGTAGTCGAAATGTGTTCATAATTTTGCCGCTTTGGCGCTGCGATCTTAAATTGTATCACCAATAGTGTGTTTGATGTATCGCTATAGAGATGAATATCGAATAATGTATTCTGTTTTAAGCTTAGTAAAACTACAGAAATGTTTTAATTAATGAAAGAAATGTGTGGCAAGGGGGTTTTTCCCGTACGTATAGTATCGCATATACTACTCGTGTAGCATCGCGTATATTACTCGTCGACATTAAGGATAATCGTAAAGACCAACATGTTGGCCAATCAAAATTTATTTAAATCGAATATTCACAAAACTGTGAGTAAGTTCATCAAAGATCATCTAAAGTCATTATTGAAATTAATGGAAATGAGATGTTAAATCTGTAAAAATTAATAAACACTAAATCGCAGTCGTTTCAATTATCGTTATTAAAAATTGAGAGACGTTGTTACGAAAATGATACTCCACTTTTGATTAAATTGATTAAGTGTTAAATCAAGTCATCCTTTGCAGAAACACGAAAATATTCCACGTCGTTCTGCTACGCCGAACGAGTACAGCGCGTAAATATTTTTCGGTTGGGCAATCAATCAATCCGATCGATTCCCATTTGAATCGAGCCATCGCCGACAAATCGAGAGCCAAAGGTTATTCAACGATAAAAGATGCCACAGCTCCTTACCGAGACTCTCCGCGTTTGCCTTTCTTGCCGAAAACGTGAGACGCTTAATAAATTAATTACCCCCTACCTAATTAATTCCATTTAATTACCTCATTTCTTTTTGCATTGAGTCGTCTATTTATTTATATAGTTTTTTTTTCTCTTCTTGTATTTGTAGGTATGGATATTTCGACCTTATACGTCGCATTCTTAATTCCGAATTAATTTCTTTCGAGCCAAACTGGAATACGCACGTGAAACGGTAATTATTCGGATGTAAATCATCGAAGTTTGAAGTCCGTGTTGGAGTCGGAGTTTATGCAAATCGGGATTAATAAATGTTTATGGTGGAAAAATTCAAATACAGCACGTGGATACATACGAACAGGTAGTTTAATATGTATTTATTGTTGGTACATATTTTTTTTTAATTTACTTTTTTTGTGGAGAGAAGATTAAAATCTATATACAGAGTGAGTCATTATCCCGATAAACTAAAATATATAAAAAAATAATGATTTTAGGAAAAAAATCAAACCAACACCCTGCATTTACGAAGGGCAAATTGAATTGTAGCAGAATGAAAGACTTTATGGAGGGGTTCCTTGAGGCCAACTTCATAATTATTAACAGAAATAGGCAAAGTGAACCGTCGTAGAACTTCATAATTATTATTATATTTTTTTAATAGGTATTTGAATAAACAAAAATAATCATTGATCGATTGATTGATCGAATTTTATTGAGCGCGTTCAGGGAAATATTGCGCTGTAGCACAAAGCGCTTGATGTTCCCTGAGTAGGCTTCCGAGGTTAAAGACGCTCACGAAAATATGGTGGTTTTGTTTACAGCTGCATGGTTTGAAAAGAGATCCAGCGGAAAAAATATATGCTTTATCGCTTGATAAACCGCTGCAGCGCCACACATAAAGCAGTACCGTTCAGCGACACCGCTTTTATAAAGCGCTTCAGCGCCACAGTTCCCTGAACGCGCCCATTGATCTTTGCCAGAATATTTTCTTGTTTAATTTCATTGTAATTTCTTTTTTTTATTTCAGAGATAGTCGCTCTGTAATGGACAAAATAGAGTTTACTTTAAAATGTTAGTTTACTCTGCTTGGTTCCGACATAAAAATATGTAGTTTCCTTTTGAACTTAAATTGTTTTCTAGGAAATAACTGGAACTTAATTTGAAACGTAAAATCAACCGTTACAATATTTAAGTATCTCAAAATCAATGATTTAAATAATCTTTTATTTAATTTATGTTTTAGTTTTACCAATTTTGTATTCTTGCCATAAAATCGTCTCTAATTTATTGTTTCAATAATTACTGAATTCATGTTTTAACAATTTTTTAGCCGATTGTAGAAAGTGTCCACTAAAGCGTCTAATCGATTTAAATTAATATTTAACGTCCGTCCAAACATGATCTACTTGTTCTCGTTCCGTACGTTTGCTTAGCATAGTTAGTATTCAGGTTAGTCGGAGAGAAAATATTTACTTTAAGCGCATTATCACCTAAATGGTGATAATCACGTTAGTGCTCGAAATGAGTATTCAAAATTTCATTGCGGATTATTGATTTTGTAAAAGATAGTATTAATTAGATTTGTTGGTCTGCTCGGTAAACAGGTTTGTTTAAATTAAAGAAATTATGTATCGTTTAATATCATTAAATAAAAAGAATTTGAAAATAATTAATTAAAAACGCTTCCTCTTTAGCTACTGTGACATGTTGACTTTTTTCTATTATTATTGGCTCATATATAGTCTACTAATGCCGAAGAATATGTGTTAATACTGAGTATTAATGTCAGTACATGTATATACAGGATGTCGCAGAGATTGGTGTATTAAAACTTAAAACGTAATGAATTAAATAAAAATGTTTTGAAAATAATTAATAATTTTTTTTCACATTTAGCTCTGTGACTTTTGACTTACGATACGTAAGTCCGTTAAACAAATGCACATTAAAACAACTACTTCCCGGGCAAATACCCACGCCGGACATTGAATTACATAATGTACACCTGCTGTTGCATATCAATGTCCGGCGTGGGTATTTGCCCGGGAAGTAGTTGTTTTAATGTGCATTTGTTTAATGTACTTACGTAACGTAAGTCAAAAGTCACAAAGCCAAATGTGGAAATGATTTATTAGTTATTTTCAAATCATTTTTATTTGATTTATTAAATAACTGTGACCAAGAGAATGAATACTCTTTTCTATTTATATTAAAACGTAATGTATTGAAAAACATTTAATGCCTCTTTATGTGGTTTTTGTTAATAGTAATAAATATGGATTGTTTATTTAGAGATGTGCTTCGATTGTTGATAAATAGGTTTTTAGATTAAAAATAGTAGATATGTCTATAATTTAAAAAATGTATTAATATTATCAAATTTGTATATTTGCTCTCATTATATAAATTTATTGGAATAACCGTAGCGTGTTATAGAGTATGCTAATTTAAAATATTTCCACATCGCATCCTCCCAATAATTTTTCGATAAATTATTCAAATTTCCTTCAACCCGAGCGAAATCGATTTAATAAAAAAAACGTCTCTGATTTATACCAAAGTTAATCCGAGAGAGGCCGGTCTACCCAAATTTCGTGCCGTACCGGATTTTTTTCCACACACACATGCATACCTCCATCGAATAGAAAGAAGAGCCGGTGAAGGAGGAACGGTGGAGGAGAGGGAGGAGGACGGGTCTTAGGTCGTGACCCATCATATGTGGCACACACTTCTAATACTCTCAAGGCACACCTACAGCAATATTATAGAAACATAAAGATATTCGATATCCAGCCACTTTTATTGCGAGGGCCAATTTTTACGCGAACATAATGAGCACATTTTAATGCGCCTTATCTCGGACAAGTTTCCATTAAAATTATTTATCGCCGTGTTGTTTAAATGGTTTATTAAATGCTGTTAATTTTCACTCGGGTATTTCGAGGAGATTTATAATACGTTCGGGTTTGACTTTAAATTATTGATAAATTATCATTCCCCCCATTCAATTCAAGTTTTGTACGTAGACGCAGTTTACCAATAAAGCTCGATTTCGCTCATTGCACACTTTATCAACTTTTGCAACTATCACCATGTTGGAGACATAATTTAAGATCGCAGCGCCAAAGCGACACACACTTTTCAGGTACGTAACTACATTCACATGCGTTTTGTCAATCAATTTGATTATCAGTCTCACGATTCGCTATTTCGATTGCAATTATTGTATATATTTAGTGTTTATATATGTTTCATCATTTTCTTTAGAGCAGTTTCATTTTAGTTAACATTAATAATATTGGCCAGTATTCTATTATTACCTTTATTTTTAATTAAAATATACCTTAATTAGTTAAAAAAATGTTTCACCACGGGTTAGGTGAGAAGTTAATTATTAATATTTAATAATACCATTGCTAAATTTGTAACACGACTTTTAATCATAAGCACATTTTTTTCTCGTGCTAATCATGACGTCATTATGTTAAATGTCGTATGGCTTAATAATAATAATCTTTATTTTCCAACGGTAGAACTACTTTCAGGAAAATAATATAAAAATATATATAATATATTGAACCGTAGGAGGATACTGTTCCAGATTCAGATTATCCCATTCTCATATTATGATGTTTAATGCCTTCATTTGTGTTATATTTAGTAATTTAATGAGCATGAGTTACATATGTATATGTATAGCTAATTTGTGTTTTCTTACATTTGTAAAAATAGGTAAATTCCGCAAATAAGAATGATAATAATAATAATAATAATATACAGTGCGTTCACAATGAAAGAGACAAATTCGCACGTCATTTCGCATTTTGTTATATCGCAAAAACCACAATGGCCAAAATATATAAAAATTAATTAATAGGTAACGTTTTCTAATCATGAAATCACTCCTTAGGCGAAAATAATTTAAAAAAATTTAATAATTTACTTTTAATTTGAGTTAACAATTTACATTGAATTCTCCATAAGCGCCCATATACACACAGCCCTCTTAAGATGCTGGTAATAATTTTCGAGAAAAACGCTCCGACGGGTCGATTATTATTTTCAAATACGCAATTTTTCAATAAAAATGTTATATCCATTAATAAATTCTCATACAAAGTTATCTTTTTTAAATGGAGCACCATATAAAAAAAACCTTTATTGGCATTCCCAAAACATAAAAAAACTACATCACATTACTACAATTATTCAAATTAAATTTACTTTCTTTTCTACTTTTCCCACCCTATCCTCCTCACAATCTTCACGCCTGCCCCATCCTCTCTCATCCAATCCTCTATTCTCTTCTTTCCACTCATCCATTCCTCCAACATGCCCTTACACTCCTCCCCTAAATGATCCCATGTATCCATTCCGTTGTCACACAACACACATTTCACATATTCTTCTCTCATCCATACTTTCCTACCTTTCTCCTCTGACCCACACCTAGCTCTAGCCAACCCCCTCTTTTCACCTGAACTCAGATCCTTTCTGACCAGGTACGCAGGTATTCTTTGTTGTACCTGCCACCTTTTATATAAGGGGTTGTACTGGCTCTGCCTAATGTCCTTCTGTTTTTCTTGCTCATCCACTTCCTCCCATTTTATCTTCATCCATGTTGCCACATCCACTCCTGCTTCCAACCATTCGTTCGCCAGCATTTCTGACACTCCAGCTTTTTCAAACATACTTTTTCTTTCTTTCCTCCATTCACTCTCCGCTAGTATAGTACAGTATATAGGCAGGAGTTGATCTTTCTACTCCCAATAGCTGTTTCAGGAACGTTACATGCTCTCTTTCAATACTTTCATACTTTATCATTCCCCATACTTCAGCTCCATACATCAAGATCGGCCTCACACACGCATCCCACATTTTACACGGCAGTATAACATTCCCTTCCAGCCATTTTTACCATTTCTCTTTAACCATTTCCCACGCTTTCCTTGCCTTACCTTTCACCCAACTCGCATGCTCCTTATATCCACCACTCGCCTTGAACACAAAACCCAAATATTTAAATTCCTTCACTTTTTCAATCACTTCTCCCTTCCATCTCAATTCTTTCATTTTTCCCTCTCTTCCCCTATTCCTAAATCTCATCCACTTTGTTTTCTCCACGTTCACACCTAGCCCTCTTTTATCTTCTCTATTCTTTGTAACATCTCATTCATTTCTCCCCATTCTTTCGCAAGCAACACCGTATATATTATTGGATATTTGGATTCCTCAGAGAATTCTAGGTACTCTTTGTATATGTATAATATACCTATCTTCAACTGTTTACGGAATATTGTGAATTGTCTAATAATGCTACATCAGTCATTGAAAATTTGTTACATAACAATTATTCTTATATTGTTATTTTTGTGTAATGCATTACCATAATTACCATAAATTATCGTTTAAACTTAATTGTGTCCCATTGCAACAATTGCTATGCATTTTTTCATAGTATTTAATGGTTGACATAGAATTATGATATAATTGGCATTATTTCATAAACAATTGAAGTATAGAACATTATACATGAAAAATGTCTAGAACTCTTCGAGGAATATACAAATATAATAATATCAGGAATACAAATGGTAAACCACCGTTTTCCAATATATGGCGTCAAGAGTAAATGCTGGACAAACGTTTCAGATCAAAAACGTCACATTGTAGGTTAGGCATCTGTCAACAATTCTGTTGACATCTGTCAACAATTCATCATTACATTTGTAAATTTTTAGTGGCGTCATAATTTTTTTTGTGAGCAAAACTGTCGAATTTTGAGCCAAATAAGCGTCATTTGCGGAAAGTTTTGCTTTTTGCATGCAATTCGAAAAAATCTGCAGCTGAGGCGCATCGAATGATTACAGAAACTTATGATGCGGCTTCTATTAGTAAAAAGAATGTGTCGCGAATGGTTTTAACGCTACAACAGTAGTGATTTCAACGTAGAAGACAAGGAGCGTCCAGGTCCGATGAAAAAGTTTGAAGACGCAGAATTGGAGGCATTACTGGATGAGTATTCATGTCAAATGCAGATTCATTGGGCGTGACTCAACAAGCCATTTCATATCGTTTGAAAACCTTGGGAAAGATCCAAAATCATGGAAATTGGGTGTCATACGAGTTGAAGTCGAATGACGTTCTTTCCACATGCGAACAGTTGCTTCTACGGCAAAAAAGGGGTCGATTCGTGGATCGCCTCAAAAGACGAGCATTTTTTCAACGTAGAATCGTTATGCTGCTACAAAGGTGGGAAAAGGTTGTGGCTAGCGATAAACAGTATTCTAGAATAAATATGTAACCACTTTTCCACAATAAAGCCTGAAATTTTCAAAAGAAAGGCGGTTTTCCATTTGTACTATTGATATATAGGGTGTTCTATTTAAAAAAAGATAATTTTGTATTACCAATTGTTTATGGAACACGCTGTATACACAATTTTTAGTCCATAAAATGGATTGTTGAAAACACTAATCGACCGGTCTGAGCCAATATATTATATTCAGGTGATAATTACCTGACTATAATTTATTTAAAAAATAAATATGTCATTTATGATTTGATTCCACTGAATAAGGCCGTTTTAATCCGTCAATATTTCGTTAAAAATTGAAGATAGGTATAGGTATATTAGGACATACTTCAGGGTATCCCAAAAAAGACTTACGGCATGATGATATATTTTTTTTTAAATTGCTTCATATACATTTTATTCATTATTTAGGTGCCTTTGATGATTACCTACACATCTCTAAAATTTTATTGAAATCGGTTCAGTAATAGCAACAAAAAAAATTAAAAAGTAGAAAAAAATGGTTTTGCGCCATTAGTTTAAAAAATTAAATAGAACCTTAGTGTGTCAAACTTTTCAAACTTGAATGTAATTTATTTTCTTATTTCAAATTGGAACCCCTGTATATTTTTACAGCATTCTATGCAGAATTAGAAAACAAACAAAAAAATCGTATCATCACAATTCCCAATAGATTAAAAGTTATTTGCAAAAAAAACTTTTTTTCTTGACCATTTAAACAGACATTTTGATGAATAGAAATCGAAGGTTGCTTTGAAACACATTTTTTGACTTTGTAAACTTCAACTGTCAAAGTGACATGAGTCTACTTTAGCTTTAGTAATATTAAAAGTATAAATAATTGTTTGCTTAAGCTTTTCATAAACAATATTTTTTTGACAACGAATTCAATCGAGATGATCATACAGGAATGATTCTCATATTTCTAAAATACGGAAATAACTCGTTTTCACCTCCAACTACACAAGAAAACATGCAGCAAATAATCAAAGACGTATTTCAAAATATTACATATTATTTCAATCAATAATTTTTCCTTTCCTATTAAATTTTCAGTTAGAAACTTATTTGACCGAATTCACCGGAGAAAGTACCATGATGGACACATCATTATTTTTTTATAAAATCTTTATTAATTCACAGTAACACAACAATTTACTTCACAGTAACACAACAGCTGTTTTCTATCAATTATAATGATTAAAGGTTAACAGATGCAACAATTACTTGTTTTGAATAAATACAAATAATGCAATGAATTTTGTGGAAACAGCAAAACGAACGAAAAAACGTGTAAAATAATTATAGGTGAATTAATTACGTAGAGGTGCGAACGGCGTTTTTAATCCAATAAGTTGTTTGAAATGTAATATCGATGGAAATTTGATACGCGCTGTAAAACACGCGTTTAACAACAACTGTTATTATGCTAAACATTGACTGGTAATGCCTTTTTGCGCATACATTCTAGTAGCGTACTTACGATCGAAATTATTAACTAGATAATAAATTATTCGCAACTAGTAGATAATATACAATACTTTTTTTATCACTCGATTTGTTTAACTATCTTATTAAATATTATTGCAAAATACTTTAAAATTAGGTTATTACTATTATTATTATTATTTCCGAAGATAACTTGTTAAGCAGCAATTGAGAGTCTTTCAAACGGCTTTTTTCTCGTATGCATATAAATTCTGTGTTTCGATCACAATGAGATATTAATCCATATTTATGGCTGAGAATCGCCCAAATAAATCCAAATACCATCGCCATTTATCTAACGTGCCATCATTTGCATTAATCGCAGACAAGGGCAAAAAAACTTGATTTAGTATGGCGCTTTTTAACTTATTACATGTCGAAACGGAACGAGTATCCCGAATCTGTCCAAATATGTTTTATGAGGAGATTCTTGGGATATTAAATTATAATCAGGCATAAATTATTTATAATTGAGAGTGTTCGTAATTAGAATGCTTAATTAAGTATTTGATTATATTTTTTGCTTTACGTTTTATTCTAAACGTAAAACAGCTGTTGTTTCAACATTTAATTTTTTTTTATAAAATTGTTAAAATTTCCAATAACGTATGTAAAAAATATAAATGTGTATTTTATTGTACGTTCTATTGATTTTATCCAAAATATCTAAAGGATAATAAGAATTTCTAGACACACGTTTAATATTTCAAAAGCCTCGTGAGATGTTATGAAGACAATTTTAATAATTTTTAATAAATTAATTAACCTTTTCTGGTCACCTTATTTATATAAATTTACAATATCTTAGTATTAAATAGGAAATATTAATGTTAAAAAAGATTTCTCCAGTATCAGAATTGATTTTTATATAATCAATATCTGTTGGAGATCAATTATTATGAAACGTTGTAAAAAAGTTACACTATCTATTAAATTGAAAATACTACACGAAGTAAACATCGTTAATATACTGGAATTGTTGTATTGCCTGTATAAAAAGGAGGTTACAAACACCGAACAGTATAAAAAAAGGAAAAAATGGCTGGTAACTATCGATCTTTCAGTTAGTCAGCAAAATAAGACTACTTTATTTTATCAATCTTTTAGTTAGTCAGTAAAATAAGACTACTTTATTTTACTGACTTACTGAAAGATCGATCGTCGCCATTTTTCCTTTTTTTATACTATTCGGTGTTTGTAACCTCCTTTTTATACAGGCAATACAACAATTCCAGTATATTGACGATGTTTACTTCGTGTAGTATTTTCAATTTAATAGATAGTGTAACTTTTTTACAACGTTTCATAATAATAATAATAATTTATTGGTTACAACGGTTATTCTTTATTTTTTATAATATTTAATGAGAATAATAATTTATTGATATAATTAGTACCTAAGTTACTGCAATGGATTCACGCCTTTCTTTAAATCAATAGTATTGAACAAACCAACGTAATTCGTTTTTCAAACAAACACAAAACAGTATCACGTTTCCACCAATTCTTATTTCCACGCCGATAAATTCTAAACACACACATAATTACCACCGCCCGAGAATCACTAATCATCACAAAGTACAAACAGCGCTTTTTTTTTCTTCATCTCGAATTGAATGAGCTGATTGCCGTTTCGTGGCTGAAAACCTAGTCATCAACGCCTTTTTGATTCATATTTGGTGGGCACCACAATTTTTCACATCATCAATCTCGACGCTAACCAACAAACGCCGGGCCTGGCAGTAATAAACCACGGGGAATTATCGCTCGTCTTCTATGTAGAACAATCGAACGTGATAATTTATATTCATTACCGAATTGTAAATTCGGAAGGATGATTAATCGCGCTGCTTTCGTAAGGCGTGTGTTTTTTTTTTGTATAATAGATAAAATTCTAAAGGTGTGGATTGATTGTGTGCAATGGGATTTCTTTTAAAAAGAGAAATGCCTATATTTTGAATAATTTTCTCATCCGGCAATAGATGAAACATTTTATACTATGTAATGTTTTTTTAAACATTATAATTTTTATTACTCCAACTAGTTTCGGCTAAGTACAATAATTTGATTATGTCTCGTTTTCGCGGATGATTAGTTATTTTAGTCGGTTCATTGGATGTACTTTACGTGCTAAAAAGCCAGCAAAACCGATTTCTGCATTTCCAAATAAAGTCTTATTTCTAAACTTACAATATTTAATACTTCGAATAATTTAGTGCCAATTTTACTTCTATAATTATAACAGTGCAAATTAATGTGAATAATTATTTTCTTATATTTTTTGTAATTGGGCACTTTTTTGCTTCGAACATATCAGGCGTAATATATCATTTATCATAACCTCAAATCAAGCGTAATATTATTATATTCAAACAACGTGTATTTGGAATCATTTATGGTTGTAATTAAAATTATTAGTATTTATAAGTAAAGAGAAGACATATCACATTGTTTTACCGAATGGATATTTCGCGAAGAAACGTCAAACGATTGTGACATTGAGGGAGTATAATTCTCTGACACAAAAAGATATTTCCAAAGAGTGTGAAGTAAGTTTCAGGAGTCTTAGATTTTATTTTTAAGCCTCCTTAACACTCATCCACACGACGTGGTACTCGGGCACCCATTTCAAATTCATTCATATAATATTCAATATTTTCAATTGATATGGTCATCTTCTTTTGTGACATCTCAAATCTACTTTGGATGAATAACTATTCTTGAAATTAAACTATTTCTCAGTACAAGTTTTATTGTTTCAAAATACAATATAACTAAATGTTACTACAAGTAATACATTTCTCCACTTTGTGTGTATGCTGCAGACATATTGTGTTTTTACAGACCGCGCACGCTTTTCTGGTCTTCCCTTAAATTTTCGCCGTTCTGCATATATAACACCTTCCTGTAGCCGGAAGACGCCCAGGCGAATCTTTCTGTACCATTTCCTCTATGCCTGATCGTGTAATATTTTTTTTCAAGTAGCGTGGGTTTCCTGTTCAAAGCTGACATTGACATATCTTTTGCAAGATTTTGTAGTTTTGGATTGTTTTTCATGTAGATAATGACAGATGCCAAAGCTGTGACATCAATTATGTTGAACAACAAAGCTACAGGCCATCGTCTTGTTTTTCGTTTTCTTGAATAATGTGACACCATTTTGTCCATATTATCGACACTTCCTTTGGTTGCATTATAATATTGAATTATTTCCGGCTTCTTCTTAGGTCCGTTGTTGATGGTGGCGTTATGGTGTCTTGTTGACAGCAAAATGACTGTTTTATTACGCGTTGGAACATACGACACCATAGTAACTTTGTCTTGCCCAAAGGCAAATATGGAAGACAATTCTATATAACATATTAGATGGTACGTATGGCTTATTCTTCTTCAAAGTACCAACAAGTGTTAGGTTCCACGACAACAAAAACTTTGATAAAGGCAATATAGTACAGAAATTATCCATTGTTATATTGTTTTTTGTATTGAAAGCAGAGGTCTTTCGCAACTCTTTCTCCCTGATTCTATTCTCGAGTTTCAGCAGATTTACCAGTATAGATTTATTCAGTCAATGGATACGATGTATTAGCATTACAAATCCACCAAATTTTCATGCCATACTTGCAGGTTTCGCTGACACAATATACGTGTGAAACGGGTTCTACCTCGAAAAGGGAAAAGCTGTTCGTCTACAGTCAGAGATTCTGTAGGCATATAGTTTGACTTCAAATTTTCATTTAGTAGTAGCCAGATTTACGAACTTGCTGATGCCTTGTCAGTTTCTAGCATATACGCCCTTGTATTCATATTATCGAACCTCAAAAATCGCTGTATTTTCACAAATTTGTTGATATGCATTGTTGCTCGAAATAATGGATAAGCTGTAGTTTTCCATAGTTCTTTTATGTCTTTTGTATTTGAGTGATAGACACATATTGCTATCAATATCCATCAAATTTCTCTGGTGTTAAGAATTTCCACATTTTTTGTACTTCACCGGGATTATTTGTATTCCATTTCTTATACACAGATGTTGCGTTCCGGTTTGTTTCTCGAATCGTAATATTGCACATTACTGGAGAGAAAATTCGTTTGAATGTGTCCTTGATAGAAAGCATTTTGGTAGCTTTTGTACGGCCAGGAATTTGACGCAAAATATTCTGACTTGATGTTTGGGACATGTTTTTTGGGGCGCTGAATTCCACTTAGTTCAATCTTTGCATGGATAAAGTGCATCAGCTTCTTCCTCCATTTCCGCATCTGAAACTTCTTTTACTCTCTTCTGCTTCTCTGCTACTCTCTTCTGCTTCTACATTATTTTCTATATCATTGAAAACAGCTTCAACGTCTGAATCTTCTTGGGAATTAGTTTCTTTCCGTGGCAACCATTCATCATCTGAAGCATCTCATCGATGTATGTTTCTAGGTCAGCCATTTTTTGTTCATAAGTTATCCTTGAAAATATATTAACAAAAGGTACCTCAACGTTACGCAAGCTAAAAAATAAACGTACCGGCGTTGCGCAGTAACCACACCAGAATATTCACGTCCAGAAAAAAATCCTGAGACTGGTATTAAATTCGAAATCTTCCGATCCATAGAGCGCCGTACTGGCTTTTTGCGGCATATTGCGGTAATGATTGCTCCAGATAATAACGGCCAGAGTACGCGTAAAACCAGTTAGAATGAAATTACCTTGGTCGTTATTAGTTGTCGCGTGCCATATCTCTAATCACTACTGATATGGAAATATACACAAACCCTCGTCTTTTAATACTTCCCTTCGGCATGTTGCCATGATTTAACACTTAATTTGTAGCAAAAGAGTTAAAAGGTGCACGCACAGTGTTTGCAACCGATTACGTAACGGGATTGACATATAGGTTATGTTGAAAGAATAGTATACAGTATGCATCCTAGTAGAAATTATATCTTGTAGTGTAACGGTTAGATTTCCCGCCGTTAACAATTAAGACATTCATTTAATTTAAATTTAATGTTTTAATATATACAACCATTTATGCAAAAGTGTAATTAATTCTTTTGAATTAATTTTTAAAATTTAAATCCGCTTTACATCGTTTCTTTCTTTGTTATCTTCATTTAATTACCTCACATTTGTTGTTATAAATATATTATTTTGACTCATTCCTTTTTTTATGAATTTTCATATTTATTAATTTAATTTAATAAATATTGGTAGCGGTGCTGTCGAATAAGTGAATCCGCGGACAATTAGGCGATTCATTATCTGCCGGGCTGTGTGCTCGATGCGATCTGTGTGATCAATTGAAATCTTTGTGCATCTGTGTGATTGCCGCAATAATTAAAATAGCTAAGTGCTTATCCGTTCAGGCCACCCAAAATCTTCAGGTAACAATTTCTATTTATTTCCCGGAAAGGAGATTTTCACTAATTTTTGGATGGCGTAGACCTACCTGCCAGCCTGTCTGTTTTTTTTTTTTTTAACCAGGAGAGGTTTACCAACCTACATTTTATCATTGTCTATAACTGGTGTTCGTTTCGGTGGACGGATTTTCTATCATCTTCCTGTATTCGGAAATCACTCGGATTTTGGTGTTGCTGTGTGCTACCGGAACTGCAGATAGACATCCGGGAGATCTGGAGTGGGGATCTGGAGGAAGAGCGCCGCAAACGATAAGTTTTTTTGATATTTTCTTTTAAGTGCAAAGTTATATCTTTCATAATTCAAAAAGTCGAAAAGTCCAAGTGTTGTTTTTAATAAATCAAATATTTATCATACCGATAAAAGTTCTAAAAGTTAAAAAAAGAAAAGAAAAAAAAAGTAATTGCTAGTGAATGCAAAATCGAATTAATTACGGTTATCTTTTTCATATAACTGTTTCTTGTGAGTATATATATTTTTGTAATTAATTAAAACAAATATTATTTTTAGAAATGTAATCAACATGTAAGGGAAAGGTGACGTCATTTTTTTTTTTTTCAAAGAAACCCTTGTTAATTAAACATTTTGATTTAGTTAAATTTAATTTACTTAATATCCAATTAATACAAGTTGTCTATAATATATATTAGTTTTCTATTAATGTTTTTTTCTATTATTAATATATTATTTAGTTGAAAATTCCTCTTTTTTAATTTATTATTACTCAACCTAATTTTCTTGATTTAGTTAGGGAGATTATTTTTTAAGTAAACCAAGTGGCGCCCACAATTAGTTATTTTTTTGTTAGTTTTTTTTTTTAATTATCTTATCTAGAACCCCGACCTGCCTTCAGACTTGAGTGCTGTCGTACGCGTATTATAGTAGCAATATTGACACATTATTGAATTTCAATTTTACAATCTTGTAGCAATTTTGGAATGTAAAGACTACACTAGGTTGACACAATATTTAAATACAACTTGAAAATAAATATTTAAACAATATTGACACATTATTGTGTCAAGTTGATACAATACTGTAGACACAATCTTGACTCAATGATAAATTTTAAGATTGTGTCAAAGTTGATACAATATTGTGTCATGTTGATAGAATCTTGACTCGATAATGAATTTCTAGATTGACACAATCTTGTAATTCAACTTGTATTTCAAGCTTAATTCAAGTTCTGTTTTTGGTTAAATTTCGCTATGGGGACTGATTTTCCCCGGAGACTGGGAGTCTGTTAAAGGTGTCAGTTTTAAATTTTAAATTGCAGCAGAGTGTAATATGAAAAATGATTGAATTTTGAGGTTAACGGAAGAGACAGTTACTGACATTTGTGGCCGAATGGAAGTTAGTCTGCAGAAATCTGTAGCGAAACTTTCTATTCAAACTTATTTAGGTATTTCTGTTGGAACTTGTCATAAAGCATTAAAAAAGCCTTCATATGCATCCACATAAAATGACAGTAGTGCAAGAATTGTTTGTCACTGACTGGAGATTATGAATACAGTAATGCGAGTGGTTTAACGAAAATATAAATGATGATAAGAGAGGGGTTCTTTCAGCAAGATGGAGCACTAGCACACATAGCAGAAGAAACAATTAGATATCTTGAGGGGTATTTTGGAGATAGACTGATTAGTCGTGGAAGATGACCTGCTCGTTCTCCGGATTTGACCCCGTTGGATTTTTACTTGTTTGGTTATTTAAAAAATAAAGTTTATAAAAATCGTTTACATAGTATTGAGGAATTACAAGAGGCTATTCAACAAGAAATAAGAAATATTACTCAAGAAGATTTACAAAGAATATTTAATAATTTAAAAAGGCGAATAAATATTTGTTTAAAAAATAATGGTGGTCATATAGAGCATCTATTGTAATTTTTATCCAAAAATATTTTCTTTTTTTGTTGTATTTATGAAAATAAAGTTTAACTTATTTTTTCTTGTGTAATAGGTATAATTTTAACATTTTTGAAATTCAGTAATCGACCCAATATAAATTTTGTCGTAACGCCACTACAGGCGTTTTATCTGCAGGGTTACAATTTTTGTAAAATAAGTTGCCTAACTTCTAATCGTGACGTAGCGTACGGTCATTTATGAAAACCCGGTACAAGATATAAATATTGATACAATATTGCTACAAGATACATTTTTACTACGGCAACTTTTGTTGGTACCCGGGTGCTTCGTCATGCTGGGTTAATTAAGGGTTTCTTAAAAGTTAAGGAATGAATAGTAGAGATTGGATTGCACTTCTTATATAAAATCTCCTTAGACCTTAGTTGGGGGTAAATCTAGGGGAATGTCAGTGCCTAACTTCATGTCGTCTACAAAAACGTATTATTCTTGCTTTATAACCTTGAAAACATTATTATCATCATAAAAATTATAGTAATCAAAAGAAAATTTAACAATATATTTATTTAAGAATGTATAAATTTGCATATTTTTGTTTATAACATTATTGGTTCGCTTTCTCTACTTTAATCGTTATCTATAAATTTATAATGTATAGGTTAGAATCAGTCGTGCATCAACGCTAAGGAACTCTTAGTGAAGTTAAGCCGCCAATAACGGCGGCTAAAATTTAAGACTTTAGACGTTGTGTGCTCGCGGTGAAAACCAAATGTTATGCGTTAAGGATTACTTAGCACTAAGGACATTAGCCACACGGAGATGTTTTTCAAAACTCGGTGGAATGGACTCAGGGGACCTCAAAACGTGCGCATCCGTTGAAAATAGCGATTCGAACATTTTTACGATCAGAATACTTTCTCTTGGACAGGGGTACCGTGAAAGTAAAAATCAATTTAGAAAATTAAATATGTTCTCAAAATCTCTAACTTTACAATGGATCATATTTTTGTTGAATGAAAATTTAAAATTCGACCAAATTTGTCTTTTTTGCCATAATGCTTGCACAGTATCATTTTACGACAAGTCATATCGGGCATTATGTGATGTCAATAAAACAATCCTGTAAAGCAAATTTCAAGCAAACCATAATTACTCAACATCCATTACGCGAATGAGTGCACACACATCGAAAGACTAATGACACGGAGAACAACAGTTGTTCGCGCACTAGATCACCTGGCACTCACTCACTCACTCACTCTTAGTTTTCTCGCGGAGAGAAGACGAAACGAGATCGTTTCGGCGGATTGTTGAGCCCTAAGCGACGACCGTTGCCGTGATTCACCGTTCAGAGGAGGAAGAACCGAGCAGCGCACTTCCTCGTTATTAATTATCCAATTTACGGCGCGATAAATAACGTCTCGTTTCGAGCTTTGTCCGGCGACGAAATTACTCGACGCTTTCGGAGATTTATCGCGCCTCACTCGGATGGGTTTAAACAATCACCGCTTGATTGGTCAGTGTTTGTATAAAAGATGGATTCAAGAAGTAAATGTGATGATATAATATATTAACCGAGTACAGGTATATCTATAGCTCTTTTTGTATATAGTTTATTACAAAAATGTTTTAGTCAGTAATTAATGAAAGAGATAAGTTGAAAAAGAAATAATATTATAACGAGTAAAATTAATTTTGTAAAACAATATTGAATTACATATTTTAATCATTTTTTTAAGGAAATTACTTTTCTAAAATATTTGTAAAAAAAAATAGAGATGATTAAAAGTTATGTGGGAAAATTCTCCATTTATCCTGTAGATTACAATAAAAACCAAATACCGCGCATAAAATATATCACGTGAAAACTAAACTTTCTAGTTAATAAAAAATCTGGCGGTAATGTGGCTGATATGATATCCGATGTCTGCTTTCGTATAATTCCAGCATATTTCAAATTATAATTAATGAGAGAATATCAGAGGCAGAGGCGCTCGCCCATATACGGACTATCTGGGCATCTCTAGCTCGACTCGCGTATAAGCGTAAGCGTTTGTTTCGGAGAGAGAAAGAGAGAAGACAAAAAAAATGGCCAACTAAGATTATGATACCTTATCATCGGGCGAGCGCATGTGTGTAATGTATAATTACGCCCGTCGTCGCTGAATAAAAGCTTACGTTAATTAAAGAGAAGGAAAAATATTAATAATGTCTTCGTTTGGTGATGTGACTTTACTTTGATTAAACGACTCTGAATAATTAATAACGATGCCGGAGAGGATTTTATAATCACATGATTTTTTTTCTCTCCGTATAAATAAATATTTAAATTTACATAATTATGTTTCAAATTAATTAAAATTTCTAGTGTTAACCAAGGTGTGCTTTGATTATTTACACGGGACATTACAATAACACATTTGTAGGAATTTAAGTTAAAAATAGTCTTACTTTCTACTTAAAATTTACTTTTTCGTCATTGTTCACAATTATTGTTAGATATTAAACATCTTTATTACTGTTTTGATACAATATTTATACAATAATATATAATATTTCCAATTAATGGATTTTGCAATAAAATAAAACAGGAAGCGGCTAACAGCCAAAGGCCTTTCTGTCGAACAATTATTGATAATACTGTAAAAATCTAAATAAAACAAAAATATGAAACAAATTAAGTGTAATTTTATTCAAAAAGATAATAATTAAAAATTATCAAAAATTGTAACAAAGACGTAAAATCACTAGGGTTAAGTTTGAATTATTGCTAATAAAATGGTTTTATTAAAAGAATAATTTACGAGTTTTTTTATAAACGAGAATGGAAGCAGCAAAGTTATCATGCTAACTCACTTCTCTAGTTCTAGAAAGCAGACATTATTCTATACTTTATATATATATAACGAGGAACGATAAGAAGTTAGCCACGGATTTTGTAGTCCAGCGCATCCACCATGTTTTGTAACTTTATTTCTTTAAATATATCTATTTTTACAAAGTAATAAATTACTTCAGTATTCAGATTACGGATCGATTATTTTTTTTTTTTTGGGTTCCACTATAAGCAACAATGTTTGGAGTATTCAATTTAAAAAAATCATAACTCCAATTTGCCTGAACAGATTTTCGACTTATTTGTTTTAGTTGCTGACATTTAGTATTTTTAACGATAACAAAACAACAGCCACGGTGTTATCTCTTTTGGAAATATTTTTTTGCATCAACTAATATATTCCCTCAAGAAATTTTCAAAAATTCATAACTCCAATTTACTTGAACGTATTTTCGTTTTTTTTATTGTTTACAATAATAATTGGAAATCATAATTACATCTTTGGAAATCTTTTTTTACATCAACCTGAAAAAAAAAATTAAAATTCATAAATCCAATTTGCCAGAATGTATTTTTAAAATTTTGTTTAAATAGTTAATATTAAACATTGTTAACAATAATAAATAGGCAAATTTGTGTTGTGAATTTTTGAAAATTTCTTGAGAGAACATTTTTGTTGATGCAATTTTTTTCCAAAAGAAATTACACTGTGGCTATTATTTATTATCGTTAACAATCATAAATGTCAACAATTAGAACAAAAAAATCGAAAATCCGTTCAGGCAAATTGGAGCTTTTTTATTAATTTCTTGAAAGATAGTTTTTGTTAAAGAAAAATCCAAAATAGATTACGCCGTGGCTTATTTTTTCTAACAATACTAAATATTAACTATTAAAACAAAACATTGCAAATCCATTCAGGCAAATTCTTATAATGAATTTTTGAAAAATTGATTACTCTAAACATCTTCGCTTAATAGTGGAATCAGAAAAAATAATTTTGAATCTGTAATCTGAATTTTACTGATTTACTATGTTGTAAGAAAGCATTAGATTATTTTATGGAAAGAAAGTTACAAAACCTGGTGGATGCGCCGGGCCATAAAATCCGTGACTGGAAATCACGGGCCACTAAACACGTCTGGGATACAGCAAAGAAAATAATAACCTTTGAAAAAATCACTTGGACAGTGAGCACACTCAAAGGATAAAAAGTATTCATTCAGATTTCGAAGTTACGTAGATGTAGGGTAGAACATTTACCTACCATCAATAATTTATAGTGAAAACGCTAAAAACTTTGATGTAACCAATTCAATCGTATTTGTGACAGACTGTATACAGCACAATATCAAAACACATGATCACCTACGGAAGCATAATTTGATGGTGTAAAGTAAACAACGTGATATACACGAAGCTACATCAAGGATATAGCGACTAGCTTGCTAATACTTAACTGGAGGATTGCACACCACGCCAACTGCAGCGATGGAAACCCTACAAAACTTTTAGCTACTTGATTAAGTGGTCCAGTTAGGAGTGGAAACATATCAGTTGCATACTTCTGGGACATGAAAACCAGCAGGTTGACTTTCCAAAATTAAGCAAACCTATACTGCGGATGGCTAGTGTCCAGTCATCTAGACACTAGCCATCCGCATAATCAAACCATTCGCAATTAACTAAGAAAAGGAAATAGAGAAAAGCCGAACTTATTCTGGATACTTGATCTGATACATAGCAGGAATAACGGAACTGGTGCGGGTATCACTAGCATGACCAAAAAATGCAATATCACTGTTCATTGGTAGAAAATGGTTGCAAGCCTGTCATATCACAGAGGAACCCATTAATTAATTTATTGTCCAACTCCGTTGTGGCCGAGCGTTGTCATGAAGAAGAATTGGGCTTTTCTATTCACCATTGCCGGCTGTTTTTGTCGAAGTTTTGGTGCATTTCGTCAATTTGTTGACAATACTTCTCCGCTGTGATAATTTCGCCCGGATTCAGAAAGGATGTATCAAACCCACCATAGACCACCAAACAGTCACCATAACCTTCTTTTGATGCATATTTGGCTTGGGGAAGTGCTTGGGAGATTCATCATGATCCAAACATTGGGCTTAACGTCTTCGGTTATCATAAAGAATCCACTTTCCATCGCAGGTGACGATTCGGTTGAGAAACCGGTCGTTTTGGTTGCGAAGAAGTAGTGTAGATGACACGTTAAAACATTTTTTTTTTATTTTCGTGCAGTTCATGCGGAACCTATTTGTCAAGCTTTTTCACTTTCCCAATTTTCTTTAAATATCGAACAACGGTTGACTGGTCAACATTGAGCTCTTCAGCAATTTTTCTTGTTGTTTTGCCTGTGTCAGCTTCAATTATGGTCTTCAGTTGGTCATCATCAACATCTGATGGTCGGCTACAGTGTTTTTCATGTTCAAGACTCTCATCACCATTGCGGAATCGGACGAACCATCGTTGCACAGCACGTTCATTAGCAGTATATTGGCCAAATTGCGAATCGCCTCAACTGCTTTTTGACCTCGTTTAAACTCATACAAAAATTTAATAAAGAAGCAATTAAGAGCTTCCTTTCTAGCATGTCTAGAATGGTTAAAATATAACAAAATCATAGAATATTTATAATAAATATATAGAGCATATTCTAAGCTTAAAATAATATATATAATATCAAAAATTATTAAAAAAAAAATAAATTTTTAAACCATAAAGTTTAATAATATAAAATCCGACATTTCTTTTGCATCAACCTAATATTAAGTATTATTTTTCTATAATCCATATGCATCTTTAAACTAAAAACTTTGAGATTGAGCGACTGGGCAACTTCTAATAAAAAAAAACATGAAAATCCATTTGAAAGTTATTATAAATTGATGTCTTTAAAATTTATTGGATTTATTTGAAAACATTACAATTTTATATTTATATTATTGAATTTGTCTATTAAAATGTACTGACTTTACCATCTTAAAAATTATTGAATTCATGTCTTGGAAAATAAATATTCATTCGCATAATAATTATTTTGAACCCAGTAACATATAGATGAAATTACGTACTGTCATCTGCACTCCACATATACTCCAATAATCATATGAAAGCGACTACTATAACCCTATTAAAGCGACTGCAACACTAAATGAGTATTTGTACGAAGATAAATCTTCAGTATTATTACATTTATAAGAAACATCTGTATACTGTGAAGAAAAGTGTACACTAACTATTACTTAAGTCAACCTTCACACAACTCATAATTATATAACAATTTATTCTATATTCTCGCACAGATTTTCCCTCTCTTCTTAGAAAAATGTTTATATATGGCAATCATCCACCTAATAATTACTTTGAACACAGAGACATACAGGTGAAATCTTGTACTAACGTCTGAACCTCACGAATACTCTAATAATCATATGAAAGCAACTACTATATACCTGTCAAGGCGACTAAGAAGTTAATAATTAGTGTATTCTCTTCGGTGGATTCCCGGCCCTTTTCCGTAATGATTTTTTAAAATTTATTTTTTAAATCTAGTATTCTTCACGAAAATTTTCTATTTATACATGAATTATTTTAACAAATTTTACTTCTGATTAAACCACGAACTATTTATTTTTTTCTTTCCTACCAACTTGTTTCTTCCCCCACTGATAAATTTAATGATTCGCCTCAAAATATGATCATATATGGAATTGCCCGCTGAGTTCACATCCTTGCCCGTATATTGGCTTTTTTGTTTATATTTATTATGTGGTGCGTTAGTTAGAGTAAACCTCTTGAAATTTAGCAGACCTCATCTCCAGACAAAAATGAACTATGTCTCCGTTATAATATTACGCAAATACGTAATTTTTAGATAATATAAAAATTACGTATTTGCGCTTAAATTTAATAATTTTAGAAAAAATAGTATTACAATAAAATATTTTGATCGTATATTGGAAAACCTAAGGAGAAGTCCCAAACTTATCTGGGAATTCCTCTAGAATTAGACTTATTATGAAATAAAAATGGGATTCAACTTCAACTACAAAAGATATAATACGGAAACATATGCTAAAAATAACATTATTAATATATATATTAACATATATAACATTAATAATAATTTGCTCATTATTATAAAACAATATTCATAAAGGCTTGCTCTGGGGAGGTGTTCCTTAGAGTAGAAGAAAATATTGCAGCAGAAACTCGTCAGTTTTGGTTACATAATAACAAACAACGACGTAATTCTAGGATACCTGGACGCAGGCTACATTGTATAGAAGTCTTTATCCATCGTCAACGCCTTTGCCGATTACTTTAGTGAAGCCAATACCAACAGTAATGTCATTAAAACGACACTTAGTATAACTTATGATTTTATTGGCAATTCTAAAATAGTTGAAACATTGTAATCAAACATTTGCACAGATTGAAATATATATTGACAATAGATTCTATCTTAAGGACTGCCGTTTTTGTTAAACCTCTAAACTGTTCATTTAAATATAAAAACTAGAATCTTCTTAAATTGTTGGAAAGTACTTGTGTCAATTCTGTATTAAAAAAAGCAATCGTAATATTATTAACTACTACCGACCTTTCTCACTAATATATAATTTTTCAAAAAATTTTGAAAGTATTTTAGTTAATGAAATTTATGCATAAGTACAGGGGTTAATATTTGTTAATCAGCATGGATTCATAAGAAGAAGATTTATCCTGTCAAACTTATTAAATATTACTAACTTTATATCTCAAAACTTAGATGCTGGTAAATAAATAGACGTTTCGTATAACTTAATCGCTTGCCTAAATAGATACAGTATAAAGCAAATATAATTAATGTTCTCAATAATTACTTACAAAATTAATCACAATACATCACTTACATCGATTATATCTCTCATTCTTATTCTGCTACCTTATTTAAGGCTCTAAGCTTGATCCTGTTCTTTTTCTTTTATAAATTAATTATGTGGGAACATACATAATTTAGTTTTAATTATCTTATGTATGGTGACGATATTAAACTTTTCCATATTGTATGAAATAAATATGAATAAAATATTAAAAATCAACCAATAAAACACAGATTAGATTGAATAACTTAAATTCTCGACTAGTTTCGGGTTATTAGCCCATTTTCAAGAGAATTTAAAATGTTTCCATATTGTTTATACTATAGATGGCTGCATTACATTACAAAATAATTAACACTTAAAAATGTTGAATTGGATTCTGGATCAATTACTAGTACCTGAATTTTCGATTCAAATGAATTTGAAGACCACATACAAGAGCAATTGCCGACATAAATAAGTTTTTTTTTTAAGAAATGGTCGCGAATTCAATTCTATACCTACACTAATTTTATATAACTCTCTAGTACTCAGTAGATTATGTTACTATGTTAGTATCTGGACACCTAACTATATAAAATAAATTAGCATGTTGTAAAATATAAAAAAAATATAACGAATATCCAGATGATGCCAAGCAATACTCCGACCTCTTAAATGAATTTAATCTTGATTCTGTTTATAATAGACACAAATATATTTTCATACTTTATTTGTATACATTAGTTACCTAATTAATAACCCTAATTTTGTTAATAATGTTTCACATTAGATATTTCCAACACATCGCACAAATTAAATCAATCCAGCCTTAAATAAAATGATAAGAGTCTCATTATAATATTCAGCATTGCGAAGATATATTTTCCAATCCCTTAATTCTTTTCTGTTCAAAAGTGAAGAAATGTTATTGTATCTATTGCTAATAATATTTACGTTATATATTTTACATCAGTTACGCAGATAACTATTTAAGTTAGTTCTTAGTATTAATTTCGTATTTTATTATAATTCGCTGGTTTCAGTTCTGGTATTAAGGAGTGCTCTGCACTGCACTTAGGTATTATTAGGCCAATTGTGCTACCTCCGGTAGATCATCCATCATCAGTTCAACCAGCCTACCTTGTTTAGGTAGTCTAGTACAGCCGAGATCTGTCACCCAGTATGGACGAAAGTGCTGGGCATTCATAAAGAAAATGCCATGTTGTCACGTCTTCCATTCTGCACCCTCTGCAAGATGGAAAGATCATTTCTGTTTTTTTGGTAGGATTTACCGATAAGGAGCGAACATTGCACCACCGCGAAACTGTGTTTAGAGATCCTTGCATCTGGTCGCATAGGGCATACTAGTATAAATAAATCATCAGCATAGGCTGTCACAAACAAGCCTAGTTGCTGCAGTTCTTGCAGTAGGCTACCATGTTCCCCAGTAGGGGTGATAAGACACTTCCTTCTTAAGGACAGCTTCTATTAACTTTACAGGTGATGCGTTCCCTTCCCTGCTATACTGTGACTACACGATTGGCTTTAGCGCGTTTCTTATCATCGGTATGGTCGTTTAATCAAACGCACCTTCAATGTCAACAAAAACATCCAGGGTGGATCCTTTAACATCCAGTGATCTCTCAATCCTGTTCACTACATTATAAAGGGCCGAATCGGTAGATGTGTATGCATATTGTGTCGTCATCAGTGGCTGTTTAGTTGGAGTTATAGTTCTTATCTCCCTTTCACAAATCCTTTCCTGTGCTTTAAAAAAAACGAGGATTATTATAATTTGCTTTTGTTATTTCCTACTATGTAAACTTGATATTTTCTATGTGATTGGACTATAGTTTGTTAAGAAAATAATCGAATACCAATTTGGTGTCTCCTTCCTCAAAAATCTTCTAGACTACCTCTATCCATTATTACCTCTAATTTACAAACCAGTCATCTAGAAGGAAGAAAATCCTCCGCACTCTTTCTTGACATACAGAAAGCATTTGACTTGGTTTGGCATATTGGCCTACTATACAAATGCTTCATCTTATCCACAACTTCCTTTCCAAAAGATCATGTCAAGTTAAAATACGTCAATCACTTTCTCACTCATTGCCCATATTATAAGATGTCCCTCAAGGCTCTCTACTATCCCCACTTCTCTACAATATTTACTGTCATGACATATATAATCCTGATCCTGCTCACTTTCATCCTTCCTCCCCTTCGCTGATGACACAGCTCTTATTACACATGCCACTTATCTCCAAATAGCCCTAAAATCCCTCCAAACAACCTTAGATTCCATCCAAGCTTGGTGCTCAAAATGGCGCATCAAAATAAATCCTTCAAAATCAAAAATTTTTATACCATTCCACAGAATCACAATTTTCCCCTCCAATACATGCAAATACCTTGGTATTCATTTCGATTCTAAACTGTCCTTTAAATCCCACATCTTATCCATAAAAACAAAAATCAAAATAAGAGCACAACATTTTAGATCCATCACCTACAAACAACAAGGCATAAATATAAAAACAGCCACTCACATTTACCAAATCAATTTGCCGTCCTTTACTAGATTATGGTGCTATATTGTTTACCCAAATTAAACCATCTACTCTCCATCACATCCATGTTGCCGAAAGATCCTCCCTAAGGATACTCACCAAACTATGACATCCTAATAACCCTCTCCACAATCCTTCTAATGAATACCTTTATAAATCCACTAGAGTCATACCTATATTCCATCGTATAACAACTCTTTCCAAAAAATTTGCAAATAATACTTATTATAATCTACCGATTCTTACAAAATTCTGTCTATCCAGAAATCCAAACATCCCTCCAAAATACATCCATCCTACTCTTACCATTCATGAATTCATAAATACGCTTCAAGACGATTCAGCTAGCTAACACAGACATTTTATTACACACACAATCTATTTAAGACAGGGCGGAAAGACCTCTGGTCGATAGTGCATGACAGATAAACAATCTTATCAATGTATATAATTTATATTTATAAAAATGTTATTATCTGAATAAAGATATTTGTATATATATATATATAAACGAATATTATTATTATTATTTCATATGTTTAATAATAATAATAAATTTATTACCCATCAAGAAACAGTAGCCCAATTACAGGATAATACAAAATAATTTTACATTATAGTAATAACAAGACAAACAAGAATATAAATACCAGTAGAAATATAGATGCGAAAACAATAAATTATACAAATAAAGATTACAATTTGTTAAAAGAATTATTAGTGTAATAATATTGATGAAAGCGTATCACAGAATATATCACAATCATAAAACCGTTCGTTAAAAATCCGACACATTGTGCTAATAGGAGAAAGTAAACCAGACATATTTCGATTGAAATCAACATAGAATGTTGGTTTATGTCGCCCTTTGAATATTTTTGAGGCTTATATTTGATGAAACTACATTAAAGTTGTGATAACACACAATTTTTTTTTTTTTATGGAACACATTTGGGGAATAATGTAAATAATTACAATACCATATTCCAATGAAGTTAACAAATTTCCAGTTTAAAACCATTTTATAGATTGGTTTGTGTCTATGATAATAAACATTCTTGCATTGCCTATGCGTTGAACGCTGTAGTGAAGAAGTGCGCAGAATATAATTCTAGTCCAGTGTCTGGTACGTGCAAAACAATTTTCACATAGCAACATTTTCTTCAGTTTCTAATTTATATATAATTTTTTTATTAGATAATTTTTATATCTATATGATGTAGGTTGTGAAATAATATTGCTTAATTATTGATATTCCACAAATTAAATTAATTGCGTCATCTATCCAAAAACCCTTGAACTGCCTGCCACTGTAGACGACCAAAAAAAAACGCTCTAAAAATAAATAATGCAAAAACTAATTTGAGTATATTGTTACAGAACGTCTATTTATTTATTTACAATACACTTAACACATTTATTAAGATCACACTGTCACTATTTATTTATAACGAGATGTTGAGCATTTGGAAGTTCGCGATTGACTGACTGGGACTGACTGCCTGCAGCGCTCGTTTATAGAGCGTGCTTGTTTCTCGAACTTTCCGGAATTTTCGATGACGCCGCGTTTACCGTCGCGCACGCTGTAGAACATTCTAGAGTAATGTTTCCAGTTTCTTTCCTTCACAATATTGAGGCAAATTTACTGAAAAACTAGATATTATTGCAAAAAAGTGCATATATGGAAAGAAAGGTATTTTCCATATGGTTCAAATTATGTTTCGTTTCTAATTAATGTGTTTTATATTTTAAATACTTTTTTGTTCTAAAAATATTTTAGGTGATAATTATGAAGTATTTTAATTAATACAATTGGTTGTTCGTTTCACTAATTTAGTATTTGAGTCCCGACTAGTTTTGACAAGTAGTCATTTTCAAGGAACTAAGTAAATTAAAACTAAATAAAAAAAGAGAAGTTAGACAATGACATGAATGACAAGCAGTGTCGCGAAGGGGGAGCTCCAAATTTCTTCGATGTTGTTAAGAATCGTTGTTCTTTGTTTAATAGCTTTATTTATTTGTATACCTCCTCTTGGATTTAAATTTTGACCCTTGTTACCTGTATACAATATTTTCACTTGATTATTATCGAAAAAATTATTAATTTCTATACAGTTCTTATGTAGCCCTATAGAATTTTTATTTTTTATCGCTTTTCTATGGTCTATTAACTTCTTATTGAAAGTTCTTCCTAATTGTCTTATATAAGAATTATCACTATAAATCTATTTTAGATTTATTGAAAGTAACTTCAAATTGAAAGATAGCAAAAAAAGACATGTATTAAGTGTTCTAGCAACGTTCTCTACAATCAAATTGTAATGTTTTATGTTATCTCCTTAATAAAATACAATCATCTTTTTAAAAAATGAAATAATTGATAAAATAAACTGTTAAATTTTAAAAATATAAAAACGTCAGGCGGAAAGACCAATGGTCGATAGCCAATTGGCAGAAGAATTTATTTTTATGTTAGTTATTTGTTGTATTTATTTATTATTATTACTTTGTTAAAAATAATCTGCCAATAAAGATTTATATATATATATATATATATATATATATATAAACGTATTTTTTAGTAAAAGTAATTAGCCGAATGATATGAGGATATCATTGTAAATAAATAAATTACATAATGATTAATAATCAATATTATTTCAATTACGAATTTCGTATCTCCAGCAGTGAGCAATTTTCATTTCGCATTATCAATTACCCAAGAATATTACATTTAATAGCCCCATACGCAAATGCAAGAAAACCGAGTCGGTGCGCATCTCTCGCGTTTCTTTCTCATCCTCATGATTTGCGATGCATAAATTTATCCGATTCGTCGTTATTATCATGTGACCTTTTCCGTTGTGCGCCGGAGTACCTCCATAACTCATCTTAGAAATTGTCGGATTTTATAATATTAATGGGGACATTCGTATGTTAATAACCCGTCCGGTGGTAATAAACGAATATTCTGTTTGTTTTCCTTTTCTTTTTAATCGTTTTATTAATATTATTTTATTTCCATCTTAACATCCCGACTAAAATAATTTAAATTACGGTGTTGTAATTTCGGAATTATACGGCTATCTGTTTCAATCGGGAACGATTCCTTTTCTCTGTTAATGTCTCGCTGTTGGATATATTTTAAGAGGAGCCAACGCCGTTTTTATGGTAATCATCCGGGTGGATCCCAATAAAAATTAATTAAATCAATATTAGTGCTAGAATACGCTTTTCATAAATTTACATCGAATTTCTTTCATAATTTTCATAGAAAACTGCGCATAAATCCAACGCCTACATTACCAATAAAATATATTAAAATGTTTAATTTATTCGGCTCAAATTACTTGTGTTTTTTTTTTGATATTGACATAATTTATAATCAATAGATAGCATGAAAAGCAAAAAAATATATTTAATATTAACCATTCTGTTTTTATTTATCTAATATTTTTTATATATATTTAATATCCTGTTGTTGTTTTTTTATATTAATATTTCTTGAATAACTTCTTCATTTATCACTTAATGTAATGCAATATTTTTTTTAAATAGTCATTATTTCAATTTTCACAATTTCAATTTCAAAATCACTGAATCATACGCACACGCGCGTCCCCAGGTGAGTGTAGTAAATCTCTATAAATAAATCGATTCGCATCGCATTGTCGATTCTCGTAATTAAAGAAAAAGAGAATCGCCGGATTGGCGAAGTTGTAGGAGATGTGGCTAATTTGAATGAGCGTTTGTACTTGTGAAATTCCCCGCGTTACACAAGAACTGTTTCAGGATGGCGAAACGGACGAAGGTCGCGGCTATTGATTCGATTAATTATCCCCATTGCCTTTTCCAGAATTGTTTGGTGCAATCTTCATTTGCATCCTACCACAAGAGTTCTTCTTTAATTGTACAATAATGAATATAGTGTGGGCATGGAAAGAAAGAAGGATGAAATTAAAAAAAAAATGTATTCAGAGGCTATTAAAATTATTGTGTAATAATAATAATAACAATAATAATAATATTTTGCCATTGCCTTTTAAAAATTCAATGCACACCCTAAACGAACTTAAAGCAGCAATTGAAAAAGATATAAGGAACATAAATCCTGAGCAGCTTTAACGTGCATTTTGAAAATAAAAAATGTTTTTGCTATAAAATAACGGCCATAATTTTGAATATTTGTAATAAAATAAGGAATGTTAATTCTATGTTAATTATTTTCAAATGCCAAAAACCTTAACTTACTTTAATTTACATTGTATATTTAATTAAACTTATAACGTATATTGTTATGATTAAATATTGATTGATTTATTGATTGTACATAATTTACAAAAACTCAAAATTAGCATAGATATAAATATATTATAGTAAACAAATATAAGAAAGACATTATTATAAACGAGCTAGGAGTCGTGCATGTATGTAATGACAGCACTTTTTTGGGGTAATTATATTCAAAATATCAAACGTAGGGTTAACCGTTAATAAATTGTTTAGCAAATTACACAAAGCGAAAATTGGCGATTTTAACGAGACGTTTGTGTTGGGGATACTTAAGTGGAAAATACGTGTTTGTCTAGTTGAATGTGGAACTTGGAATTTTATTAAGGCTAGAATCTCGCTGCAATTCGCCACATTGTTAAGATTTTGAATAATAATGTAATAATAATAATAATATCGTAATATCGTCGGAAGGCTCACCTATCCGACAATATTCCAACGATTGTAACCCAAAGAAATCAAGTAGTTTATATTTATATTATATTAACTTTATTAACGGAAATTCACCATTTAACAAAATAATATATAAATATTATACCAAAACATATTAAATAATATTAATTAAGATTCGTGTGTATAATTAACAGTAAAAATTTAACAGCATTACATACTACTTCTAACAAAAAATATATAAATTAGCAGCAAAAAAATGTAAATACAAATATTAAAGCAGATCCCAAGTGGTTCATAATATATACAAATGTAAAATAAAACTAAATAACCAACTCCGTAGCTAATGTTTAACGGCAATATCAGTGTTACCGAGAGATTAAATTAACTTTAAATATAATAATACTATAAAAATAAAACATAACAATAAAATTACATACATAAATACACATATATGGACATGCAATAGCATTTTATCACAGACTGGGTACATAAATAAATTCACACAAACATGTAAATAGAAAATATAATACCAACCAAAGCAATAAAAATTAAAAACAAATATATTTAAAATATCATTAATAATACGAAAATTGACTTTTCGAATGAAAATCATAACTTTCAAATAGGTCAATGAAAATAAATGAAATTTTGTATCAGTATATTAGACTAATGGGCGAATATTTTAGGCTATTTACAGGAATTTAAAATCTTAAGATGTTTTGGTAATTTAACGTAACTCCAGAAACACATTCAAGGTCGAATTCCGTGCTTATTTTAAATGGCACACCCTACATAAATCTTGTAGGAAATGTTATTGTCTTTTAAAAAGTATAGAGGTATTTTACACGTAAACCTAATAGTTTTCAAGATATATCCATTTTTGTTAATTTTCGTCATTATCATTATTATTTTAATATAACAAGTTAACATAAAGCGCCATCTATTGCCTAATATAATAATTATTATTGACAGTTATTCTAATAGGCTTTTGTTTATAAACAAAATTTAATTGATGTGTATTATTAGTATACAATTGAAAAAAATATTTTTTCCTTAAATAAAAATTAACATGAATCTAATAATAATGGAAAGTTATGAAAATGATCTTTTAGTGTACAAAATGTTCTCTGATGGAAGACATCCTAATAATAAAATTGTGGAAGAAGTTTCAAATACATTTAAAACTGTAGGCAGTTTCGAGTATTTGAAAAAAAAATTGAATACAGTAACAAATAATGAGGAGACACAAGTACAAGTTTAATCTTATTGTTACGATAATTTGAAAACCACTCATTAATTTTCCCCCGATTCCACAGTCATTCATCGTTTGCAGTAGTTCTGATCTATTTATTCTGTCTAATGTCATGAAAACGTCCACAAATAGACATATTACATGCATGTTGACATCTAGTGTTTTATTGATTAGATTTGTGAATTCCACCAGAAGCTGTTTTGTACTTTTTAGTTGTTGATAGGCATATTATCGTTTATCTATGACATCATTTTTTTTAAATCGCTCGTCAGAAGTTGGCTAATGGAGAAATATTAGCTTGGAAACCGATGGTAATGATATAGGTCTATAATTTTGATATTCACTTTTTTCAGTTTTGTATGTTGGTCTTACAATTCCTTTTTTAAAACGTATTGGAATTTTCTCCATTTTCGAGAGTCACATTAATTTTGTGAGAAATTGGACTACATATATCATTTGACATTTTATGGATATATTCTGGTCTCATTTCGTGATGGCCTAGTGATTTATTTTCGGTAATTTCTAAATTATTGATCTAATGCCTTCTTCGGTTGTTAGAGGTACGAATATCGATTTAGCAGCCCGAGTTATCCTTGTTTGATATATCCACTTGTAATTTCTTGTGTTTTATTTACACTTTTTCGTTTGTAAGACGACGCTTTATAACGGCCTCAAATTTTGTTCATAATACGAAATAAAAAATGTTTTAAATTTTCAACAATTTGTATTCAAAAAACAACCTTACTCGTAAAATTCTAAAATCGTAATGATAAAAATAACAAGAAACTATGTACAAAGGAAATGCATCGGTGGGGGGAAAGTGGGGCCTCTTATGGGAGCGAATTTCTCTGGAAAAAGGGCTAAGCAGATACTCCTGACTATCCAGGATGTCACATCTGGGACCTAGATATTTGGTGGCAAGTTGCTACTGGTCAACGCAGTACGTGCCATCGCATAAATTAAAATGTGAGCCGATCCAAACAATTTCTCTATTTCGGAGGAAGGACGGGAATTTATTTTGTTGAAAAATTCCGCGTCTAAACCCGAACACCACACTACAAATATGTGTTATTGGCATAGTTTTCGTACGTTTTTTTGAAATTTTCAATGACTGTATAAGCATCGGTTTTAAATAAATTTACGAGTACTTCATCGTTTATTTTATCAGTTTTCTTAGCATTTCCCAATATTTCATTTATCACGTTCCATGTTTACTTAATGTCCTTATCCGCGTTTTTAAACAGTACCTTGTAATATGTTTGTTTGCCTGCTTTATTTTTTGATTACCTTTATTTTTTCTATCCTCCACGGTCTTGAATTGAACCTGTTGTTTTTTTTTAAATCCTGTCCCTATTTTCCATATCTACTAGTAAATCCTCTATCATCCTCTGTAGTATATTTTTGTCTCTGATGTTTTTGTTTGTTGCTTCCGAATACTCTCTTCTCGTATCTGTAAACATTGCGATCGTTTCCGCTGGTATGTTTATTTTTATCTGTTGTCTTATTTTGTTCTCAAGTCCAGGTTTACACGTTTTGCTGTTATAATTGAACCTCTTCTGGTTATATCGATTTTGTTTTTTCTACTTTATCAATCCATTTAATACATAGTTATCACTGATATTTGTGATATATGATCAATGCATGATTTTATGAACCTAAATTGAATATAAGTGGAATTGAAGCACTGTGTGGGGATTTGAATTCACAGGTCTCTGTGATGTAGTTCGTAGCGCACCCAACCGACAATAGGGGGACATGGATTCAAATCCCATAAGAGATGTTTATTTTACACTTTATATTTAATTAAATTTAAATTATACCTCAATGTTTTACATTGAAAATTTCTACAAGTCATAGAACCTATGGAAAATATAATAATTGTCTTAATTATATTGTCGACAACTGTGGTCCATAATAAACTAGTATTATTACTTCTGCCAAAGTACACATAAATAAAATTGCAAAAGGCAGTAATACATCTGACACCTAGTAGGAAAAAAGTTCTTGGGGGGAGCGCAAAAGAACACTACACATATGCACTAAATATTGATATTATATGATCAGTAGATGGCTCCAGCCTACACCGTGATGGCACAGTAAATAGACTTATTAAATTCACCATACTAATTTCAAAAACGAATGTACCTGTTTTCGAATTACAATTGCAGTCCAAACTGGTTATGGTATGCATAAACAGATTGGACGCACTCTCGACTCTAGTAAAAACACAGTTAGTATGGATACCCAAAGACCAAAGAGTTATTGGACACCTGGGGGCCGACTTGCTGGAAAACAAGGGGTGACAGCGGAATTTATAGGACCCGAACCCGCCTTCGGTATACCTCATAAAACCGGAAAGGAAATAATCCAACGCAAATTATCAGAGGAGCATAAGATGACATGGCAAAACCAGAAGGGAATGAGACACACTAAATTATTCCTAGATGGTTCGGTACCTGAAAGCACATCGATAATAACAGGACTGTGTAGAGAAAAACTAAGAAAGATCGCAGGACTAATAACTGGACACTATGATCTGAATAAACACCAGCATTGAATGGGAATCAAGGAAACCCCTCTATGTCGTGGGTGCCTGGAAGAGGAGGAAACTCCCCAGCACCAACTGTGCACATGCGAAGCCTACCAAAAACAACGCATGGAGCAATATGGGAAGACTCTACTTCCCGAAATAGAGCTCAAAATATCCCCCGGTCCAAACTCCTGGATGAAGTCCAGACACAAGAATATACAGGGAGTAAAGCATCCAGAGGCGCACAAAAGGACCACGGACACCGAAGTGCAGGAACGCTAATCGACACCAACTTAAGAGGAAAAAAAAAATACCATTGCTTAATATTTCAAACTGTTCATATAATCTGAACTTTTCTAATAATTTGAAAAGATAGACCAAACATCGGACATCTTGAAACAGTTTGAGTGGAGTTTGAAACAAATTCATTCTACAAATAATAATTTATTCTACAAATAAATATTGAATTTTAGATTTATTAATTAGTTCAATGTATATTGACCGATCATATTGAGTCATCTAAAAAGTATTTTCCGACTTTGCCAATAGATGGTATTAGTGGGCCTGTATCGGTAACCACTAATCCGATGGCACTAATTTTACACGCGTGTGAAAGCTGGCATGTGAGGCTACATTTCTTGTGTTAACAGTTTTGTTATGCATTGTTTGGGTTAAAAGTTACAAACATTCGAAAATGAGAGAAATTTACCTCATGTTATGCTTTTTCACTATAGAAAAGGCTACAATGCAACAAAAATATGCAGAGAAGTGTATTCCATTTACGTTCGAGATACTGTAATTGATCATACCATGCGTAATTGGTTTAAACGTTTTCGTGGTGGAAATTTGGATGTGAAAAATTTGCCTCGTTCCGGCCGGACTCTCACTAAAAGAGCCGACCAAATTTTGGACATGATCAAGATAGACCGTCATGCAAGCTGACAGGACTTCGCTGACGCCTTGGTCCTCAACCACCAAACAGTTTGGAATCATTTGAAAAGGGCAGTCTACTCAAAAAATTTCGATTTTTGGGTGCCACATGAATTGACTATGCGAAATTTGATTAACCGTGTTGATATCTGCGAAACGTTGGTAAATCAAAACAAAATGGACACATTTCTCAGAAGATTAATAACGGGCGATAGGTTAGGTTAGGTTAGGTTCGAGTGGCAGCAGCCTCAGGACTGCTCACTTAGGCCCACTTAGGCCTACTTGTGGTAAAAGTAGAAGGTTTTTCCTCCTAAACAACCCAATTTGAGCACCTAATGAACCTGTTCAGATCGTTCACCCTTATAGGTGAAAGATCCGCCAGTTCATTTGTATAGTGCAGACCGAGGTGCTTGAGTCTTTTCCCCTCGAGGGCAGGACATTGTCCTAGATAGTGGAGTACTGTTTCTTCCTCCTCCTCATCTAGGCATTCTCTACAAAAATCATTATGTTTGAGACTCATCTTTTGTGCATGTCTACCTAGAAGACAGTGGCCTGTGATTATGCCCACCGTCTTCTTTATATCGATTCTGCTGAGTGCAGTTAATCTTTTGCTGTTTTCCGTATCACACATAGGCCATAACTGCCTTGTTGTGTGACACGTGTCCTCATCTCTCCACCTTCGGTTAACCAATGACATCATTTGGTCCCTTAATGATTTCTTGCATTCCGCAAGGGGGATGTCGGCGGAGGGCTCGGTAGATGGGTTACTCATTCTAGCTCCCTTCTTTGCGAGGTCGTCAGCGATTGAGTTACCTTCAATATCACTGTGACTCGGTACCCAAATGAGCCCAACGTCATAGCTGTTCGCTAAATTATTTAGCATAATTTTACAGTCCCTGACCACCTTGGAGGTGCAGTAGGGACCGCTTAAAGCCCCAATGGCGGCCTGGCTGTCCGTGATGAACCTGATATGGTTAACCTGAATATCGGTTTTACCTATCCAGTCCGCTGCCATTCGAATAGCCATGATTTCTGCCTGTAGGACGCTGCAATGGTTCGGGAGCCGAAAGGATTTTCTTAGGTTGGGTTCTTGAGAGAAAATCCCACCTCCTACCCTTCCCTCGCTTTTGGAACTATCTGTAAAGAGCCAGAGTCCTTTCCTTGGACAATCCTGCCCTCTGCCCACTCCTTCCTGTCGGGGATAGAGGTGGAGAATTTGTTACCAAAAACTAGTTCTGGAATACAGCTATCCGTCTTCGGAGGGATATCGACAAGCTCGTTCAGGATTCTACCGTGACCCTGTTTGCTATTATTCCATTTCCCAACTGAGTTTATTCTGATAGCTGTAGTAGCTGCTACATGTCTGCAGAAGAGGTCAACAGGAGCTAGATTTAAGATGATATCTAGCGCTTTGGAGGGAGTAGATCTGACCGCGCCCGTTATGAGCAGTTCCGCTGATCTCTGCACCTTACCTAGTGCCGTCTGATGGATTTTCTTATCAAGAGCTGTCCACCATACTGCAGCTCCATGGAACAGAATGGGCCTCACCACAGTCGTGTACATCCAGTGGACAACGCTTGGTTTCAGTCCCCAATTCTTGCTCACCGCACCTTTACATGAGTACAGCGCGACCAGCGCTTTCCTTACTCGTTCTTGAATATTGGGCTTCCAGTTTAACTTTTTGTCCACTAAGATGCCCAAATATTTGGCTTGTTCTTTTACCACAAGGCTCGTGCCATTAAGGGTGGGAGCCTTGAAGTTAGGTATCTTATATCTTCTGGTAAAGAGTACAAGCTCAGTTTTGAGGGGATTTACCCCTAGCCCACATTCCTCACACCAGCGGGTTACCTTGCGGAGTGCCCGTTCCATGAGTTCAGAGAGGATGCCTAGGTGTTTGCCAGAGACCATGAGGGTCACGTCATCAGCATAGGCAATTGTTTTACACCCCGTAGACTCTAGTCATTTGAGGAGTTCATTCATAACTATATTCCATAGCAAGGGAGAGAGGACACCTCCTTGAGGGGTGCCTCTATTGACTTCTCTTTTTGAGCATGAGTCACCCATCTTGGAGACAATATGCCTCTCCGCCAGTAGCTCCTCAATAAAGAGGCATATCGACTCGTCCAAGTGTAGATTTCTCAGGGCTGCGAAAATCGCCTCTGGTCTCACAAAGTTGAAGGCTCCTTCAATATCTAGGAATACCGCCAACGTGAACTCTTTTCTACACATGGAGTTCTTGATTTGACTTATAAGGGCGTGCAGTGCTGTGTCCACTGATCTGCCCTTGGTGTAAGCATGCTGGCTAGCCGACCAGAGATCTGGGTTTATGCGTTCCCTTATGTACGCTTCCACTAACCTCTCTAGCACCTTTAATAGGAAGGAAGATAGGCTAATTGGCCTGTAGTCCTTCGGTGTTGAGTGTGTTATTTTCCCTACTTTGGGTATAAATACCACGTTTGTCTCTTTCCACCTCAACGGGATATACGAAAGAGTTAGGCAGCCTTCAAATTTTATTTCCAACCAGGGATTGATAATATCCGATGCCATCTGTAATTCCGCAGGAATTATCCCGTCCGGGCCTGCGGTTTTGAAAGGTTTGAAGCTTCTCACACTCCAAGCAAGTTTCTCTTTGGTTAGGATATCACCCATCGGGCAGCTCTTCCTGGGTGTCAGGCGAACTCCTCTTCCTTCCGAATCAGAGGGAAAGTGAGTCTCCATTAGCACCTCTAGGTTCTCTTCGCATGAGGTAGTCCAGTCACCACCCTGCTTCATGAGAAAGCCCGGAATCGCTGGGTTCCCCGATAGAATTTTTCTGAGCCGACTGGCCTCGGAGACTTCTTCAATCTTGTTGCAGAAAGTTCTCCAAGAGGTCCTCTTTGCCTGCCTGACAGCCTTTTTGAAGGCTCTGAGGCTGTTCTTGTACAGGGACCATTCGCCTGTTCGTTTTGCCCTGTTGAACAGCTTATTGCACTCCTTCTTAAGGGAGGAGATCTCCTGGTTCCACCATTTTGGCTTCTTTTTCCTCTAGGGATTATTTTAGGGCAGGCTGCGTCCATTGCGCTATTGCATGCACCAGTGAGGGTAGTCACCAAGCTGTCAACCTCTTCCTCAGTGGAAGGTTTGTGTGGTATCTCGCTTGGTAAGACCTTAGTGAGGACCGTTCTATAGGTGTCCCAGTTCGTTAATTTTTTATTGGTAATTATAGGGTTCCCCGGGATTTGAAAATCCACCTGAAACTCTATATACCTATGATCTGAGAAGGAGTGTTCACCACTGACCCTCCAGTTGTTAATTTTGCTGCGCGCTTGATCCATGACTAGAGTTACGTCTAGAACCTCGCGCCTATTTGAAGTAATGAAGGTCGGTTCACTCCCAGCATTACATATGGAGAGGTTAGTAGCCAGAATAAAATCAAGTAGCAACTCACCTCTATCGTTGGTGTCAGAGCTGCCCCATATAGAGTTGTGGGCGTTTGCGTCAGCGCCAATGACGAGATCCTCCCCCCTCCGGTCAGCTTCTCCCACCGCTCTAACCAGGCTACTTGAGGGGATTCCCTTGTCATGGGCCATGTAGGATGAGGCCACCCAGAGTTGGTACGAGCCCCTCTCCATTGAGACGACAACAGTGTCGCAGTCACTGAAACATGGAAGCAGGAAAGCAGAGTGCCTTTTATTTATCAAGATACACGATCTAGGTTTACCTACCCCTTGCATGTAGTAGACTTTGAAGTTCTTGGACCCTAATCCGCAAACCCGATCTCCTACGATCCATGGTTCTTGGATCAGGGCGATGCCTTACAGTGATGCAGGTTCACCTGAATCACCTTCGCCATCCTGCCGCTTTAAGGATTGACGACCGTGGTGTTCAGGTCGTCCTCTTCGGATGAGGAAGAGAGAGTGAGATCTTCGTCTTTTTCGCTCTCTCCGGTCCTCTCCGAGTGCGTGCGCAGGCGGCTCATGGCCTCCAGAACAGGCTCGCTGTCCACATAAGAGTGGGGGCCAGCTTCCACATCAGCGTGTGGTCCTGTTTTGGTCGGCTCATTAGAGGCTACCTCCTTTTTAGGATTTATGGTCTCCTTATCTTTCCTATATACTTTGAGGGTGATAGAGCCGAAACCGTAACTTATCACCCCTCCACAGGTCTCTAGGAGGGCGACAGACTACTCATTTACGGTAATGGTTACCGGTCTGATGTTGCCCCTCGCCTCCCCTACATTGACCACTAGCCAGTCATCCGTCGGTAACTCCGGGTTGCTCATACGGATGATCTCTGTAATGGTTGGCGGGTCCGCAGGCTCGACCGGGATCCAGGCCCTACAACGAGGTCTGTTCGGGATCTTGTCCCTTGTCACAGCCTCGATTGCAGCACCTGGCCAGATCTCCCCTACCTTCCCTATGGCCAACTTGAACAGATTAGCGGATCTCTGATCTGCATAAGCCACCAGTTTAACATGACCCTGGTGCCAACCTGCGTCTCGACACCTTGGGGCCGTACCTGGATTCGATAAAAGAACCTCTCTATATACCTTGAGGAGGGCTATCTCTACCAGCTGCCAGTTCGCTGGTGAAATTGATCCCTCCTTGTGGCTCCTGTCAATTACCGCCCATACAGTGTGCTCCTTAAGGATGTCACTGTACGAGCGGCCTGGTGTTGTTTTCGGAGAGGGCCCGGTCCTCGCCTTTTTAGGGCACGGTGGGGTCTCCCCCTACGATCGCTGCCTCTTGGGTGCCCTTGGGCATTGCGGTCGCAGCAGGTTTCTCCCCGTGTTTTCTAATAATTTTCCTAGCCCATTCCAGAGACTCTTTCTCCTGGCTGGAGAGCTCGGTCTCTGGAACGGACTCGAATTTTAGGCAGATCCTATGGGCCGCCCTTCTGTTCCTGAAAGCCCTTGCAGAGGGTTTCAGGTCTTTGTTATAAGACTGTCGCTTCTGTCCAGCCTTTGCCTTAGCCATCCCCGACTTGTTTGAGTCCTCGGACGGAACGTGTTTGCCTTTAAGGCCAGACACGGATGGACAGTTGCCCCCTCCAGATCCGATAGGGCAGCCCGCTGACGCGGGGTGGGATTTTGGTGTACCCACCTGGAGACTAATTTCCTCGTTTTTACAGTCTATATTGGTTGTTTGGAAGAATGGGGATAGTAAAAGATTAAAGATGGTTTGAATCCCCCCTTTAGGCCCGATCAGTTCGGATGACTGCAGGGGGGGACTCAGAAGAATTGAAGAGTTCGCCAAGAGAGGCAGAATAGAGGTGAAGCGATTCTACGAAGGAGACTGAACAGCAAGGAGGTTGTATCAGCCTCGGAACGTCTTGGCGGTAAGGTATTACCTCCCAGCAGCACAGGGATCCGTGTCTCCTTAAGGAGGCTCGCATCTCTGAACCCCGTTCATTGGCCCATACCCTTCCTTGCCCCCACACCACGTCAAGGTACGTTCCTACCGTGAAGGATAACGGGCGATAAAAAATGAATAAAATTCAAGAACATAAAACGCAAACGATGGTGTTCGAAGCGTGGTGAAATGTCACAAACGACGGCCAAGTCCGGATTGACGGCTAATAAGGTTATGCTGTGTGTGTGGTGGGATTGGAAAAGAATCGTCTACTATGAAATTTTGGAACCTCGCCAAACAGTCGATTTAGTTCTCTTCTGTCAGCAACTGACCAGAATAGACAAGACAATTCGGAATAATCGACCAGAATTGGCCAATACAAAAAGTGGTGTATTCCACCACGACAACGCCAGGCCACACACATCTTTGATGACCCGGTAAAAACTGACAGAGCTTGGCAAGGAAGTTTTGATGCACCCGCCTTATAGCCCAGATATTGAACCGTCTGACTACCATTTGTTTCGGTCTCTGCAAAACTCCCTTGATGGAAAAAAAAAAGGTTAACAAAAGTGCAGCCGAAAACCATGTCGCCAAATTTTTCGAAAATAAACCACTGATGTTCTACAACGATAGAATTATGAAGATACCCGAATAATTTTATATATATGGACCGCGGTTTTAATTGAAATGTCTTTAGTTATATTAATGATCAGAAATGTCGTGCCCTATTCTGGACTTTGGTTTTATATATCAGGGAGTGAGGTTTAAAGTAAAGTTTAAGGTCGAAGATTATACCAAGATATTTACACGTAGGTGATAGGGAGATTACAATGTTGTTAATTCTGACATTGAAGTGAGATGTATGGTGATTATGGTAAGGAATAAATAGTTAGGATTTGTTAGGATTTATGAATATACTCCATTTAGCAAACCAAAGGGAAAGTGAGTCGATTAGATCTTGAAGGGTACTTAGGACTTTAGGGAGGGTGTCATCGGCAAACTGGAGAAGGTATGCGGATCTAAATCAAGATATAGTGGGTTAAGGTTATATATATCATGCACAGAAATGTTATATAGGAGCGAGGAGAGGGGGAACCTTGCCGGACACCTTGTTGGGGTGAGAAAAGTTGAGAAAATGTATTTAGGATACGAACTTTGAGGGATCTATTTTTAAGAAAATTGTCTATTGCTCGGAGAAGATGATTAGGGATTTTTAGGGAGTCCTTTGTGCCAGACAAAGTCAAAGGCTTTTTGGATATCGAGGAAAAGAATGGCAGATGTTTTGTTTTCAATTCGGGATGTTTGACAATTGGATGTTAGGATTGAGAGAGGAAGAGAAGTGGAACGTTTTCCCAGGAATCTGAATTGGTAAGGCGTGATGTTTTGTATGACAGAGTCTAGAATTTTGTTTTGTTTTTAAGATGGATTCGTAGGTTTTGCCAAGAACATAAAGCAGGGTTATAGGAGTTATCGTCCTATAACCCTGCTGTTGCATTCGATGCGTCGCTATCTCGTTTTAAAATTCATATAATAATGCCCTGTTTCCATTCTTGGGGGAAAATTGGGATTTGTATAGGAAATTGAAAATGTTGATAATATGTTTGTGGATTTCATTGAACTGGGATTTGAGAATAGATCGAGGAACATTATCATAACCGGGCGTGAAACGTTTGGCTTTATATAAAACAGGATAATGGGCGTCGCCAGTTATGTCGTCGTCCGTAGGGAAGGGGGTTAATATGATTTGTGAAGTAGATGTACCACGAGTTAACGTTCTTGAGGAAATAATTTATATATTTTCAAATTATTTTTATTTAATTCATTTAAATAACTGTGACAAAGTGAATAAATACTCTTTTCTATAAATATTACATATATTACAAAATTTCACAAGGACAGAAAACTATATAATGGAGGTTAGAATAAACACCTTTTCAAAATACTGCCGCTAATTGATTGCTGTATACTACCAGCATCTATACATATATACTGCAAAGAAAAATGCACCTATTTTTGCTAAATGAAAATTTGTTATGTGTGCAATTTCGTAAATAATATATATTTACAAACTTGTTATTTGTGACAATTTTTAATATTTTATTTTTTGTGCGATTTAAAAATATAATGAAATATTTACGATTTTTATACGAAAAGTAAATTATTAAAAGTCATAAGCAATACACCGAAGCCCTAAATTAATGGGCTGAAAATTATGTGTGCTTTTATCACGATGATTCTTAACGATTCTGGGCAGGTTTGAATAAAAATTGACGATTACGCTATACTCATAAAAACCCTTAATTAATCCTTTAAACTCATATTTTTTATACGTATATTAATTTCAAAGTGATAAAACCACGAAACGCGTCCGTTCATCGAGTCGATTCAGTTTTTATTTTCGCCCCGTCTTCTAATTATGCCCATATTCGGCCATCCCCAATCCGGGTCCGCGCTGCTTCCCATTGTCTGATGAATTTATTAGCGACGGCCGTTATAAATGAGTTTGCGATGAAAATATTTTATCGTCCTGGACATACAGTTAGTAATTAAAAGCGCTAATCGATGCAATAAATTACAGAGAAAACGATCCTAACCTTTTCGCATCCACGAACAAACACTCAAACGGCGCGCATTTTTATTTCATACCACTTTACAAAAACGAAAAATACATGTTGAATATTGTATGCAACAGAAAACGCGTCGAACATTTTGATACTTTATTTGAAAAATTACACTGGTTTAAAAATAAAAGTGAACAGAAATAAATATAATGACATTTCGTTATTTTCCATAAAGGTATTACAAAATCGTGGCACTTTCCCCGGTGAATTCGGTCAAATAAGATTTTAAATGAATATTTATTTGTAAACGAAAAATCATTACATGAAAAAATAGATTGTTGTCTTTTAAAGTAAATATTTATAAGATTTATTTTGTTATTTACCTTACAATGGTTTCAAACCCAGTAAAATGCAAATAAAAAGTTGGACCATGGTTGCTTTTGAGCTCATTTATTTAAATTGGTGTTTCTGACAGTGATTTGTGTGAATGTGGAAAAGATTCAGAGAGTCTAAACCATATGTACTTCTCTTGTGAAAAATATAACACTCAAAGACAACAGTTCTTAAAAGACCTTTATATTTTTTTACCTCCTTATTGCATTAATGAACTTCCAAAAACTAATAATATAAAATTATATGATTTTATGATTTAATTTTTAAACGATTCAAAATTAAAGTTGTAAACGTTAATAAAATATTTAAATGTTTTTCCTTCTCTTCAAACTGCTTCGAGCTGCCTTATAGACGCGCATCCGAGGTCAAAAATAAAATAAAAAAAAATGGTTCAAAAAAATCAAACAATATTTTTTGATCACGTTTTATTGGCTCGCAAAATCTTACTGAGTTTCTCATGAGATCATTTTAACGTTTTCTTTGATATAAAAAAATATTTAACATGAAAACTAAAAGTCCTACAATAAAAAGTTATTTATTTCTTCAAGATAAAGAACTTTTATTCGAAATATTCTTGGATGCAATCAATATTTTTCTTATAATTGTGAAAAATAAAAATAAAATCGACAAGACTAATTAGTTTTGATTCTTACAAAAAGCTTTTCAGATCTTTCCACTATTACAGAATACTAGAATATAACGTTTGAGTTCAATCCATTCAACCGTTTTACCTCTATCGCGGAAACACACAGACATTTTTCAAACATCGATGGAGAGTACCTCAAAACGTGTATATCTGTTGAAATTAGCGATTCGAATATTTTTATGATCACAATACTTTCCATTGGACAGGGATCCGGAGAATGTTTAAGTTGTATTAATAATAAAATTTAGAATGATTGCATATTTGTAAGGTATGTAAAGTTAATTTACATGAATAAATAAACACAAGGCCATTTTATCAATGGAAATAACTTTTTTATTGTGTTTAAGGAAATTTGGTCTAAACGTCTGTGCTGCTAGGCACGAATATTAAGTTTAACCAGAAACGATTTTTCTAAAAATCTCATTCAAAGTTGCAATTTTGAGGTTATTGGTGTTTGTAATTTCTGCAAAATAAGGACATTATGGAGGAAATTTGAAATTTTCTCCAAAATAATTATAATAGTTTACTCTAAATGTGACGCCTGTTGGCATTTATTTAAAATATAATATAATAATAATAATAGTTCAGCGGTACAGGCCTTACAGGCCCTTGGCTATTTTGACAGTCTTTCTCCATTCCTCCCTATTTTTAACCCGCACTTTCCAGTCATTAATTCCTAGTTCTCTCAAGTCACTCAATGCGCTGTCGTTCCAATTGTTTCTATGTCTACCTCTTCTGCCTTTGTTACCCTTAAGTTTGGTAGTCTGTAAACGTGTCCTAGCCATCTCAATCTGTTTTGGCGTATTATGGTTGTTATTGTTCCTTCATTACATTTTTGATAAACTTCGTTATTGGTTCTCCGCCTCCAGATTCCATTTTCCAGCACACCTCCATAAATGACTCTAAGCATTTTTCTTTCCCAAGCTTCGACTTTTTTTTGTTTCTTGAGCATTTAGCACCCAGCACTCACTCCCGTACAACACTACTGGTTTAATTATAGTTTTATACACTCTCACTTTTGCTGCCCAGGATAACAGTTTAGATGTTATTATTTTTTTGAAACTGCCCATACATTTCGATCCCATTATTAACCTCCTTGATATCTCCTTCGTCATTCTTCCATCGGACCTTATCTCCATACCTAGGTAGATTACGCTGTTAACTTGCGTGAATATTACTGGTTTTTTCCCATGTTTGGTGCATAGATTGCCTTCTTTGTTCTTCCCCCTATTACCATGTAGTCTGATTTTTTTTTTCGTTTATTGTAAACCCTACAACTTCCCCTTCCATTCATTAGCCTGGTTGTCACTTCTTGTAGTTGTAATTTTGTTCTCGTTATTAAAAGTACATCATCGGCGAAGGCTATGCACTGGTAAGGGCCTTTGAAGATGTTTGTATTCCCGTCTATCGTACTTGCTCTCACTACTCTTTCTAATACCAGATTGAATAGCGTCGTGGATAAGGGGTCTCCTTGTTTTAATCCAGTATACGTTTGGAATCTCCTAGTCTCCATTATCCCTATCCTTACTTTGCTGTATGTTTCTCTTAATGTCATTTTAGTTAGGTTAATAAGTTTTTTGGGACATTTAAAAATCTCTAGCGTTGTTATTATTTCACTTATCTTTATTTTATCATATGCTTTCCTGAAATCTACGAGTAATGTATATAGTGTAATATTTTTTTCCAGCATTTCTCTGGTATTTGTCGTATCATAAATAGGTTTTCTATGGTGGATCTATTTGGTCGGAATCCACTTTGGTATTCTCCAACTGTTTGATTCATCTCTTTTTTTAGTTTGCTATCTAATATTTTTGCCAATATTTTATATACTATGTTCTGAAGGCTTATTGGTCTATAGTTCTCACAGTTATCTTTGGGTCCTTTTTTGTCTATTGGAATTATAGTGGATTCCTTCCATTCTTCTGGTACCTCCTCTTTTTCCCATATTATCTTAATTAGTTCCGGTATTTTATTTATTAATGTTTGTCCTCCATATTTTACTAGTTCATTGTTCATTCCATCTCCTGATGCAGCTTTATTATTTTTAAGATTCTTAATTATTTCTTCTCTTTTGTTGTGGGTTCTTCTATTCGGTCTGTTTCCTGTTGGTTTCCTATCTCTCTATCCTTTTCCCATCTCTCTTCTTCTTTAAACATGTTTTCAAAATGATCTGCCCATATCTCTTTAATTTTCTGTCTATTTCCTGTTTTTCCCCGTTTCTCTCTATCCAAGTGATGATGATGATGTCTGCTTATTTCCATTTTTCTTTATCTTGTTATAAAACCATTTTATTTTGTTTTGCTTGTAGTTCTTATCAATTTCTTCTATTTGTTTCTCTTGGTGTATTCTTTTCTTCTCTCTCATTATCCTTTTGGTCATCTTCCTTGTTTCCTTATATATTTCTTTCGCATGATCTGTTTTATTTTTTAGGACCTCCATTCTGGCTTTGCTCCTCATACTACCAACATCTAATTTTAAATTGCTTAATAAATTATAACCATTTAATTTTTTATTTTGAATATTGTTTATGTTTACATGAATTGTAATATTAAAATAAATTATTTTATTAATAAAAATTTATTTATTATTATAAATTAATCCCTGGGAAATGATTAACTATGTTCATACATAGGAAACATGTTTACACACATGCACATTAATTAACAAACAACGGCAAATTTAAATTTTTCTCGTACTTAATTTTTTACAACTACAAAGTTTTTGTTTTATATATTTATATTTATCAAAGTCAGTTATATATAAAAAGTTATTGAGCTATTTATTTTAAACAGATTTTTTTTCTGGGAGCAATATTAATTCTATAATTTATTTAATTAATTTATAATTTCATTTAAGCCTTTTAAGCAAATTTTGTGGTACTGTAAACAATGTTTCAATCGACGAAACAAAAGAAAATATAATTGGGGAAGACGAATTGAAGACCACTTGGCTTTCCCCATGAAAAGTTAGCAATAAATTTCCAACCACGAATCCCGGCGCCTCCGCCATGTAGAAAATATAACTTGGCATCCGTTAAGAACGTTTTTTTATGCAAATGTATTGTTTGTACCTTAATTATTAGAGCTAAACTTATTTCATAGTACCATTTTGTTTCTATCTTATTTAAATAATTTATTTAAATTACAAAGATCTCCCGATATACGAAATTTTCAAAAATCAAAAAATATAATTTAGGCGCCCTTTAGGTATGATTTGTTGTGCAAGATGTATTCTTTGTACCCTAATTAATAAAATTAAACAATTTCCAGATTATTATTTTGTTATTATTTTGTTTAAATAATGTATCACGTGGTTCTCCCGATATACGAAATTTTAAAAAATCAATCAAACAAACGAATGGCGCCCTTTAGAAACGATTTTATATGCAGGATGTATTATTTGTACCCTAATTATTGGAACTAAATAGTTTCCAGAGTACCATTTTGTTTCTAGTTTGTTTCAATAATTTATTTCCGATATACGGAAAATTGCAAAAAAAAAGTTTTACTTTAACGCAATTTGAAACAAAATTGGAATGTCTCATCTTAATCTCTTAAATGAATTATATTCCACAGAAAAAAAGATTGCTGGAACTCTGGGGTATTCATTATAAATTATGCCGAATATATTTAAGAAAAACAACTTTAAACCAGACAAATGCAGTATTTATTTAAAGAAAATATTATTTTGCTATATTCTAAAACGGCAGAAAGTAATTGCAGAAAATGCGGTAGAATGAACGATGAAATTGAATGCAAATCCTGTGATTATTTTTATCATAAAATATGCACCTTCAATGAAAATGTAATAAATTCGGGTTATATTTGTTCAATGTTCATATAACTAAATTTAGTGGATTCTTCCTTGTCATTTTTGAAAATTTCTACGGGTGTGAAGTTAGCAATAGATCCAGCAATAGATTTCAAAAATTAATATCTCGAAGGAAAGAAAAGCAAATCGAAAAATGTTTTAAACATACAATTAAGAAAGGTCTAAATTAACACCACAGAAAATATCAACCCCTAATTTTCACCCCTTATATTTTTTCATCCCCATCAAAAAAAGATTATGTTTTTTCTCCAAGTTCGCAATTTTCCATAAAGTTATTTTTTATCTCAAAATTATCTTCATCCAACGCTCTTTCAATATCAGAAATAAAAAAAACGTTTCGCCAACTAGTTCACCCCTGAAACATTTTTTTTTACCCCGAGGCCTCAGTTATCAGCATATTGTTAAAAACTGTTTGCTAACATCATTATTTAGTCACGCTAGCTTTAAATATATAATAAAATAAGTATCCGGTTAAAACCAACCCCAAAACTAGTAACTACCCCTATAAACCATAAATTATCGAATTAAATGCAGCTGTATTTATTAATGTTTCTGCAATTTACCATAACTGAATAAAAATTCCCATTATTATCATTAATAAGCATACTTTCATAATCAAAAATCAAAAAAACGTTTTGAACCCCACTTCATCCCCTAAAAAAATAATTTCTCTCGCGCCTCGCAGACACCATACATATCGATATAAATGTCGATTTTTCACAATTTGCGCAGAGAGCCATAACTAAATAAAAATTCTTATTCTTATCACTAATAAGTGTACTTTCATAATCAAAAGTCAAAAAAACGTTTCGGACCCCACTTCATCCCCAAAAAAAAAATAATTTCCCACACGCCTCGCGGACACCAGACATATCGATATAAATGTCGATTTTTCACAATTTTCGCAGAGAGCCATAACTAAATAAAAATGCTTATTCTTATCATTAATAAGTGTACTTTCATAATCAAAAGTCAAAAAATCGTTTCAGACCCCACTTCATCCCCAAAAAATAATTTCCCCCATGCCTCGCGGACACCAGACATATCGATATAAATGTCGATTTTTCACAATTTTCGCAGAGAGCCATAACTAAATAAAAATTCTTATTCTTATCACTAATAAGTGTACTTTCATAATCAAAAGTCAAAAAAACGTTTCGGACCCCACTTCATCCCCAAAAAAAATAATTTCCCCCACCCTCGCGGACACCAGACATATCGATATAAATGTCGATTTGAAAGTACACTTATTAGTGATAAGAATAAGAATTTTTATTTAGTTATGGCTCTCTGCGAAAATTATGAAAAATCGACATTTATATCGATATGTATGGTGTCTGCGAGGCGCGAGAGAAATTATTTTTTTAGGGGATGAAGTGGGGTTCAAAACGTTTTTTTGATTTTTGATTATGAAAGTATGCTTATTAATGATAATAATGGGAATTTTTATTCAGTTATGGTAAATTGCAGAAACATTAATAAATACGGCTGCATTTAATTCGATAATTTATGGTTTATAGGGGTAGTTACTAGTTTTGGGGTTGGTTTTAACCGGATACTTATTTTATTATATATTTAAAGCTAGTGTGACCAAATAATGATGTTAGCAAACAGTTTTTAACAATATGCTGATAACTGAGGCCTCGGGGTAAAAAAAATGTTTTAGGGGTGAACGAGTTGGCGAAACGTTTTTTTTTATTTCTGATATTGAAAGAGCGTTGGATGAAGATAATTTTGAGATAAAAAAGAACTTTATGGAAAATTGCGAACTTGGAGAAAAAACATAATCTTTTTTTGATGGGGATGAAAAAATATAAGGGGTGAAAATTAGGGGTTGATATTTTCTGTGGTGTTAATTTAGACCTTTCTTAATTGTATGTTTAAAACATTTTTCGATTTGCTTTTCTTTCCTCCGACATATTAATTTTTGAAATCTATTGCTGGATCTATTGCTAACTTCACACCCGTAAAATTTCTTCAGTATTTAATGACTAAAAAACAAAACTAATTATTCATTAAATCATCAAGAAAAATTAAATTATGAATGAGTTCTCTTTTGCTTGATATTCAGATCCAGACATCAGAATATCCCAATCCGTTTCAATATTTTAATAGTACTCTATAAATAGTATAACCTTATTAATTAGGACACAAAAAGTTCTTCCTGCAGAAAAAAATCGTTGTTAAAGAACTCCCAAGATTTTGTTTAAATTCCATATATCGGGAGATCCCCGTGATGGAAATAAATTATTTAAACAAAATGGTACTCTGGAAACAGTTTACCTGTAATAATTAGGGTACAAAGAATTGATCCCGCATAAAGAAGAGCGTTCAAGTTATATTTTCTATAAATAGAAAAGAGTATTCATTCGCTTGGTCACAGTTATTTAAATATATTAAATAAAAATGATTTGAAACTAATTAATAAATTATTTCCACATTTAGCTCCTTGACATTTTGACTTAAGTTAAGTACGTTAATGTGCATTTGTTTAACATACTTACGTAACGTAAGTCAAAAGTCACAGAACTAAATGTGGAAATAATTTATTAATTATTTTCAAATCATTTTTATTTAATATATATTTTCTATTTATTCGAGTAAATTGCAATCACTTATGGTATTATGTGTCTAAAATTAAATGTCTGAAATTATAACGGACATATGCGAACATATAATGGGTTCGAAGAATACGGTTAACCATGGTAATCCATATCGTCCATTTGTACTATTAGGTGCACAACCAGGTTATGTTAGATTTCAATGGTAATAGCCTTGATACTCTTCACTTAGGCCCATGGAGTCCGTTGTAATAACATAGAGATAAAGATCCTTCCCCCTCTATCATTTTGAGGTGCGCAACTAAGTTCCCACTGTTTTACCAGAGATGGCTTCAGTAGTAAGTGCTGGTCGATTGTGACATAACCAAAACATCATGAACCAAGTATACACATATGGTAAACAATTAGTGATTTTTTTGTTACGTCATATACTTTTAGTTGTGTGAAAATGTCTGATTTTGTGGGAAATAATCATTTGCGGGAAGTGTGGCTTTTCTTCTTTCATTCGATGAAAACGACAGCTGAAGCACATCGAGAACTCCAAAAAGGTTGCGGAGATTCTGCTCTAAGTGAAAAAACGTGTCGTGATTGGTTCCGTCGCTTCATATGCGGTGATTTCGCGTGAAGGAAGGCCGAAAAACTTCGAAGACGCTGAATTGGAGGCATTGCTCGATGAGAATCCATACCAAACGCAAAAAGAGCTTGCCATTTCCAAGCGATTGCATGCGAAAAAGTGATTCTGCAACCTGACAACGCTTGGCCTCACGTTGCCAAACCCTTTAAAGCCTACTTAGAAACCCTCAAATGGGAAGTCCTACCCCATCTGCCGTATTCCCCAGGATATTGCGCCTTCCGATTAATACTTGTTCCGTTCAATGGCACATGGTATGGTTAATCAACAGTTCCGCTCGTATGAAGACATCTCAAAATGGCTTCATTCGTGGATGGCCTCAAAAGACGAACACTTCTACCGTGACGGTATTCGAACTCTGCCAGAAAAAATGGAAAAAGTTGTCTCTAGCAATGGATAATATTTTAAATGGTTCATTCGTAACCATGTTTTCACATGCAATAGTTGCACACCAAATATTGGTAAATAAAACAACAGTTTTTTAAGTTTCACAAAATTCATTCATTGATTTATTAATAATTAATCATCTGTCTGATGATGCCACTATTTTGACGAAACAATTGTAGTGAAACTTAAAAAAACTATTGTTTTATTTACAAATAATGCATTATGAGCCTTTTGGCATATTTCCGTAATGTTGGAAACTGGTAACATCATTTCCATTTCAAAAATGACGATCGTAGAATGGTTGGTAATATCCATTCTTGATGTTACTCCCAAGATCTTTGAAAATAATGGCATAGACTTCTTAACAAAGATTTTACACTCTTCCTTATCGCCCAAATTAATTAGGATTTAGTACTGGTACTTGAACTAACGTTAGAAGTATCCTAGTGTTCTGCGTTGTCACAACTTTAGAAAAGAACTAACTAGTAGATTTTGTCTAACGGCCTTTTTTAAGGCATTTAGTAGTATAGATTATGGTTTTGTTGTTTTAGCTGGGCATAAAGAATCGGTAAAGAAATGTAAAATTATTTCTAAACATATAGAAGTCAATTCTATCATGCCACATACTCTGCATACTTGGATGAATAAAATAATTACTTATATTTGTAAGTTATCAACCATCTTTGCTCTTTTTTTTCACAAATTTCGTCATTGATGACCTAATAGTTTTTTTTTTTTGAAAGACTAAGATGAAACGTATGATTTTCCTTATAAAAGTCTCTTCATCGTACCATGGGGATCATACCCTAGACCCATTGTCATTTAGCATTTTTATTAATGGCATAGGGAATTGCATCATATATTCCAATTGCCTTGTTTTTGCTGATAAAATGAAGATCTTAAAAAAAATCCACCCTATATTGAATGTCGTAAAACTCCGCAATATCTTTGGCTCATTTAATTGTAGGTGCTATAAATCTCCTGTAATTAAATGTTAAAAAAAGTGGAGTGTACAAACTTTTAGTCGACGGGTACAAGTAATTAATGCTAATTACTTTTTAAACAATGGTCCAAATTAATCGAATAAGCTCTACTGAGGATCTGGGATTTATTGTAACTTTTTCTTGGTCGATAGCAAAGCATATCTCAATTACGTCCTCCAAAACTTACCAATTACTTAGATTTCTATACCATAACTGCAATAAATTGCACGGTACTTCAACTCTGCTACTCCTTTGCGATAACTTTCAAGGAATTCAATCCTGAACCCTTCTTATTTGCACATATAAGGTGAAGATAGACTCTGTTTCTCCTTTACAATAATTTAGATCCATTCTGGTATAACTATCGCGTAATTGCGAATCAATTGGAATAAAATTGAAAACATGCAAAAAAATTGCCAAGTAATCCTGGTAAAAATTTGATATTAAGGGTGCGGTTTGGACGAAAGAGATAGCTATATAAATATTGGCAATCACTTATTCGAGTTAGATTGCGGTTGTTATCAATGAATAATATTGTATTATACATTAAAGTAATCTTAAAATAAGCAAGAATTTCATGAGATGAAATAAAAATTATTTTAATGTTTAGTTTGTGTGAAAAACAATTATGAAAAACAATAAAAATTGATCAAATTTATAGCAAATTTCAAATTACATTTTTGCTAATAAAAACTTGTATAATGAAAATTTAAAGGATTTCACTAAATTCTGCATTCAAAAAACTTAGCAGACATGACCTATTAATTTCATTATATCTTACAATTTTCTTTTCTAACTTGAACTAGTAAATTGACGTAATACACAAAAATTAACGATTTATTTTTTTATTTAGACTGATACTTTATACCTGGTAGATACAAAATGTAAATACATATTCATATTATTAAATCCAAAAGAATGGTTTTTTTTTCAAATGATTATTTCCATTTTACTATATAGCTATCTATTTCTATTAAACCGCAACCTTAAGGAATCATATTTAGAACTCTTTATATTTTCAAATTAATACGCTGTCAATGATTATGTCAATTTTAATCATAAAGCAAACCAATTCATTGCAATGTAGTAGAATATAACTATAAAAATGGTGATGTGTCTATCATGGTACTTTCCCCGGTGAATTCAGTCAAATACATTTTGAATAAACATTTTCAGTAAATGAAAAGTTATTAAATGAAATTTGAATTATTGTCTTTTAAAGTTAAAGCCGATTATTTAGAAGTTATTTTGTTATTTCTTACCTTACAATGACTTTACAAATTTTCCCATTCTATATAAAATGTTTAGAACGTTTTTGTAGTTGTTCACAAAAGATTTATTCACTTACTGAAATATGACAGCGATTTGACGTTTTATTTGATTTAAAAATAATTATTTAAATAATTAATGTCTCCACAGCCAATATAAAAAAGATTATTAAAATAATTATCATGTGTTCATCATGGTACTTTCCCAGCTGAATTTGTGAGTTTTTATTGAACATCTTATAGTAAATGAAGAGTTATTAAATGAAAATTAAAATTGTTGTTTTCTTAAGTTAAAGCCAAATATTTAGAAGATATTTTGTTATTCTCACTTTAAATAAAATTTTTAGAACAATTCTTTGAAATATGACGGCACTTTGTCGTTTTATTTGACATAAAAAATAATTATTTAAATAATTAAAGTCTCCACAGCGAACGCAAAGAAGATTATAAAAATAATGTCTTATTTATAAGGGAATTTGTTAGGTAGATGAAGTTCTTTCGCTCATAAAATGAAAACTAAAAGTTTTTTAACAACAATCATCTACAACTTTTATTTGAAACATTTTTCTATCCTAATTAAAAAAATGAGAAATTGCTAAAAGTAAAGTTGCACTTAATGAATTTTGATTCTAACCAAAAGCTTTTTACATCATTCCACTGTAATAAAAAGGTTAGATATAAAATTTGGGTTTAATCAATTTAGCCGATTATGCGCCATCGCGGAAACACATACAGACATTTTTCAAAACTCGATGAAATGGGCTCAGGGGACCTCAAAACGTGCATATTCGTTGAAATTGGCGATTCGAAGATTTTTACGATCACAATACGTTTCCCTTTTTAATTTATAAATTTCTAATTTAATTCTATCTTTACTCATTCAAAAGTTATAAGAAAAAAATGCGCTATTTTTTATACAATAAATAAACTAGTTAAATGAGGTCGCAATATAGGAAAAAAATTAACCACCGGATTACTTCACCTCGATCAATTTCAAGTATTTAATCGGCCGGCCCCGTCAATCAGCACGATTTAATTTTTATTTTCGTCACCCGCAAATTTAGCAATGCAATAAACTCGCAATTAACTTAATCCTTGCACTATGAACTGCGTAATGGCCGTGTCATTAGCCGTAACGCGCCCGCCCGCAACTGGACTAGTTGCTCTCTAATTGCACAAATTAGAAAAATAAGCATACCGTGGCGATTAATTAAAAAAAATATATAAAAAACAGCGCAAAAAATTATTGGTAAATAAGTAAATAGAACGAAGGTCGGAAGTAATTTAGATATAACCCTCTAACGACCATGTCAAATTTAACAAACTATCATTTGGAGCCAACGCTATATTTTCACTCAAACAATTCAGAAATATTTTTTTTAAATACTGAGGTGACACTTAATAAAAATTAAGTGTAATTAAAATTTAGCTATGGATTATTTGAATTCCATTTACACTCAGAGTTTTCACCGAAACTAGTTGACAACATAAATTGTTAATTAATTTTATTGAAATAACACCTTTAAGAATTTTACCTAAACTCCCTGAGAAAAAAAATCGGAGTATGAAATTAACCAAGTTTTATTTCCAACCAATGAAATTCGAAGTTTTCCGTAGTTAAAGTGCCATCTGATAGATGCCAATACTGGTGATGAACATTTTTTAGCGAACATATTTTTACACGCAATTACGTTTCTGTTCTAAAAATTAAAACATCATTATTTCGAAATTATAAGTTATTCGTGGTGCGATTAAATTTAATTAAAACCCGTCCATTGTGCGAGCGAGCGAGCGACGCGCGTCTCGAGCTTTTAACATCGTTTTTATGAAAGAGTGTCGCGTCCGGACGTAAACAAGTAACGTTTAATTAAATTATGAAAATGTTAGTAGATAAAATCCACATTCCTAACCGGAATAGTGTCTCGGGACCGAGACGCCCAATATATTAAAAATATTTTAAACGTTTAATAGCCGGTATAGATGTAGATACTGGAACTCGTCTCTCTCTATATATAATAACAATAATTTATAAAAGAACACAGAGACTTTGGACGCCTCGCTGATACTTTATCCTGATTTAAATTAAAGTAAACTTTTTTCTCTCTCTCCCTTTTCTGGTCCGTTATTAATGTCAACGTCGGGGAATAAACAAATAAAGTTGGAAACGTTGATGGGAGGGAGAATGGAGAGAGGTCGGATTAGGTTACTCTTAAGTCTGGACTTCGATGGCCTGTAAATTAAATGTTATTAAAGTTTTGTGAAAATCTTTTAACTATCTATATTATTATTTTATTAAATCATGTACACATTGTTATAATAATAATAATGTATATATGATTTGTTATGCAGATGCAAAGGGATAAATTAAGAAGTAAATCATTCCTGGGAACCAAATCTTGAATTCATTAAATTAAAAAATATTCGATTGAAATAGAAAAGAGTATGCATTCACTTGATCACGCCCACCATTATACAATATTTTATTGATATTCAACAGCTGGTGTACATTATGTAATTCAATTTCCGGCGTGGGTATTTGCTCAGGAAGTCAGGAAGTAGTTGTTTTAATGTGCATTTGTTTAACGTACTTACGTAACATAAGTCAAAGTCACAGAGCTAAATATTAGAATAATTTATTAATTACTATCAAATCGATTTTATTTAATAACATTACTTAGAAAGAAACGTCTTTAATTATTTGTAGTAGCAATACAAAATATTGACACCGTTTACCGCAAATACTTCAATTGTCAACCTAAACCGATTGCTCAAATACATTGTGTCTTGCTGACAGACATACGGTCTGTCGAACCGATGTGAAGTTACCCAACGGATTCCAGCCCACGGTTTTGTGCCTGGTGGAGACGCCGGGATATTTATTTTTATATAGAACACTTATTTCTCATCAATCAGTTGGTAAAACATTGTTAATATTGAATTAAACTTGTAGATTAAATTCACTTGGTTTTGTTTTACTTATGTTTATTTTAACTTCAACTAGTTTCGACTTAATGCCATTATCAAGAATGATGTACAACTGGATGTCTGTATGAATATATACTTTTTAGAATAATTATAAATATATGATTTATAAGCCATATTTTTATTATTTTACAACTATGGAATATTTTATTAGGCAATAAGAGCATTGAGTATCGGGGAACTCCAAACGTCTTCATTGTCGTTAACCACGTGTGTTTTTTTTTTTTTTTTCACTTTTTATGGCCTTTGTGATTTCCAAGCCTTCGCGACAATTTAATGCTAATCCTTTATTGAATGTGTGTAAAATTTTTAAATCGCTTGAAGAAAAGCGGTGATCTGTTGCGATGCAGTGCCTAGAAAAACCGGTGGTTTCTTTTCCATTTTCAATATCTCTTAAGTGTTATTTTATTCTAATATCGAATGACCTTCCGGTTTGTCCTATGTACACTGCATCACATTCTTTGCATTGTAGTTCATAAATACCACTTTTTTTCAAGCGATTATTGTCCGATTTTATTTTGTTAATTATTAACAATTTCCCTAAATTTGTCGTGTTAACCAAAATCACTATTCCTTTCAGTGTATCCTAATTTGGAGAGACAAGGGATTGATGAATTCTAATTTATTTCACGTATTAATTTTATCGGGGCACCCAATAAAAACATTTTCGTAATTGCTCGTATTTTTTTCTTTTTGAGCATCGTATCGATTAAATTCTCTGTACATCAATTGTTAGTCGCAATGGTCTTAATTGTAAGTAATTCATTATCAAAATCTATTTTGTTAAGAGGGATGTTTATTAACCTATGTAAAAGAGAGTTAAATGTGCTATGTTTGATCTATTGATGAGTGTTGGAATTGGCAGGAATAATTACATCTGTACATGTATTTTTTCTATATATTTTGTATGATAATGTATTATTGTTTGTTTTTGTAATGGTTAAATCAAGAAAATTTAAACTGTTGTTTATTTCTTTTTCGACTGTAAATTGGATTTTATTATTAATTTTATTCATGAAATTTGTATACGTCTCTAATTGTCTGTTTGTGCCTATCCATATACAAACCGGTACGTAATTCGATATTAGAATAAAATAACACTTAAGATATATTGAAAATGGAAAAGAAACCACCGGTTTTTCTAGGCACTGCATCGCAACAAATCACCGCTTTTCTTCAAGCGATTTAAAAATTTACACACAGGCAATAAAGGATTAGCATTAAATTGTCGCGAAGGCTTGGAAATCACAAAAGCCATAAAAAGTGAAAAAAAATAACACGTGGTTAACGACAATGAAGACGTTTGGAGTTCCCCGATACTCAATGCCCTTATTGCCTAATAAAATATTACATAGTTGTAAAATATTAAAAATAAGGCATATAAATAATATATAGGGTCGCTACAAAGTATGGAAACACGGCTCTCACGTGAAAACGGCTAAAAACATAACCACCAAAATTGGGATTTCTAAATGGGATATTTTCTTGAACAATTTGGCAGAATTTTCACATACGGACGCCATCTTGATTTTTTTTAAATGGAATTCAATTTTTTTTATTTTACAACTTTTATAGACCTTATAATTCTGATTACAACCATATACCTTTTTTTAAAAATACTTGTCTTTTCATCGATAAACCGGACTTTGAAAAGTATGGAAACAGCGAAATATTTTGAGAATCGGAATGTCCTGAAATTTTGCAAAGGTTTAGAGTACGTTAAGGCCTTCAACTTGCATTTTTTATTTTTTCATATTCATTTGTTTTGTAAATATTCTATTTTTGGTCGAAACTTAAACATAAAAATTAACAATGTCAAAAAAATAGTTGCCTTTGAAAACAGTTTTCATTGGCCTGTCAAACTTGTAAAAAACATTAGTAAGTAACTGGTTGTTGCAAAAAAGCCACATTTTAGTGAAACTGATCGCATAGAGGTTCTCATGATGATTGGGTGTGGGGATAGAAAACGAAGCTTTGCTGAAGCTGCTAATCTTTTCAACGTAAATCATCCAGATCGAGCACCTATTTCCAGGTCAGTTGCATTTAAAACATGGAATAGGTTTAATGAAACTGGAACTGTTAACAATCGTCCATCCAAAAGTTGGACGACCAAAAACTGTTACAAATGAAGAAAATTCATTTAATCTTATGATAGATGTAGTTGAAAATCCAAAAACTTCGGTGCAGCAATTGGCTTTCAATAACAACATGAGCAGGAGATCAGTTCAAAAAATAATGAAAATTGAAAAGTATCATCCCTACAAAATTCAGCTGCTACAAGAATTGAATGAAGATTACTTTGATCGCAGAATTGAATTTTGCGAAACAATGATGAATAGGATAAACCAGGACGCCAATTTTATTAACCGTGTGCTCTTTTCCGATGAATCAACTTTCTGCTTAAATGGACAAGTTAACCGCCATAACTGTAGATTTTGGTGAAACAAAAATCCACATTGGATGGAGCAGATTCATACGCAGCGTCCACAAAAAATTAATGTTTGTTGTGGTATAATTGGGCAGCATATTATCGGCACTTTTGTTATTAATGGCAATTTGACATCTGAAACATATTTACAGCTTTTGCAAGAACAGGTTGTTCCCAGACTTAGACAAATATTCCCAAATTATGAAACTCAGGCTAATCCAGCTGAAAACATATGGTTTCAGCAAGACGGAGCACCAGCTCATTTCGGACTAATAGTACGTGAATATTTAGACGTAACTTTTCCCGGCAAATAGATAGGCAGGAGAGGAACAATTGAATGGCCTGCTAGGTCGCCCGATTTAACTCCACTTGATTTTTTCCTGTGGGGACATTTAAAAAATCGAGTTTATAACAACAGGCTACACAATATACAAGAATTAGAAGAACGCATAAGAACCGAAATTGCAAATATTGCACTTAATGAATTTTGATTTTCACCAAAAGCTTTTCAGATCATTCCACTGTTATATAAAGCTTAGGTATAAAGTTTGGGCTTAATCCATTTAGCCGTTTAGGCGCTATCGCGGAAACACACAGACACACACACAGACATTTTTCAAAACTCGATGGAATGGACTCAGGGGACCTCAAAACGTGCACATTTGTTGAAATTGGCGATTCGAAAATTTTCACGATCACAATACTTTCCCTTGGACAGGGGTCCGGGGAAAGTAAAAATGAAAAATTGCTAAGAGTAAAGTTGCACTTAATGAGTTTTGATTCTAACCAAAAGCTTTTCAGATCATTCCACTGTAATATAAAGCTTAGATATAAAGTTTGGGCTTAATCCATTCAGTCGTTTATGCGCTATCGCGGAAACACACAGACACACAGACATTTTTCAAAACTCGATGGAATGGACTCAGTGGACCTCAACATGTGCATATCTGTTGAAATTGGCGATTCGAAAATGTTTACGTTCACAATACTATCTCCTGGACTGTGATCCGGAAAAAGTAAAAAATGATTATGCTCAACATAATACCTTTCTCTATATGCGTTTCTTTTTTTCAATTTTATTTTGAGTTTAATCTTGTAATTTCTTACCTTATAACAGTTATTCAAGGGATTTTTTTGTTCCTTGTGGAATTTATAGTCACTTTATTTGAAAAATTGCTAGAATAATTTTCACGAAAGATTCATTGCCGAATTGTGACATTAAGCATAGTTTTATATTGACGTTTACAGAATATTTTATTTAAGTTATTTAAAAAAGAAGCAATAAAACTGTATAGAAAATTCTATTTAGCAATTCTAAATTAATCAAACATAACTTATGACATTGTCTTTTTACTCGAATCAATCTTCAAAAAATGTTATAAATTGTCCGTATTTATGGCATCAATGTGAATTTGAGAGAGAAGGGTATACAATTAAATATAATCTGACTTTATCAGTAGTTATAAAGCTTTTGTAAACCATCCATTAAAATTGAATACTAATAAAACTCCGTACTTACTACTTTATATCCAGTGCATGGGTAAACAAAATAATTAAAATTGTGTTAAAAAATAACTTGATTTTAAAAACAGGATCAGATTTTTACGCTGGCAAGAATAGTTGATAGAATGCTTGAGAAAAAATAATGTGTATATGCAGTATTTCTGGATCTGAAAGCGGAGTATGATTCGGTACCGAAAGAAAGATTATTGAAGTGTTTGAGAAGGAGAAGAGTGAGTGGGGCAGCAGTGCAATGGATAAGAGAAATATATAAGGAAACATAAAGAAGAGCGAAAGTGGTTGAGAGGATATCATTTAGAGTTTGAATGGGTGTGAGACAGGGGTACCCGCTTAGCCCATTGTTGTTTAACCTATATATAAGTGAAATGGAAGAGGTGCTGCGAAATGGGCAAGCGGGCGGGGTTGTGATTGGAAAAAGAAAGGTATGGATGCTAGAATATGCAGATAATGTGGTACTAATGGCGAAAGGAATGAAAGAAATGGTGGAAAGGATGGAAAGGTGTATGGATAAAAGAGGGTTGGTTGTGGATGTAGAAAAGACGAAATGCATGAGGTTCAGAAAATAGAGGAAGAGAGGGGAGAATGAAAGAATTGACATGGAAAGGAAAGATAATAGTAAGGGTGAAAGAGTTCAAATATTTAGGGTTTGTGTTTAGTGAATGTGGGGGTTACAGTAAGCACGCCAGATATGTCCAAGGAAAAGCAAGGAAGGCATGGACTGTACTAATGGAAACATTGGAAAAGTGGCTTGGTAGAAATTTTCAAATGGCGTGCACTTATCAATATATTTAATCTTTCATGAAATGACCGTAGAAGGAACCATATTTCGCTATCGGTGTAAAAAAATTAAAACAAAAACCAGATAGACATTCTATATTATTTAATATTATAAACGAATCTAATTGCTTTTGGCACTTTGAAAATGTCCACGCTTCTAAAACTAAAAAAAAAAACAAGACATATGTGACATTTTTTGTTATTTAATATTATAAACAGAGGTTTGCTAAATATTTGTAGCCAAAAAAATAGATTTTTTACAGCGTCCGACAATGATTTTTAGCATTTTAAAAATTATACATATTTTACCGTAATCTTACTGCAATAATTTACTGAAAATATTTTTAACTTTTCAAAGTAATAAGAATGTCTGAAGCGTTTGATTATAAACGGTTTAACACTATTATATAAATAATTATTTAAGATAATATAAAATATTTATGTTTAGGCAGAAAGACCTATGGTCGATAGCCCATGACAGACTACTAACACAATTGTACATATTGTTATAATAAATTTTGTAAAATTTTGTTGTCATATTGTCTGAATAAAGATGTTTGTATATATATATATATTTATGTTTAGTCAAATGGTGGAAGCGCCGGTATCATGGATGGAAATCCGTGGCAAACTTCCAATCGGTTCGGAAACCCTACATATAACTCTGATTGAATTCCAACTTCAATCGATACCACCGACAGAACTATCTGATCCATTACCCTTTGGGGGACCGACCTTAAAGGCTACACTGTGCAAATCATATCGTATTATAAGTATATTTAAAAAAAATATTAATAAACAGTATTGGTTTTTAATCTACTTAGTCAATGGCTTACACTTCTCATTAACAAAAATAAAATTTAATTTATGACACTTCTTTTTCAATAATAATATAATATAATATAATATAATATAATATAATATAATATAATATAATATAATATAATATAATATAATATAATATAATATAATATAATATAATATAATATAATATAATATAATATAATATAATATAATATAATATAATATAATATAATATAATATAATATAATATAATATAATATATATTCAATGACCTTTCTACCCATATGGGTGTAGGGTCAATAATAATATAAAAGTATTTAAAATGAATAAAACTTTCTCATTAACTCAAATTTAGAAATAACTTCAGATATTTGATCAAATGAAATATTAATATCCGTTTCCATCAAGAGTATAGCGAAGCAAGCATCAATTTTATAACTTCAGGTATTTATAATTCATATTAATATGATTATTTTATACCATCAGGTATGTTGATTGATTAAATATTTGAAGGAAGTTTAATAAATAAATTTATTTTATTTTACAAAAAAATATTGAGTGTTGTGTTAAATAGAAATGTACAGGTTGATGCATTTTGCAAAGTTATAAACAATTTTATGAAACTATCTTAGATTGCCATGGAAACAAATGAAGAAATTTGAAAATAAGCATTATTTTTTTCTTCGCCATTGTTTTCATCATTGAAAATTTACTTAGGGTCGCAAAAACAGTTTTTCGATATTAAACTAAAAAAGTTTTTCATGTGGAGCACCACCAAAATACATCACCCTGTACACCAACATCTTGTTTTGCAGTATTTGGTTGAGAAACAAATTTCGGTAGGACATGGTTCCAAAAAAAGCCACCTTCATCCAGCGATAATGACGAGACTAATTGCGCAATTAAATATTCCAAGCAAAATTTAGGATTTTATTATCACGTATCGAGAAATTCACACAGAAAGAAAACCTTTTCGTTTATCAACTTTAATCCAAACATTGCTTCAAAGATAGTTCTAACATTACCTCGCATCAATTACTCAAAATATCACATATTAGTGGGGTTAGTATAAAAGAAAAGACACATACCTTACGTGTATTTCGGTCCCCTTGAAGATAAAGTGCAGATTGAATAAAAACGCAAATCGACTCACTCAACCCAAATAATTCGACTCCTATTCGATATTTAAATGTTGAACTGAACATTAAATTGCAGTTTGATTATCACGCCCGTTTAACACCAAATCTGCATACTAAAATAAACCCGGTCGGAATCAAGGCCGTGCAAGTGTGTGCGCGTGCAAATCGAAAACCACTTTTTTTCGTCAAATAAATCTCTGAATAATGCACCCTTCTTTATGAGCGTACAATTATTGAGAATAATAAGTTGCATATGTTAAAATATTAAAACATTTTTAAATGTCCGATTTATTTAAAAAAAAGTAATATTTTAAATAAATATACAGGGTGGGCCACGAATAACAGCGATTAAAAGTTTTCAAGGTTCCTGACCGCACAAAAATTTGAAAAAAATGCTATATTGCATAATTGAATGCGATCACCTCATGTAAAATATTTAGACTTTCTTTCGCTCCCGGTTGTACAGGAAATGGCACCAACGTTGATATTTTAAATGGAATACCCTATATTTTTGGATTCCCTGTTCAATTACTTAACCACTCATATAGATTCAAATCTACATAACTATTACAGTTTTTGAGAAAAAAATATTTGTTAAATTTTAACCTGAAACTAACGTTTCGAAAAATGCCTATAACTTCTAGTAGCAACAAGATAGACAGACCAGTGATATCTTGAATTGTTGGTAATAAATCCATATGGAATCAAAAAAAAGCAACATCTGTCAATTTTGACTGTAGATATTTGAAAAGTGTCAACATTTCAGTGCCCTCTTTAAAACATCATAACTCATTTTTTTTAATGGAATGACTAATATTTTATCTCATAGGGTGATTGGCAAGACAATTTGCAACATAAAAGTAGTATGCATCTCAATATCTAGAGTAAGTAGTTTTGTGTTATTTCGATTTTTTCCCAAAATGTTTGCACAATTGAGTACTTGTGGAACTTAGATCCCTGGGACTTAACTCGGCGCAGCTGGGGCGCCTGACCACTATGGTCTTAAAAGGATCACACTTGAAGTGGGTTAGGTTTGTTAAGTCCACCTCTTCTCGGATGAGAGGTGGACGATCTCTAGTTAACCCGGATCACGCGCCCTGAATAGCTTGTGGGTCTCCACTAATATAGGTTCGAATATTGCGATTCTTTTAGGCTACGCCAGGTCTTACGAAGTTTCCATCGTTCGTGACCACCCTGTATAATGACCACCCTGTATAATCCTAAGCTTGCCAGAACGTCTCTGTTGCTGATTATTTATTTATAGTATATAAAGAAAACAAAATTACTTTTTTATACCACTTGGATTTTTTTTATTAATCGTGACTAGTTTCGATTACACGGTAATCATTTTCAAACAATAGTAAATACAAATCACTGTTTAACAAATATTTATACGTGACTATAATGCTTCGAAGAGGGGGTGTAGGTTAAATCGACCTGGTCATTAATGATTGGCTTATCTTTCGCTTTGTGGATTTCTAGCGCCTCTAATAAATCGATTTTAATCCTTTTTTCGGCGAGATGTACAATTGAAAATACATCCTCGCGGAAAATATGGTTTTCTTCGTTTAGATGTTTAGCGAAAGTGTAGTTGTTTTTTAATCTATACGATCTATAATGTTCTTTAAGTCTCGTCTCGAAATTCCGACCTATGTAGCACGCAGTCTGTACATACTAGTATACCCGATTGATACATTTTTTCGATCGGTGTTTTACAATTGAATATGGCGTTACAAATCTTTTTATCTGTTTTAAATGCTATTTTTACATCCCGTCTTTTAAATATGTTTTTTTATTTTGTTACTGATCTCCGTAAAAGGTTATTGTTTTAAAAAGTTTTGTTTCTGTGGTTGTAGGGGTTGCAAAGGTGATTTTTTTTATTTGGGAGATTTGGTATTTATTGATTAGTTTATCTATTAATGTAGGTGAATATTCGTTATTAAATGCTATATTCTTAATTATTGCAATTTCGTTTTTACGTGATAGTGTATTTAGTGGGATTTTGTGTGCTCGTATAATCATACTATAAAAATTTGAAATTTTATGTTTGTATGGATGACGTGAAGACTTAGGGATGATTGTATCGGTGAAGGTTGGTTTTCTAAAGATATCAAAGGTTATATTATTGTTAGTTTTGGTTATTGTTAAGTCAAGGAAACTGATTTTGTTACTGGATTCTATTTCTACTGTAAATTTAATTGAAGGATGTAAAGAGTTGAGGTAAGTTAGAAAGTTATTAATTTGTCTGTCTGTATCTTCGAAGCATGCTAATATGTGGGCCACATACCTATACCACCATTTAATATATTTTTTACCTAAGGTTGAACTTAAGATTGTTTTTGTTAAATTGTTCATGAATATTTCGGCTAGCAATGGACGTAGTGGGGACCCCATTGCTAGACCTTCTTTTTGAATGAAAAATTTGTTATTAAAACTGAAATAATTGTGTGAAAGATGATTTCGAGTAAGTTGATGAAATCTGTTTTTACTATAGGATTCACATTGTTCTGGTCAATGTGTCGGATAATTAATTCAATACTGTCCTCTGGTGGTATTTTGGCAAACATATTATAAAGATCAAAGGGCACTAACTTACAACTACTGGGTATAGGTAGGTGTTTAATTTTATTAGTTAAATCTACGGAATTTTTAATTGAATGTGAGTCGGAGAAGTTAGTGATGGCTTTGAAAATAGAGTTAAGTTCTATTGCTACTTTGTGGGCTGGAGAGTTGACATAGGACACTACCGGGCGTATAGGGTTACCGGGTTTGTGTATTTTAATAAAACCATTTAAGCGGGGAGTCTAGGATTCACCTATTCCCTAGAGGTGTTTTTTTTATCAGAGTCGGAAAAAGGGAGTTATTCCTCGATAGAGTTTTTAGTTTTTGTAACAGCTGATTAGTTGGGTCTTTTTTGATTTCTATTATGTTTGAGTTCTGAATAAAAAAAATCTATTTCAATTTAGCAAGGTTTTAAATATACTGAAAAGCTCAGAAAGAATCAGATTAAAGCAGGCGACTGATTATTAACATTATTAAATTTGCTTTATTTTTGGGATAAATAAAAAATCGTACACAAAAAAAATGAAATAAAGCAGTAAAACCGTTATCTTTTTTTTTGTAGGGTGAATAAAACATGTAAGGGGTGTTACATTACTTTTGATCTCCAGTATATTATTCCCTAAAAATCGCGATTTAGGTTTATTTGAAGTTTGTTGGAAGAGCGATTATTCCATAAATGTACAATCTAAAGGCAGGTATCTAATCCGAAATTCATACGAAACAAAAATGTTTACTTTGTTGATATCATAATAATAATAATAGATCTTTATTGCCCAGCAGATTAAATAATCTTATTATAGGGAATATTTACAAAATAATAACATAAATATAAATATATAATATAGAGTATAGTCTTAATTCTAAACATTCATACAGTGTGACACCAGATAATACATATCGTGAATAGTAAAGCAGTACTGACTTTTTAAATACACTCAGGATTGTATAATGGCATACATTTATTAATAGGCGAATTCAAATGTGAATTGGTATTACTCTGATTGCGCTTAAATAACATAGCACTTCGAAAGGTTACCCTTGATACATGTAAATATATATATACCAATAATGATGGGGCATCTGTCAAGTTGTTAATAATTTTATATAAATAAACCACCATTGCAATATTACGTCTTACTAATAATGATTCAAAATCAAAGCAGTGTGAAAGTTCGACGTAGCGTATGTTAAAGTCGGAATAAACATACATTGTTTTATAATAGAATAATCTCAGGATATTTTTTTAATCTTTTGAACAATTTGAATATACCACGGAGATGTTTGGGACCATATTACAGATCCATACTCTAATTTTAAACGAACGTATGCAAAATATATTGATTTTAAGACTTTCGTATTACTGAACTCTTTGCATGTTCGCTGGATATATCCCAGCATCTTGAGACTCTTTCCGCATAAATAATTTCTATGTGGAACGAACGTTAACTCTTTATCAAATATGATGCCAAGATCTTTTATGTCCGTAAACATATCAAGTATCAAGCCTTCGAGACAGTAATTCCAACATATTTGACTTCGTTTACGCGTGTAACTCATGGATTTACACTTAGATGTATTCAGCTGTAAGTTATTTGATTTACACCATTCTTCGATTTTAAGTATGTACAATCATGAGAAGCTGTTACGCGCCTAAATATTTTCATGTCATCTGCATACAAGAGAACTTTTGAAGAGATAGTGTCAACTATGTCATTAATGAACACAACAAAAAGTAAAGGTCCCAGATTTGAACCCTGCGGTACCCCATTAGTTAGTATGTAAGGTACTGAGCGATAACCATTATAGTGTACATGGTTGACTCTATCTTTTAAATATGATAAATTAAAGACGACGCAAGCGCCATCTTTTGCCTAATTTCAAGTGGCATAGTCAACGATTTGAGTCTACAAGGTAGACGACCGAGAATCATTGTTTCGTCCACTAAAGGAAGGCGAACTTATCCTGTATAAGTAAACAAGGAAAGCGAAATTCACATTTAATGAAACGTTCAGCCATTAAGGCATTGCACATGGAACACACTACTCTGAGTCTGATGAGGTTAGAAAAACCGAAATGGCCATCACTAGTTATCCATACGCTAGATGAATGGTGGCTGAACGTTTCATTAAATTTTAAATATGAGTTAATCAATTGCACGATTGAGTGTTGCACACCTAGTTTTCTCAGCTTTGAAATAATTATTTTATGATCAATTAAATCAAAAGCTTTCCGGAAATCAGTATACACCACATCAACCTGCAATCTGCGATCCAAAGCATCAGATGTAAATTGCGTAAAAATTAAGAGATTTGTAACTGTGGAACGTTTTTTTACAAATCGGTGGGAGTACAACTTGTCAGCAATTATTGTCTCGAAGATCTTCGCGTAGTTATTTATAATAGAAATAGGACGATGGTTGGTGATTTGATGTTTGTTGCCTGACTTAAACCCTGGCGTAACACGACATGTTTTCCAAATATAGGGAAATAATGAATTCTTTAAAGATAAATTATATATGTGCACAAGCACATGGTTTAGACAAGGCAAACAATCTTTTACAAAAAATGCAGGAACATTATCTGAACCTCCAAGTTACCTCCAAGGTTTTTGCAGGCAGAGATGACATCATCCTCAGGTATGTTCTTAAAATTGGACTTATAAATATCGCTGTGATTAGTAGTATGATTTTCAGGGGTGTGTTTCGTAAATACACTAGCGAAAAAAATCAGAAAATCCATTTATTATGTTCATGGGTTTATCATATGCAATTTCATTACATGCATTAAATCAGGGATTCTAGAAAACCCCTTATTTTTGTTAAAAAATGACCATATCTTCTTATGATCGTTGATTATGTGATCTTCGGCAGTTTTTATGAAAACTGAATAATCAACTTTCAGTGCATTCCTTATTAGATTACGTAATGATTTAATTTTAGTTTTATAATAGCATATTTTATGTTTTTTTAAGCAAATTCCGAAAATTATGTTTTCTTATTATTAATTTTATAACCTGATAACTGAACCACGAAGGATATTTTAGAAATTTACGAACTATTTTTTTGGGTATGAATTCATCCATCGCTTTATAAATTGAGTTATATAATACATTACATGCCTCATCTATAACTTCACAAGTTAGTACTGGAGGGCAATCATTCACTAACATAGTATTATATAATTTATTTAAGCCAGCTTTACGATGATCATAAACATAATATGGTTCATTTAGGTGATGATTAAGGACCTTAGTGTTGTCAGAGACAAACTCAACACAAATGTCCAATGGGGTGTTTATCTTCTGAAATTAATTCGATATGCTTAAACAAATTACACCGAATATCATCCCCAGACAGAACCAGATCTAAAAGTTTATTATTTGAATTTAGTATTACGTTATGTTGAGTAATATTGTTAAATGTACCGAATAAGAAAAATCACCGGCTATATCTCAGGAACTATGCGCCCTAGAGCTTTTAAATAAAAAAATATATAATATAACAGGTCATGATAAAATGCTGGAAATAATTTTAAAGTTCGTAAGTTGTCCGGTGGGGGGCGCAATGAATACTAAAAATATAATACTATGGTTATTTAAAAAAATGTTCAAATAAAAGTATCCTGAAGCAATATTTATTAAAATCGTGATGAGTTTATGAATAAAAAATGTTAGAAACTTTTTAACATTACTCTAGAAATAAAGGGTTGAGGAAGGTTCGAATTTGTAATAAGCAAATGTCAAATAAATCTTTAGTTTTTTATGCGATTTTAATGATTTTCATGTCATATGAAACAACATATCCTGCTTAATAAAATTCATTAGAAAAATAGAAAAGTTACGTTCTTTTGTCGCCGATAGGTGGCGCTAAGTTAAAAAGTAGATAATTTTCTCATTTTTCTCAAAATATTCAAATGTAATGACGTATTTTTCTTATCTTATATTAAAAGAGGTTTAAAAAATAAGAAATTCAATGAAAGCCGCAAGTCCATATCTTGATTCTATCAAAAGTTATAAACAAAAGAATTTTTCGAATTATTAATTACAAATGACATTTGAAGGGACTTTTTGTTTTTAATACAATTTATAACAAAATTAAACAATCGAATGACTAATGTCTTTCAAGTTGTTCAAAGTGTCATATTTAATACAATTGCGTACTTTTGTTCTTTTATATTAACAGCGGCTTCTATTTCAGCCATAGAAAATAGCCATATTTATCGCATTTCTTATCCTTAATATCATACCTTCCCTGGTGGTGGGCCTGGTTTGATATACAACATCCTTTAAACGTCCCCATAAATAAAAATCTAAAATAGTCAAGTCGGCAGAGCGTGCTAGCTAAGGAAATAAATTGCCCTGACCAATCCATATATCAGGGAAATTTCTATCCAAATAATTGCGCAAGTTTATAGAAAAATGAGCAGGACACCCCTCGTGTTGAAAATACATTTTGACACGGGTAAGGAGGGGAACATCTAGCAATACAGGTAAGTAATTTTGTAAAAAATATACATAGGTGTTTCCATTAAGAGGTTCATCAAAAATAAATGGACCTATAATTTTCCCCGCTACAATACCGCACCAGACATTAACTTTTTTTAATTAGGGCTCTTTACGATTGACATGTATTTCAATCTGTTAAATCTTTGTTTATTGGTTGCGAAAAGATATATTCTTTGTAACTGATATATCTTAACTACATATGTTTATATTTGTATTCAAATGCAAAAAAATAAATTATCAAACCGTTCCCTCAACGATGAAAGATTTAATCGTATCTCCATTTATTTCATATGCTATTATTTCAAAATTGAAAAAAAAAGCTATTGGTTTTAGGATACAATATTATTTTACAACAAATATCTACAACTTTTATTTGAAATTCTTCATAAATATTAACGAAATACCTGAAAAACCGCTAAGAATCAAATACTACTATCGTATTACGAATTAAAATCAAAAGCTCTTACATTCTTCCTAAATTATTAAGAAACGTAATTATCTTTTGCTATATGAACTATATACACTCAAGTGAACAGTTGTAATTAGCGCTTTTTTTTGCGAATGTCATAGTTCTTACCCTATATATTTTATATTGTATATTGTTGGGAATGTAAAATTGAACAAATGCGACTCTTAACGGTGACAAAATGGGCTAATGTTATTAACTATTAAATATTATTATTTATTACAATCAAATATCAAACACTGCCTTTGTTTTCTATCGTTATCCTTTCCGTGGTCTGCCTGTGTTTTGTGTTATTATAAGTCACCCTGACAGACCCCTGGGTGTGAAAATTTGTGTCCCAGTTATTTTTCCTTATCACAATAAATAATCTTAATCAATTCAAAATTGAACCATGAATTGTTGTGCATGCTGTAAAAAAGAGTCCGTAGCACACAAACTTGTTACTTGCTGCGTCTGTAACAAGTCGTATAATATCAACTGCGTTGATATTACCATACCGGAAGCTCGCAAGATTCACTTAAAATCTGGACTAAAATGGAATTGTCGTAGTTGTGATAAAATTGGTGATGATATGATTTCATTAAAAGCAGCAATTATTGATCTTCAAAGCAAAGTTGCAGCCCTTAAAAGTTCTACGAATGCGAACGAATCTAATAGATCTTGTTCGTTTTCAATTCATATGGAAAAAATTAACATGGAAAAAATATTTTTTGAAATATCCGAAAGGGAAAAGAGATCCTTAAATCTAATTATTTTTGGAAGTAAGGAGAACAACTCGTTATTTAAACAGGATCAAATAACAAATGATTCATCATTTGCTAAGAAGCTGATGAAAGACGTCGGTGTCTCAGTTTCAAATCTTAGTCAGATTGTTACTGAGCGAATTGGAAAATTCGACCCATCTAAAGCACAGTCTCGTCCAATCAGATTCAAGGTTCCGTATCAAGATGTTATGACTACTGTAATGAAAAATATAGGCAAACTGAAGATCAACACTGATTGGAAGAATATTCAGCTTTCTCGAGACCGTACACCTGCCCAGCGAGATCTATACAAAGCTACGAAAGAGGAATTAAATACCCGACAGTCGCAAGGAGAAACGAATTTACATATTAAATATATCAAGGGTATTCCCACCGTTATTGAAAACAAGAGTATTCTCACCATCACGGAAAACTAGCAATGCCCAAGAGACAACCCATATACTTAAATATTTTTTATCAAAATACCAGAGGACTACGTAGCAAAACACATGATTTTTATGTTAACTGCTGTAATCTGTCATATGATATTATATGTTTGTCGGAAACCTGGTTGACTAGCTCAATTCAAAACGCAGAACTGTTTCCTAATTCTTACAATGTTGTCCGTTGTGATAGACACAACAACACGGTTGGTCGTTCTAAAGGTGGGGGAGTACTTATTGCATTTGATATAAATATTAGGTATGAAGTACTGAATATATCTTCACTAACTAATCTTGTTCCTTTGATTGATGTTTTATTATGTAAATGCAGTTTTGATGGCGTTACTTTTACTATTTGTGTCTTATATATTCCACCTGACATAATATCAAATGATTTAGAATCATTCTTTAGTGCTCTAGAAATATTAGTAATCGATACAAAATGTTTTTCTTTTCAATCATTTTGCAACGTACTAAGACTCACGCAATTTAATACTTGTCTAAACGCAAACGATAGACTCCTTGATCTGGTAGCATCTAACTTAGAATACCCCCCTCTAGTGAAGCGTGCTGAAACTCCCTTTGTGATTGAGGATTCTCATCACCCATCCCTATCTAACTCGTTAACAATTTATTCATCTTCTGTCAATCATAAGTTTCCGTCAAATAGTAACCCCAGATATAACTTTAAAAAGGCCGATTTTGTATCTTTATACAAAGATCTACATGATGCCGACTGGTCATTTTTAAGAAATGTAAGTGAGGTAAATGTAGCGGTTGATATGTTCTATCTTAATCTGTACAATATATTTGATAAATCCGTTCCCTTATCTCAATCCAGCAGATCTACATATCCTCCATGGTTTACTTCAGAAATAAAAAGGAACATTAAAATGAAGTCATTCCATAGGCGTAAGTGGTTATCTAGTAAAGACATAAAGCATAACAACGAATTTAAAAGGCTCAGAACACTTATAAAACTGCAGTTAAAGGAATCATATACAATTTATGTGAGAGAAGTGGAGGAGGAAATCAAATCCAATCCTTCCGGACTATGGAAGTACGTACACCTGAAACAAGATACCTCAAGGATCCCAAACAGATTAACGGATGAACATCGAGAATACTCTACACCTGTCGACATAGTTAATGGTTTCGCATCTTTATTTTCACAGCCTTACAAATCAGCCAATATCACAATTCTTCCTGACAATGAGAGCAAGTGTTTATCGTTCACGATTAATTCTACTTCCGAGTCAGATTTAATAAAGATTATGGCCAAACTTCCCAACAAAATATCTGCTGGAGATGACTGCGTTCCTTCGTTTCTAATTAAAGATTGTCGATCTGTTCTAGCTGTCCCACTTTGTATTATTATCAACTTAGCTATTCATACGTGTGAATTTCCCAGTAGATGGAAAGTTGCAAAGATAAGTCCGGTTCATAAAAAAGGAGACAAACATGTCATTACAAATTATAGACCCATTTCATTACTGTCCAATTTCTCAAAAATATTTGAGCAAGTTATTAATAACACGATCTTCAAGAATGTTTGCTCATTTATTTCTCCTAATCAACACGGATTTATGCCGGGTCGATCTACCACTACCAATCTTGGTTGTTTCTCTCAATTTGTTTCTGAAGTAATTGATAACAGAGGACAAGTGGATGTCATATACACGGATTTCTCCCGCGCATTTGACACTCTTGACCACGATACACTGCTAGTGAAACTAACGGACTTAGGTGCCGCTCCAAAAGTACAGCTACTTGTGAAATCGTATTTAACCAACCGTCAGGCATACGTTGCCTATAACGGATTTCACTCGTCTCCTTTGTCAATTAATTCTGGGGTCCCACAGGGCTCTAACCTTGGCCCGCTTCTGTTTATAATTTTCATAAATTCATTATTAGATTCATTAACCTGTCATGCGCTTGCTTATGCCGATGATATTAAGCTCTTTGCAGTTATAACAACATTGAGTGATGCTTTGTCCCTGCAAAATAATATCAAAAAACTTACAGAATGGTGTGACAAACATAAGCTATCCCTCAACGTAGATAAGTGCTGTTCATTATCTTTTACACGGAAAACAAATCCACTCTCAGTGCCATACAAAATGTATGATATGCAACTTAAATCCTGCAGTGAGATGAAAGATTTAGGTATTTTATTTTCGACTGATTTGAGTTTTTCAAAACATATTAATAATACTGCAATGGCTGCTTCTCGTACTCTCGGATTTATAATGCGAGTCTGTGTATCCTTCAGAGATATTAATCTCATAAAAACACTTTATTCTGCGTATGTTCTCTCTAAACTAGAATATGGAAATCTCATCTGGTTTCCGCATTATATGAGTCAAAATATGCCCCTGGAAAGGATTCATCGAAGGTTTTTAAAGTACCTTTCGTTTAGAGTCGACGGCGTCTACCCCGAGCGCGGAACCGAACAGGATTTACTACTCCAAAAGCATGGTATGGTCTCCCTGGCTGCTAGGAGAGAAGCGCAATCTGCGAAATTTCTCTGGAAAATTGTTCATAATGTAGCAGATGTACCGTTTCTCCTTTCTAGAATTAACTTCCATGTACCACGATACCTCCTTCTACATTCCTGGAGCGCGAACCAACTGTCTGCGACGTGCACCTGTGCCAGTTATGTGTCGAAGTGCAATGAAACATTATGCTGACATATTTTTTGATAATTTGTGATATTATGTCATTCTACCTTATTAATTATTCTGTTATATATTCATGTTTTGTTTGAAATATTAATCTTATTTTGTAAAATTGTCCTGTAAATGGGTCTCCTGTTGGGCAATAAATGATATTATTATTATTATTATTATTATTATTAATTTTTGTCATAAATTTCATTGAACACAAAACCTTTCTTCAAATAACATTAGTAATTTTTATTAAAAATATTATTTTATTTATTTAAAATAAAACACTTAATGATGTTCAACTATTTTTTGTGTCTTTCACGACAATTGTTTCACAACGTTGTTGCTCTTCAGGTGAAACAATTGTCGTGAAATAGCCAAAAAAGAGTTGAAAATCATTAAGTGTTTTATTTTAAGTGATCATGGATTTTCAAAAATTAAGTGCCTCCACTATCTACGATATTTTATTTATATCGTTTGATAGGATAAAGATATGGACTTGCGGTGTTCACTGAATTTCTTAATTTTTCAACTTCTTTTAATTTAAGGTAAGAAAAATACGTCATTACATTTGAATATTTTGAAAAAAAATGGGAAAATTATCTACTTTTTAATTTAGCGCCACCTATCGGTGACAAAAGAACGTAACTTTTCTATTTTTCTAATGAAATTTTTTAAGTAGGGTATGTTGTTTCATATGACATGAAAATCATTAAAATCGCATAAAAAAACAAGAGTTATTTGACATTTACTCATTACAAATTCGAACCTTCCCCCACCCTTTATTTCTAGAGTAATGTTAAAAAGTTACTAAGATTTTTTATTCATAAACTCATCGCGATTTCAATAAATATTGCTTTAGGATACCTTTATTTGAACATTTTTTGAGATAATCAAAGTATTATATTGTTAGTATTTATTGCGCCCCTGCTGAACAACTTACGAACTTAAAAATTATTTCCATCATTTTCCCATGACCTGTTTTATTAACATTTTTTTATTTGAAAGCTCTAGGATGCTTACTTCCTGAGATATAGCCAGTGACCTTTCTTATTCGGTCACCCGGTACAAATGTTGATAAATTCATTTATGTTTTTGCTGTTATTATAACCTGTTAAAATATGTTACTGGAGTTCCGGCAGATTAAAGTCACCAAGTGTAATTACATTTGTAAAGGCAATACACATTGATTCAATTAAGTCATAAACACGAGCATAAGTATATATGCGGATATTTGTCTCGCCGTTCAGTCTTCGATTCTTAAATTCATCCCAAACTTTATTTTCGATTTGTACTTGCATAGGCGTCATGTCACTTTTCATTTTTATTTAACTAAATTCATTAATAATTCCATAGAATTAGATAGTAGTCGCCTTGGTTCCTGTGAACTGTTTAACAATATTTTGATTGGACGTGTCTTTTGATCTTTTCTAGTACCGAAGCGTAAGATTTGTTTGATAAACTAACAGATTAGATGCATCTGTTAGTTTATCAATTAATTTTTTTACAAGGGATAAATCACTATCATTATTTGATTCCGGAACATTGCATATGATGACATTACATGCCCATTCATTTCGCTGCTGCAATTCATTTGCAAGTGCATTCAAATCATTTGTTACCTGGTGGGTACATTTAAATTTAAATAATTCGTCTTTCAATAACTTATTTTCATTTTCTAATACCACTATTTTCATGCTTAACCTGTCTACTATAATTGTAACAGTAGACATATATTTCACACACACTTTATTTTTAAGTGATTCGTTTCAATCAAACTTAAGCTTAAAAATGATCACTTAATGATCGAAACTCTAGTCACTTAAAAATAAAGTGTGATATCAACAAAATAAACGTTTGTGTTTAATTTTCAAAATGTATCACAAAGTTAACGCCTCAGCCATTAATCAACGAAATTCATACATTTTTCTAGCTTCTTATCCGATAACAGCTCGCTTGAATGACACCTCCTACTGAATATTACATCAAACGCCGATGTCTGTCTGGATATAATTGCCAAGTCGACAATAAAACATTATTAATTTACTCAATAAAAAAAAAACATTTATTTTATCTTTCCTTTATTTAATACGATAATTTATTGTAATGCAAACAAGTGCAATGAGTTTTTATCTGAAAAAATAAATAAAATGAATCACATTTCCCATTATTTCTGTTATTACACAAATTATCCCGAGAAAACATCACAGCACTTGAAACACTTAAACGCCACCTGTGTGTATATTTTTTTATCTCCGTTGCGGTGTCGGAACGGCCGCTCCTGAAAGCAACATTGTACAAACCGTGCAATTAGAAACAATGTTGTATCTAATATTCTCGATTTATAGCTAAAATTCCATTGTTTATGGGCCGGAGCGAAATTCTTGTGCGAGGACTGCACCCGAATCGGGAATTTAAATTTTACTAAACAAAAAAAAAACACAAGTGCAATTAATTTAGCAACAAGTGCACCCGGCGACATATGCCGGTGCGTTTATCGTAACTATTGAAGTGTGTTGATTTAAGGCCCATATTGTCCGGTATTGGCGGTGGTGAGATGGTGTTTCCCAGACCTCTTGAACTCGCGCGTGTGCCTTTCGAGAATCGCATGGGAAATTGAATTGAAAAGATTTTTTGCGTAAATTAAGCTCATAATCATGATAGATGTGTGTTTTAGGACGCTTCGATGTTTTTAGAAAAATAATCATAATAAAAGATGGCAAAATATTAAATAATAATTTAATTCCCCTCGAATAATGTCTCATGGTCTGTTTAATAAATAGGAGGAGTGTTTTAAATTTTACTCGCCAAAACCTAAAGGTACATACTCTTAGCCAATTGGACTTAAAACTCTAATGTCTGTTGTATTCATTTAATTTAGGTTTATAGCAGAATCCACCTGAAAAATAATAAAAATAAGTTGAAAAATGCACCATTTAATAAAAATCCTTGCCATGAGTTTGACAAATGTCATGTTAGAGTGAAAATAATTTTGCTAGCCAGATATCAAAATCTACCACTTTTATTTGAAACATTTTTTATACTAATTAAAAAATGAAAAATCACTAATAGTAAAGTTGCACTTAATGAGTTTTGATTGTAACCAAAAGCTTTTGAGATCATTCCACTGTTATAAAAAGCTTAGATATAAACAGATAATAAACCTCAAAATGTGCATATTTGTTAAAATTGGTGAATCGATTTTTTTAAGATCACAATAATTTCCCTTGGACACGGATTCGGTGAAAGTAAAAAACTAATAACCTGCCCGAGCGTTTTTTTTTCTCGAAAATGAGCACCAGCAGTTTACCACTGTATGTATGCACAAATACTAATTACTTTTAGTAAGCAATTATTAATTTCATTAAATATGAATTTCGTTTCCTGTTCTCATTAACAGGACAAGTTCGCCTTCCTTTAGTGGACGAAACAATGATTCTCGGTCGTCTACCTTGTAGACCCGAATCGTTGACGATACCACTTGTAATTAGGCAAAAGAGGGCGCTTGCCATTTATTATGATTAATTATTTTAAAATAAATTATTACTCGAATGAATACTTAATAAATTTATCGGAAGTGCATACGTATGTACCCAAATGCACCAAATGTATAATAATAGACTCGCGTATTTAATTGATTTTATCAGATAGTGAATGATAAGAATGTATACCGATATAAATCGTTGATAAACCTAATATTTCTATTTCTCTACTGTATAACAATCGTAAAAGTGTAAACTTATATCATGCTAACTTTAATTATATTTTTCTGTGTAATTTCTTCTGTAGTTTCTACAGACTATACTAAATGTAAGTAATTTATTTATTGCTTAATTTTAATAAAGTTTAAATGTACTTAATTACAAATACTTACGGAAACTCAATACCATACACCAGATATATATTCGGCAGACGCCGAATTACATGTGAATTTCGGAAGTGTTCCAATATTAGCTTTAATACGAAATGTTTGTATAGGGCAAAAATTTTGATTTTAATAATGTTTTCACTTAGTGTTTCTCCAAGTTAATACAATTAAGAAAAGAAGTAATGTTATTTTATAAAAATTATTATAACTCAATAAAACACTTTTTACTTTGTTTGCACAACTATTTTTTTTTTATTATTTTTTTTTTAAACTAAAAGTTTGATAATGACACGCTAATGTTGTCGAAACTATAGTCACTAAATAATAATAAAAAAAATAGTTATGCAAACAAAGTAAAAAGTGTTTTATTGAGTTATAATAAACCATGTACAACCAAGTGGAAGCCTTAACAATTAACAAATAAAAATTATTTCCTGCAATAAAAATGAAACAACAATAGTGAGTGATATCAGAGTAAATACATTTTTATTTCAGTAATTTGTTTATGATAAATTAAAAAATCTAAAATCAAGAAATGTTATTTTATGTTTGTGATTTTCTTAATATATACAGGGTGTTCAATTTAATAATAATAATAAATTTATTAACCTACAGGAAACAGTAACCCAATTACAGGATAATACAAAATAATTTTACATTTACATTATAGTAATAACAAAACAAAGAAGAATATAAATATCAGTACAAATATAAGAGCTCTAAAAACTATATATTGGGACAAAATCATATAAAATCCAGGTATTGGACAGTTTATTTATTTTTTCTACTATTTTTTTTTTTTTAATTTAATACTATGTGATTAGTTAAGTAGCAATAATTAGAGTCAATAAACGTCAAAAAATATTATTCTATCATCTCTAATTTACAAGAAAAATATTCATTTTGTTTGGCAACTAAATATTGGAACATTACACGGTCAAATGGGGGATGATAATCAATGCATGCATTGTTGTATATTAAGGTTTATAAAACGGGTACGTCTAAAATATCACTCCTTTTTATTTTTTATTTAAATAATTATAATTTGAAATTAATACTGTCATTTCTATCGTTTTCATGTCCAACCATTCAATTCACTGTTAAAATGTCATATAAATACTATAAACTATGAAATACTTCGAGAAGTAGAAAAGAAAGGCATATAGTATGCTTAATAAAATATTTATAATATTTATTTGTATTATTTTATTATATTAAACTACGTCCGTTTGAAAAGTCAGAAATTTAAAATTATTTTTCGACACCTTGTATAAAACATTTTAAATTAAAAGTTATTATTCAATAGAATGGTATTTTTAGTATAACAATTTACGTCCCCCCTCGCCTTATCAGTCTACGAGCACCTTAAAAGTAAACAGAGGAATTATGAATCATAGTTTCGTTTTGGGAAATTTCGTACTACGCATACACTTTGAACGGTAATAATATTACTTATCGTAATTGTTTTTTTTTAAGTAAGATTTTATTTAAATGAAGCAAAATTCCTGGACATTTAAGCGTATGTTTTAATTTGTGCTGTCATAGGCATTGCTAAACAGTTTATTTTTATTTAAAATTCATTAGTATAATTCCGCTGGTAAGCATAAATGAAGTATATGAAAAAAAAAATGCAATTGTTCACTCTAGGCCCTGCTAACTCCATTGGATTTCGTTATTTTATTATTACTATTATCATATCTAATTAGTTTCAACTCAATCTAATAGAGGCGAAAATGTCGATAATATTTAAAGCGTTAAGTTAAGTTTCTGTTAAGTAAGCGTTGAAAAAACTACATAACATAAACAGCTCAGTGCAAATACTCTTTAAATTTGTGTGTTAAAACGTAATATAGAACATATTTTGTTACCAAATTGAAAATGTGGATGAAGACTGAATGCACACAAATCTTTACAAAAATTCAGGTAAGATTCTTTGTTATAAGTAAAGTAGCCAACAAGATGTTAAAAATATTGCTTTAAATATATAATTCTCTTATTTTTATTAATTAATTGTTTAGATTAAATTGTTTAAAATTATATATATAATTAATTGTTTTTAAATAAATATGTTAAATTGTTTACGAGTATTTTTGTTTTACCTTCCATTATATAACTAAATTTAATTTGAATTTCAATGAACCCGTTGATTGAGATAGTTGAAACTAGTTGAAACGCGGTATGAAACGTTAACATAGGAGTTATGTATCTATAATAATCAATGGGCAAAGGGCAAAGCGCTTGATGTTCCCTGAACACGCTTTCGAGGTTAAGTACATAGATTATTATAGATACATAACTCCAATGTTAACGTTTCATACCGCGTTTCGATTAGTTTCAACCCAATCCACCAGTTGTGTTTTTGGCGTAATGATCGCTTTTTTAGCGGAATGGTGGGGGTGGGGTGTACATGGCGGGCACATTCAAATTTAAATTAAATTTATAATGAAAGGTTAAATAAAAATACTTATAAGCAATTTAACAAATTTATTTAAAAACAATTAATTACACAAAAATTATGTGATATTCTACATAATATATACATAATTTTAGACAATTAATCAATAATAACAATAGAATTATATATCAAAAACAATATTTTTATCATTATTTTATATGTAATAAATGATAAAACTACATAATTTCAATAAGTTTTTTTTTTTCGATAATATATGCGAAAAAATACAATATATTTTAGCTTTTTACAATCTCTCTTAAATTACTTTTTATATAAAATTAATTTGTCGGCTGTTGACTCAGTAAGGCATTTAACACACGTAATTTATAAGCTACGAATTGTAGAATAGTTACTTACCTTACTGAAAGTCAATAGCTTGCACATTAATTTTTGCCAAAAAGTAATATGTAGGAAATAAATAAAAAAATTAACAAAAATTATGGAAAAAAAGATGTATGAATGTATCAACCAGAAATACTTAAAGTATAAAATATACCTTACTTAATAATAATATAACACAGCAAGACATTTCAGTGGAAAGGAAGAACATATGCATGCACACAACGATTTGCTTCGCACATCCAAAGGCGTAAAAGTTTATTTCGAATCACAATTTCTCCACAGGCCAATCCAAATTTGGTTTAGCAGCACAATTCATGATTGCTTTGATGAAAGAACAATCACATTTAACAGCAGCCTGTAAATAAACAAATTAATGAAAATTAGTAGCATAACCTTACTTGAGAATAAAAATTATAAAATAATAATTTCTCAAAATCAAACCATTTAACAATTAATACAATAAAATATTAACATCACAAACATCTAAAAATCATGAAGCAAAGTATCACTGTACTAATCTTTGATTAATTTAATGTTAATGTTGACTTAACAAATTTACTTATAACAGACACTTACCTCAATTTTTGTGACGATTTGTGTGCATTCAGAGTTCAGGGGTCTTCATCCACCTTTTCAACACAATATGTTTTAAAGCCCGTTTTAGCACACAAATTTAAGGAGTAATTCTTCAAAAATGTGTCAATTTTCACTGATTTGTTTATGCGTTCGGTGTGTCCATTTTTTCAATACTTAATTAGGTAATTCCCACGATTTAAATATTATCGACATTTGCGCCTCTAGTGGATTGGGTTGAAACTAGTACATCAAATTATAATAATAATAAACGTGAAATAACGTAATCCTATGGAGTTAGCGGGGCCTGGTTAGAAAAAATATATACAGCGCCGCACATAAAGCGGTACCGTTCAGCGACATCGCTTTCGTAAAGCGCTACAGTTCCCTGAACGCGCCCAATGATTAACTCAACCATCGATGAAGTACCATATGATCGAGAACTTTTATCATGTAGAGTGCTTTGATTTTTTCCAATATTATATTTTTGTGTGTTATTATTTATCAATTCAAATTGTTAAAATAACATAACCTATAAAGATTGTGCGTAAATTATGAGGAATATTGTTATAGGTGAACTAAACACTAAATAAATACCTTTTATTGAAAAAATGCAAAGTAAGTAATAAAATTAACTACCTATAACGTGTGGTTACTTTTATTACCAACATATTTTTTGTAATAAAAAAATCAAAGCACTCTTCAGGAAAAAAATCTTGATCCACAATCCTCCACTTATAGTTTGATATACTACTTTTTTAACTTATGAATATCTATTTTTAAAAATAATAATCTTTATTAACAGATATATACAGAAAGTATACAAAATAAGTAATAAACATTAACAAACTCAAATGTATAATTTATATCTGTTAATTGGCTATCGAACAGTGGTCTTTCAGCCTCTCTATTTTTACAGATTGAATTCAGCTAGGCATTGGCTCAACTAAGGATCTGCACTTTCTGAAAAAATTTCATTCCAAATATGCTCGATTTTGACTCTAAATTTAGGTAATGTCCGTTGGGTGTTGTTTCTCGATGTTTGTTTAATTTTATGCCATACTGTTTCAATGACTTTAAGGTCAGGACTGATGGAATTCCAAGAAAGAACATTTACGTTGTGGTCGCCAAACCACTTTTTTGTGGTTTTGGCCGTATGACATGCCGCCCATCCTGTTGAAATATATAATTTTCGTCAATATTTAACTTGGCGATACTTGGTAGCATACTGTTTTGCAGTATTTGTTGATACTTCGCAGCATTCACGGCACCATCAATAAATTCAAAACATCATAATCCTCCAAATCATCAATCCTTTAGGAAATTTTACGGTACGTTTTAGGCAATTTTTGTGAAAAGCCTCATGTTTTAAGCGAATCACGGGTTTGCGATAATCACCAAACATACGTCAAATTTTGATTCGTCACTAAAAATTACTCTGGATCAGTCTGTAGCCGACCAAGATAATTTAGATTTTTCCCATGTGAGTCTGGCTTTCTTTTGTTTTTCCGTCAATAGTGGTTTTTCCTTTACCTATAAGAAAATTAGTTTTTTTAATGTACTTTTAAATTGCTTGAAATTCAACCTTATGAAACTTGAGTCCACATTTATGAATCCACTGGCGGCAGTATTCCCTTGACAGATTTAATCCAGTTTCGTGATTCCATTCATTCATTGTCTTAAAGTATTTCTTCTGCCTTTTTTTGTACAGTTTTACTAATAATCTCTTGTTTCTATCAGAAACTAATGTTGAACGACCCGAACTTTTGCCTTTTTTGTCTACGATATTTCCAGTTTCTTCATAATGCTTAATTATATTCCACACTTTTGTTTTGGGAATATTAGGTTCATCCGCCATTTTACATGTTATTGTATTTCGGCAATAATTTTTAATCACTAACTCACGAATTTTGGAACCTGTAGAGTTCACCATTTTGTTCAATAAACACAGCGATTCACCCAATACTACAAGAAAGCAACTACCGATTAATCTGACGTTTTGTTATACATATTTTTCACAGCTTACTTGTCTTAATTTGTTTCATTTTTAACAGTTACTTTATACTGTCGAAATATTTTTCTTAAAAATAAATATAAAAGAATAATAATTTTGTTTTTTGTGTTATTGCTTGACCCTAATTATTATTATAAAATTTTAGTAACCAAGTGATTTCATTATAACAAACGGTTATACAAATAAAGATTACAAATTGTTAAAAGAATTAATAACGTAATAATATTGATGAAAGCGTATCACAAAATATATCACAATCATAAAACCGTTCGTTAACTTTTATTTCTTTGATTTCATATGCATTTCTCAGGAAATCCCCATTTTTCAACAATTTTTGCCAATTTTGAATTTTGTCAATTAAAGCGTTGTCTATCACGAATACAAAAAATATTTCAGATAAAATGCTCTTATTTTTTCCCGGAATATTCAAATCCGTACAAAAAAAATGGGGTTGCTATTTAACTTTTCTATCTCTCACCCTGTAATCCCCATGGGGTTGAGGGAAGTGGGTCGAGTTTCGTATCATTAGATGACCCCCTCCGAAGCGAATAAATTTTAATTATATTTTTTTTTAATCGATGTGTAGTTTTCGAGATATTTACATGTCTTCACTTAAATTGAACAACCTGTATAATAATAATAATTTATTTATGCCTAACAACCGAAAGCCAAAATACAAATATGACTAAAATAGATAATTCGGAGTACATATTTAAAATGTCAGTAATTAATAAAATATTTAAGAATTAATTATTTAAGTATTATTTAAAACATGCATATAATAATTATAAAATTAATAAATATAAAATTAACAATGTAGTACACAGCACGAGATTTTTACAAATCATACATATTAATATAAAAAAAATAAGAAAAAATATCGTTAATGTATTTACAAACAAATCTGTTTTTAATAAAATGTTCAGCCACCATTCATCTAGCGATAACTAGTGATAGCCATTTCGGTTTTTCGAACCTCATCAGACTAGTGTGTTCCATGTGCAATGCCTTGATGAAGGCAGCTCAGCGGATCTTGTATTGTGGCTATATACCTGATATTAATTTTAATAAATAATGATGACGCCTGAAATTAGGCGAAAGATGGCGCTTGCGTTTCTTTAACACTTTTTTTTCTTTCCCCGGACCCCTGTGCAAGGGAATTGCGATCGTAACATTTTTGGAATCGCTAATTTTAACTGATAAACACGTTTGCGATAACCGCACTCCATTACATTGAAAATTACCTGTGTGTGTGTCTGTGGGTTTACCCGATGGAACATAAAAGAGCTAAATAATTTTAACTCAACCATGGTATCGAAGTCTTTAATAATAGTGGTGGGATGTTTTTGGTCACAATCAATACTTTTTAGTGCAACTTTTTTTGGAAATGATGTATTTTCTTATATTAAATTTTCGTTGTTCATTTTTGTGTTCCGACTGAAAAATATTTCAAATAAAAGTTATGGATCTTAAAAAAAAATTAGTAGGACATATAACATTTGTCTTTTTATTGTAAACTACGTCAGAAAATATTAGATTCCATGTAAAAGCAGTTTTCATATCTCGGTAATGAATCGGCGGTGAATAATTTTAAAGTCGTTAGGAATAAAAATGCCACAAGAAAGAAACAACAATAATTGGAACAACATTTTGAAAAAATTGTATAAGGTGAAAAATTACTTGTAATGTTCATCAAGAAAATTTTGTTTCATTTCTGAAAGTTAGTAACAATTACTTATTTGGTTGAACGCATCAAGAAAAGTACCACGATAGACACATCACCATTTTTCGATATATTTTGATTGGAATGAAATTTAAAAAAAACAGTTTTTGTATAATTACATTTTATGTTATACCATAGAAATAGAAACAAAATGTGTAACATATTATAAAAACAATTTATAACAGAAGAGACAAACGTTGCTCATTTAGAAACTTATTTTAGAGAGGTGTGCCAAATTTTATGTAGAAGTATTGAATAATTTTTGAGTAATCGTTAAAATGGCAAAAATAATTACTTCAGAGTACAGTAAATTGGTTTAAATTGCATCCATCCATGCAGTTTCTTAGAAACACCACTCTAGAGTACGCGGTATAAATACGGAACAACTTGAAAATGATAATTGTTAGGTAATGAGAGTGTGGGCGCCCATTATTCTCCATCTTCGTCACACCAATGAGACTTCCTATATGTAATCTTCTAAGGCGCTCGCGGGTTAGATACGGAAGTAAGGAGACGGAATCTCTACATCGCATTTGATCAGCTGATTCACAGTACCCTTAAATATAATTTGTAGCATCAGGACAATATAGCCAATATTAGCTTTAATTAGATTTTCTAAAAAGGATGCCCAATTTTGTTCTCGTCAAAGTTGCGTATCCATTAATTTTAAAACTAAGGTATTAAATTAACCGTTTTTGTATAGGCTTATTGTCAAATGGTCCAAACTTGATAGTGGACGCGTTCATGGAACTGTAGCGCTGCAGCACTTTACGAAAACGGTGTCGCTGAACGGTACCGCTTTATGTGTGGCGCTGCAGCGCTTTATCAAACGGTAAAGCATATATTTTTTCCGCTGAATCGCTTTTCAAACCGTGCAGCTGTAAACAAAACCGCCTTATTTTCGTGAACGTTCTTAACCTCGAAAGCGTGTTCAGGGAAGCGTGTGTTCAAGGAAAATAAAAAAAATTCGCTGAACGCTCTCAATGATTATGAGAAATCCAAATTAAAGATGAACATTCAAGTCGTTTATAAATAAAACAAAAATAAGTGGACCAAGGTTAGACCCTTGAGACACACCAGACGTAATTATGTAAACATTAGATAGAAAGTCATTACAAAAATTAAAAACCATACTTTAATTATTAATGAAAAATAAATATTCTGCAATTATCCTACTACCACCGGCAAACTTTTTCATTTTAATTAATAATTTATTGAAAATTATACCACTACTATTTTAGTTGTATCATAGGTTATGGAGTATTAGAGGAGTCACGGGTGGAACGCTTCGAGCCGAAACTGAATCGCTGAAACGCTGGATCATAGTGACCTCCGTGTGCACTTTTTCTAACAAGAAAAATACAGAATTTAAACTTATCGCCCAGTATTTAAAGTTTATGCATAAACTCGATGGATGATTTATTGAAATTTATACTCATGAATGTAAAGAAACATATGTTTAATGGTGTTTTTGTCTTGTAAGCGACTTACACAACACACAGGTTGTTAAAACGTGAAATTCCATCAGTGAAGTATTAGTGCGTCTTTGGAAATTCTTTTCTGGCGACGCAAAACTACTGAAACATATGAAACATTTCCCGGAAAATTTTAGATATTATCTAATCCACCCAGCATTTTATCGATATTATTTTATATTCACTTCCTGCTCTGTGACTCACTCCTAAAATTATAGATTTTGTAAGCGGAGCGCGAAAACATGTTTATTTCCATGACGTATTTAGATTATTTCTTGTGATGTTTTTAGATTAGATATAGTTATCATAAAATTCATATATAATAACAAAGTAATTCATGTTGACGATATTATTTTAATATTATTTTAATAAAACAACACATGTTGTCTTAAGACTTGTCAAATATGAATGAGTTTATATTTTCTTTTTAAATTAATACTGAAAATCGATTGATTTTGTTGGTCTTTTTTTTCAAAAATGTATTTTTTAAAGATATCAGAGAAAAACTTGTCAAATATGAATGAGTTCATATTTTCTTTTTATATTAATACTGAAAATCGACTGATTTTGTTCGTCTTTTTTTTTCAAAAATGTATTTTTTAAAGATATCAGAGAGAAATAATTAATGTAACATAATTCTATTAAAATTGAATGAAATGCATAACATTTTAATCTTCAACCGTTTATATGGTTAAAACTAGATTATTTTTTAAATTAAATTAAAATAATTTGAAAATAATTAATAAATTATTTCCACATTTAGCTCTGTGACTTTTAACTTACGTTACGCAAGTACTTTAGACAAATGCACAATAAAGCAATTACTTCTCGGGCAAATACCCCACCAGATATTGAATTACATAATGTACACCTGCTGTTACATATCAATAACATATTGCTTCATGCATTTTTTTTATCCGAGAAAAATTCAATGTAAAGAACAAATAAGAACGTTACTTAATATTAGGTCATCTGAAGACACGTGTTTCAGGATCTATCCCAATTAAATTAATATAAATTAAACTAAATCAAATTATGAAACCAAATTTAATCAATTTAAATAAAAATCGAATAAAATACAAAACACAATTGATTCCTTGTCGGCCGCGTTCTCAGATTAAAATGACCGGAAACAAAACAAAAATGTAACATAAGTCAAAATGTCACAAAGCTAAATATGGAAATAATTCATCAATTATTTTCAAAAAGAATAATTTTTATTTTAATCCTCTCACAACAATTATTTTCCATGATTCAGTGAATTTCATGATCTATTGATTTTGCACATATTTATTTTCTCCAAATTTTATTTTTCTTTCATACAAACTGCACTTATTTTTTTAATACAAAAAAAAGTATTAAGAAATTGAAGTTTTCCGAATTTATAAATCGACGATTTCTATTTCGACTTCTGTGGTAAATATGAATATAGAAAATTAAATCGAATACGATACGATTTATTAATTTATAACATTTATGTCTCTTCCCGATACATTAACCTGTCATTTTATAAATAAATGAGTGCGTAATTTCACTACGTAGATTAAGTATCTTTAAAGAAAATTTTGTTTTCAATTGAAAAAGTGAAGTTGACCTCGGATGGCAGTGGAACATGATGCCCTCGGCTCTTCCTGGATTTTTTATGTGAAACATTTTTTTCTCCGAAATTTACTTTTTGAAATATTCCAGCTTGCCGGAATAAATGCCCAGCCTCGTATAATATACGCACAAAAAGAACAACGATTAAAATTTAAAAAAAAAACGCTCTGACAAAAAATATGTTTAAATTGTTCTTATATCTTTTTAAAGACATTGTAGGTGTTTTGTATATTATTATAAAATGATAAAAATATCGAGCCACTTGCTACAAGAAAATTATAAATTCAAGCTTGATGTTAACGGACGTTGGGTCCATAATTCACATTCCCTGAAAAAATAAGTATTTGTAATATGGTACTTCGGTCATAATATTCTTAAGCTATGGTTGTATATAATTTAATAATTATTTCTTCCTTATCCAGCGAAACCGCGCTCTTAACAAAAAAAAATAGATATTTATAATATTACTATAATAATTAAATGGAATTTTCAATATTATAGATATTAATACTGTAAGACATAATCAAAGGTAAATTATTTTTTAATGTATATATAATCTTAATTCTTTATACCGCCTATTGTGGTGTCGAATGAAATTATTTTTGAACAACACTTAAAAGCGTCCAAAGTCTATCTAAGCTCTTGGTTAAAAACTGTAATTTTTCAAATTGATCTTTTTTTGAGAAACGATGTGATTTTTTGTGCTTTATTTAAACCATACTTCTTTAACAAAAATGGAGTATTAATAATAAAGAAATAATATTATCCTTTTCAGGTAAATCTGGAGAACTTCCCATGCATGTACAAATAAACAATTGCACGACGCTGCCTTGTATTTTCGTGTCAGGTTCACCTCTCGACGCAAATGTGACTTTTGACGCGCGTAAGTAATTTTCGAAAAACATTGATCATTTCTTTAAATGCATTTAATATTAATAACACTTAACGAACAATAAAAAGTAGATTGACGGAATATTTTCAAATTAATTATTACCCGACAAGGAAGACGAATCAAAAGTTTATTATTAATTATACAATGTTTCTCCATGACCATTTGATTTTATGGAATGTTTCATTAGCACAGAATAATCTGAAGCTGTCCTGATTATTACACTTGTTCCATTGCCTAACCACATAACAAATGAGTCTAAAGAAGAACTTGTTTGCGCAAAGTACATGGGACCTTACCGTACAAATACCTGCCCAAAATGCAAAGCATGCAGGAGCACATGAATTGATCAATGAAGTGGCCAATTTTTTGATCCAAGAAAAATCGAACATTAAAATACAACAAAAAACATCAACATTCACAAAAAATCAACACAATCAAAATAAACTGAAAGGCAATACTGTGTGCTTCATTCTTTATTAGATGTTCCTTCATTTTCTTAACCTCTTCCACCTCAACCTTAGTAAAACATTTACATCCGCTAAATCCATTTACTCATTCTATGCGTACATAATACATAGTTATCATATCTTTCTTCAGTAATGGCTGAAAGTCTTGCACTTTTATCTGTAAGCTTGTCAGCCATTTCATTATCCTTAATGTTGCTGTTACCTGGAAACCCAACGAGGCTCACATCACATCGTCTAGAAAGCTCGTTCAACTCTTTCCTGCACCTAATGGTCTCTTTCGAGTTGCAAAATTGGCTGTTTGGTGATTTTAGGGCGGCCTGGCTGTCCGTGAGGATTCCCACACTGGTCGCCTGTATATCATTGCTATCTTCCCGCTTCGCAGACAGCCCCTACCTCTGTTTGCAGTATGGTATACGCATCTGTCGACTGGATGGATCATTCCAGGCCGAGTTCTTCAGAGAAGATACCTCTGTTACCTGTATTCGAGCCCTCCGCGAAGACCCAGACTGAAATTGTGTTTGCCACCTTGCCCTGAACCCAGTTATCTTTGATCGGCATGTGTATTGAGAAGACATTTCCGAAGTGTACTTCAGATACATATCTGTCTGTCTTCGTCAGATTCTTGCTTAGATTGCACAGGATCCTTGAGTGATCCTGCATGCTGGTGTACAGCAGTCCTATCGAGTTTATTCTTACTGCCGTACTCGTTGCAGACTGTCTGCAGGATAAGTCTATGAGGGCCTAGGGGCCAGATTAAGCATTTTTTTAGCGCTTTCGTAGAAGTTGTTTTCAGGGCTCTCGTGATTAACAAACACGAAGCCATTTGTATCGTCTCCAATATAACCTGATGGGACTTTTTCTCCATAGCTGTTCACCACACCAGAGCCCCGTAGAGCATAATAGGCCTTACTACTGCCGTGTAGATCCAGTGGATAGTATTAGGTTTCGTACCCCATTTACAACTCACGGGCTTCTTGTAAGAGTAGAGTGCAACCATTTTACACAAAAAGCTTGCTACTTTAAGTAAAAGTTTATTTGGGGGTCTCAAAGTTAGGTATTTTATGCATTCTTGTGAAGAGCACCAGTTCCGTCTTACGAGGGTTTATTCCTAAACCACATCTGTCATACCATCTTTCCACTTACCACGAATTGTGTGAGTAGGTTGTAGTGTTATCCAGAAACTATTATTGTCACATCATCTGCATATGCAATTGTTCTGCATCCAGTTTACTCCTTTAAGAACACCTAGCTCCTACTAAAGCAACTTTTTCAAACACATTCAGTTCTCCACTCCTCAGATATCCTATTTCGAATGCTTGCTATCTCTTTACAATGGGTTATAACTGCTCCAAACGATTTTTTTCCTGCCTTGAAACTCTATCTCCTTCAATTTGTCCCTCATCCACGCTTCCGTATTCACCCTCCCTTTCAACCAATCATTCACTATTACTGTGATATTCCTGCCCTGCCGTACAGGATCTTCTGCTTTATCTTCCACCAACTTACCTTAATACATACATATGTTTTCCATACTTTATTTTCCAACCTTCCGTCTTCCAAATCGCATAAATTCATTTAATACCACCTTCCTTAAAGTTTCTACATACATTGATATTCTGATTGTTTGCTAAAGTATAATGTATCTTGGGGTCGATCTCTCCACCCCCAGTGCCTTCTTCAGGAATCATACATGCTCTCTTTCTATACATTTATACGCTATCATACCCCAGGTCTCCACACCATACATGATAAGAGACTTCACGTATGCATCCCATAATTTACACACCAAATGAAAATTATTTCCAAACCACCCCCAGCCCTATTAAACAAAATAAACCTTGCCTTCCTTGCCTTGCCTTGCCTTATAACCAGTTTAAATGCTCTACACATCTACCTGTGTTTTTAAATGTAAATCCTAATTACTTAAACTGTGTTACTTTTTCAATAACCTCACCTTTCCATTTAAACTCATCGACACTACCCTCTCTCATTTGTTTCTAAATCTCATTCATTTCATCTTTTAACATTCACACTCAGTCTTCTTTTATGCATATACCTCTCCACTCTCACCAACATCCCTTTTATACCTGCATATTCTCTCGTCAACAACACTATATCATCCGCATATGCTAACATCCATACTTTGCTTTTGCCACAGACCACTCCTTCCACTTTCCCTTTTCTTAACACGTCTTCCAATTAACTCATGTAAACATTAAATGGAAGTGGGCTTAACGGACTCCTCACTCCCATCCACACTCTAAAGCTTTCAGACACATTTTCTCCAGCTGTTGCTCTTCCCTTTGTATACTCTCCTTATACACTCCAACATTTATTCACTTATCCCTCTTCTATAATATTCTATCAATTTATTTCTCGGTATCGTATCATACGTTACCTTCGCGTCTAGAAATACATACATACTTCTTTTCTACTCTATTTCTCTATATACCATCCTCAGTCTAAAAATTTGGTCTTTTCCTACATCCCTCTTGAGTTTCTGGCAGTCGGTTTATCACTGCTGTTATGACAATCTTGTAACCTATTATAAATATCCCTCTAAAATTGTCCACCTCACGCTTATCATCACCATTGTACATTTGGTACATTACGCCAATCCGCCAATCATCCGGTATCTCAGTTTCTCCTTTTCACATCTAATTTAAGGTTTTTTCGGTAATTTTCGACCGAAAAACACAAAAAAATGTTTGCTTTTCGTAATCCTTGATGTCTATAAAATACGCCCTGAAACGGTTTTTTTGAAATTCCAATTCGTTTTGACTGAAATCGCATCTTGAATTAAAAAAATGCACAAGCCGGATTTTTGACTCTTCTGGAGCGCAAGGATACCGACCACTTTGGAAGTTGGCAAAACCGGTTTTATCGGCAAAGTAAGGATATTTGGGATTCTGAAACGCTTAATGGCATCATTCTCGGACTCAATTAACTGCCAATTTAGGTTAGTCGTTTGCCAGTTGTCTAGTAAGCCCAAAACTTTAAACGCGTTATTCTTGAATATAATATTAATATATATTAATATATATTTTTCAAACTGGCGTGCACGATTGCCGCCGATCTAATTAACGTAGATTATTGCCGTTTAAACTCAGCCACATAAAACTTTTTTCTTGGGAGCTTGACGTAAAAGCATTTCAAAGAAGTTTATTTTAAGTATTTTTTATAGCGCACCAAACGTAAAAAATGAATGTAAAAAATGCCTTTTTTCACAAATCTTCATTTTGATCAAAAAAAAAACAACCTTTTCAAGCTCCCAAAAATTTGTTGTACTTTCAATAATCTTTTTTTTTTCATTTCAATTGAACCGTTCGGGCTTCAGGCCGCACGCTGTCCCAGACTAATGGAGAAAGGGGTACGCTGTGGGATTCGATTGAAATTTTGTAATAAAAATAAATTCTTAAAATATTACCAATTTTTTTTTTTAATTGAATATAGAAAATCCGAATGTACTAGCTCTAATATATTCTGAAAAAAAATGCAATAGATTAGCTTTAATTACCGAAAAAAACCTTAATAGCTATCTATGGTTTGTTATCCCTTTCTCTCCTATTTTTTTTTTTCATATTTCGGCCGTCAACCCATCAAGTCCAGCAGCTTTTCCACACTTTACTTCCTCGAATGCTTTATTAACGTGATATTTTCCATCGCTCTTGTATCATTCGTTTCACCAACGTCGTCCGGTTTTCCACTCATTTTGCAATATTTCTTCTCCTACACTACAAGAGATATTCTTCTCTGAGATTTTTCTTCCGCTCTTTTTAAAATACTTGAGGCACAAAAGATTTTTACGTCGAAGCGCCACCACAGCCCCTTAAATCAAATAAAATACTTCACATATCGCTTTGATTGCTGCAACATCTCATCACATCGGTAGTTTTTTTTTTTTTTCAGATACAACACATTTCTCACTTCAAATACCCTGGTATACTTAGCTCTCGCTTCTACCGCCCATTTTTCTTCCTACGTACCCAATTTCCATCGCTGTTCTTATTTACCATTCTAACTCAAACTATATACAAAGTGCGACAAAGACTCTTACTTTTTTGAAAAAAATAATGCCAAATGACAATGTGTAGGTAGGAAGCTGGGAGGGAGTGCATCTAAGAGTTTAGATTCTCAATTTTTGTTGCTACTCTCTATTGTGAGCGTGAACCGTTTGGTGCGCAATTTCATTGGTCGGGATCATTGGTCTTCATTTTTGTTGAGGAAAACGAGTGCACTGTCAAGGTAAATGCAGCTCGATACAGGGAGATATTCGAAGAATATTGCCTTTACATCTAGAAGAAATAAACGTCGGTGATGTGTGGTTGTAACCAGTTGGTTGTAAAGAGAGTCATTACCCGCAAAGCCCGGACCTCGTTCAAATTATTTAGAGCGTCCAGGCACGCTTCATCTCTCTCAGAAGCGATCTCTCTTGGCCGAAGCGCTCTACATGGGCTGTATTCTTGAAATTGATCGTACGTTTTGGTCGTACAAAATCTGTCATTTAAATAGAAATGTACATGTGAATTTGACAATCGCGTACGACCGGGCCCAGATTTGGCTCCATGTGACTTCTTCCTATGGCTCTTCTGAAAACAAACATTCGGAACCCCATCGCTGAAATACCAATGGACATGCTTCAGAGAGTGGTGCGAAACTTCAAAAATCGACTCAATCAGTGCATAAACAATGGTGGTCGTCATTTGATAGATTTTTCGTCTGACCCGACACCCTACAATGGTTTTCTCCATTCCTTCCTTTATCTCCACTTTACACCAGTTCACGTCTTTCAGACACTCTCTCATTTTTTTCTGTAGCATTTGTACTAACATTTGATTTCCAGCTGTCTTGCACTTTTTCTTCATCTACTGTATCTACTATCATGGCTTCCATTATTAGTGGTAATGGTCTGATTCTAAGACAACTTACACCTCTATAAAATTGTCGCGCATTCATTCATTCGCACATTATACATCAAGACTTCATCATTGACATAACACCAATGAGCTAAACAACCCAACAATTAAAGACAGAAAAGACTAACTGAAAAAACTTTAATTTTATTTAATGAATATTTTCAGCGTTGAATCTCGTTGGTTAATTTAGTTCAATCACCATCATCTAGCATTTGAATAACTGGTAATGGTTATTTCGGACCTTGTTAGATCACTGTGTCGCATGTGCTATACCTTCAGGAACACATGTTGTATTGAATTTATTATACATTGAATCTCATGTTAGGTTTTCCGGAATTAGCATGAATTTTACAATAAATTAAATAAAAATTATTTGAAAATAATTAATAAATTATTCTCACATTTACCTCTGTGACTTTTGACTTACGTTACGTAAGTACGTTAAACAAATGCACCATAAAACAACTACTTCCTGGGCAAATACCCACGCCGGACATTGAATTACGTAATGTATACCTGCTGTTGCATATCAATAAAATATTGCACAATGCAACAAATTTTGATCCCAGAAAAATTTCATGAAAAAACAACAAAAAGAACGTTATTTAATATAAGGCCATCTGCAGACACGTGTTTCGAGATCTATTCCTCATCAGTACAGGTCTGCCTTACATAATTTAAAGATGTTAAAATAAATCAATTATATTAAATCAATTTTACAATCACTTTAAAGTAAACACGTTTGTTATAACTTTCAAAATATGTTTATTTTGTATTTCACTACAATTGTTTCGCCACCTTGTGGCTTCTTCAGGTGAAAAACAAGTGATTAGCTTAACCTAATTTACAAATAATATATAGGGGGAGCAACTAAGTAGGAAGGGTGGGGGTTACAAGTTTTAAATTAAGTAATGGGGAGTTATTTATATCTAGTCGGAACACAAATATAAAAGTTTAGTGAAACGAACAATCAAGTGTATTAATTAAAATACTTCATAATTATTACATAAAAATGTTTAACCACGGGATAAGTGAGAATTTAATTCAAAACAAATCAATTAATTTCAATAAATTGTTATTTAAGGGAAATCGAAATTTACTAGAAAATGTATACATCTTAATTGCTTCTAACATATTCAATTGTTTGTAATTTGAGATTTTAAAAATTATAAAAATATTTAAAGAGAATGTATATCCAGATGTGATTATATTATTGGCAATAAAACACGCGATTTAGTAAAAGTCGGATAATAAATTAATAACTTCGAAGTTTAAAAAGTTTAATTTATTATATCGACCGGTCTTACTATAAAAAATAGTATAATAACTAAGGACCACCATAATGTATATTAATGATAAATAAAAGTAATTATTTTTACCTTGTTATTAATTTGTTAAAGTTTCCAATTTATTTATTACCTATTTTATTTAAATTGATTGTAAGTTCTATTGATTTTGTCAAAAATATTTAAAAAATAATACCGATTTCCAGAGACACATTTAATATATTAACGCCCTCGTGAAATGTTATGAGGAAGAATACAATATTTTTTTATTTAGATTTTTTATCCAAAATTAATTAAAGAATTAACTGAAGATTATCACACCTTTTCTGGTCACCTTGTATATATAAGTTAATTTACCTAATACTACTCTAGTAACTAAATTAACTGAAATTACACGATAATTTTAGTAATTAAATTATGTGTATGACGTAATTTTGTTATCTTACATGTGGATAGGCTCATTCTTCAATTTACACGTCAAACAATATTAATTTAAATCACGATTGTCTGAAAAAAAATGAATAAGAGAAAAGCAAAAAAACTTACCTTGCGGTTACAGTACTTAAGTCATAATTTAATTATGCCCGATTGCACCGTTTTCAAGTTAAGTGCCGCTTAAAATTAAGCGAAGCTTAACCACACTTAGTTAAGTGTCGCTTTGCGGGTGGGAAATCTGGGGGAATTTGTGTAGCTAACTTAATTCGCATGCGCGGAGCGTATGTTTGCATTTAAAACCTATAAAATTCATTGTTTGTGTTGGTGTTTTCCCCAATAAATTTAAAAACTTTATTCTTCTTCCTTGTAATTTAAAAATGCAGAATGATATATTTTGTAACATTAATATTTTTTTGAATAAAAAATTGTTTATTTTGTTATTAAATAAAATTATTTTTTCTAAAATAACTAATAATTATTTTTCTAGCATTCCTAAAATAATTATATATTTTTTAGAATATCGATGGATGGGTTTTGTATGAGTTTTGCATAAATAAATTATAAAATGAAAATGTAATTTCAAATTGCATTTTATTAAAAAAAAATATGCGGCTATTCCGCACGGAAAATGTTAACATTAACGTGAACGTTATTTTGTATCCTAAGCATCTTTTGTAATAAATATGTATTGAATGTGAAATTAATTAATAACATACACGTTAAACTTAACATTTCCAGTATAGAATAACCCCGATATTCTAATACATAAATCACACCTTTTGTTAATTGGAATCTTTTATAAAAACTTGTTTAGTCCATTTTATGAAAATAAAATGAGATCGTAAATATATTTACCGCAGAATTCAATTATTTCAAGAATATCCCGGTCATCGTCGAGAAATAAATCCATGGTCACAATTTAGAGGTTACGAATGCTCACTAAGCGGCACTTAAATACTTTAAGCCGTCGCCATCGTCGGTTTAAATTTAAGGGCAGCTTTGTTCATACGCATGCGGTGCAAAAGAAATGCCGCGAGTGGCGCTTAAAGTTAAGACGCACTTGAATGTTACGGTGCAATCAGGCATTAATGTTCTATTTGAATTTTTATATTTTTCCTTAACTGTGGTAAATATGACTGTTACATTACAAACAATAAATAAAGTAGTATCTAGTATTTAAAATAAATAATGAAATAGTTCATAATAACGATGTTCATATACAGAGTGTTTCAAATTCGTGTCTCGTATTGGAATTTCGTTTATTGTAAGAGATACAGGTGTTTGGCATATCTGTGCAAATACATGCTCATTGATATTCTGTCGATAAAATATAACTGAGTCTGTTTCTTTCGTTAAGGGTTAAATACTATATCTTATGGTACATGTATAATTTTCAGCATACGATGTTATGAAAATGGAAACCAGTGTTATTGTCAGTATATTTGGTATACCAGTAGAATATAGCGATATGGATAAAGATACGTGTAAATATTTAACCAGAGGTTGGTGTCCGTTGGAAGAGGGCGAAAGAGCTATATACAATTTCCGCATGCAATTACCTCCCATCCCTGCTGTAGTAAGTTATTTTGTTTATAATTTGAAAAAAAAAAGAATAAAAATTGTAATCACTCATTTTTTTTTATAAAAATGTCTTATGTGCTTTTAGTAGTGGCGAGCAAAATTCGATTATTCTAGTAATCTGAAGGAAAATAATTGTTTTCAATATTTCATTATTGATCTCCCGGGGCATATTATTTTTAAATACACACACAGTTATTTAAATCATTTTTTTTATTTTGTTTTTATTTTTTGAATTAAATATTTTCGATTAAAAAATTGTTATTGTTATGCAACAGCAAATGTCTATTATTAGACATTTTTTAAAGTTCACATTTAACATAAGTCATTATGTCACAGTAGCTACAGAGAAAATAATTTATTAATTGAATATTTTTGAAGTATTTTTTAATTCGGGGTTTCCTTGTGTTGCGTGCGGAAAAAATAAGTTATTACTAAACTTACAAAATATATTTTTCCAGTTCTGTTATTCTCACAAAGTTGAATAAAAATTTTCGAGTTATTTTCGAAATTCTCCCAAAAAAAATGACGCTATTGAAAAAAAAAAACGTAAATAACGTTTCTTCAAGATTGCGCCTTTACCCATCAGAAATATTATACACAAAATATGAATTCTCATTTTGTATAACATAAACACCCATCTATTTATTTATTTATTAACCAACTCTAATCAATCCGAAGATTATTCTGAATTAAAACCACGCGGCGAGTGTTCTATGATATATGTTTAGACTTAAATTTAGTTATTATGGTTACTAGCGCGTCTCTCGAGCGCCTTAGCCGCGGGTATTCCACGCGCAATTTCTATCCATTAGTCAGCCGATTAAATAAATAAAAAATATTTTGTATGACTAATTAAGGAAACAATGAATATCATTTAAATTTTTCCAATAAATCGATTGGTTGAATAATCTATTTTGGCCAACAATGTTTTTAAATGTTAAAAAATGTATAAGGACCGGAAAGTAATGTTTTTTTACATTAAATTCAAACAACAAAATTTTCATCGATATTTTAATTTAATCAATAAAATAATCCCCCTCATTCTCTATGACCGTTTGCCATCTAGAGTGCAAGTTTTCAATCCCGAATCGATAAAAATTACTAAGTTTCTCATAAAAATATCTGGAGATGGCATTTTAAACTTCTTTTTATTTTTTTTTTATTTTTATTTTTTTGCCTAAAAAATTCTGTAGCGATCGAAACAAATGGAAATCAAATGGTGCAATATCAGATAAGTATGGTGGGTGCGGCAATACTTCCCATCCCAGTTCAATAATTTTTTCTAGAGCTCGTCTTGCGCAGTGCGGTCTTGCATTGCCGTGTTTCAAAATTACACATTTTCTGTTAACGAAAGCTGGTTACTTTTCAATTACAAATTGATATACTCTATCCAATTGTTCGCAATAAAGGTCTGCATTAACAGTTTGACAAGGTTTCAACACTTAAAAATGAACAACCCGACGAGTATTCCACCAAACACACAAAAGCGCTTTTTTGGGGGGTTTAAACCAGGTTTTGCTGTAGCTCATGGCGCGTTATTTGGAGAGAGCCACTGCCTGCTGCGTTTTGAGTTATCGTAAAGGACCCATTTTTTATCCCCGGTAATCAGTCTATCAAAAAACTTCTGCGTTATGCCGCTGAAGCAATAAGTTGGAAGTATTGGAATGATTAGATTTTTACCTCGAAAAGATTATACGGGACACCTCTGCTTCAAATATTCCTGAATAGTTAATCAAGATAGGTTGAGATTGTTCGAAAGTTCTTTAATGAAATGGATTTGCTTCCACTTCCGCCCTTAAAATATCATTATCCAGAATTGTTGGTCTTCCTGATCGATGAGAGTAAGAAAGACTGGAATCACCGGATTTGAACATGGAAACCACCTTTGGCATTTACGAACATCAAAAGCATTCGGATAAACATCGCAAATGCTTTTGGTAGTAACCGTTGCATTAACGACATTACTTTCCGATCCCCCTAATAAATAGAAAATGATTGAAAATAATTAATAAAGTAATGACTTACCTAATGTGATGCAATTTCATGAAACAACAATTTGTTGTCTAGGGAAAATACCTCGCCGGGGTTTTGTGAGTCAAAAATATTTGATGTGGGAAAACAATATTTTTTTGCAATATAAGACCATCTACAGATACGTCTTTCGGAGCTTATCACTCGCCATTGCAGCTATTATTCAAAAATTAAATTATGTATTTACTACATTGTTTTTATAAATATTAATTTTAGCTACTCAGAATGGATTTGGTCCGATAAATAATCGATTTATAATTTGTTCCAGATAAATTTGAATTTGGAAATCGTAATAAAAGCACTGGAAGAAGAAAAGAAAAAGGATATAGTTTGCTTTAAAATTACAGGGAGAACTCAGCCACTTTAAACACTTTTAGTGAATATTATTTATGTATTTTTATTTATTTATTGTAGACAAATATTAAATGAGACATTTTATGGTAATAAATTCCACTACTTTCAATATCTCTCCCTGAAACCAATCCTTAAACCAAATAAGATACTTTTCAAAAAAAAGTATCAATAATATTAAACATCAGACTTAAATAAAATAGATAATCAATGCACGGAAATTATTTTTTGTTTTATTCTCACAAGAAAATTTAATTTGTACTGTTTATTATAAAATATTCTGTTAATAAAGATGTATATGTTAGACCCAGATGCCAAGTATACACAAATATCCAGATTCCGAAGAATGTTATAATATCGCCAACTGAGCAGTAGTTTTTGAGCATTCTGCGTGTTGATTATTACAAAGAACAATTTCTAAAGTTTTGTGCAGAAAAAGTATGCAATAATTGAAGATACATATTATAATTAACATTACTAAAGTTTATTTGTTAAAACAAGAAGAACTGACATGACACATGCTGTTACATTTAACATTGTTACTAAAACATTTGCATTTTTTATTTATTTTTATTATCATTATTTGATAATAAATCGCTTTGAGATAACAAATATGGCATCAGGAAACAAAAAAATATTATAATTTCTATTCCCAAACAACAATTTGAAGTATCCAATTTCTAGAAGCCATCTTCTTCAGAAATTGTGACCGCCAATATATTTCTATACTCTGTCTTTTCTAAGATTACAACAAAACACTGATTTACACCATTAAAATAGGTGAAATTGGTGACAAATATTAGCGCGAAATTGAAATCTAGTAGAAAATAACACACAGCACGCGAAAAGAATAAATTCCAACAATTTTTCAATGCGGATTTTTAACTTCACTCGATGGACCCGCGTTTTTACTCATTTAATAATTATAAAATTAAAGAAATATTAAAAATCAAACTTACGCCGTTACTGAAATGGCGGACGTTGGCACTGCTGACTTTCAGACGCAGGTCACACTTTATAACCCTACACACAGCAATACTATTTAAATTTTTTTATTATGAATCGTGTTATTTAAATATAGTACTGAAATATTAAACTTAATAATGCTACGCTTATGCAGACGAACAATAAAGAAATAAAGATGGAGAATAGAATGTCTCCAATGTGAGTTTTCCCGCAATTTCAACCAATCACAGAACAACGTCAAATTTGCCCAATCCTTCCCTGCTTGTAATCTTTAAAAAAGCTAGACTATAGGTGCTACGCGTCCTCTATCTACGTCAGGTGTCGTAACTATCATATTTTCGCAACAGTAACCAAAGGAAACTTCTTTGCATTCTTTCTGCTTGTTTTTTTTTAATCACTGTGCACTTTCGACCCTATAATTTTCAATTGAAGTTATCCTGTTTTAAATTAAAATATGTTTTTAAGTGTGCACGCATCTTCAACAGCAGAGTGACTTCGACGCGGTCATTTTTAACGCACTTTACAGCTTTTTAATAATTTTTGAACTATCAACAGAATTAAACATCGCGAATGCGTGCCCACTAAAAATACCTAGACTATAGGCTCTTGCCGCTTAAGCATAAACACTGCCTAAGACAGACAGTTCGCTGCACTTGCGAGAGTTGCTTTCTTACGGTCATGTTTAGTCCTGGGCCACCAAACTGATGTTCTGTATGTTAGGATCGGTCTTATGACAACTGTGTGGAACCACAGAGTAGTGTGCGGATTCAATCCCCAAGTTTTCCCCACTGCCCGACGACATTGTCAGAAGCTTTATAGCTTTGTTTGTTTTGATATCGATGTGCGTTTTCCAGCTCAGTTTCCTTTCAAAGGTGATGCCCAGGTATTTCACCTCGCCGCTATACTGTAACGTCGTGTTCAATGTTGGTGCTTTTTTGTCATCTTCCTTTTCTTGGTGAAAAGGGCAATCTCCGTTTTAGCACAGTTTAGCCATAAAGAGTGATCATTGCACCACCGCGAAACTGTGTTAAGAGCTCCTTGCATCTGGTCGCATAGAGCGTCTTCATCTTGCCACTTACTAGTATGGCTAAATCATTAGCATAGGCTGCCACAGACAAGCCTAGTTGCTGAAGTTCATGTAGTATACTATCCAGAACCATGTTCCATAGTAGGGGTGAAAGACACCTCCTTGAGCACAGCCGCTATCAATTTTACAAGTGATGCGCACATTTTAGATGGTACTCCGTGCTTATTTAACGAGTTTCTTATCTTCGGTATGGTCGTTTTATCAAACATACCCTCAATGTCAACAAGAACACCCAAGGCGGATTCTTCAACATCCAGTGACCTCTCAATCCTGCTCATTACATTATGCAGGGCCAAATCGGTAGATCTCTCCAGTGTGTATGTATGTTGTTTCGTCATCAGCGGCTGTCCAATTAGAGCTGATGTTTTTATGAGTTATTCACAAATCCTTTCCTGTGTTTTAAGTAGAAACGAGGAAAGTCAGTATGAAAACAACCTTGTTTTTTTTTTTCAAGCCTTTGTAACATATCCCACCGCCAAACTTGATTGAAACAGCATCACTACATGCTCAAGTAGTTCATCCCGTTCCCACTGTAGCAGGGCGAAGAATATGCCATTCGGTTCAAGTGCTTTAAAGGCGGAAAAAATGTAATTGTTCTAAGGGTGTTTTCTCCATGGGGTAGTTAGAAACCATGGATTTGTAAAACGAGGTGTAAGGTCTCACATCCGTTTGGTCATAGAATATTATATTTATTAGTTGATGTTATCGATTTAGTTTAATATTATAATTGGCCCAGTTCAGAGTCCTCTTTAACCTTGCAAGATTTATATTTTCGAGAATCGTGCTTTCTCTTCATCTGGCAACAACATAAGCGATGCGAGTGCATTACATATAAAATATACTTGTACATTTAATTATTAAAAACCCTTTAGGTTGCAATGAAGTAGAGTCTTTTTACTTGAGTGCAGTTTAGCGTGAAACGCGCGCAACCTCATCCAGTGCTCAAGTGGACAACTATTTCCCAAGTTTCAAGCCTTTATAAGGTTTTTAAGGTTAGGTTCATATACACAGTATAATATAATTAATGGCCGGACTTTTTTTTATTTATAATTTTTTGTTCACTATTTTACTTTAAATTATTTATATAAAAGTTTTTTTATAAATGTGCTATTTTACAGAAAAAAAAATATGAGTAGATCATGCAAATAAGAAATTGCAATTAATAAAATTATCTGAAAAATACATAAAAAATAACGTATAATAACAACAATATTTTTAAGTAAAATATATTAAACTTATAAAAGTATCATTTAACCTGTTATTACATTCAAATATTAACATATTAACAACAGTTATAATTTGAATTAATTGATATCTTTCAGCTGGATAATTTTATGAACTCCTTTCCTTAAAGAATCTAGAAAAATATGGATGTAAATATTACTTCAAAAACGTCTACGTTAAATACATTTTTTTTTTCTGATGGAAAATATTTGTAAAAAACATAAACTATATAATAAAAAATGAATATTTATAAACCGAAAACATATTTTGAGAATGTGGGAAATAAATTATATTTATTAATAATTAATTATTGCTCGATTGGTTCATAATTTTAAGTTATGTATATTCTTTCAAAAATATACAATTCATAGAAATTAATAAGAAAACGTATTTTAAACTACAAATAATAACTTACCAGTTGTAGTTTTATAAGAAAAAGTGAAGAAACTTCTGACGAATATAAAAAAACTGTCAAAAACAATTAATGTGATTTACATCAATCAAATTGAAATATGGCAAACTGATCCTTATTTAGAACACCTTTAATGTTTAATTAAAAGTATAAATGTTTAAGAAATATACCTTATAGGGCGACAAAAGTCACCAATAATAAATAAATCATTGTAAAAACTCAAAAATAAAGTATTTTAAATTTTCCACTTGAGACTTCAGCGCCTCCAGTGCTCAAGTGGACAACTATAGCCGTGTTTCCCAATTTCAAAACGAGCAATCTGATAAAATGATTAGTTAGCAAGTTTTTCCTTTGGCCACTTAACAATAATTCCAAGTTTATTTGCTATGAATCGGAATACATTAGCATTTTTTTCTATATTCTGTTGACTAACTACAATCCTACAAATCACCAAAAAAATAATTTTGCTGGCCATACATTGCAGGGTAAATATGGTACATTTCACATTAAGTTTCAATTAATAACACCCATTCGCAAAAAATTGAAAGTGATAAGTATCTACAAAACAAGTAAAATATTTATTTTACGATTGATCAGAAAATGTCTTCAGCAATTTGAATTACAAAATTACTGCTTTTTTAAACGGAGTTTACGTACAGCAACCACATTTTCTAATCTAAGCACAAAAGCGCCATGATTATCCTCGCTAAAATATTTGTTTAAATTTGACATTTGTTTTATATTACAACGCAACAATTAGTGATAATTATGAGAATATAGCGTTATGATTAAAAATAATGTTTAAAAAATTATCAGTTGTGTTATTAAAATAAACATAAGATTTCTCGTGTTTATCGCTAATCATAACGTTTATAGGTTAAACAAAGGTTTCAAAAACGCGTCCTGTTATAATTAAATTCATTAATTCTGATAAGAAATACGACGTACTTAGAAATGCATTTAAATTAAAGGGTACGGGAATATTTATTAATAAAGACTTAACACCCGAGCAACGTTCTTTTCGAAATATACTTTGCAAGAACCAGAAGCTTGCTCGCAATTCTGGACATCGGGCACTTATTATCGGCAATTCCATAAAAGTTCGTCTGTCTCCATTAATGATATCAACGATGATTTTGACATTACTTCGTTTCTACAATGTACTGCTGTTAATTCTGGTGGTATTGTTCCTAATGTAGCTGACCCTGATGGTACTACTTCCGAAGTAACTCAACATTCCCCTCCAGAAAGCACTTTTACCAGATCAACCTCTACGCTACCACTTGGATCTTACGCCTATCATCGTAATGGATCAAAAGTGGTGAATTTTCGTAAATAAATACGTACCGGTAATGATTTACTACCAAAATGTTCGTGGTTTAAATTCTAAATGTAATAGAATTTATCCTAATTCTGCTATTACTGATTTTCATGTTCTTGCACATGCCGAGAGATGGCTTACTGATAACGTGTCTAATTGTGAACTTTTTGCAAATAATTATAATGAGTTTCGTAGTGACCGTAATTTTATATTATTTCGAAAGAAACGCGGAGGTGGAGTTTTAATAGCAGTAAATTCTTCGTTATATGCGTTTGAATTACCTATTGACCACTCTATGTTATCTGTCAATAAAATTGTGCTATTAATCGTAAAAGTTTTAGTTGCTAATATTACGCTTTATGTTATTAATATCTATGCATGTCCGCCGGTATTATCTAATTAGGTTGCAGCTATTGCTGCTACTCTTGAAAATATAAATTTCTTGTTCAATAGCAATATATTAATTGTCGGTAACTTCAATCTCAATGAGTGTGTCATTCAACCAATCCTCAACCAACCTAGTTTATGCTTATATAATTGTATTCAGTTTCTCAGACTCGAACAATACAATTTCATCTATAATCGTATTTTGGAGTTCATTTTTAGCAACAATAATTGTGTAATAAGACGTTATTACACAATTATTGTTGTTGTGGAAGATAAACACCATCCCTCTCTTGAACTCACTGTACAATTTACCTGTAGTTACAACCACTGCACATTCATCAGCAATATTCAAAAGTAGTGATTTGAATCGCCTTTTTAATTTTAAAAATTCAAATTTCTTAAATACAGTTCAATAATTGCAAATGATTGGGCCGATATTATTACTATTCAATCTGTTGAAGAAGCATGTTCTTTATTTTATGCAAAATTTTGTAATAATGTACCTTTAGTTTCTAACTGTTCACGTAAATTTCCGCCCTGGTTTTCAGGGAGGCTCCGACGTAAAATTCGGGAGAAAAATAATTATTTAAAGCTTAAAATTTTGAATTACCTCTCCAAGTTTTTCAAAATTAGATATTTTAAATTAAGGTCCGAAGTAAAACTGCTCTCTGAAGCTGATTATACATCTTTTATTGACGATACTTAATCTATGATTTCCAAAGAACCTGGCAAGTTCTGGAACTTATCAATTACATCCCCCATGAATCCTCTATACCTCCTGTCATGGAGTATGAAAATGTTAGCATTTCCTTGCCGCTGGAAATAGTGAATGCCTTTGCTGCGCATTTTTCTAAATCATTTATTTTTGTATCAAACCAGTAATGAATAGTGCATACAATAGTCCTAACGCTATTAATGATTATATTAATATCTCTAAAGTTACTGACGATTCAGTAATTGCAGCTCTTTGTAAGCTTAGTAATAAAGTGACCTCTGGACCCGATGGTATACCTGCGGTAATACTTAAGGATTGCCGTAACGTTTTAGCAGCTCCTCTTACTCATATATTTAATTTATGTCTCCAGCACAACATAATTCCAGACTGTTGGAAATATTCATGAATCGTACCAGTTTATAAATCTGGTAACAAAAAATATGTATTTAACTATCGACCTATTACTATCATATCAAATGTAGCTAAGTGTTTTCAGTTGATTTTATGTCAATACATTACTCCCTACATAAATAACAAATTATCATTCAACCAACATGGGTTTAGAACAAAAAGATCAACTTTATCGAACATTTTGCAAATATCACAAATACTCTCGGATAACTTAGATAACCGAATCCAAGTCGACGTCATTTACACAGATATATCTAAAGCTTTTGATGGAGTTGAGCATGGTATACTTGTAAATAAGCTTAAGATCTTTGGACTCTCCACGAACCACTGTGAGTTACTTTATAACTACATAACGAATACGTCGCTATTTGTGGAGTATAAAGGTTTTAAATCTAATATTTTTATTGCTTCATCGGGTATCCCACAGGGCTCAAACCTTAGACCAATACTTTTCAATTGTTTTATTAACGATATTGCTGAAGTAGTTAATCATAATATGTTAATGTTTGCAGACGATCTGAAAATTTATCATCCTATTAATACCTTTAATGATTGTGTAAATCTTCAGCATAATCTCGACCAGATAGTGGCATGGTGTAGAAACAATAGTTTAACTTTAAATGTTTTAAAATGTAAGACATTGTCTTATACTAGGAATAAATCTCAAATAACGTACGATTATACGATCAATGGTTATGTACTTGGGTGTGATCTTTGACAAGAAATTATCATTCAACAGTCATATTGTCAAAACAGTAATGGCCGCTAACCGCTCTCTAGACTTTATTATACGAAATACTAAACAATTCAGGAATATTGACTCCATTAAGATACTGTCTTTCGTGAAATCTAAACTTGGATATGCCTGTTGCGCCTGGGATCCATATTATATAAAATATTCTTTAATGATCGAAACAATCCAGAAGCGATTTGTCAAATATCTTTACTTTAAGAAGTTCGGTTCGTATACTGAGACCGATTACAATTTTACTAAACTACTGCGTCAATTCGACTTACACTCCTTAGAACTTCGCCGAAAAGCACATGCTATAACCTCTCTGTATAAAAATATTCAACAATTTTATTGATTGCCCTGAATTACTTACACAAATTAATATTAATGTCTCCGTTAATGTAAGAAATAAAAGACTTTTTCACTTCACTTCCAAATACAAATATTTCTTCATTATATTCAATGAAGGGAAACTAAATTATTGTATAGTGAATACAATAATTTAGTTTCCCTTCACCCTGATATTGATATTTTTAATTGCATATCTTTTAGAGCATTCTTTAATTCGATTTGTTGGATATTTGGAATAATCTTTTTATCGCGCTGATATTGTGTTTATTGTATAGTTTAATTTTAGTTTAATTATGTGTGTATTCATATATTTAAATCAATCTGTAGCGCTAATGCCATGATTATTTAATTACGATGTTAGTTACAAGAAAAGGATAGGGCCCATTCTCTCTCTCTCTCTTTGAAAACAAAAATATTTATTTAATTTTCAGTTTATTACTGTTGACATTCTAAAAAAAGAAAACCACCTTAAACGTAGCGTTCAAGCCGCATTAATCGAGCCATAATTTCCCATCAAAGTCGGGCTTAATAGATCTCACCAGTTCGGAGTCCAGAAACGTGCGTGGCCAATTGAGTACGTCAAGCGCAAATTACAAGAAAGCAAGCAAGCAAGCAGAGGATGAATAATTAATATAGTCCAGGGCAGGGAAATGATAGGGCCGGCGAGTAATTGATATTTATATAAATATTTCTTCAATGTGAAAACGTGAAATGCGCGCACCTCGTGGAGGTGAAACGTGAATAATCGGCGATAACTCTCGCCCGCGAGATAACTGCGACTGATCATGACCCTGATGGACTCTCGGAATTCAATTGTAGGTTGGCTCTTTTGATAAATAGACTACAATGTGATTTATCGCCGTTGTTAGTAAACCATTAGGTTTCGCCGTTGCTATTACCGTGCGATATATATATATTTGATCAATGACTTTGATTCATACTGATCGACCCGAACACCACACATTACCCACCTGCCAGCCTGCCTCTTACCTTTAAACTCCAACATTATTTCATTTACTGCTAATTATGTACACGGGGTTACAAAAAAGTGGCGCACTTCCTCCTTTATTCATAAAGCAAAATATTCTGAAGCGGCCCTAATTACGAAAATATATTTTAATAGATAATTTGAATTAAATACTTACCTTAAATAGAGTCCTTAGGAGATTTTATGTTACTGAACTTTCAAATAATCTCCGGATTGATAATGTTGTTCTGGTGTACAGAGTGGTGAATTTTGGTGGTGTCACATATTTAATACTTATTTATTTTAAGAGATATCGAAAAACAGTTTTCGCGGCCTTAGGATAATTTTTAATTATAAAAACAATAGAGAAGAAAAAATTATCTATATTTAACCATTTCCGAATTATAACAATGAGTTGACAATGAGTTATTTTCCGATGATACCTGTAACTCCGTTATTTTTAAAAATTGAAAAATATAATGAACACTTTCTAAAAGCAACATTTTATTCTAACTTCGAATATGTTATTACATTTTAATTACCATTTTTAGTTTTTGAGTTATATCTAATATTGTTTCATAAAATTATTTATAACTTTTCAAGAACACAAAAAACCTAAACAAAGTATATATTTGGGTCTACAAAAAAACTATACCCAATAATGTTATTTTCCACTATAGTCACAATTTTAAAAGACAAAGTTTGATATTATAACACAAAAACTATAAATGATAAGTAATATGAGACAACATATTCGACCCCGGAAAGGGTTAAGGATAGATCTTTTTTTTTTCTTCGCCATTTTTTATCATAAAAATTGGCCTAGGGCCGCGAAAAGTTTTCGACATGCGGCACCACCAAAATGCATAACCTTGAACAAACGAAAATGTATGAACGTTTGTTTGAATGAAATCACTTGATTTTGTTGTACTAACATTTATTTATATTTCGCGTAAAAAAGTTTGCATAGTCACAATTCTTAAGAAACATTACTAGTCGCGAAAAGTAGTAAGTAAACGTAAGTTTTTATAATCTCTTTTAAAATATAATCTCATGCACAGTGTGTGATCACGAACATCTTTTTGAACCGATAGAGTGCAATATTAATACATCACATCATGTTTTAATTTGTGGTGATTTCAATTTACCATATTTAAATACTTATATGACATCGAGGGTAGGTCTAAATCCATGCATCACAAAGTATATAAATTTTGTTCAGTTTAATAATTTTAATCATCTTTATGTTGGTTGTTGGTCGTGGAGACTTTAATTATTTAAATAAAAATACTTAATAATTTTAGTCAACAAAATAAATAGATTGTTAATACAAAAATTTTGGATCTAATAATTGTATCTTCCGGTTTATCATGTTTTGTCAACAGGGACACTCATCTTGTTAACGAGGATTTTCACCATCCTGCATTAAGATATAATGTAGAAATAGTTACCGAACATGTAGAGCATTTTTCTAGTATCTCAAATGGTCCTGCGTATAATTTTAAGAAAGCGAACCTGTTTAATCTTAATTCTAGATTAGCTTTAATAGATTGATTTTTTTTAAATAACATGTCATAATCCTAATGATCCATGCACCCAATTATACAATAATATTAACAATGTTTTCAATGATGTGAGAAGACCGTCTAGTCGAAAGAAATATCCTGAATGGTTTAGCAGCGCCGCTCAGTGGGACAGATCGATCGAAAAAATGATCATCGGGATTTTTCATGTCGCCAAAAGCAGTGAATGTTCATACGGAGTTAATATCATAAGAATTTGATTAAATAAACATTTGAATTTCTTAAACATTTTATGGGTTATCTAATTATTATACAGGGTGCCCCATTATTAGCTTCTCGCGAAATATCTCAGCTATTATCAGAGACAGGAAAAAAATTCTGCCCAAAATTATATAGTTATATAGTAGAAATAATTTTCAATTATACAGGGTATCCTATTATCAATATATTATTATTGTTATAAATCTTGTTAATTTTAAATTTCATGTTTATATAAATTTTAGATATAAATATTATCACAGTTACTTAAATAGAGATGATTTTTCATTCTTGTAGGCTGCAATTTTAAACATATATGCAAATATAATTTGTTAGAGAATTAAAAAAAAATATTTTTTCACATTTAAAATTATGATAAATAATTTTACTCAAGAAATAATATTATACTGTGGATATTTTATATACAAATGATATGCAGAGAAAACGAATCTTAGTTTTTCCTATATTGTTTGGAAAATGTGAAGTAGAAGATTAATGAAATAAATATTCCTAAGAGTATAAAACAAATAGAGTATAATTGATATAACAAAAACAAACTAATCAAATCATAACAAGGTCTGATTTCTCAAATTAATACATCATCGTTGTCACTGTTGTCTTCGCAATCTGACGCAATCTGCCTCAATCGAATGTATTGGGATTTAGGCAATTCACAATCGAGACAAATTGCCAATGCTTTTTTTTTAATTTCTTTGCTGTCATTATGTTTCAAATGGCTTTTGGATTGTCCTTGTCATGTTTTTATAGCTTTTGCTATACTTGATTTACCCTCCTTTTTCAGATTCAAAGACGCTGCATTCAGCAACGCACTACTCTCTTCTTTCACAGTTCATTGTTTGCGTGTGCAGGCGAGACAACATTTTTTAAATCAATAAGGAACTATTTTGTAACATTTTCTTTTTCATAATAGCTCCGTTTTCTTTTGCATAATTCTCTATAGCTATAATTTTGTTATTCATTATTGACGGACCCTGGAGGATATATTCCTTATAGAAGAACAATCGACTAAGATCTAATTTGGCAAAATCAAATAAAAGGATAATTTGTTTCAAAAATTTTACACTAATTCATATGCAACGCGTAGCTGTGATAGTATTGCTTACATTACAGAAATTATTATTAAAAATCATAATTGCTGTATTGGTTTTAAGAAATATATTCTTCTGTGAGCAAGATGCCCAAGTAACTTCATTATTTCTACTGACAGATAACATTTCAGCACACAATTTTTAAGGAAGCATGAAATAAAGATCCCTATAAAATTTTCTCAAATAGGCTCGAAATTCGATTCCACTCTACTGAACTTGTCAGTTTATTAAAGATTTCGATAATTTATTCAGCTAAAGTCGGTGTTCGCTAGTTAGATTGATTTTCTTATCGGCCGATTAATCGATATTTCAGCGGATTTTTCTCTGAACAAAAGTACGTGATTTAAAAAAAACTACCTTCGTAATAAGGGGTAAGCGGCTTTTATTTTGTAAATTCATTTTTCTAAAATATTTTCGTTATCAATGAATTATTTGATGAATTAATTTCCTTTCAATAAAATCTATTAATATGAAATAAAACTAGAAATATTTTTGTGTGAATAATCTTTGAATGTTTAATATCGCGTTTTGCGTAAATTCCATTTAAATCGATTAATTGTTTTTTTATCAATTATAAAAAATCATTTACCATCATTGTTTTCTGTTATTGCTAATAAAATTTATCATCATATTTAAATTCATACGTAGGTATTATTTTTGCAACTTTTTTAACAAATCGTTTTCTACATATGTTATTAATATAAATACATTTTAATAATTAAATAATTAATTCTTGTTTGTGAACTGAAAGATATAGCTATATATATATACAAACATCTTTATTTGTGAAATTGAAACAGTATATACACAATACGGTGGAAAACCATTACATTACTATCTTATACATAATAAATTTCACAAATTGGCTATCGACCAGTGGTCTTTCAGCCTGTCTCTGTCCAGTCTTTGTCATTTCTTTAAATGTTATGATCTCAAACGTCATTGTCAATGTCCGGGTGATTGGATGCAATGAATTGATAGATGGTAGATGGTTGATTCTGGAGTTTTATATCTGGAAGGGATCGCCAGGTTGCGGGGCATAAAAAGACACTTAATGATATCATGAATGAAGGGGTTGGTGGCAAATTTTAGGGAAAGGATTTCAATACGTTCTTTGATGGGTGGGATTTTACAAGTGTCATGCAGGAGAGTGTTAGATGGATTGTGTAGGGGATTGTTCGGGTGTCTAAGTTTGGTAAGCACTCGCAGGGCAGATCTTTCTGCAACTTCTAAGTTTTTAAGGACGGTTGGATGAGGATTGTGGTGAAGAATAGCTGCATATTCAAGCAGGGGTCGACATATCATACTATAAATGTGAACAGCAGTTTTTGTGCTTATTCCTTCGTTTTTATACGTAAGAGCTCTAAAATGTCGAGCCCTGCTTATTACATTAGTTTTCAGGTATTGTGAGTATGGTTTAAAGGATAGTTTGGGGTCTAGTGTGATACCTAAGTATTTACACTCTGGGGCTGGGAAAACTGGATGGTTATCGATGGTTATATAGTAAGGAGAATGATATAGCTATATTTTAGGGCAAAAAAGGATTATGTAACTGAATATTTGTTTTGGGTTTAGATGAATAATTGAATATATTTTTTTAAATTAAATTTGTATTTGGGAAATGAGATATACGTTGACTGCTGAATTATTATTATTTTAATTTTTTCATTTGTTAATTTAAATGTTTTCTTGCCATATATATTTTTAAATATATATGTATTTATTTGATTGGTGTTCTTCATAATACCTTATCAATCATCCAAAATATTTGGAGTTAATTTATGAGTTTAAATTCAAAATATACTATTTCTAAAATTTAAACTTTATTTGGTATTTGCGAATGGAAAGAGAGAGTGTACTTTCTTGGTTAAGGTAGGTGTATAATTTAAACCAAGTGGCGCCCATTAATTATAAACAATTTCAAACCTACGACAAACCCTCCATTGCAGCTGGCCAAAGTGCGTCGTTTGCCACACGCTCTTTCTATAAGCAAACATTTGAGGTGATATATATATATATATATATATATATTATTGATTATTATTTTTTTTTATTTGAGTCAAACAACGCGTGCGAATACACCTTGGGCATAAAAAATATGTGGAACAATTTCTAGCAAATATAACCTGAGTGTAGACTTATTTCTCAAAATACTTCACGAAATAATCTGATCATTATTAATTGAACTGTTCTCAAATTATGAAAATTTGCATTTAAAATAGAAACAATTTGGTTTCAGCATTATATTTCAACAAATCCAATTACTTGAAAGATCGAAAAACCAAACATGTAAAAAATAACGAATTTCGCCTGAAATATTTAAAACTTTGCGATAATACTATTTTTTAGTTAAGTTTATGAAAAATATGTTGAATATATTATGGTTTTATTAAAAGCATGAATTAAATTCATTTATTAAATAGACTTTTTTAAGTTATATATCTATCATAGGGCATTATTTTGATACAAATAATTGCACAAAAAATAAGTTGTCAAATGAGAATAATTTTGATTACCCATGTTATTTAAAAAAATATGTTAAAAAATTTGATAGTGCTTTTAAATTACTGTTATAAAGAGATATTAATTAGTGAAATACATTTTTCAAATTTAAAATTATTCCGAAAAATAGTTACGATAATGTTCAATCAGTTTAATACTTATTGAATAACCTGTTAATAGTGTTAAGTTATTGCACCTGCACTTATAATTTTAAACTAAATATGTGTAAAGGTAAATAAAGAAAACATTCTTCATCTGGTTTTGCATTAGCTTACTCCTGAACTAATAAATCAGACAACGCTTAGCTTAAAATCTTGTCTTTTATTTCTCAGTTTAATATAATTCTTATATCATTATAAATTGTTATGTCAAATAATTATAACAGATACAAAATATATAACAAAAAAATAAAGAGTATTAATTTACAATTATTACAGTCTATATATCTTATTAAAGGGGGGATTGTTCCGTCCCCCGGTATTTACATTCTTTTATGTATATAATAGTTTCTTATCAAAAATTGACAACAGTATACGGGCTCGCCCTCCGGTGGGCAGGCGCAGGTTAATATAAAAAAAGAGGAGTAAATCATCTAGGATCTATTTTAAAAATTGGTTTCGCTATTTATTGCTGTCCTCAACTAAATCGACTTCTACGGATATACCGACTAATCAGCTACATGAAAGATAAACTATTGTACACATAGTGTTTTAGCTGGATCAATAAGAAATAGCGAATGAAATAGTTAAACTGGTCTGCTACTTACAGCAAGGTCGTTGAGTGTACAACTAAGCAACAAACTTCACTGTTTGGGTGAAATCGGCTAACTATATACTCGATGACCTTTTCATATATTCCAGGCAATCAATAAACTAGCCTGGTGAACATTAAATTATTTTTGTTAAACTATTTTATTCGCTCTCTAATTATTATACATAAGACGTAAAGAATAATTAGTAAAATTTACAAATAAATAATTTTAAGTAATTTGAATTAAAGTATAAAGAAACAGCAAAATCATCTAATTTGTATGCTAATTACTTTATTTAAAATTGTATTATTTGTATTGTAATGAAAAATTAGGAAAATGGAAATGCAATAATAAATGTTAATCTTATTTGCTCTGAGGTGGATGAATAGACTTATATGTATATGCTAAAACAATTAAATTATAGGTTTTGTTGTTTACAAGTTCACAATATTTATATTTGAATCTTAGTTTTATTTTTTTTTTTTAATAATTTTACTCTGAAACAAATTAAACAATGTTTTACGACAAAAAAAAACCTGTATGATTGTTAAAAAAATACCTCTAATGCTTAACATAGAATGTTAATATAGTGATTATTGCAGTTATTATGTAAATTATGATCACTAATGCCTAACATAAAATGTTAAAGTAGTATTAAAGTAATTTCTTATGATTATTGTTGGCACCAAAATTATTAACTCCCGATTTTTCCAACAAGACGAATGCTTCACAAAGTGCGTTTTAGCTGGGCTTTGAAGAGATATAACAACACCGTCGTACTTTGAATAGTGACTGTTTTAAACTCCCCAGCATTATTTCATCCGGAAAAATATAACCTACAAAATGGCTGTCACATTTTTTTATACAGGTTATGTTTCAGAGCTTGAGTATTCGGAATGGCATCTCCATTTCTCCTTGAATACAATCCTATTTCACTGTGTTGCAACACCGCCAAGTTTAGCTCTGGGTTGTAATATAAATACATCTTTAGGCTTGTTGGAGAAACCGGGAATAAATTTATATGATTCAGCTAAAACATCATGGATATTCAGAAACACGGTTTCTAAAAATCGTGCTGTAAAAATTAAGATGCTATGGAAATTTCCTACAATATTTAATGTACACACTTCAAATCGTGCAAACAATGGAATTTTTATTTTCACGGCTATCACATTTGGTCAAACAATAAATTAGGCTTTAATTAAAAAGTGAGAACCTAAGAATTAAATGTGACACGCTATTTACAAAATTGTACTGAGTTGAAACTTACCATCCGACGTAAATAAATAAAGGTGCAGCACATAACAGATGAAACCAGTAAAAATTACTCTTAAAATTAATGTGTTCGACAGGTTTTTATAAAATAGTATTAGCACCAATAAATGTATACGCTCCACCATGTTATTTTTGTACATTAAATTTTAGAGGAAACATGGCATGGAAAAAACATTTACCACATTTTCGTTTCTTTATCTTTTTAGAATTTACGAAATAGTGCAGCCCGCGCCTTCTCCAGTCGCGGGCGTCTCTTCTAGTGGCTCGGCGGTTTCGTTCACGGGCTGGGGGTTCGAGGCGGCCACCTCGCTGAGGCGCTCCTTGGTGGCGATGCTGCTAGACACGCTCGACATTTTGTCCTTGGAGCCCGTCTGGCTGACCATGTCCTGATTCGAACTGGATTTCCTCGATCTTGGCGGAGGAACGGTGGACACTTTGCTTAGGGTCGCCGAGACCACCCTCTGATGCTCCAGGATTTGCTGGTGCTGGATTTTTGTTGCTAGTATTGTTGATAGGACGGATATTTGATTCTGTATAGCCAGCATAAAAGACTTATAACCCAAGCTGTAATAATAATTTCATATAAAGATGTGCACCTATGGCAATCAACCATCTTGCTAGTATGTGATTAATAGACATTTAAAATAAGCTGATACTATTTTATAAAAATATATGATCAAATGTTATACAAAACGTAAGCTTTTAATATTTACAATTTTCATTACATTTTATAATATTATTGAAAAATTGAAGAAAGAAAACACTTCACAAATTCATTTTTCAGAAATAATCTTAATGGGATCAGAAGATCTCAGAATGAGTATATTTGTTGTTATTTTCTTATGATTTTGTCGTTATTGTACTGTAATCCCCTTATATTTCATACAGGGTCCTAAAAAAGATCCTTGCAGTATACTGCATGCATGAAACAAACTCTTTATGGCAGGTTGCTTAAATAGATTTATTGATGGCTTACTACAAGAATAAAAGTTGCCCTACCATGGAACCCCCTATAGTAACTGATAAGCCCATCTATAAACCCAGAACTTAATCCTTTTCCCCATTGAATGAAGGAGAAAGGTCTTTTAAAAATATTAACTGATATAAAATCGAAACTCACTGTTTGGGCGATGTTGGGCTATTGGGGGTTGTGTTCCAAGAAGAAGAACAACAACCACATTCATTATTTACAACTGTACAACTTACAAGTACTGTGTTACTGCTTGATCTTTTTTGTTGGCTTGCACTAAATGCACTATGCTGTGTATATGGAAGAATGTGCTAATATATGCTAACTTAAAATAGAATAAGGTGTTATGATTCAATGTATCAAATATTTTTGAGAAGTTCAGCAGTATGATAAATGTAATTAGTCCTTTATCTTGAAACATTATTATATGATTTGTAATATCTGATGAAACCCTGGCAAAATTGTTTTCCAAAACAGGTACTGAGGTAAAATTATTAGTAATTTAAAAAAGATATTTTATCTATAATATATATATATATATATATATATATATACTTCAATCTAACTCATTAAGCTAAGAGCAAATCATTTAAACAATAATTAGTAAACCTAAGGTAAACCTTAATAGAGTACTACTGCTTTAACACAGACTCTGGAAAAATGAAGTGAATCCGTAACCAGTAGTACTCTGTTATGGTTTACTAATTATTGTTTAAATGATTTGCTCTTAGCTTAATGAGTTAGATAGAAGTATTTCTTCATGAAATTGTGTTTTTTGTCATTAAACATGTTAGAGCTTTGGAATCTCATTATTTATTACTTTTGTAACAGTTTAGAAATGAATTAACATTTTTATTACAATTTATTGCCATTATTACATGCGCCTGTGTGAAAATTCTTCTGCGCATCCTTATTAATTGGGGTTTTGCGCAGATTATTATTTTATTTTTAATGGTGAATATGAGTCACATTTTGGAAAATTTATAAATAGTAGATTTCTATCTAAATACTACTTTTAATCGGATGAAAGCAAAAACACACTCAACTTATTCATGACATTGGTTGTACACTTTACATTCATCAGGGATTAATTATTATTATTAAAAATAAGAATCACTTTTCGACCAACATCTTGGAAATAAATCAAAGTCTTGGTTGAAGTTTGTTAATTCATTCAAAGTTGTCTGTGAGAACCACACACTATAAAAGGTTCTTTATAGTTAATATCGTTTTGGTTAAAATTGATTGTTTGCATTATTGTATTCAGAATTTTGGACAGAAATAGGAATTTTGTTGGAATCATTCCTTATCAATTTTACTTTCTTTAGCTGTATCCTGATGGACTATTGGTTTCTGCATGTCAGAAGGAACTGGGAAGCAGGATAGAAGCACATCAGTGAACTATTGAATCCATGTTTTTTTTTAATAGAAAAGAGTATTCATTCTCTGGGTCACAGTTATTTAAACATTTGCATTTGTTTAACGTACTTACATAACCTAAGTCAAAAGTCACAGAGCTAAATGTGGAAACAATTTATTAATTATTTTCAAATCATTTTTGTTTAATTTATTTAAATAACTGTGACCAAGAGAATGAATACTCTTTTCTATTTAAAAAAACATGGATTCAATAGTCAATAGTTCACTGATGTGCTTCCCAGTCTTCAACTGTTTAAAAAATATTGTCATTTGTTTAATAATACTAAATAAGACACTGAACATTTATTAATGTAGTAGCAAATATTCTTATATTGTCATTTTTTGTGTAATGATAATTTACTGGAATAAATTATGTTTATTAATGGCTGGCATTAAATTATTAAGTAATTAACATTTTTCATAAACAGTTGAAGATTTTAAATTTTCAGTGTATAAGATTTACAGTCAAAAACACTAATTGACTTGTCCCAGTGTTTTTTTTTTGTTTTTTTTTTTTTAAATGATAACCTGAATGCAATTTATTTAAAAAATAATATTTCATTATGATTGCACTGTATAGGGCTGATTTAATTTGTCAATATTCTGTTTTTAGTCGCAATAGATGGGATCGACTAATTCACTCTCAGATGTGTCTTTAGGCAAACAGTCAATTATTTATAATAGGTAAAATATATAGCATAAATTAATCATGACTGCTTATTTCATCACATCTTGATGAACAATCTGATAAGTTAATCTTCTTTATGTTGGTTGTTGGTTGTGGAGACTAATTATTTAAATAAAAATACTTGTCCATTAAATAATCTGATAAGTTATTAATGATTTTGCTTATTTTGGAGTTTGCTTTAGATCATTAAAAGTATCAGAGATATACTTTTAGTGATTTAAAGGTTGAACATTTTGATAAATGTAATGAAAAAATAAATAAAACTAAGCAATTTTTCTTCTTTTCTTTCGTAACTTACCACTCGGTATCAGTCCAATAATGTAGAATTTGTAAACCTTGCTTCAACCTCTTAACTGCCTCGATTGATTGATCTGGAGACTTCGCTGCATTCACAGTGCGCAGGACCGCCAGCGCATCTCTCAACAGAACCGAAATAAGAAGAGACCACTCTAAACAACTCGCTTCCATAAATAATTGTAATAAATATCTGGAAAACAATAACATATATATTGTATAAGTGAAAAAATAATAATTTTACTATAAAATTTTCTAGATCACAATTTAAATTTATTTATTTGTACTTATGATTAAAGTAACATACAATAAATTATGTAAAATATATTTATGTATACATTCACAAAAATATATTTGACATAATTTTTTGTATGTTACTTTAATCATAAGTAATCAAAGTCTAGAAACTGATATAAAATTGGCAAATTGACAAATGGTGGCTTCTCCTACCACTCTTCACCCTCATTTTAGAAAGATGGCATCAAACTTTCCATGCAGTTTTTGCTACCCAAAGAGTGGGGTATGAAAACACTTCAAAATAAACAGTTTACACCGTATTAGAACACTTTCTATCTCGGGGAACCTTTTAATTTATCTAACCCAAATTGATTAATTAACCTTTATTCTCTTTATTTAACGTTTTTATCCATTCAAAGTTGAAATATGCTTCTTTAATTTAGTATCCTCAAACATAATATCAAATACATTTAATTAAAAGTGTTCGATGCAAGTTTCTCAAATACTTATATTTTGAAATGGAGGGCATTTACCCCGAATGCGGCTTCGATCAGTCATTATTGCTGCAGAAAAGAAGTAAAAAGTCAAGTATCATATTTTAACATAAACTTAATAGTAATCATATTGGCTGCCCGGATATCCTAAAACTTATAAACTGGCATGTTCCAACTTTTAATAGTAGAAATAAGATAACTTTTCATATTGAGTACAACAAAACACCAAGATTAGCAGCTTCGGCAAAGCTCCGTTTTCTATCCCCACACCCAATCATCATGAGAATCTCTATGTGATCCGTTTCACTCAAATGTGGCATTTTTGCAACAACCAGTTACTTACTAATGTTTTTTACAAGTTTGACAAGCTAATGAAAACTGTTTTCAAAGGCAACTATTATTTTAAGTTGACATTGTTAATTTTAATGTTTAAGTTTCGACCAAAAATAGAATATTTACAAAACAAATGAATATGAAAAAATAAAAAATCCAAGTTGAAGGCCTTAACGTACTCTAAACCTTTGCAAAATTTCAGGACATTCCGATAAACCGTTCTCAAAATATTTCGCTGTTTCCATACTTTTCAAAGTCCGGTTTATCGATGAAGAGACAAGTATTTTTTAAAAAAGGTATATGGTTGTAATCAGAATTATAAGGTCTATAAAAGTTGTAAAATAAAAAAAATCGAATTCCATTTAAAAAAATTCAAGATGGCGTCCGTATGTGAAAATTCTAAGAATCATTTTTGATTTTTTCACGCCAAATTGTTCAAGAAAATATCCCATTTAGAAATCCCAATTTTGATGGTTATGTTTTTAGCCGTTTTCACGTGAGAGCTGTGTTTCCATACTTTGTAGCGACCCTGTATAATCAAATACCTGCAACCTATGATATATTTTTTGATGCTCTATCGTCTCTTGGTACCTCCTGCTAGTTTAAGTTCAGTACTCTTTTCTTATTGTATATTTTATTTTATGCTTTTGTGTTGTTTGTGTTTATCTGTATCTGTTTATTTAATTGTCATGTAATTGGGAACATTTTTTTCTGTGGGGCAATTAATATTGTTATTATTATAACCATAAATTATAACCAATTGAATGTCAACTGTATGCTTGAAGTGTATACTCTGATTTTTAAAACCAGTGTGAAAGATTCGATGGGTTCCTACTTTCGGAAAACAAAAGTACTCAATCCATAGACCATAATATGCTAGCTTAAGGGGTGATGATTGGGAAAGTATTTTGGTTCTAAGCCCGGTTTAATGTGAAAATGAGTATGTTACGTCCCTATAGCTGGCACAGTGTGCTTGAGAAAAAAATCCGCCCCAGGAATAGCCTATCTAGCTACCACTTTTTACCTACTCCTAATTTTTATATTTGAAATTTTGAGGTAGCATTTTTGAATCTACCATTTTGAAATTCTGATATTCATCTTCACACCACCCTTTAATATAACATTTAATAAGAAATTAAAAAAATATATATATTATCTGTCATCTGCCAGGTTGAATCTGAAAGTTACATTAATTATAAATTATGAATTTAACATTTACACGGACTTTAAACGAATTAAAAAAAATATAGTTATTATAAAAACTATTGCAAAAACTTTTAAGGCATTTTTCTCAAAACCACTTTAGAGAAATAAAATAAAACCTCACCTTAATTGTACTTCAGACCTTTGTGATCCCTTGTTCCCAGCATTCGATAGCTGCTCCAGGATCTGCGTAGAAGGCACCTCCCAATTCTCACTCGCCCCACTCGTGGCCACCAAATCCCTATCCTCTCCCCAAACAGAACTCACAGCACTCATCGTATCATCAACAACATTCGCCCTAATTTGAGTCTCCATCATCCTGTAATTCCCGATGCTCGTCCTGCTCTTCGGCTGATCGTACAAATTGATTTTCTTATCGTACATATTCGAATCGAAATATTGCTTGGTGGTCAGCAGGCCGTTTTTGTTCAATTTCGGGTAGGCGTTGTTCGGACTGTCCAGTTCGCTCTGCGTGAGATCCCCAGACGAGATTTCGGCTTCTGTAATTTGCGAGGACATCTCGATCGTGTTCTGCGGGGTGACGACGCCGGTGCACGGGATTCCAGGGAAACTGATGTATCCAGAATCTCCAACTCGTGATGATGTCTGCATGTTTGTACTGATATCAATGTGTAGTGCTTTGAATTTATCTTCGATGTTTGGACTTTCAGGAGGGGACGATGCTTAACAAAACAAACGAAAAACAAATATTATATGATATACACTAGACACTCCTTTCAGTAATTTGTACGTGCAATTTTCTTTCTTTTGACTATTAAAAGAATTTAAAAATTAGTAAATCTTTTAATGAGAATTAAATAAATTTTATTTATTTTAAAAACATTTGCTTTATTTGTAATTCCTAATGTTAAATTGTTGACAAATAAAATTTTAATAAGCCTTTCAACAAGATAAAATAACTTGCTAAATAAATTATAGGTTTTGTTGTTTACAAGTAAATATATGATGGACTGTTAGTCAAGTGACATCAAACCTCCTTTACATTGTAATTGTCAAGACTTCTACTTTATTATGGTTCATAATAATAAAACACTTTTACATTGTTCAGTTATACAAAATATAAGTGTTTGAATTATTTTGAAAATAAATAAATATTTTTCAATATTTACTTTTTAATAGCTTTTATGTAGATTAACAAAATTCGAGCAATATAGAAATATTAGCAAACCAATATCTAACCTCTAATATTATTTCCTTGTGATATGTGTGTGGCCGTAGGGTATGGCCAGCTGAAATCCTCATGGAGCTGTTTCAAACATGTCACAAAGTCATCGATGCGAGCGGCCCGGTCGCGTTCCTTCCCCAACCAAGCCACCAAATGAAAATCCAAGTGTGCGGCAAAATAACCCAGATCAGTCAGTTTGTGCCCACTCAGCAATCTCCGAGCATGCCTTTGTAATATCACATCGATGAAGAACTCCTCGGCTGTGTTGCTACTTGTTGAATCCCTAAAATTGCATTAAATATATTGAATTCGGCTGAAAGACCTTTGGTCAATAGCCAATTCGTAAATTGTATATTAATAATGTATTATACAATTAATATGTAATTAATACATTGCTGTAAATTCATAAAAAAAAAGATATTTGTATATGTATTAAATTCCTCTCCCCGTTCTTCATGAAGATCTTGTAAATTATAAAAGTTACAATATAAATTTGCAGTTTCATGAGGTCAATGAAATGACATTTGAACATTTTTTAAAGAGTTGAGTCGAACTGGATAGCTTTTAAATTAAGTATAACAATATTTTTCTATTAACTTATGTTTTCTTTTTTTATTGGAAACTGTATTTGATATTTACATTATTAGACATATATTTTTCTCCTGTTTAAAATATGATATAGCACACACAATTAAATGATTAATACTTTATACTTTCCAAGATCCCTATAGAGAACACGAAAAAAAAAAACTATATATTATGTCATATATTATATATTTAATATATTGATTTTGAAGGTTATTTATAAACATACCTGTTTTCACTTTTACTAGTTCCGCCTGGAACACTTTTCTTCCTCCTTAAAACAACAGGCGATTCATTAATGGTTGTGTTCACAGGCGGCGGTGGTCCGACTTTTGTGTCGGGTATTTTCGGGGTTATCGTCGTGCTGTAACTCCTGACCCTTTGCACGTTGCCCAAAATTAATGAAATATCTTCCGCATTCGGGGATACAGGGGGAGTCGTTTGCGATAGGTTCAATTTGTTCGGAATGATCATTGAATTTCTCGGTGACTCGACATCTGTAGGATCTGCAATTATCGTGTTTGATTATAGTCGAGAAATTCATAAAATTAAATGCAAACTGGAACTCAAAATGCGTAAAATGTGTATATATATGATACAGTTTCAAATCACTTCAAATCACCAAAATAAAAGTAATACGACAAAAATTTGAATTTATTTTTAAAAGTCAATGAAATTTTGTTGTATTTTAACCTACCAATTGCACGAAGAAATCTCACTAAATCCTTAGCCAATTCCCATTTTGATTGATTAAGAGCTGTATCCAAAAGTAGGGTCGCATGTTGTCTGCTCACTGAAGATGTTTCTAAATTCTGAAAAATGTATATAAATATTATGAAACATCATTGTTGGTTCTTGTTGAATATGTAAATAATTATTCTGGAATTGGTTTATTTTTATATTCTTTTTAAGGCTTATAAATTTGCATATTTTTTACACCCCAAAAAATGGACTGCAAAAACTACAGTCAGACTGTAAAAATTACAGCCAAGACTGTTAAAATTATAGTCAAGACTAAAGTAACTTTATAAGTCGAATTTAATGAAAATCAAAATTGTCTCAGTCCTCTATATTGAATCCGTGAAAGTTAATTTTGCAAATATAATATCAGAATCGTGTTTAGCAAGTGGGAAACCTTAAAGACCTAAGTTTCATGAACATTCTGTGAACAAAAACCGATTTTCTGAAACGTACTCATAGCGAAAACTACTACTAAATCTTCATTATCTGAGAAAAAAAAATAATACATTGCAATTTTTGTGTTTATTGTATATAATCTAACATAATATAAAAAATGAATATATTCATAATATACTCTTAAGTAAGGACTATCGACCATTGGTCTTTCTGCCCGTTGTGAAAACTTTAAATGCTTTTTTCTCGAAACCACTTTTTTGTTTGCCACAAGCACAATTCCCGTAGAACGGATCAACCGATTCAAATGGGACTTAAACTAGCAAAATTGATGGGATCTTAAACTAAACTCCAAAACAAAAATGTTATTTTGACTATTTGTAATGTCAGATTAAGCACAGAAAAATAGGGTGAAAAATGATACTTTTTCAAAATGGCCGCCATGTAGTTAGATTTTTCCCAATTTCATAGAACGAAGTCCATCCTCCAGAGAATTTAGTCTAGTTTCAAAACCCCTTACTTGATTATGTTTCAGATGACAACAAGAAACTCAGAAGTATTTGCTGTGAAGCAATGTCGGCGTCATTTCATTCCATATAATCGTCAGTGGTGGCTATGTAAATAATTATTTGTAAATAAAAAAAATGTGTATAGTGAAATAAACAAATTTTTAGCATATCCTAACCCCATGTTCTACAAGTTTCACTTTTCCCTCAATTAAAATCCAAAGTTTACGCATTTTTTGACTCTCCAAATGAGAATGCCCCTTAAGTGTTGAATATTATGTTAAGGTAAAGTTAGAAGATAACAGCTGTGTTAACATTAACAGATAATTTCATATATGGAGTCACATTTTATTCCAATATAATTTTATGGTCTGCAGAAAGAGATGGTCCATTTTATTTCCATTTAGTAAAAGAATTTCAATGACGTCCTCCCTGAAAGTTTATTAAATTCTAATTAATAAAATATACTTACAAAAACAAGTCCTAGCAATGACTACTTTGTTAGTCAAGATTTTTATGAACCACTTAACTAAAATAATTCTAAACTCATCACTAAGTAAAAAAAAAAATGGTGGTACAGATATGTAAAGGACTTATTAGTTCGCTTCAAAGATTTCCTTAAGGGGTGATGCCTACCTGCATAGTTTCAAAAAATGGTTTTCTATTTGATCGTGGAATTTTATTTCCTGAAAAGTTTCATATTTATGGATACAAATTGCGCAAGTTATGCGAGATTTTGAACGATAGTCAAGATCCTAATGAACTCATCTCAAATCTTTAAACGTAATCATCTCGAAACCACAATCTCAAAATCGGTGACGGCGATAATTCAATAGTGTCTCACATTCTAAACCTTTTTTTTTAGTTGTTGATCGTTCAGATTTCGTCTACTATTTGATTTATATTTTTAACAGCCGATCAAAGACAGATTTTGTCTACTATTTATTTTATATTTTTAACAGCCGATCAAAGACAGATTTTTAGACCCGAACAAGAACATTTTACTCAGGAGACCACCAATTTGTCAAGCTCTTATTTCTCAAAATCGAATAATCAACAACAGCATTTACTCACTCTAAATGCAATACAATTGGAATTTTTGATTTCAAATGCTTTCTACATCTCTATGAGCCATCACTACAAAGGCCTTTTTAAAAAGGTTTTCTATGGGAAGCTGTGTCACGGGCCTTCGGAATATCTGGAGAAGTCGAAAAAAATTCTAAATTGACTACAAATGTATGTCAAATAAACTGGTGTAATTGGATTATCTAACTTGTTTAGTTTTTTAGAAAAAAAAGAACTCAATACACCCCTCAATAAAGTTTATAATAGAAGTAAAATTTTATAATTAATTTCCTCAATTTAACCGTTATTACAGCAAATTAAATTGAGAAAAATTGAAAACAATAAATTATTCCCTCTTTATCCAAGTACTTTAAAACAATAATTAACAATTGCTCTTGCATAACAATAACATATTGTATACAGAGCTTCCATATCGAGGACGGGTTAACATCTCCCACCACCGTTTTTCACACAATCGGCCGAAGTCGGGGAAGCGGTCTGCCGTGTTTGTTTAGAGGACGTATGTTAATTTTTCATGCATCGTTTTAGAATCAGCTGAATGCTGAAGACCGCATAAATGACTGTGTCCTCCCAATATAAATAAACACTTGAGACACTTTTTTCGTTTGTATGGTTGATTTTTATATTTCTCCATTTATTCAGAAATTTCATCTGCCGACCGGCGAAACGTTGCCTTGAATTGGCCCAGGAAATTTAAAAAGTTATTCATTTCAAAAATTTTATTAAAAACAAGTAAAATAATTGTGTAGTTTCCGATTAATATTAATCTACACTGTGAAAATTTGTCTTTCATTTCATTTATTTTATTAAACGGCATATTTTTTGTTTATTAAATAAATGTTTACATTTATTGAAAAGTATTAGAGTATTTAACTCTCAAAAATCTGTGAGAAATATATTGAAACCTTTATTGAATGAACCAATTTCGCAGTTCATTACTGTTCGTATACAGGGTGTCTCGCCTTAAAAGTATTTGGATTTTCTATTGATAGATTCTAATGCAATTTTCACTGTTTATGTAAACCAATATTCTCTTCTAAATTAAAATATTTTCAAGATTTTACCATTTCCGATTATAACGGAAGTACGTACAAGCTTTGTTATTTGAAGTGGAACCTTATATTTTTTATTGAAAATTTAGATTCTACGTGTTAATTTTTACAAATTTCATGTAACAGTTTTTGAGATTTTTCAATGATTATGAAAATCATAATTTTTTTAGACAGCATTTTAAAGTATTATACTTGAAGATCACAGAAATGAAAATATTCTCATGTAGAAACAGTTTAAAAATATTATTCATTGTGTCTCAAATTAACAGCAAAGTCTAGTAAATTTAAAACAGGGTGGCGCAATATTGCCGGCAGAAAATTTAATATTTTTTTTTTTTCAATTTTGAAATGCAAGACCCCAAAAATTGATCGATTTCAACATTCAATTATTTATAACTTTTTAAATATCAAAAATGACATAATAACCCTATATCAGAAAAACAGTTACATGAATTTTGTAAAAATCTAAATTTTCAATTAAAAATATAGGGTTCCATTTAAAATAACAAAGCTTGTACATTCTTCCGGTATAATCAGAAGTGGTAAAATCTTGCAAATATAAAATTAATAAGAGAATACTGGTTTACATAAACAATGAAAATTGCATTAGAATCTATCAATAGAAAATCCATATACTTTTAGGGTGAGACACTCTGTATACGAACCTGCAGTAATGAACTGCAAAATTGGTTCTTTCAAAAAAGATTTCAATACATTTCTCACAGAATTTTGAGAAATTAAATTGAAAGAGTTAAATATTCTAATACTTTTAAATAAAAGTAAACGAAATTATAATTACATTAATTTAATGAATAAAAAAAATATACCGGTTTTTGTTTCGTTTTATAAAATAAATTAAATGAAAGATGATTTTTCATAGTGTGGATTAATATTAATCAAAAACTACACAATAATAATAATCTATAATAAAATTTTTGAAATGAATAACTTATTAAATTTCCCGGGCCAATCCAAGGCAACGTTTAGCCGGTCGGTAAAAGAAATTTCCGAATAAATGGAGAAATATACAATTCAACCATAAAACGTGCCTTAAATGTTTATTTACATTGGGAGGATGCACTCATTTATGCAATCTTCAGCAATTCCCCTAATTCTAAAACGATGCATCAAAAATTAACGTACGTCCTCTAATCGTGCATTTCACACCGTTTCTCTCTTTCTTCCATGACTACGGCCGATCGTGTAAAAAACGATGGTGGGAGTTGTTAACCCGTCCTCGATATGGAAGCTCTGATTGTATATAGGGATGAGGATTGTAGGATAATATCACAATGTGATATTAATATAATATTCTGTCATGTCTCTTGTCTCTACTTATCTTATTGAAACAAAAGGCATAAGGCAAAAAATATGAGAAAATTAAAGAAAAAACACACAGATATTCATCAATTTTCATAAACTTTTTTGATGTTTTGAATTTCACAAGAACCTCCAAAATCCATTTTAACTGCCTTCAAAACATTGAAAATAACGATAAAAATGGCCAAAAGTTCAAAAGTTATAACTCATACAATTTTGGTTTCTGCTATTCAAATAAATTTTAACGGGTGAGATAAAAATGTTCAGCGATATGGAATACCAAATCGTCATAAACGTGGCCTTGAAGAATAAGGTGCTACTAAATGTAACATTTTTGATAAGAAACAGAGTTGATTAAGTTTGAATTATGCTTGTTTATATTTATGTAGAAGCATGGGATAGAAATATGCCACTAAAGGATTATTATTTTTTTTAATTTAGAAATTAAAAACTAAAGTTAAATCAATTTGATTTAAACATATGATTTGTTCACACTTATCAAAAATTTTAAAATCATTGATCTTGCCAATCATGAAATCACACCCAATTTAAGTTAATTTCTATACTCACTTGGAGAATTATAAGATATGAAGCTGCTGTATCTAGATGCCTTTTCGTCATGCACTCTTGAAAGAGATCTTTCGGTTTACCGGCTGCTGAAAATAGGTACGGCCAAAGAGCAATTTCCGTTTTTCTGGCACATTGCACGACGGTTTGCAGATAGACGGGAAATTCCATTATGAACTCAATTACGCTCGGCAACTGAGCATCAGGTATGGGTTCCTTGCTTGTGGCTTCTTCTTCCAAAACCTTAAATGAATACACAAAAAGTGATAATAAAACATAAAATACATTCCTAAAAAGAAAAATTCAACCAACCTCGTGTAATAGAAGTTCCAATGAATGTGGAAAATATGGCAAGTTGTTGCAACTCCTCGCTATCTCCCAGGCGTGGTATCCAAGATTTCTTCTAATTAATTGACGTAAAATTTGGTGCAAATAAACTTGACTCTGCAAGCATACCTCAACTTATTAAAGATATGGAATTAAATTAGTGATTGAAAAAAAAAATAATGGGTTACTTGGATGAATTTTAGAATTAAATAAAATTTCGATAATGTAATAATATAGTTTGAAGATATTTGTTGGTAAGTAAGTGAAGTTTCTTGATATAATATAATAATATTTTATTCCTTTCCTCACCTTTTCATTTTTACAACTAAATGTACATTTCGAACACAACGTGCTCTTTATCAAAAGCAATTGATAAAAGAGCACATTGTGCACGAAATGTACATGTAGTAGTAAAAATAAAAAAGTGAGTATTAGTAGTAGTTCAGGCTTTTTATATGGAATTTTGTGTTTTTCATGTTAATTCTGTGTTAATTAATACGTGCGCAACTAAGTTCTCGCTGTTTTTTTTTTTTTTTTTATGAAACTGCAACTTTATTGTGAAAACAAACAAATGATATATTCAAAATATTGCCCATCGCTAGTGACAACTTTTTCCTATATTTCTGAAAAAGCTTGAATACCGCTACGGTTGAAGTTAATTACAATTAATTCATTTACAACTTTGAAATAAGTGGCTGTCTCACCTGAATTGACAGATGGAACACACCCATTTAGAGACAATTTAAATGTACAACAAAAAAGTTTTAAATATTGGATTGTTTTTTTGTTTATTGGTTTTAAATAAAGCTTCAATGAAGTGATATCACAGAGCAATTTCAAGTGAACTTTGGTTGAAAAACTTTAATTCAAATTATGTATAACATGACATGTTTACAGATTCTGTAAGTTCTTTGCGCCGTATACTTAGTGCTAAATAGTTCGTTTTTAAAAATGTGTTTTTTTGTTAATTCTATTATTTTATTATTGTAACTATTCATTGTATCATGTATGTATGTTACTGTATTTAATGGCCTCCGTTAATTAAATAAATAAATAAATAACAAAATATGATATTTCGCCTTTTATTTTGAATGTATAGAATTTTAATATATTGAAAAATATACATGCAAACCTCATTATTACATTTTTGAAGTAACTGTAATATTCACACATAGCCACAGCAAAAACATTATTCAAACAAAAGAAGGTATCACTGAATGGTTTTTTGAGTTTACATGAAGCGTTTAATCACAAATTTAAAGACTGTTATTCCTTACTTCACAATTTATTTTTATGTTAGATGTACATTTCGAGACACAAAGTGGTACTAACAACTAACATTTGTTATTGATAATGAGCACTTTGTGTCTAGAAATGTTCATCTAACATAAAAATAAATTGTGAAGTAAGGAATAACAGTCTTTAAATTTGTGTAAAGAAGGTATACTTACAGTACGTTGTAATATACTAAACGGCAGTGAGAATGGTGAATTCGAGTCTGTTGTATATAGGACTGTATCATTTTCTGCACCTAATATTATTGCATCCTCAAAAAGTATTGCTGAAAAAATTAAATGGCAATAATTATCTTCCTATTCTTAAATAACTCAAAAAAATGCATGGTCAAGATGGATGAAAATTAGTTAACTCTTAAGACTTTTTTAGTTACTCACCTAAGGGGTAAATCCGTAAATGGAAGGGTAACATAATTCTTTTGGACATAAAAGTGTGACTCTTATCACCATCACGAGGATAAAGTGGTAACCACACGCGCATTCCATGGGAACCACAAAACAACCATAGAGCCTCTGTTAAATGAACCTAACAACAAATTATATATTACTGAATGTATGATTTAACATGTAATCTTACAATAATAAAAATTAATGATGGGCAAAATTGATTATTTCAATAATCAAATACTAAATAATCGATTAGTTTCAATAATAAAATGCTTACATAATTGTTTTTTTTTTGAGATTAATGATTCAAAATGTAAAATTAGTTATTATTGTTACTATTTCTACAACTATTTGAGGCACTTTCAAATTAATATTCATTATATTTTGTATTTTTTTAAATAAATCGATTCTTTTATAATTGATTTTGCCCATCACTAATAAAAATGAATGGATTATTAAAAATCTACCAATAAGACAAATAAAAGCAAAAATTAATTTTTTTTGTGTTATCAACCCATTCTCAATAGAATTTAAAATTTAATTCTTAACAAGATTCTGTTTTTTCCACATTCTCAAAAGAACTGAATTTTAAATCCCAAAACTGGTCAAGAATTTGAAGTATTCAATTTGATCTGTCTTTTTTTTTATTGGTAGGTTTTTCATAATCCCTGATCATTTTAATGCAAAATTACAAGTTTTTAAAAAATTGTAGAATACGAAAATCTACCAAATTCCATTCACATTTACTTTTTGTGAATGTGTGAAATATAAAAATATGAGTAGCCATGACATTGAAAACAAAATCGACTTAGGACTTGTTTATAGTGAGATATCAAAAGCCTACAGCCTAGATGCTTTAATTTTTCCTTGTTTAATTCTATTGTAATTTAAATAAATGCAAAATTGTCAATCATCTGTTTATTAAAAAAAAAGTTATTCCATATTAGAAAGGGCCATCTAGATTAGGTGAATAAAAGCTATATTTTTAGTGGAATAATCTTTTTTATGAGTACTCTATCTTCAAAACCTTATATTCACCTAACGTAGTTTAAATTATTATTCAATATTTCATGAACGTAGCAGTTTAATTGGAAACAGAAATTATGACAGACGAATTTCCCCTATCCAATTACTCACTCTATTAATTTTATTCTATGCGTCCAATAGAACCCCGTTAAAAATTAAATTTTCCATTATAAGTTTTAAGCAAATGGTAAGTCCAATCTAAATGAAACTTATTTTCTGCTCTTTTTTATTACCAGATATTTTTACCAGATTTAAAGATAAAATAAAACCATTTTTTGCCACCACTCACATAACTGGGTTATATCGTTAACAAATCAATACCGTTAACCATATAATCCAGTCACATTTGTTTATTTGTAATTTCAAATTTGGGGGGACAATCATACCATTCGTTCAAACGACCAGTCCAATCCTGGAATCGAACCAGGGACCCCTAACTTTTAGCCTGACGCTTACCACAATATCAGGCACACAATCGGCCCTATTCCCTATCGAAAATGCTAAACATAATGGTTGACAGTTACATTGGGATAGCAGTCTATAATAGTGTGTGCGACAACGTTTCTGGATAACTCAGTATCGAGTGACATGTTATTCCTACAGTGTTAAAAAAGAATATAGTTTTGATGTGTCAGTAGAAAGAGAGAGGTTATTATATTTCCACTTAGTAAGACAAGGCCGATATATTTCAACGTTGTGCTCATCGAATGGCTGTTGAATGGTTGAATTCTAACCTAGCAAAATGTGTGTGTGTAAACTATGCAATCGAAGAAAACCAAAGTGCATCAAACATCCATAAATAGTGCGATTTTGTCCTTTATTAAAAAACATACTCAAAGCATCTGTAAAATGCAAATTACTTGTGTTTCCGTGTGGAGTTGAAATGTTCATAAGGCGATCATTAAAAAATCAATTTGTACTTTGGTTAAGTGTATACATTGTTATATGATTGTATTAAATTGTAGAAATGTTTTATTGCACTGTCGAGCCGTTTTGATATGTAAATTTCGCTATTCACATCATCAGTAAAGTGGTTTGACGTTTTTCCACCTAAAACAATAATCACTATGTTTTCTTAACCCCCACAGTGCCCTCATTAAAAAAATACATTAAAAATTACATCTTTAATATAAAAAAATCCCTGTTTCGAATTATGGGAAAATTTATAAAAATGCACACTCGCTCCTCAATTTATACGCATTCTATGGATTCCCGAAGGAGTGAAGTATAAAAATGTTGATAGTTTAAAATCAATTTTACAAGAGAATAAGCCAAAAATACAATAATATTTATTAAACTACTGCTAAAAAACAATCTGAATTGAAAATATCCTCGAAAAGCGGCTAAACGCTATGATAACTGGACCTATTTCGGTGCCTGCTATTTTCAACGATTTTAGTGGCTGTCATGGCGCTGAGTGAGATAGCGGTTTAGCGCGATACGGAATACGAAACAGCTATATAACGTAACCTTGAAGAATAGCGTGCTGTCAAACATAGCGTTTTCGATAGGGAATAGGGCCGAATATACCCCTTCTTTTTACAATTTTTTTAGAACGATTCACGTTAGATAGGATTCATCCAAAAAATTACACATGTAATTCAAAATGGGGCGGCACAGCCCCCCTTGCCTGCAGATTGTGGTGATAGCAGCACCTCTTGTGGATTAAGGTCTATTGCCTTGAATAACATTTTCTATTATAGTGAATATTCCGATTAGTTGTGACTTATGGAACTGCATTTATTATTTACCAGGAAAGGATTTATGAAAATAATGTTATTTTCTCATTTCTGGTAGCATTTCCATAGTAAACGTAAAGGGAATTTTATAGATTTCTCTATTCCACTAATTATCTTATTCTTCCAATTTTGTTGTAACATGTAAAAATTTTAAGTTCACCCCTTATATGGGAGTGAATCAAATGTAAACAGATTTTTTGTTCCTTACATATGGTTAATGGAGGCATAGTTAGGAGCTCAAATATTGTCAAGGACTTATATTTTTGCATGTTATAAAGAATGTAAGGGAAGACAAAGAAATGTGTAAATTTGATCTTCGTTCATAGAGCAGCACTACAAACTAAAACATTCACATGATTTGTGACATTCTTGACCAGAACCAATGGATAAGGATATATAATAATGCAAAACAGATGGGAATACGTTTTGGCCACTGTGATGCAATCCTCAAAAATGATCATAAAGTATGTACCAGATGGGTTTTTTAACTACAAAACAAAAACTGAAACATTTAGAGGTTTTTCAGAGGCTTACAGCAAGGTTTGCAAAAAAAGGTCATACATTTTTGAGTCTGATTGTCATCTGTGACTCAAAACAAAACAAGTCAGTATGTAATGAAGGCAGCCCTAGTGTCCTTTCAACTGTATTATTCAACTAGCAAGGCATTCTTCTCAATTATTTTTTGCAAGAATGATATGCAACCTAAGTGAGGAAAAAGACGAAACAAACCTACTCGAAGGGTCATTCATCTCTACAACAATAGACCCTAACAGCTTTAGGTTTAAAGCCCATTGTGTTACCAAAGTGGGAAAAAATTACTTTCCTCCTACAGAAACCTCTAAAACCACATGAATCTTCTAATGTAGTTGACTAGGCCCCCCCATCTTGAATGGTATATATATATATTCCCTCCCAGGGTGGGGTAAGTGTCAAGGAAGTGAAGAACTCTTCTTCCTCCTTATCTCTGCAGTTTTAAAACTAAAAGAAATACATTAGAAGCAGCTTGAACGTCACCCCTATAGCCCAAGCCCATCACCCTGCAATTTTCATTTGTTTAGGAGTGATTTGTGCAGTATTGACTCCTTTCAACTCGATATGAAATGTACATTTCTAAAGAAAGAGACTATATCAAAAATTAAATGGATATTTTTCAATAAATAATTTTTAATTGAAAATGAAATCATGTTCATATTTGATTCATTGCCCTGAAAATCATGAATTGTAATATTATTTTGTTATTTATTATATACAGTGTGTCCACAGATTGGGTGCAAATAAGGTGTAAATGACAATTTATTTTGTAGTTGGATCTTCCTGCTTAGTCTAAAACTAATTTTTCAGCCGAATTCTAAAAACTATACAAGACTAAACTGTCTTTATTTTAACAAATATAACATAATTGTATTAGAAGAAGTTATTTAGAATTAAAAGTTATGGAAGTCTTTCAATATTTATAGAAATTAGCCTACTTTGATTATTTCATGAGCATCCAATACTTTTGAACTCGCGTTTGCAATAAAAATCAAAGCAGGTTGATTTGTATGAAAATTGAAAATCTACTATATCTGTCAAGCTGATATGTCTACGGCGTGATTGTAATTTTACATGATTTACTAATTTTAAAATGTTAATAACAGAAAAAGAAGTTTATATTGTATCACATTTGAAACTAATCGTTCGAGAATGGTGAGGTTATCAATTTTCTGAACAGTATGGCCAATACCTTGGCCTCCCAGAAGCCCCGATCTAACCATAATGAACTTTTTACTTATGGTTCTATCCTAAACAGAAAGTCTATGCGGCTACTTTAAACAACGACCACGATCTGTTGACACTCAGGTTAAGATAGACAATTGATGCCATTCCAATTCAGGAAATTCAAAATTCTTACAGGAAATGCACTAAGTGAATTATGTGCAGCTGTTGGTGGTAGCATATTTGAATAATCTCTTTAATTGTAGTTTTTATTTGTTTCTTTTTGTTATGTTAGTTAATACGGTTTAATATTTTTTAGTAAATAATTATTTGTTTTCAAGTACTTTGATTAATTACTCTTCATGAATGGGTCATTAAAACAACAAATAAAAAGTCTCATGTTGATAAAAAAAAGTAGGCTGATTTGTATAAAAATTGAAAATCTTCCATAACTTTTAATTCTATACAACTTTTTCTAACACATTTTTGTTATATCTACTAAAATAAAAACAGTTTACTTTTCACTAATTTTTAGAGTACGGCCAAAAAACTCCCTGTAAATTAATTGATTTAGCTCATTTTTTCTATATCATAGCGATCCTTGGAACATGAAGATCCAACTCAAAAAAAATTGTCTCAATCCGTGTATAAAACAAATTATATTTATTAATTTTATTTTGTTTTGAATCACCGATTATTTAACAATTTGTAGCATTTTTGCTACCATGTTCTATAAAGATGATTTCCATTAATGATCAATATTAGAAACTATTTAATTCAGTTAATTAAGCTACCTTATCTGCTCTCCTTCGACTGGGTACCCAGACATTTTCGACAAAACCGGCCAGAACAGTAGGCATTGAGCAAGTATATCTATCTCCGTTTCTCGACTCCCTCTGTACCATGAGCAGTCGACCGCTCACATTTAAAATAATACTCTCCGAATTCATATTTTGACCTCTTCCAGATTCTGTTCTCAGGGTTGTCAACGTGACGGAAACGATACATGCCGGATGGACACACAATGCCGAGATATCGACGACGTGTTGTTTGGTTATTTCCACATTTCCAACTACAAAAAATTAATATACAATAAAATATCGTTCATGATTGAGGCACTTAATTTCAAATTGCCATTAAATATAAATTAAACATTGTTTCTGATTTTCAACTATTTATTGTAAGTGAATACACTACAATGTGCCCTAACAATTGCAATGAAATACAAAAAATATTTGAAAATCTGAAAGTATTTAATTTATATATATGTAGAGTCAAATAAATGAGTATTTACGTCATGTGTAAAAAAAATAGGAATTAATTAATGATCGGAAGACCAAATGTCGAATTGAAATGAGTCCCACATTCTGCATATTTTTTAAACCACTATGAAATATTAAATGGAAATATCTACTTTGTTAATTTATAAATTTGATATAGCATATCAATATTATGTAAATTTACTAGAAACATTTTTCTAATCTAGATATTACATAACGCAACAAATTTTGACCCGAGAAAAATTTAATGCAAAAACAAACAAAAGGAATGTTACTTAATGTAAGGCCATCTGCAGACACATGTTTCGGGATGTATCCCTCGACAAAAGTCACAGAGCTAAATGTGAAAATAATTTATTAATTATTTTCAAATCATTTTAATTTATACCTTAATATTGCACATTGAAAATTTCTACAATTCATAGATATAAATATAATTTAAAAGGAATAACAATTTAATTAAATACCTCATAAAAATGGAAAAAAAAAATAGAAACACCCAGTTTGAAAACTTCCTTAAAAAAAATCTCTAGCAAATTGTTTTATTTACAAGTACATATAAAATTTAAATGTACCTGTATCCAATTGTTTGAGACCCCAGATAGCAACCTGACCGTCTGATCCGAAGCTAATCAACTGATCCAGCAGGCTGTTCATTAAGAGCACAGGAGCCTGAAGTCGGATGATTTTGGCGAATTTATTATCCAGCTTGCAGTCTTTCGGGTAGAACCTTATTTCATCGCTATTATCTATTATGCTATAACACCCCAAAACCATGTAGTCTCTCCACCACAGCAATCCTCCAGATACAATAAAATCCTTCTCCTGACTCTCATTGCCAAAGAGCTTCCAGCGGCGAGACAGCATTGAGTATTGAGCCAACCCGGTTCGACCTGCGATTGCCATATTTTGACCATCTTGATCAATCGCCGAGTACTGAAAATTATAATAAATAAATTATTCTTATGAGAATACTAAAAGTCTTAACATAACTAATCCCTAAAAAATGTTTATATAGGGAAGCGCATGACTCCTATGAAGTTCAATATCTCAATTATTTAGAAATATATAAAAATGTGTTATTTACATTATTTGTAGCTACAGTTAATCTTCGCATTTTAAAATAAGTTTCATATACAGGGTGTTCCAGCGAAACTGCACACTAAACGAATATGGATTTCTAATTAATGTATTATATTGATATTTTGAGAATCATAGTAATAGTATGTGCTCTTTTCAATTAAAATATTTTCAAGATTATTCGTCGATGTTCTAAGTTAATTTTACACTTGTCACATTTTGTATAACAGTAGGGCTGCATATGTTTAATACAACAATATTTAATATGTATATACCATTTGCATGGCCACTGCAATTACAACAGCACTTACATTTTTTACAATTTTGTTATAAATTTTTTTAAACTCTCTACTGCCACTTTTTTACATCAATATTTCGACTTAGATTGTTTCAATTATTGATTAACTTAAAAACCACCGATACGATTTTGCCAACGCTCCCCTATATATTTGAATTATAAATTTCTGCGAGAATTCTTATGAATGTAAAATAACCCTTAACAAATCTATATAACCACAATAGACACTCCAGATTACAGTGGACGACCTATCATTAATGCAATAACAAACGTAATTTTAATTTAATTTTATTAATTTCTTAAGCATAAATTAATATTTTCTATAAAATTGCAACAAACCCTAATGGGCCAATTAGTAGCTGTATACGTGGACGGAACTGGTAAAACGAGCCATTGCCTCCCCTCCGCCAGTGAGTTAGTGGACAAAGGAGAACCGGACTCGCCGAAAACACTCTCTTCCTTCGAGGAACGGTCTGAAAATATTTTTATCAAAGTATCTGCCGAATTTATGTAAAGCTTGTCCTCTCCTTGCAAATACAAGTGGCTCTGGTGACTCTAAAACAAACGACATTAAAAATTAAATATACGGTAATTTTAAAATCTAGCATTCTTTTACATACCATGCAAGGATTTATTGTTAAAGCACTCTTCACAAAATCGAGTTGTATTAAACTAGTACTGTACACGGAGTCGTCTATATCATTATCACAAATACTGCCGACGTCCGGTAGAGTGGGGTTCGCGTTGCTATCTTTTTCATTCACAGTATCACATTGTTTATTGTATTGTTTCCGGACCATCCACAGCTGGTAGCCCTCTGTTCCCCATTCCTGTTAATGAAAATCAAATAAAATTAAATGAAAAAAATTATTGCAAATAAAAAATATATAAAGTTGTAAGGTGTAAGCTTTTGTTACTAAGATGACATAAGAGAGGTGAACCCTGGATGTCAAAGAAGCATCATTGAACACTTTCTTGGTGGTGTTAAATCAAATAATCCAACAGAGAAAAATTGTAACCAAACAATCTTCCCATAGGAGATCTATATATAAAAATCTGTTGAAGCTTGCAGAGAGAGCCTGTGACCCTTAATAATAATAATAATAAAATAATTTCAAGTTGTACCTTGAAATTATATTTTTTATCAGTAATTATGGCATAACCATATATAATCAAGTGATATGACAGCCATAGCTGGAGAAGATAGAAATAGATTTGGAGAATCTCTATGACTAGAGTCGAACAAAAGTTTTCAGTCAATTATTCACATAGTAAATGGTTTATTTTATCTTTTGTATTGTATTTTGAATAATTCTGAATAAATATGTATTCAAATTATACTTATGGTGTACAGAAATTACTCTAAAACGCCATATTATTTTTTTTACATTCTGTTGGTACCAAACATGTAAAATAACTTCTTTTTTTTTTCAAATAAAAAGATATTAAAAATATTTTCAAGTTTTTCTTATGGAGTTGCAGTCTGAAAAAAATATCTTAATAGTAGCCCTTCTTATTTTGGATTTTTTTTTCAGACTGTCTGAAAATATTTGTTTTAGAGTCATAATGATTTTCCAAATCTGTTTGTATGATATGGGGGTTCCTCTGGCCATCTTATACGACTAGAAATCTTGCATTTTTTTTTTTGTAGAACTACTCGAAATATTAATAAATCAAAGCACTCAAAATCCAATAGTCGGCATGTTGTGTCATAAAAACAGTATATAAGGTTAAAAGAACCAATATGTGCCACAACAGGTATAATCACAAAATTTGACTTAGTTAATCTAAAGACAGCCCACATGTGAAGAAGATATTATGACGTATAAGTTAAATAGATATCAAAAAGAAAAGTATATGTGTTTAAATCATGGCCTCCTAAATTAAGTTACTGCATTCTTTATAAACCTCCTCGTATTCTTATTTCAACGCTTTTTTTGTTTTCAAGGGCAGCTAGTTTAGTCCCCTTTCAATTACCAAGTCTTCAATAGTGTTACATACATCAAATTTGATGTACATACCAAAGAGGTACTTTATATTTACAAATACAAAGGGCTGCATATGGAACCAAATAAAATTCTGTAGCTGCCACAATATATGTATACAGTACAGCCATTAAGTGCATGTAGATTGTGAAAATAAACACAGACCGCATAAGGAAATTAGTTCCCCTAAAGACTTTTTTGCATTTTATGGCCATCATACGCATGTCTTGATCACAAAATGTGCGATAATTAAAATTTTCCACAATAATAAATCATCCATAATAGAAATATTCATTATGTACAACAAATTAAAATATACGTATTATACTATTTCAATTGAAATAAAATATATTTACCAATAATAAAGCAAACTATCATCAATTAGTAAGTATAAAATTCATTAATACAACTACAATATTTTTTTTAATATCCTGTTTTTGATGTAGACATAAAATACGTTATATTCATTGAAAAATAATATTCTATATTTTTTGTGGTAAAATATCATTTTTGTAGAAAAATTGTACAATAAAACGATATTTAAATGTTTACATTATCCATATAATGTAATAATATAGTGTTTATTTTCGATGAAATAAATGTTAAAATTGAATGTTTCATTAATCCATTGTAAGAAATGCCTTTCTTTTGTAGTATTATTCATTAATATACCTTTGACTGAAATATTGCATACAATCTGTGAAATGAACAGATTATGACTCATTAAAATAATATTTAATTATATCAGGTATAATTCATATCAAATCTAGAAGTTTTCATTTCAAAACTACTTATTTTCAAATTTCAAACTGTTCAGCACTGTGCGAAACGTGTACAGTAAGTTGTTTAGTAAGTTCTGTAAACTACACGAGGTAGCCTCTATACCGAAAATTTTCGGCTAGTGCATGCATACTGTGGTACGTATGCATACTGTGGCTGTGCTTTACATAATAGAATACAAAAGAAAATAATACCTACCATAGACATAACATGCAACGGATTATTCCTATGTAAATCAACATGTAAACCGTAATCCCAACCCAAAGAACACATGAGCAAAGCCCCGAAGGTGGACCACATGGCAATCCCCCCTCTCTTCCAAGCAGCAACAATAGCACATCCGTCGGGTGTCCAACGCAGCTCTTGAACAGGACCTGGACACCCCGGGTAGTCCTTGCTGCTGAGAACACACTGATGGGACACGGCCAAACCACCGGTGCTCTCGTCGATGTGATACACTATACACTCAGCACTATTAAAAAAATAAGAATTAATAATGCTAATGTATATAAGTAAATAAGTAAAACTTACTTTTCTCTTCCAAATGTAATTAGTCTGTATTTATGGTTAACACTGGCACAGGTAGCATCTTCTATACCTTGGGCCCATATTCCTTGAACTTGCTAAAAATTAAAATGAAATAAATAAAAATCGGAATAAGTGCAATATACTAAAAGTTGATTGCACCTGATCCGATTTTTTTTTTTTTTAATTTAAAACAAATGTAAAATGTCAGAATTATTTAACATAGTAATTTCTCCCCAATAGAACAAGAACTTTTGTCACTAAATAAAAATTTGTTATTACAATTATGGTAGACAAAAAGAATGTATTTATTTCATATATTTAGTTAAAAATTGCCACACTCACATTTGGATCAAACCTAAGGGATGAAGCAGTGAGGAATGCAGCACGTCCATCATTTAGAACTATTGCAAATCCGCCCACTAGTGGAGAGTATTCTATATCTATTATATACGTATTTTCTTCGACAATTGGCACAGCTGTAAAAAAAATATTTCATATAAAACATGAATATTAAAAATAAATATGTATTTACATTAAATTAAGGGGATATTGTTTTTTTTTTTTTTTTTCTTAATAAATCGAAATTGTTTTTATTATTTTATTCGGTCCCTGTATTTTAAACTATATTTCTTACAAATCTAAACTTGAAAGTCAATTTCCTTCCAGGAGATTTAGCTTACCAATAAAAATAACTACATGGATACTCTGTTGTACGCTCAAACTTTGATTGTATTTTTCTCAAAATCAAAAACGATTTCTTTCATTGTCCAATCACACACAATCACTCACTCGAATCACTAATTTCAATGGATATACATGTTTTGCAGTCCCCCAAGGCCATTCCATCGAGTTTTGAAAAATGTCTGTGTGTGTGTTTCTGCGATAGCGCAAAAACAGCTATATAGATTGAAACTAAACGTTATATCCAAAAGGTTTTTTGGTGGAAAGACCAATTGGCAAACTCTTACATGCGTTGTAATATTTTATATCTTATGTGTTGCGTCTTGTTGGCATAAAATTAAACAGACATTTGCCTGTATATTAGGACTGTTTCTCTCTATCTAAAACATTTTCTATTGATCGATTAACTAAATTATTCATTAATATGTTCATGTACGTGGATTGGTTACCATATATCCTTGATAACCAATACATGTGCATGAACATATTAATGAATAATTTAGTTCACATTACCACATTATTCTTTCAGAATTTAGAAAGAAATCATTTTTATATTACAGCGCCACCTATTAAGAATATAAAAAAATGTTTTAAATAAAAGCTATATGGTTGGTGGCACAGAATCAGAATCTGCAATAAACAATCTGATTCGCGCAATAACTTTCCATTAATTAACTACCCATATATTACATTATATGACACCAGCCATGACATATCTCTCTTGAGTAATACAATGACTTGTGGTGCAGATGGTATTCCTAGTTTTTTAATTAAAGATGTATCTTTCTTGTTAATAAAACTATTGGAACTTATATTCAACATTATATTAAAGACTTCTGAGTTTCCAAGAGTCTGGAAAGAATCCAAAATATGCCCAGCACTTAAAAGCGGCGATTCTAAGGAAATTGGCAACTATAGACCAATTACTTTGTTGTCTAATTTTTCTAAAATATTTGAAATAGTTGTTTATCGTCATATTTTTCCCATGATTAGAAGTCCTACATCTACATGTCAACATGGTTTTATAACAGGAAAATCCACAATGTAGTGAACTTCACAGGAAGGGCAAGGTTGATTGCATTTACATTGACCTTGACAAAGCCTTTGATCGTATTGACCATACCATTTTATTTAACAAACTCAATTAAATTATATCTATTGAATCGTCACCTGTATGTTTAGATCAATGGGTTTTCATCTGTCAAGTTCATAGTCCGCTCAGGGGTTCCTCAGGGTTCTAACCTAGGGCCATTATTGTTTATTATTTTTATAAATGACCTTGGTTCACTATTAGATTGTAATCACTTACTATTTGCAGATGATCTTAAATTTTTTTCTACAATTGATTCACTTATAGACTGTTTACATTTGAAAATTGTACTTGATAGAATCTCTACATGGTGCTCCATTAACAATCTGTCTCTAAATGTGGCTAAATATAAAGTATTTACATATTCACGCAAAAAGCTTTAGATTCTGTTCACATATACTATAGATAATAAATCAGTAGAAAATCTATCAACATATCTTGGCATCATTTTTGATTCCAAATTTACTTTTAGAGAACATTATAATTCAATCAGTTGCAAAGCTAATAAATCTCTTGAATTCATTATGTGGAATACCAAGGAAGTAAAAAATATTTATTCATTAATTTGTTTATTCAATTCATATGTAGATTCGATACTTGAATACAGATCCTTGATATAGAATCCTTTATATCACACACAGTGATCCATTGAGAACATTTAATGTAGATTTTACAAACATCTATAGTTTGTGAAATTTAGGCTTATCCTCTCCAGGGTTTTAACAACGATTTGCTTTTATGTGAATTTGGAGCTGTGCCACTGTCAGTATGCAGAGATAGTTTGGGTCAGCTATTTTTGTTTAAATTTATTCATAATTTGATTGACTGTCCGGATTTACTTTATTCCACACAATTTTTCATATGTAATGCATGTACTAGTATCCTTGAGTTCTCTGCAATTCGATAATTTACTTCACAATTATCTTGATTGTAATATATTTTGTTGCAGTTTGAGATAGTTCAAATCATTGCTGGTACCTGTTTGAGTGAATCTTCTGTACCGTGCATTGAATTTGTTATTTTTGTTTTGATTCCCATTTTTGCACTTTTTTTTATCCTATTTTTAGTTTTAATTATTTTTATATTTGTTATTGTCAATGTTTCATATTGATTTTTTGTTAATTACTCTGTAATTGCGCTATTTTGTCTGTTTGGAAATAAAGTTTATTACTATTATTTAAAATATCAAAATTGCCCTCTGCCACAAAGAGTGATAGGTTTTATAAAAGTTTTCAATACCCATTAAAAACTATTATTAATATGGTTAAAATAGTCTGAAAAATCTAATACTCCTTACTTACTAAAATATCTCTTTTGAATAGATTGTAATTTATACAATATAAATAAAAGTAAAAAATATAATTCTCAACTTATAGAAACTTTAAAAAACAATTAGACTACAGGCACACATTATGTTGAGATATTTTCAAATAACTAATAGGACAAGCACCCGCTTTCCCATTACACATAATTTAGTACTGTTAAGGAAAAAAAAAAACTTCATACAAAAACCCATATATATACTTTTTGTTTTAATAAAAAAAAAGAACCTTTAAACATTAAATCTTGTAAATTATGCTTTAACTCAAAATTATGAGTATAATATTTATTTATACCCCCAAAACTCACTACACAACCCCTCCAACCCTCTCCTTTTGCGAACTAACAAAAGTCACCCATATCGAAACCCGCCTAGCCCGTTTAGCCGAAAAATTTGCCTCAAACCCTATCAATTACAATCTCCTACACCCTTTGTGCATTCCCCGAAACCAAAATATCACTCCCAAACGTAAACGTTTCACCATCACCATTCATGATTTCATTTCATCATTTCATGGCTTTAGTGATCACGACGAGTAAATTCAAATTACAAGACAATGGACGACATTAGCGATCAAAACCTTTTTGACACAGCAACTGACAAGGACAGACGCCTACAAAATCAGGCGGAAAGACCAAAGGTCGATAGCCAATTGGCAGAAGAATTTATTTTTATGTTAGTTATTTATTGTATTTATCTATAATTATTACTTTGTTAAAAATAATCTGCCAATAAAGATTTATATATATATATATATTTATTTATGAATAGAACAATTTGATTAGTTTCATTTTTAAAATTATAATCATACCACATCCAGCCATTGCTTACCTTTTGAAACTTGTTGATTTATGCAGAAAGGTATACGTCTGAGATCCAAGTTGTAATCCCGGTTTTGTGTACCATCCCATCTGTACCTCAGCACATGAGCATTCGAGGTTGCCACCATGATTTCCGTCATCGTGATGCACACTATGCTCGTAATTACACCGTCCCATACTAAAGCTTCTTCACTCTGATATATACATAAAAATAAAACGAATTACTAATTATGAAACATACATGAATAAATAATAAATTTTTCACTGGGTGTTGAAAAAAATATCAGTGTTAAATGTTGTTTCCAAATTGATGTGAATGATTTCATTGGGTGATTTTTCCACAAAAATTAGGGTAGGTCTTTCATTGCCGTAAGTTGGAGAGTAACAAAAAATATTTGCTCCACTCCAAGTTGTGGCTCTCAAAGTTAATAGAAAATATGCTATTATATCATATTCCCATTAAGAAAGAATTTAAAACAATGAAGTAATTACAGCATAAAACAGCACATTTTAACAATTTTCGTAACCCTAAACTGTTCTTACAAGGGGGTGAAAATTCAACCCCTATTATAATTTACTTCAGAACTTGTTCATACATCTACATTTTTCTATTACAAAACTTTATTTAAACAAGAGGAATTCAAATTGCAACTTTTTGTATATAAATATTTTATCCTAAAATTGTTAAATAAATTAAATAAAAAGAATTTGGAAACAATTAATTAATAAATTATTTTCCCTTTAGCTATTGTGACATAAAGACTTATGGTACATTAGTAAGTAAAATTAATACTAAATTTTATTAAGGTTAAAAATCATGTGTAAATTTGAAATTAAGAGGAAATTAATTGCTATATGGAAAACTATAACAAAAATTTATTATATTTCTCTTTCATAAATATCAATAGTAAACTTTATACTACAAAATGGTGTAGACAAATTTTTATTGAAACTTGTATTTTCAAACAAATATTATTTCTCTAAATGGATATTTAAACGCCATATGTTTAAGAAAGGTTCAATACACATCTCTGTAAAAGTAAATTTGAAAAATATCATTTTATAACAATGCTGAAATGAAAGTTGTAACATAAAAAATGTACATGGCTAAAATGATAGGATTATTAAATATGTCATTTTATATAAACTAGAGATGAGCAAAATCGATCTTTTTTAAGATCAATCAATATGTGATTCATCCCTCAAAAGATCAATCAATCGGTGATGAGATGATCGGCAAAGATTGGATAGAAAATATCGATCCTTAAAAAGTTGGATTTAAATGATTAAGGGTTTTAAAGCTGAAAAGAAGGCTATTTTTGCAATTTCTTTTTTCAAAATCTATTAGAGTTGGTACATTCAGGGTTTTTTTTTCAATTCAATTAAACATTATTTTAGCTATATTTTAAGTATTTATTTTAATAAAAAAAATTCAAGAAAAAGGTGTTTAAAGTTTTCGGTTTACTAGCCAACTGACAAACGGCTAACCTAAATTGGTAGTCAATTGAGCCTGACAATGATCAAGCGTTTCAGTACCCCAAACATCCGTACTTTGCCGATAAAACCGGTTTTACCGACTTCTAAAGTAGTCAGTATCCAGAAGCATTATATCCGACCTGTACATTTTTTCATTCAAGATGCGATTTCACTAAAAACGAATTGGGTTTTCGAAAAACCGTTTGAGGGGCATATTTTATAGACATCAAGGATTACGAAATGCAAAAAAAAAAATTATGTGTTTTTCCGTCGAAAATTACCCAATCGAAAAATTGTGCCGAAAAGATCGAGCTGTGCATTTTTTTCTGATTATTTATTTCGGCACAATTGTTTCGGCTTGAAATATTAAAATAACTATTTATCTAATATAATTTAAACAAGAATATTTGTTACTATAAATAAATTCGAGCCGAAAAGATTGATTTTTAAAGATCGTATAACCAATCACAAACAAATATGGAGCGGCTCGATTTTTTTGCTCAATCTTTCCTAACACAAAACAATTATTATTTTAGTCATATCTGATTCAGAAAGTGAATATTAAATGAAAAAATTGGCTGGTGTATTTATGACAATTTATTTCTGTAAATATTTAAAAACAACATCGCACGGCTTTAGCACTGTGTCAATTCCGTATTATAATCAAGCTAAATGAAAAGATCAAATTATAGTTAAAACCGAAAAGATCGATTCAATAGATTGATCTGCAAAGATCGATCTTCAACTATCGTTCAGTAAGCTCAATCTTTTCAATCGATTTTTCCCATCACAAATATAAACAGATTTATGAGGACATATCCATTTTATCTATCATAAAATAGTGACAGAAAGGATGAGAGAGGATGGGGCTAGAGTAAAGACAGTGACAGGAGAGAAAAAGGGGATGGGTAGTTTATAAGTAGTAATGTAGAAAAAATGCCAATAAAAGGTTTTTCAATCCATTGTTCTGATCTCTCATAATAAAGTATTTAAAATAATGAAATATTACAATGGATTACCATTTTTCTAAAACATGATTTAATTTTATGGTTCATAATAAATTAAAGACGACGCAAGCGCCACCTGGTGACTGAAAGTTTCATTAAATGTAATTATATGGTTATTTATGCATTTTTTGTTTTAAATAAGCGTCTCTGATAAGATGATAGTGTGATCTGTGCATTGTGAATCACTCATGAACCGTGCAACTTGTGGAGTGGTTCACAAGTGGATCCAAAATCGTGAACTATTGAGTGAGTTTATTACTCTTTCCGCGAACTGGTTCATAAGCAGATCTAAACTCACAAACTATTTGATGAGCGTATCACTCATCCAAAGTCTCAAACTGTTTAGACTGTATACTCATTCGCCGACTGGTTCAGGAGTGATATCCCTAGTGAACCGGTTCAATTGAGTTATTCGCGAACAGTTTGCCCATCTCTAGTTTATTAAAAAAAAAAAAACATAAAATATACATTAGACATATCAAGAGTTTTACATTTTTTTAAGTCTAATTTACACAGTATTAATTTGCAACCATTAGCAAATGGAATATCAGTTCATATTTGTGTACATTTAATGTAAAACCTTGGTTTCTACAAATAATCTAGAATACTTTTATCTTTCCTTTTAAAATCCTTCGAATACCAATATAATTAAAAGATAATCACATATTTACAAATAACAAAACATGATTTTCATAGTTCCAATAGGAAATAGACCGTGCCTATTAAATTTAAGGCATGCAAGAATAGATGGAATCACACATTGAATTCCCAATAATTTGCATTTCTCGCATCATTTAAAATTCCATTGTTACCCTCCACATTTTTTAGCAACAGCAATTATTCAAAGCACACACTTTCTCTCTTAAAATATGCACTCACAATGGCCAGGTGTAACGGCGGGATGATCTCTTTTATGAACAGCTCCGCACTATCTCTGCGAAGGTTTGCATGCGGAGAATCCGTTTGTACATAGAGCCCTTTTTGTTCGGCAATCACATTCAGCGTGTAGAATAATAGGTGTCCTTCTGAAGTCTACAATAGATAAAAATAATGAGATCATTATTATAATTCAATTTATAATATATATACACACATATATATATATTCAGACTGTATAAAAAATAATAAAGAACATAAATACTTACAATACATGTAGGTGTTAGTCTGTCTGGGCTATCGACCAGCGGTCTTTCTGCCCTAAATTTATAATATTATCAAATGTATGATTAATTATAATAATAAATATGAAGTTTACCAATAAAATAAAACCAGACATTTTCAACAAGTTTTAGGTTGTTTATTCTTAAGAAAATTTTAATTTATATAGAAAAGGTGTGATAATCTTCAGTTCAAGTGGTTTGTTAATCAATTTTAAGTAGAAAAAAAAGTAAAACAAAAGTTTTTAAAATAAAAAATTAAATTTAAAAATTAAAAATTCAATATAATAAAACACAAAGAAATATATTGGGTAATTATTGAATAAGCTTTATGAGGCGATTAAAATCCTAAATATGTGACTAGAATTTGTTTTTAACATTTTATGTATAATTATTTCTATTAATAATCGACTTATCATTAAATAAACATTTGCAATGTTTAGCTCGATGTAAATAGAACTAATTTTAATCAAAATATTTCAAAAATATTACTAATTTCTAGTCACATATTTATTATATGAATGGCCTCGTGAGTGTTAATGATGAACCGTATAATTTTTTTTTACTTAAATTTTCTACTTGAAATTAATCAATGAACCACTTTACCTGAAGATTATCACACTTTTTCTGGTCACCTTATATATACATATATCTTTGTTGAAACAAGTATATACATTTTTACAAACTTAGTATTTGTCCTGGACTATCATCCAGTGGTCTTTCTGCTAGTAATTCATATTTATTATTATAATAACAATTACCAATGTATAAATATTAGATATGTTAACTATAATTAATAAATCCAACAGCATTTGAGTTAAAATAATAATAATATTAAATACACAAAACGATATAAACTTTTCACCAGTCTGTATTAGTAGGCCATAACTAGAAATAACTAATAAATAACATTTTTTGATTGTATTAATGATAACAACTGCCCCCATTTATAACTAAACACCAATTTATTGTTATTTATTAATTACAGTTACTAAATATTAATCATTTAGAAATACTTGGTTTATAAAAGTCAATTTTGCCCAACACTAGCCAAAACTATAATGTTGATTATTTGCTACCATAGTCCTTCATGATCACCAAGGAGGGATAACCCACTCGATTGTTAATACAATAGTCATGACAATAAAAACTTTGTAATATAAGCAAAAAGTTTAATTTTTAATATTTTGCCTTTATATTCTATAAGGATTAAATGTAAAAGAAATACTCATAATTTAGAAAAAATGAAAGTTGTATAAAATTGTAATACCACAAGCCTTAAATTAAGGTGAACAAATTACCATAAAAAGCAAGATCTAACTGTTTCCACAAACAATAAACCCATTGTCAGCAGCGTGAATCCTCGAAACACAACCTTACACACAACACTTACCACAATAACAAGCTTGCTCGAGTCGGGTTTCCACTCGACGATCACATTACTGCCCAACTTCTCGATGCTCTCCCTCGACCGTCTCTGGTAAACGATGGGAACGCACGGCTGAAAGCACCACAATCAAATCAGCACTAACCAACAAAACCAAACACTCTGAATGCACCACCTTACTGAACCATATAGCCAAAGAATCATCCGTTAGTATTGCGAACAGGATCCTGTCCCTGTTGGATGTGACCTGTTTTATGTGGGCATCACCCAGCTCGGGCAGTTTGAGCACCTTCGGCCAGCCGATCGGGAAATACATGATGCGCGTGTGTTTTCTGTGTTAAACGTGGGGGCGCACGTTATTCCATGCTTTTCAAAAATAAAAATATCACTCTGCACCAGCCTGCGGAGCTTTAACTTTGCTTACATATTTGACAGACTGACGGAATTAATGACAGCGTCCCATTTTTTTCGGACGTCGTTGTTTATTTTTCTCATTGGGTATAATTCTCATTGTGCATAATCACGGAACGTACGCATAACTGTGATATAGCTTATAATTAAATTAAATTGATATTAATTTTTTAATTACATTTATATCTACAAATTTCTAGAATTCATAGCTTATCATTTTTTTAAATAAAAATCTCACTTATTGCGTTTTGAAACATTTAAACTATATTTAAAGTAATACAATTAGTTTAATAAAGTGTTCAATCACTATTCCTTTAGCATTTGAATAAATAGTGATAACCATTTTAGTTTTAGTACTTATGATAAGTACAATTAAATTAAGTGAAATAATAACAAATAATTTTATTTTCGAAATATAGATCGTGAAATATACATCTAAAGTCTTGTTGTTTAATAATTTCGTATATTTTTAAAAAATTATTTAGCTAATCACAGCATTACTTTGAGTATTTATTTATTACTTTAACTCATTTCTTAATTTTAACAGATATTTATTTGGTTGCATATGTTTCTAAGGATCTATCTCTATGATCTCTATGTAAACACTCATTAAAAGTATATGAGAATATTTTAAATAAAAATTAAACATATGCGACATTTTTTACTATTTAATAAAATAAAAAAACGCCTTATTAAACATTTGTGATTAATAACATTGATTCATTAACGATTTTTGACACATTGAAAATTTCCATATGTGCTATGTGTTCAACAATAAAATTGTTTAAAAACAATATTTTTGTGGCATTTTTAGTATTATAAACAAAGCTTTGTGGCTAATAAAATTGATTTTAATTGACACGTTTGAAAATTGCATGCATTTCGTTGTATTCTTATTGAAATTATACAGGGTCCTGCATCACAGCTCCCGTCTTCGATAGTTCAGTTACTTATTTAGAACTTTCAAATTTTGGAAAAATTGCTTGGGTTTCAGGACATACTTCAGAAAAATATTTTTGATTATACTGGGTGTTTCAAAAAAGATTTACGGCATGATGATATATTTTTTTTAAATTGCTTGATATACATTTTATTCATTATTTAGGTGCCTTTTATGATTACCTTTTCATAAACAATTTTTTTTACAACGAATTTAATCAAGATGATCTCGTATTTCTAAAATATGGAAAGAACTCGTTTTCACATCTAACTACACAAAAAAACATGAAGCAAACAATCAAACACGTATTTCAAAATATTACACCTGACCTATTACAAAGACTGGCAAGGTAATTTCATGTTCTTCTTCATTTGTGCCTCCAAAAACAATTGAAAACATGTCAAACATAAGTTTTACTAAAGTTTAATACTTTCATAATGTCTGATTTAGACAAAGATCTGTGAAACCTTTAGAACTGTCGTCATAATAATTGTAGATAGATGACATGCCTGTCAATAGGATGTTTTTTTCAGAGCAATCTTCGATTTTTATTCATAAAAATACCTATTGAAATGATCGAAAAAAACAGTTGAAAATTTAGGTAGGGTTGTAAGGAAGAAAAATGTTTTTTTTTTTATTTCTGCATAAAATGATATAAAAATATTCAGGGCTTCCTATTTAAAATAAGAAAAATAAAATACATTAAAATTTGAAAAGTTTGACACTAAATTTTGGACACCCTGTATAATTCATATCAATAAAATTTGACTATTAGGATTGTTAGACCTTATTTAACAAGTACCCTGAATAATTTTATTCACAAGATTCTAATTTATTTTTTATTAATTTTTTAAACCAATCGCACAAAACATTTTTTTTCCACTTTGTATTTTTTTTGGTTTGGTAATCATAAAAAGCTTCTAAATAATAAATAAAATGTATATTAAGCAATTTAAAAAATATATCATCATGACGTAACCCTTTTTTGAGACACCCTGTATAATCAAAAATATTTTCCTGAAGTACGTCCTAGGACCAAAATAAAGTTTCCAAAATTTCAAAGTCCTAACTTAATCAGTAACTGAGCTATCAAAGACGGGAGCTGTGATGCAGGACCCTGTATATACTGTTACGCCACTATAGAGCTGGGGGTGAATAAAAATGAAAACTAATTAAAAAATACCTTCTTTGATCTTTTAGAAACCTCATAGAGAGGGTTCAATTTTTTTTCTTGGCGTCAAGTAGAGGAAAGTGGCCTAATATGGTGAGTGTTTTCTTAATTCACTAAAAAATATGTATACGTTGATTGAAGATTAAGGTTGCGGTTTAGTAGAAAGAGATAGCCATATATTGCTAGATTACAGCAAAGCGTTTGATACAATCGATCCCGATTTGATGTTATCTATCCTAAGGTGCATTGGGCTAGGTGAAGTGGCAGTAACTTTTTTTCAGAATTACTTAAAAAATCGCACCCAGCGGGTTAAAGTTGAACATCTTTCTAACAAGCTACCAATTCTGTCAGGTGTACCACAGGGCTCCATTCTGGGTCCCTTGTTATTTTTAATATATCCATCTTTTCTTCATAAATCTATTAAATATTGCGAAACACACTTCTAAGCTGATGATACCCAGCTGTTTTATTCTTTTCATAACGATAATACAGTGATAGCGTGTAAACAACTTAATGAAGACATTTCAAATTTAGTTAATGTTTCAAAAGAACATTGTCTCTATGTTAATCCAGATAAATCGAAAGTAATTATCTTTGGGCCAAAAAGATCCAGAGAACGTCTTATGGAAAGCAACTCATTTAGAGTAATGATCAATAATACTGTACTTCCATTTAGCAACGAAGTTAGGAATCTAGGGGTTATCATCGACTATAGACTTCGCTTTAAATCACATGTTAAACAATGTATTAGAAATGCCTACTCTAACTTAAAAAGCCTATATTTTAATCGTAGCGTCCTGTCTATCCGATCGAAAACAATGTTGTGTGATTCTTTCGTCTTATAACATTTCAATTTTGCAGATGTCCTCTATGATCCATGTATTGATTGCGTAGATATAATGAGAATACAAAGAGTGCATTAGATCTAAATTGGTTAAATATGAAGAACAGAAGATATTTACATAGTGCATGTCTATTTCATTCTATTATAATTAATAAGAATCCTCCATACCTCTACAATAAAATAAAATTTCGTACAGACGTTCATAGTCTTAATATTCGGTTTAAGAGAACTCTATCTCCTCTAAAGTTTCATTCAGCTCTATTTATGCGAAGTTACTCCTATGTAATTACAAAAATATATAATAAGATCCCATGTAACATTAAGGCTATGAGTGTTCCATTATTCAGATCGCGCCTCAAGACTTGTATTCAACAAAATAGTTAGTGTAATCCAAAATTTTATAGATACGTTTATTCAATTTTTAGTTTACTGTTATTTTTGTTCTTTAATCATATAAAACCCATCATATTTGCGTTAGTAATTTTTAGGTTGAATTTAATTTAATTTATAGGTTGAATGGAAGATCAGTCGCACTTCGGTTGCGCTGAATTCATACCCTTTTGTTTTTCCCCTGGTAGGATCATTTCATAATTATTTCTTGTAATATGAGATGTAACATTTTTTGTTAATTTTACTTGGTGAAAAAATAAATAAAATAAATAAATATAGTAAAATAAAAATAATTGTTTAAAAAAGGGCCATTCTTTTGGATTTAATAATATGAATATGTATTTACATTTTTTATGTACTAACTATAAATTATCAGTCTAAATAATAAATACGTCGTTAATTTTCGTGTATTACGTCAATTTACTAGTTCAAGTTAGAAAAGAAAATTGTAAAATATAATGAAATTAATTGGTCATGTCTGCTAAGTTATTTGAATGCAGAATTTAGTGAAATCCTTGAAATTTTCATTGCACAAGTTTTTATTGGTACAAATATAATTTGAAATTTGCTATAAATTTGATCAATTTTCATTGTTTTTCATAATTGATTTTCACACAAACTAAACATTAAAATAATTTTTAATTCATCTGATGAAATTCCTGCTTATTTTAAAATTGCTTTAATGTATAATACAATATTGTTCATTGATCACAACTGCAATCTAACTCGAATTAGTGATTGCCAATCTTTATATAGCTATCTCTTTCGTCTAAACCGCACCCTTAATGAAATTAGGTAGTAACAAATCATTTTGTTTAAAAATATATAATATGAGCAGCAGAACTCAATTTTGCAATAATATAGGCTTTACAAAAAATAAGACACATCCCCAAATTAGGAACGTGTGGTAGCATATTATGGAGAGATTTTATAATTAACAATAACTGTATCAAATCTTAATTTTAAAAATTATTAAATTAAGTAAATACTTCAAATATTAGTTTTGATTACATGTTTATTTTTCTTTAAAAAATACAATTTGTACAGAAATTAAAGAAAAAGATATTAACAAAATTATCTTTTCTGGCTACTTTTTTTAGTGTAACTTTTTGCACTTGTACATTTTATTTGGTTTTTGTGTCACACCTGCACACAGTGTATGGGCCCACAAGTAACATTCTGAGCAACGAATCTCAATCCTCACCTTCTTGATCGTCTGAGAATAAACCTGCAAAGAAGAAGCATTTTGAGTCCCGCTCGTTATCAGAAGTTGGATCATCGTCAGAATCATAATGATCTCTGTTCTTCAGATGATTCATCTAAATTGTCATTTTTTTAAATTTTCGGTTGGTTTATTTAACTTGGTAGTGTTGGTAGCTACTTTCTTTCCAAATATTGCTTTATAAATAGAAAAGAGTATTTACAGAGTATTTACTCACTTGGTCACAGTTATTTAAATAAAAATTATTTGAAAATAATTAATAAATTGTTTCCACATTTAGCTCTGTGACTTTTGATTTACGTTACGCAGCAAACCATCGTCTGCCGATCAACACCCGATTTCTTGTCGATTTCACGATACGGTGCCGATGCGTCGATATCTATCCGTTGCCTATTCGGAACATTGAAATCTGCATTCTATACTTTGCGATGTGCCGTTGCCTAATGGTTTCTAATTCAGAACCCTCATCGCTTACTACATGACGACTCCGATCCGCTAGCTAGTATATTTATTTTGCTTTCACCGTATAACATTTTAAATAATAATTTAATTAAAACTAGCTGAAAATGTGCAAGCTTGTTTGTCATGACGAATATATATTTTTTTAAAGAAAACAATGTGTCAGAGGCGTGCCGTAGTGAGGATGGCAAATTTTTGGGGCGGCAAAATTCCACAATAAATATATACAGGGTCTTTTTTAAATATGGAATATAAGCGTTCCAGTCGAGGAGACGCGAAATATAAGAAAATTCTCGAACAGGTCGAATTTTGTTCTCTATAGCGCACTTTCTGAGGTACTTAAAAAAATATGACGCCAGTAATTTTTTTATTTATGACGTGATTGTCATTTTTTGTAATAGAATTCGATTTTTTTTATTTCACAACTTTTGTAGAGCTATTAATTCTGTTTACATTCTCATGTTAATTATTTTATATGAAAAACTGGATTCTTAATAGAACATTTATTGTCTTTGATACTGTAGATTGACATATAGGATTACGATTTGGATGTGCATCCTTAAATATATTACATACATCTTGTGTGCGTTTTCTATCGCCCTGTCTAATCATCATGAGGATTTCATTTTTTTTTTGTTTCTTACGGTGAAATGTTTTCATTAAAAAATCAGTTTTTCTCATATGAAATAATAAATATTTTTTCACAAAAATATATGTGACTGTAAAGAGAATCAATAGCTCTACAAAAGCTATGAAATAAAAAAAAGTGGAATTCTATTTAAAAAAAATTACAATGATGTCATAAATCAAAAATTACTGACTTCATATTTTTGTAAGTACTTTAGAGGGCTCTAACTTAGAGAGAAAGGGGTTTTGAACAAAAAAATTATATGAAAGTCCTCCCATATTTTTTTGCTGAAAACCATCCATTAATATCTTTTGCATCAATTTAGAAACGCTCTGTAAAGTTGATCAAATTTGAGAAAATTATCATAATTGGATTTTACGCGCCCAAAATGCACACACTGCTCGCCTAACTACTTTCCCTTTTCTACGACCATCGGTTATTTTCATCGTTTTCGACCGACCCTCGTTTCTTTTAGTCACCCGACCCACCCAAACAAAGGGCTGGAGTCGAAAATATTGGGGGTTTATTAGAAACATTTTTTATATAATGCTGTATACTGTTATACAGGGTGAGTTTTTTTCGATGTTCTCTATGGGGATCTCGGAAACTATAAGAGATAGAAAAACGGTTAAATGGGGAAAGAAGTGTAGTTTTATAAGACGAATAAAATGACACTTTCAAAATATTTGAAAAAGTCAAGGGCAACTAGATATTTTGAAAAAAGTAAAATGTTTCAATTTTTTGAAATCAATATATCTCTATTATTATCATAGATAGAAAAAAAACTGTAAAGGACAAACAAAGTTGTAGAAAATTATACACAGATTAATAACAAAAAATAAAAAAAAAATCGCCCATATTTTGGGAGATATGACAAAAACTTACCTTTTTTAAATGGAAACAATAGTTGGCTATGACTTTATTAAAAGGGCTATTTTTTCCCTTTAATCCGATATAACATATGCCATAGTTATTTTTAAAATAAAATAAGTTACAGTCGTTTTTAATATTACCATACACCAAAAAATAGTTAGCCATGAAAAAGACAAAAGTAAAACAATTGCAGTTGTTTATTCTAAACACACATTAATTCATTTCCATATTTGTTTTGATAAGTTTATTTTGTATTTTTTGGGTGTTGTAAGTTTTTTAAAGTGATAATGAATTTTTCCAACGAAGAAAAGCGTGATATGCTTGTTTGTTACATTCAGTGTAATAAAAACGCTGCGGATGCTGCAGAACAATATTATAATCAATATATCGATCATCGGCAGCCATCTTTACCAACAAGCAGAAGAATTTACCACAATTTGGGTGAGTACGGATCCTTTACAAAGCCGAAACTTGAAAAAAACGAAATTAATGATGTTTCGGAAACAAACGTATTAGCATTGGCGATGATAGATCCATCCACATCGACCAGACAAATTGCAACAGAATCAAGCATATCTCAACGGACTGTAGTACGAGTTTTGAAAAAACATAAATATCACCCATATAAGGTATCAATTTCACAAAATTTACATGACGGTGATACCAATAAGAGAATGGTCTTCTGTATGTGCTACAAAAACATGTGCCAAGAGGCAAGATAATACGTTCCCTACAAAAATAATTTGGACAGATGAAACGCGATTTACTAATTGTGGGATTTTTAACCGGCACAATGAACATGTTTGGAGTCAGGAAAATCCACGAGAAGTTGCACAACGTGTTCGGATCGAGAATTCTCGGCCCATATATTTTTGATAACACATTGAATGGAAATGATTACCTTCGTTTTCTTCAAGAAACATTTGAAGATATGCTCGATGATATAAATTTATCAGTACGCGCAAGATTGAAGTGGTTTCAACACGACGGAGCTCCACCTCATAGCACGTTGGCTGTGCGAAACTATTTAAATGATGCTTTTCCTAATTCATGGGTGGGAAGAAATGGACCAATCCTATGGCCACCTAGATCACCCGACCTATCCGTTTTAGGCTTTTTTCTGTGGTGTTATGTGAAGAACAAAGTGTATCAACAATCATATCAATCCGTGGAGGATCTTAGACTAGCTGTACTTGAATCATTTTATTCTATTGACAGAAGAAAAGTCAAAAAAGCCACAAATTCGATTTTAAAAAGATGTACTTTATGCCATAATAATAATGGTGGACTTTTTGAGCATCTTATGTAATATTTAAAATTTTCTTCTATTATTATTTTGATAATTTCGGAATTATTTTACGTTATGTTGCTTTTGACAAATCTAAAGAAAGATAATAAATTAAATATTGATTTCGTTGCTATAAACAACCGCAATTGTTTTACTTTTGTCTTTTTCATGGCTAACTATTTTTTGGTGTATGGTAAAATTAAAAACGACTGCAACTTATTTTATTTTAAAAATAACTATGGCATATGTTATATCAGATTAAAGGGAAAAAATAGCTCTTCTAATAAAGTCATAGCCAACTATTGTTTCCATTTAAAAAAAGGTAAGTTTGTGTCATATCTCCCAAAATATGGGCGAATTTTTTTTATTTTTAGTTATTAATCTGTGCAAAATTTTCTACAACTTTGTCCTTTACAGTTTTTTTCTATCTATTATATTAATAGAGATATATTGATTTCAAAAAATTGATACATTTTACTTTTTTCAAAATATCCTTGACATTTTCAAATATTTTGAAAGTGTCATTTTATTCGTCTTATAAAACTACACTTCTTTCCCCATTTAACCGTTTTTCTATCTCTTATAGTTTCCGAGATCCCCATAGAGAACATCGAAAAAAACTCACCCTGTATATCTATCTTCAACTGTTTACGAAATATTGTCAATTGTTTAATGATGCTAAGTTAGCTACTTGACATTTGTTATATTGCTATTATTCTTATTATATCATTTTTGTGTTATGCATTACTGTAAATTATAATTTAAACTTAATTGTGTCTCATTGCAACGGGTGCTATATATTTCTTCACTTTTTTTTAATGGTTGACATAGAATAATTGAATAATGCCATTATTACATAATAAACAGATGTAGATAGAAATAGGACATTATATACGAAAAATATCTAGATTTTTTCAGAGAATCTAAATATGTAATAATATATATATATATATATATATATAGGGTGTTCCATTTAAGAAAATATAACTTTGTATCGGAATTTGTTTGTAGAGAGTGTCCTACAAACAAATGCCGATATACAAAATTGTTACTCTAAAAGATGCACAGTTAAAAATACTAATTGAGGTCTCCAAGCGTTTTCCCAAAAATGATTACCTGAATACAACTTATTTAAATAATAAATATGTTCTTTTCTAGAATTATGTGAAGAACCTAAATATCTAATAATATATAGGGTGTTACATGTAAAAAAAGACAACTTTGTATCGGCGTTTATTTATGGGACACCCTGTATATTATATTTTTATTGGAAAAGATGCACAGTTAAAAATATCGGCTTGTTGAAGCGTTTTTCTCGAAAATAATCACCAGCAGATTAAATGAATTTGTTCCTTTCATTGTGAATGCACTGTATATGTTAGTTAACCCTTTTAATATTAATAAAATAGTCGCATTTTTATCTCTACAATCTTTCAATACATTTATAATTCATATTAAAAAAATAATAACCGGACATGTAATAATATTCGACTATTAGATATATATCTAAGCAAATATGCGTACAATCAAAAATTAACGAGTATATTTTGTAAATATACACGGAAAGTAAAGAATAAACGTATTCATTATTTAAATATAATTTTATTTGAATTCGTATAAAAAGTATTTGTAACATGCACACTGAGCATTATAAATAAAAGTTCAGTTATACATTTTTTATTATTGAAAACGAAACGTTATTTAAACTTAAATTGAGTGTGTGAAGTATATTAGTTTAGTTAAAAAAATGCTTTTGTTGTTCAAGTATAATCTATTTATGGTAATGATTTCAGCTTATTTATCATTTAAAATTGTCAACAAAAATCTTGGTAAATATTTTAGAAATCAATTATTTCAAGCGGTCCCACTAGTACTGTTATAGAAATAAATGTGGTCAAGACATCCTTAAACTTTTTAAGCGTTTCCAGATGCAATAGAAATTGGCAATACATTTAAATTAACATTGGTTGTATGGAAGATTAATTTAACTAGGAAAAGTTTATCATTCCCATATATTGTACTTTTTTAACTTCGTCAAGATTAACCATTAATTAATAATAATTAATTATTTATTAACATATTCATTTTAAATTTTACTTTCTCGGAAAGTAAATGTATTTATAATGCCTTAGGTAACTAGTTTTTTTTACCAAATAATTAATGTAATTGACTTGGATTTTTTGTGCGAATACTGTAAAAAAATATAAAAAAATATAGACAAAAATATTTCAAATTAACTAATATTTCAAGATTTTTTGTTTAATTCAAAATCGAAATAAAAATATATTTAAATGTTTGTAGTGGCACTACATAATTACTTAATATTAATTGATGGTGGTCAATCTTATATTAAACCATGACTAATTTTATAAAAATCGAACGAAGCATTCAATAAATCAAATAATATTTTATTTAAGTTTGTATTCCGATTTAACGGTTAACTTTTGTAAATACATAAATTTGAATCATCATATTTTTTGTTCAAGGAATTTAATATTAAGCCATTTCCCAATATTAATGGTACACCTTGTATTTATAAATATACTTTCAAATAAAAAGTATTTTCCTTTAAATAAACAAATTACAAAAAAGTGTAATCTCATTTCATTACGAAATATTCAATAACTATCTATGTAAAAGAATATGTGGAAATATTGTATTATAACAATGCTCTAATTAATATGCTAACACACATTTTATGTGGAAAAAAAACCCTTCATAAGTCTATTATACAATATACAGAGTGATCAATAATGATTGCAGATTGATAAGTATGTTTGAAGATGATTTCTAGCTTAACGGTTAACTTTTATATATGGATAAGTTTGGTTAAATCATCATATTTTGGTCCCAGGAACTTTCCTATTTCTAAATTAAGTGAGCACCATTGTTAACTATATTATTTGTTGAGCCAAAGAGTAGGTTAAATTAGCAAAGTTACAGAGTGATCAATAATGATTGCAGATTTATAAGTAGACAAATAGCAAATAGGTATGTTACTATAGCTGATCATATGAAAAGAAAATCCCCTAGATTGCCGAATAGCAAATATTCTTTCTCCCAAAAATTAAGCGCGTAACTAAGTTCTTTTTTTATTTCATGGAACTGCAACTTTATTGTGAAAACATGGTTACAAATGAATCAATAAAAATATTCCCCATCACTAGCGACAACTTTTCCTCATCTTTCAAACAAAGCTTGAATACCGTCACTGTATAAGTGTTCGTCTTTTGAGACTATCCACGAATCAAGCCATTTTGAGATGTCTTCATATGAGCGGAACTGTTGATTAACCATACAATGTGCCATTGAACGGAACAAGTAGTAATCGGACGACGCAATATCTGGGTAGAGCTCTCATTTGAACTTTTATAAGTAAGTTTTAACGAGTTTGGCAACGTGCGTTGTCATATTATAAAATCACTTTTTCGTGCCTCTGCTCATATTATGGCCGCTTTGCGCGCAGTGCTCGGTTCAATCGTATCCGTTGAGTTCAATATCGTTATCCAGTGATGGTTCCGTTTGGTTTCAACAACTCATAATAAATAACACCAACCTGGTCCCACCAAATGCATAGCAAAACCTTCGCAGCGTGAATATTCCAATAAATTCCAATAAATCCATTTTTATCACCCGTAACGAAAACCCTTCCTTTTTGCCGCTGGAGCAGCTGTTCACAGACGAAAAAACGACGCTCAATGTCTCTTGGTTTAAATCATAAGGAACCTTAGTTCCTTGTTTTTGAGTCATTTCCAACGTATGGAAATGGATTAGCGGATACCTCCTGCTCAAACAAGCTCTTTTTTCGTTTAGCACGGATCCTCATCGAGCAATGCCTCCAATTGAGTATTTTTGAAGGTTTTTGGCCTTCCTTCACGCAAACGGCCGCCAACCACTTGGAGCAGCATATCCGTAAACTTTGTTGAGTTCTTTATACGCTTCAGCCGCCGTTTTCTTTGAATAAAAGAAGAAAAGCAACACTTCATTTTTCACAAAATCAGGCACTTTCACACAACCAAAAGTATATGACGCAACAACAAAATCACAAATGTGTCAAAGCGGTTTGCTTACCATATGTCTAAGCTTGGTTCATGATGTTTAGATTATGTTACAATCGACCAACACTTACTACTGGAGCCATTTCTTGAAAAACAGCAAGAACTTAGTTGCGCACCTAATATTTTTAATCATAACCATATATTTAAATTTTACAATTTTAATTAAATGTACAATTTAAATTGATGTAAGATAAGGTTTTGTGTATAACGTAGAGTTAGCATCCATTATTTTATAACAAATCTTGAAAATGATAGCCTTCATTTTCTAGGCCAATTCTAGTTTTTTTTTTATTTGCGGCTGTTCCATATTTATGATCCTTAATTCTTTTTAAATTGCTGCCTTAAGTTCGTTTTCAAAATAGAATGCATAGCGATTTTAAAAAAGCCCAGTGACAAAAAATACGACGCATGTCGCTGCTAGTATCAAATATAGTTAGTCCTTATTCATTTTTTTTAACTTGTCTGCAATCATTGTTGACCACTATCTCTTCGTCTCCCTTTCTCTCTCTCTCTCTCTTTATATATATATATATATTACTTTTTTGCCCAGGTCATTTCTGCGTAAAATCTATTGTTTCCGAAATATTTCATTTAAAGAGTTTTCAGGAAATATTTCGGAAACAATAGATTTTACGCAGAAATGACCTGGACAAAAAAGTAATCGTATAGAAGGGAGCCATGGCCATAATACGGCAATATTGGTTTTGTCATAGATGGTGCTGTTGTCGCTAAATCAAGGTCAACTCATTTTTTAATGAAAACCCCTGTTTTTATTACACAATCAAATTCCTCGTTAAAAATAAGAATTTACTTAGCTTACTTTTTCGTGAACATGATAGATGCAAAATGATGTTGAATCGGACGCTCGCGTATACGAGCTCGCGTCACATTGCCAAATTTGACTTTAGTAATCTGTCAGTTTTTTTATTTGTCGGAAGACATGTTAAAATGGTGGTTTAAAATCGCTGAAATAGTCGACATGATTTTTGTGTATGGTGAAGCACTTGCTGTTTGTGCTTTGTACAAGAAGAGGTATCCTGATCCGTGTCACATGACTTTCCTCCAGATTATCAACTTATTTGCGGACACTGGCAGCATAAAACCAGGAATAGAAGACGCACTGTAACCCAGAAGAATACCGATGCTGAAACATAAGTTCCTGTCAACTTGAGCGGAGTTCAGGCATCTCCAAAAGAAGTGTTCTGCGAATTCTTCATCGACATAAATTTCATCCTTATCACGTATCAGTGCATCAAGAACTTCAAGGCGACGATTTCAATAATCTAGTTCAGTTTTGCAATTGGGCTCAACAACAGATACGCAACAACCGTCATACATTGTGTTATCCGGAGCCTCGAAGATTCAAGCGTGGTGGGGGTATGCAAAACTCAAATTGATATTAGACGAAAATTAAAAATTTCATATTATTAAGAATACTTTAAAACTTATAAAAATGGATTTCCAGATTTTTAAGTGCACTGGTGTAAGTACAATGTTTAGTTTACTGCGAGCGTATTGCTGCATGAAATATAAGCAGTATGCTCGCCGTCGCTTTCGTCATACAACTTACGGAAGAAAAAAAAAATCATAACTGTCGAGAATGGATCGTTATATACATGTATTTTACACAGTCTTCTAGAGGAAACTGCGGGCGATTTTTTGAAGTTAACGTCATACTGCTCATTTTTGTTAATATTTATTTCGACCTCTGTAAATTTTAAATTTAATAATAAAATTGTCTAACTTTAATTAATTATAACTACTATCAAAATTAAAAAAAAAAAATAATGCACCGAAACACGTCATTGAATAAAGCGACTCATATTAATGATTGTGTTATAAAATGGTTGCGACAAAGTGATTGTGGGCCTGCTGGAAAATTATTAAATGTGATATACAATACCGCGCGCTGAACAATTTTTAGAAATATTCGACTTTGACGGTTTGTTGTACTTACACAGGTGCACCTAAAAATCTGGAAATTTTAAAATATTCTTAATAATATGACATTTTTAATTTTCGTCTAATATCAATTTGAGTTTTGCATAACCCCACCACGCCTAAATCTTCGCGGCTCCGAATAACACACTTACTTTGTTTCAATGATCCTAATTCACAGATGAAGCAAGTTTCACGAATCGTGGCCAAATCAACCGGCATAACATACATTATTGGGCTGAGGAGAAACCACATTGGATCCGACAAGTGGATCGTCAACGTTTGGTGCGGCATTCCAGGAGATCATGTCATTGGCCCATCCTTCATCGACGGAAATCTGAATACGCAAAATTCAGTGAAATTATGACCACTTGTCTCTCTGCTTTACTTGAAGACGTATCTCTGCAGACCCGACTAGGAATGTGGCATCAGTACGATTGATGCCCCACACATTTTGCGGGTCTGGTCCAGGATATTTTGAATCTCCGATTTCCAAACAAGTGGGTTGGTCGTTTTTTTTTTCAAGGGCCATCCTTTTGAGAACCTATTCTAGAGATTATTTCAAGTAAAACACATTTGCGCGCCTATACACATTAGACACAATCTACAGAGTAACCAGTACATACATCCAGCAGAAGCGAAATGCCAGATACTTGTTTAATTTTAAATTGTAATATTTATTTTCATCCTTTGCAAGCCGGTCCATGTTCCCAGAAATAAAATCTCAAACAAAATGTACTTTAAATTATGGAAAATATTTTACAAATATGGGCATTAATCGTGATTTCAGACGTGCATGCTCGCGGATACGCTCGAACGCACACAAACGACCACAAATGCAACATAATTTTTCGCGATTACAGCGCCATCTATGATGCTAACAAAAAAGTAAGTTAAGTAAATTCTTCTTATTTTTTACCGATGAATCTTATTCTGTAATAAAAATAGGGTTTTTCATTAAAAAAAAATCAGCGACAACAGCGCCATCTAGGACTAATCTATACGATTATTTTTTACCTAAGTCATTTCTGCGTAAAATTTATTGTTTCTTAGATATTTCCTGAAAACACTTTAAATGTACCACCCTGTATATACAGATTGTTCTAAATTAAGTGCGTACCATTGCTAACTTTATAATTGGTTGATCTAGAGAGTCGGTTAAATTAGAAAAGTAGTAGTATAATTTCCGAGGATTACAGCGGTGGAATGAGAAAAAACAAATGAACATCGCGTTTTCAAGATATTAACAGCACAAACATTTTTTTAATGAAACACCCTATATATTTTATCATAATTTGATAAAGAAGATAATTTTAACAAAAAAGTTATAATACACTATCACAAAAAAATCACAAATGAAAAAAACATTCGCATATTAATATTGAGTTTTCAGTTCTTGTAAATAACAAAATGATAACAAAATTTGTTCTCACAATCTGTCAGTTATTTCGCCATCTAGTTAATGGATATATAACTTGTTTATTGATGCATTACAACAACAAAATTAGTTTACTAAGCATGCCAAAATTACGGTGTCTTTTGGACAGTAGGATTGTAGGAATTGGTTTGGGTTTTCTATATATTATAGAGGGATACTTTAACTTTATTTAATAAAATCTTCAGCCCAAAAAATCTTATTTTTCTGCCGTTGGTACTTCTATGAAAAACTAAGTGCAAGCGATGCTTTCATCACTTGCGGGACAGCGCGTTCAGTGCTGAAACAACCGACGGAAAAATTGATCAGTATTCCGAGACCTATACTAAATAACCTCAAAGGTGTAGCATAGGATTTTTTCGAAAATCGCAAAATTACCAAAATGGCGGCTCTCGAAATAAAAGCAAAAAAAATCGCTACTGAAATGCGCATATTACCTTTTAGACAATTTTATTTTTCACAAAAACCACAAAGAATCATGAAAATTAGTCGAAAATTTTAGAATATATCTGTCTCGCGAGGTTAAAAAATGTCGTTTCGAGAAAAACGCGTTTAAAGATTTGAGTTGTATTCCAATACTTTTAACGGAAGAATAATTTGCTGTATTTTTGTAACGACTTCGGATACCGAATTGCCACAACATGCTAGACAGTACAAGAATGCCGATAATCCAAAAAAAATAATTTTCGATTTTTTTTTTAATTTCTAAGTGCGCCCCCCTCCCCCCCCTAATATTGTTACGAAATCGGGTTTAATTAAACTCGAAAATAATTAAAACATTGTCTATTTATTTATTTAGAATACACATAACACATTCATTTACACCACACTCTCACTATTTATTTATCACGCGATGTTGAGCACTCGGACGTTCGTGGTCGACGATTCGGACTAACTGACTGCAGCTAGCGGCGCTGCAGTCAGCTTATATAGCATGCTTGTTTCTCGATAACGCCGCGTTTACCATCACGCGCTCTGTAGAACGTGTAGAACGTTCTAGAGTGATGTTTCCAGTTTCTTCTTTCACTTTTGTTACACTGCCCTCCCCTTAGACTATTCCGTCCCGGAATAGTTTCCAGATGAAGGTACTTGCAGTTGGCTCCTTTGGTGCGTAGCAGTATAGCCAATTTGTTGACTCCATGGTCTATCAAGCGAATCATCAAATCGCATAACGCATGCCATATTGACTGATATGACGGTTTTCCATACGATGTTTCTTTTGTAACCAAGTAGAACATCTTCTACCTCTCTAATTCCAGTGCTTTTCCGACCACAGGATTTTGTTGCCTAAGGCATTCTATACCTCCAAACTTTCTCCTAAATACGGCCGCCATCCCTTTCGTTATAAGTAGATCCTTTCCTACACAATGTGCCAGGGCATAGTCAGAGTGCATTGTGAACAGATCTATATTTTCTTCCGATTTCCTGTTAATTTGTTCATAGAGCTGCCTGGGTTCGCATATTTCTTAGTCATTAAGCACACTTGTTGTTCGTCTACATCATTCGTTTCATAAGGTCTTAATCGGTTGAAATGGACGGCAATTGGTTTTCTTGACGTGATGATATCCCTTTCTAGTAGCTTTAGTGTCATGACGGCCCTTCATTCTATCGCTCGCATCCTGTATATTTCTTCTTTTATTTATTTTTCCGTCAATGAACATACTTGACAACGTAGCTACCTTAGCTGTCATTGGAGCTTGTATATCCAGAGTCGATGTTCGTTTCCGCACACTAACTCTCTCTAGTTTTTCCTGTTCTTTTTACGTGGCCTATTCCTCCGCAGTGCCAACATTTTATAACATTCTTCTTGGTTGAAGAAGTGCGGTTAATCATTTTTCGGCTTCCCTTTCTCGAATGCTTATCTGTGCTCTAGAAGCTTCTTTAGTTGTCTCAATCTCCAATGCGTTCACTAGAGCGTCCATCATGGTTTTCGGACGGGATAACCGAAGGAGCTGTTGGACATTTGTATCCCGTATGCCTTCTATGAATGCTTGCACTCCTAATTTGTGCAGGAATTCTTCAGACACAGAAGGGTAGGAATACCTGACCAGTCATGCGATGTCCGTCTGAAACTCTTGGAGTGTTTCCATCGATTTCTGATTCCTATATTTAAGCTGCGATCGGTAATCTTCTTTAACTGTCTGTATCACAGTTCAATTGCTTGCAAGAGCTTTGAGTAATTCGTTAATTCCTCTTAAAGCCATAGTTAACGCGATAGCTTTCTCCTCCGTGGATCCCTGGACCACCAATTACTCTTGGCAGCAGCTTCAAATTATTTCCGATAGTTTTCCCATGATACAGTTCTGTCAAATGCGGGCGGCTTCACATGTGATTTATTTCCTCTCACACTGGTTGTTAATGTCACATTTGGTTCATAATTAAAATACGTAGCCGGAAACCCCTTTTCGGTAGTGTGCTTAAAGCCATCTTGTAATTCTTCCATTAACCGATTCAATTGAAATACATCCGAAGCACTATCTTCTGAGTGACTATCAATTTTTGTGACTTTTCCTTCTAATAGTAGCATACTCTATTATGTTGTATTAATTTCTTCTCTGGGGTTTCACATTGTTAAAAAGTAGTTTCTAGGAGCACGTCTTTTTGTTCACTCAATGTACATTCGAGGCTTCTTTACAAGCTTTTCGCTCAATTTATTCTCGAAGATCCTGGATTGTTCGCTCAATTTATTTTCTAGGCTTCTAAAATTTATTTTCTAGATTTCTGGATTGTTTTATGAACTCAGCTCTTTGTTTATTCAATTTACTTTCGAGGTTTTTACATTGTTGAAAGGTAGTTTCTAGAAGCTATTTTTTTAATTTATTAGAATTTTCTAGAAGATCAGCTTTTTGTTCGCTCAGTTTATTCTCGAGCCTTCTGGATTGTTATAAGAGCTCAGCTTTTTGTTAGCTCGATTTATTTTCTAGTCTTCTAGAATTTTCTACAAGCTTTTCGCTCAATTTATACTGGGGGCTTCTGGAATTTTCTACGAGCTCTCTACATAAGGTCGCTTTCGAATACATACGTATCAGGGTTGTCGTCATTATCAATTAAACATTGTCGCAATTGGTTCTTGAGCTCCTCCTTCTTGCCCACTGTATCCAGATCCCGGTTCTCTAATTATTCTTTCAACTCGGACACTTTGAGTTTATCGATAGTCGCCATAATTGTTTTTATTATTATTCACTGCACTGCACTGCACACTATTTAATTTACTTATTCCAAGTAATCCCACTTCTGAGACCAGTTGTTACGAAATCGGGTTTAATTAGACTCGGAAATAAGTAACACAATGTTTACTTGTTTATTTACAGTACACTTAACACTTTTATTTACAACGCACTGTCACGCGCTTATATAGCGTGCTTGTTTCTCGAACTTTCCGGAATATTCGATGATGCCGCGTTTACCGTCGTTCTTGAGTGATGTTTCCAGTTTGTTCTTTCACTTTCGTTACAATACGTCGTTATGGCAAGAATTGACATTCGATCTGGAATTCACATTTTTTATACAATACACCATAATTGACGAACAACCTATTAAATAGGTGGTAAATTAATTTATAATAAATGATTTTATCATTATTTCTTAGTGTTTTGTTTTTTATAGCAACTTGATTCAATTAAAAACAGAATATTAAAATGCCATTTGTGATTTTTTCATAAAATTTTTTATAAATTTTTTGTTAAAAATACCTTTTTCTATCAAATAGTGATAAAAATGTTAAAATATTTGTTTTGTTAATATTTTGAAAAAAAAACATGTTCTTTTGTTTTTCTGATTGCGTGATTGTGATCGCCGGAAAATTTTCTAATTTAATCAACTTCTAGCTCAACTAATAACAAAGTTAGCAATGGTCTGCGCACCAATTAATCTAAAACAACCTGTATATCTTTTATTAATAAGACTCTTGAAATTTGTCATTTGTCACATTTTATAACATGTAATTAATCATGAATTAATTAATTGTTTTAATTACAGAAGACGATTATAATATAAACGAAATAGAAAGATGCGTTTTGTTATTTACACGCAATTATACAACTGCGAGGATGCTTTATTTTACAAGAAACGACATGAATGTTGTCCAATTCGGAAATTCGAAATCTCTCAAGTCGGTATTAAATATTGATTCCAGAAACCCCGCAACATTTAACGGATTACAAATTCCGTACACGTTTTACTTATTCGAAATTGGATCAAAAGAATTACACACACTCAAATTGATTTTGATGAATTTATTTAACACTCATTATTTTAACAGTACATCACTAACCGTCGTGGTGTATTTAGGAAGAACTGAGGATATCGGAGAAATATTTGTTTTGTTATGGGAGGTGAGGTTAATTAATACGGTTGTTATTAATAAAAAGGGTGATTTTTATACGTATTATCCAATAACGAAAGGTGGTTGTAAATATGTTAAACCTGAATTGATTTCAAGCTGCGGACTTTACGGAGGAAGCGCGTTTGATATTTTTGAAGAAAGCCGCCAGTTGCGTTTCTCAAATTGCAACCTGCGCGTCGTTTTTGTACCAATAAGGCCATATATTTCGAAAAATAATTTCGGGAAGTATGAAGGGCTGGAAGTGAATGTTTTGAATAACATTATGAATAAACTACAACTCAAGAGGAAATTTATTGAATTGAAACGACACGATTTAGCCAAGAATTATATAAGAAACAGAAGTGCGGAGTTACTTTTGGGATGTATGTTTCAAGAAGAAACCGATCCGGGGATTCAGTATACAAATTTTCATATTTTTATTAAATTTGGTTTTTGTGTCCCGGTTGCCGCACACATACCACCTTGGAAAAATGTAATACTGGTTTTCGAACTAAAAATTTGGCTGTTAATTTCATTATCATTAATCGCAATGCCGATTGTTTGGTATTTTTGTGACACAAAAGACTCCGTAAAAGCACACAACTACATCAGCGAAGTCTTCAGAACATTCATCAACGTATCAATAATCGAACCTTTCGGATTTAACTTCACATTAATTTACATAACGTGGCTGTTTGTATCGTTCATTATTATAAACGCTTACAGTTCCATAATGATTTCTCAATTATTCAAACCTGCGTACAGCAAACAACTTTCAACAATAAAAAATCTAGCTGAATCCAAATTCAAAATCGGCGGTCACAACAACTTCACCGACTTTATGAATCCACAACAACCGGATATGCTAGAAATAGCAGCGCGTTACAAAACTTGCTCATCGAGCGGGCGCGAATGCTACGAAAGAACCTTCCGCGGGGAGGATTTCGCCTTTTTCATCAACACAAGAACGATAATACAGCTAATGGCACAAAAAAATCAGAATCTATATATTTTAAAACCAAAAGTCAACCGCCCTGGTATTATGTGGCTGCAAAAGGGCTCGTTTTTCGTTTCCAGGTTCAACGAAATAATCGAGCATTTGAAGGAGTCTGGATTAATTGTTAAATGGGATGACTATGAGAAGATTATTCCAACGCATTCGCATTTGACATCCGGGCCAATTTTTATGGAGCATCTCACACTGATTTTTGTCGTTTATATTGTTTTAATGTTTGTTTCGCTTTTGATATTTGCTTCAGAGTTGTTGTTTTACAAATATTTTAGGAAAAATATTGCTCTTAATAGTTTAAAGGGACACAATTGAAAATTGGTTAATTTTAAATTAAGTAAGTCATTAATAAGGTCCAGTGCAGTGCAGTTAATAAGTGATCAAAACTGGTAGTGGAATATGTGAGAATTTTTTACAAGGACTTTGTTAGTTGTAGTTAAGAAGTAAACATATTAAGTCTCCACCCCACGGAGGTGAGCTACATACATGAGAAGAGCCATCTCAGAAATTGTACGTGCAGAATTTATTTCATATAAAATTGAAATATTTTTCTAAAAAAAAAAATAACGTTTGTCTTTAATGCGATAACAGTGTAGAGACAATATACACTGCTATCGCATTAGAGACAAACTTTTTTTTTTAATTATAAGAACCATTTTTACGTCACTTTATTTGCATTTGGTGTCTCTCCAATCACTTATCTAGTAGAGAGCTAAATGCAAGCAGGTACAGGTCTTCTATCAAAAAATGCGGGTAGATAACGAGTGGTGGGTATGGGAGAGAGAGAGGAAGGATAATTAATGAAAGACGGTACAAAAAACACAGTGAACGGGCAATGCTAAGCAATTTTTTTGAGGGGGGGCGGGGGGTTCAACAGCACAAAGTTGTAGGGGCGGTAGTGTCGGTTGGTAGGGATTCGGATTTACATGAAAGCTTGGCTGGTAAGGTATGGATAAGAGAGTTGGATAAACCAGATGCACGGAAGGGGGGACAGGTAACGCTAAGAGTGGGGTTTTGGAATGTGGCGGGGATAAAATCGAAGTGTAGTGGCGAAAGGTGGCAGAAAGAGTTTGAGGAATGGACGAAAGAAAAGGACATAACAGGATTAGTGGAAACATGGTTAATAAGAGAGGAATGGGAAGAGATGAGAAGAGTATTGCCGTCAGGCTTTAAATGGTTCATTAAAGGGGCGAAGAAGGAGGCAGTAAAAGGGAGAGCGAAAGGGGGAATGTTAGTGGGGGTCAGAAAAACAGTGAAGGCGATAGAAGTGGAAGAATGTTGTGAATGCGTCATGTAGATGAAATGCAATAAGGATGGATATCATGTGGAGGTCGGGGTGATATATGTTAATGGGAACTGGCAAGATATACAATAGGACATTGAAGGCAAGGTGGAGGAAGAGGGAAGATACATAATGGGAGGCGATTTTAACGCAAGATTGGGGAAATGGTGGGGAGGCATAAGTGATCGTGGGGAATTCATTGAAAGGACATCTCAGGATAAAGTAAAGAACAGGGAGGGAAAATTGATAGGAGAATGGGCAGTGGTGGAAGGGTGGGATATACTAAATGGCTGCACAAAAGGAGACTGGGACGGAAAAAAGACGTACTTAGGATATCAGGGAGGGTCAGTTATAGACTATATAGTGACGAGGTGGATTGATAGGGAGGTAATTAGAAAAATGGAAGTGGAGGATGTATTAGGGTCGGACCACTTTCCATTGATGGTGGAAATTGGAATGATGGGAAGCAAAACCAAGGAGAAGGGACAAGGGGAGTGGAAACTAGCAGACGATGTGAAAGATATTGAAGAGATGGGTGAACGTCTAAGTAAGGTTAATTGGGAGGAAGTGGAAACAATGGAGGAGATGGAAGACAAGATTGTGGAATGTAGGTATAGGATACGAAAGGGAAATGCGAATAGATGCCCATGGTTCGAAGAAGAGTGTAGACGAGTGAAGAGGGAATTGAGAGACGCTGTCCGACGGTGGAGATTAGGATATGGTGGTGGGATGGAGGTGTCTGAGGCGAGAAAGTTTTATTACGAAATATGTATGGAGAAGAAGTTAAGGAAAGTAGAAAGAGTAGCTCAAGGGCTAAGGGAGTGTAGAAACGAAAGGGAAATGTGGAGAGTGTTGAAAAGAGGAGAGATCGGAATAGGAGTAGGGGTATCACTAGAGGAATGGACAGGAAAATGTAAAGGAATGTACGGAGAACAGAGTAGCGTGGGAGGAAGACAACAGGTAGAAGAAGTAGTGGAGTTCACATTGGAAGAGATTGAGAAAGCGTTCGAAGGGGTGAAGGTTGGAAAAGCAGCCGGAATGGATGGAATTGAGGCAGAAATGTGGAAGCGGATAGGAAGGAATGGTATAAAGAGATTCATAGAACTATTGAACTAGATGTGGAAGGGAAAGGCGGGGATACCGAGAGCATGGAGGGTGGGAGTAATATGTCCGGTGCACAAAGGTGGAGAGGCTACAAATGTGGACAATTATAGGGGATAGCGTTAATGTGTATCGGATACAAGATAGCAATGACAGAAGTGAGGGCACGCTTCGAGGCTGAGGCAGAAGCTAGGGGGATGTTGTCGGAGAGTTAGGGAGGATTCAGGAAGGGGAGGGGGACCAGGGACCAGATTTTTACTGTAGCAATAATGAGTGAGAGAGTGTTAGATGAAAAGAAAGAGATGTATGCTGTGTTTGTGGATCTCAAGTCTGCATATGACACGATCCCGAGGGATAAGTTGCTGCAGTGCTGGAGGTAATTGAATAGATAAGAAGACTATATGAAGAAACCTAGGTAAGAGCAAAAGTGGGAGAGAATGTGTCTGGAGGGGGTTATTGGGGTGTCGAAGTTTGGTAAGGATTCGTAAGGAGGATCTTTCGGCAACTTGTATATGGTAAAGAGTAGATGTTTTAATTTGAGTAAAGAGGATAGGACTATAATCTAATATGGGCCGGCATATAGATTTGTAGATTTGTTGTCTACTAAAATACCGAGCCCTTATTTTGGTTTTGTTTTTTGTTGATAGGATATGCGGTTTGAAGGCCAATTTTGAATCAAAGAGGATGCCGAGGTATTTACACGTATTGGAATTACGGGGGGAATTACGGCGTTGCTGATAATAATTGTGGGAGATAAGGGGGTAATTTTGTGGTATGGTATAAACAGTTGGGATTTGGTATGATTTATTTTGATCCGCCATTTGGAACACCATACTTGGACGGAATCAAAGGATTTTTGGAGGTTGTTGTGTGGTAGCATGGCAAATAAGGGCAGTATCATCGGCGAATAAGATACTGGGTAGGGTTAAAATATGTGACTGTGACTGTAAATGTAGTAAGGGTGAGCCTTGAGGGACGCCTTGTAAGATATGGAATGTATGGGAGAGTTTTTGACGAGTTCTTACTTGACAGGTTCGGTTTGAGAGAAAGTTGTGGATAAACACTATTAAGTGGTGTGGAATTTTTAGTAGGTAGCATTTGTATAGGAGGCCAAACCGAGGCAAAGGCTTTTTGAATATCTAAAAAAAGTACTGCAGATTTTCGTCCTTCTACGTGTTTGGTTTGCAAATTGGAGGTGAGAATGGACAGTGGAAGTGCGGTTGATTTTTTATAAAGGAAACCAAACTGGTATTCTGGAATGGCTCTACTAGAGGTTTTAAGGATTTTTTATTTAATTAGAGATTCAAATAATTTTCCAATTACTGGGAGCAAAGTGATGGGGCGATAATTAGAAATCAGGGTGGGATCGTTTTCTAGTTTTGGGATACAGGTAATTATTCTTTTTTTCCATTGAGTAGGGAAGTATTGGTGGTTGTAGCAGTAGTTAAGGATTTGTTTAAGGTAGTTGTTTCAGGATAAATCTAGGGATTTTATCAAAACCAGGGGCTGAGTTTTTTTCAGAGTGTAATACGAAGAAGTAGTCAGACTCGTCTAGTGAATCGTCGTCTGGAGGTGATGTGGGGGATGTGTCATAAGAAAGAAAGCAGTCATTAACTAAATTAAAAAAGTTGCTGTCATAGTTGTTGCTATCTGTCGGTTGAAATGTCTTTTCCAGATATCCGGCAAAAGCCTCTACAATTAAAAATCGTCTGTCATTATGGAGCGGTAATGTTTTCGATATTTATAAAATGGTTAATAATTGATATAATTTACTTAAATAATACTCGAACTGTGCACTTACTATGCGCTATATAAAAACGTCACAAGTAACAAACATCCCTCTCGGAAAATCAATTATTTTTATATTCCAACTTCCCCGAAATGAATTTTGGTGGAATGTGACTTGCGTATTTTTGTACGTTAATGTCAATAGAAAAAAATGACATACATGCCAAATCATAGAAATTTATACATATTGCTAGCGACATCTACTAGTAAAACCGGCAAACTTCAACTAACACCCCTGGTATGTTTATAAAATTATTAAAAGTTGATGGAATTCCAGCAAAATATTTTATAATAATGCACCAACTATGCACTATCAAACAACGTTGCAAGCAATTTTCACTGTCATACCCTACTCGAAAAATTAAATATAGCGATTTTTTTTGAAAAAAAAAAAGAAAAAATGGATATTAAAAGTTTTCCAAAATTAAAATTATTTATAAAACTGTTATTAACTGTTATAAACCAATTTCTAAAACAAACGCATTTTTCTTTGTGCCCGTATATAAACAACACCTACATTGATAATAATGGCACTGTTGCTATTTGTTTTTTATTCTGACTGGCTTCATGCGTCTCGGCAAAATGAGATTAAGGATTGTTTGAAAAATTTTAGTATAACAAATAAATAATTTTTCGAGTAGGGGATGACTATAAAAATTGCTTCTAGTGCTGTTCGATAGTACATAGCTTTTTACACTTTTAACAATTTTATAAACATAATTCATTTTGGAGAAGTTGGAATATAAAAAATAATTGATTGATGAGGCTGATAATTGTTGAAAGTTCATAATTACTTATATTAAATAACACTATTTAGTCTATCAAAGTCTATTGTAATATCGCTACAATTGTTTCACAACACTATTCGCCTGAAGAAGCCACAGTGTGGTGAAACAATTGTAGCGATATTACAATAGACTTTGAAAGACTAAATAGTGTTATTTAATATACGTAAATATAAAAAATAATTAATTTTTCGAGTAGGGAATGACTGTGAAAATTGCTTTTGACGTTATTTGATAGTGAATAGCGGGTGCATTATTATAAAATATTTTGACGGAATTCCATCAACTTTTAATAAATTTATAAACATAGTTTATTTTGGGGAAATTGGAATATAAAAAATATCACTTGAAAGTAAGCACGTTTGTTATAACTTACAAAATATGTTTATTTTGTATTTCACTACAATTAGGTTGACTGCATTTCAAGAACGGATAAAGGAGCATAAAACCAGCTTTGAGAAGAAGAAAAACAATTCAACGTATTCAAACCACCTGTTAGAAGAAAGCCACAAATTCAACGAAGATACTACACATCCAGAGGGAAAAGGAAGAAAACTGAACACCTTAGAAAGCATGGAAATAAATAAAAGAAAATTCAGCGGAAAACTATTAAACGACCAGACAGATATAAATAACTCCCTATTAATTAATTTGAAACTTGTAACCCCCATCCTTCCTACTTAATTGCTCCCCCTAAATATTATTTGTAAATTGGGTTAAGCTAATCACTTGTTCTTCACCTGAAGAAGACATAAGGTGGCGAGACAATTGTAAACATATTTTATATAATTGTAATGTTATATAATTGTAAACACATATTGTAACATATTTTGAAAGGTTTAACAAACGTGTTTATTTTTAAGTGATAAATAAGAACTCTCAACTATCAGCCACCTCGATTAATAATATAAAAAATAATTATATTTTCAAGACTGTGAAAATTGTTAATAATGCATATTGGGTGCATTATTATAAAATAGTTTGATGGAATTACATGAACTTTTAAGAATTTTATAAACATTTTTCATTTTGGGGAAGTTAGAACATGTAAAATAATTATTTTTTTTAGTAAGGGATGCCTGTGAAAATTGCTTCTAACGTTTTTCGATAAAGCATAGGGGTTGCTTTATTATAGAATATTTTAAAGGTATTCCATCTACTTTTAAGGATTTTATAAACATCTTTCATTTTGAGGAAGTGAGGATATGGAAAATAAGTATTTTTTTCACGAGGAGTGTTTGTGTGAAAGTTACTTGTGATGTCTTATATAGTTAAATAAATTATATCAATCATTAACCATTTTATAAACAAATGTCATAAAAAAATATTTTCGATATAGTTGCCGTTTGCATATATCAAAAACATTTTTTTCTCGAAATTGGGGTAAGTGCAAAAATTGTCATTAAAACTTTTCCAAAGTTGAAGTAGGGGGCTAGTTAAATGGAGGTTGTATTTCGTAACTTTTTTTAAACGTTCGGCCACGGATTTCGTATAGAAATCACATTTTTAATCTTAATAGAAAAAGAATTTATTCACTTGGTCACAGTTATTTAAATAAATTAAATAAAAAGAATTTGAAAATAATTTATAAATTATTTCCTCTTTGTTTGGTGTTGTAGGCGTTCACTTTGTGATACATCTTAAATACACTTGTAAATAAAACAAACACTTTTTACTTTATTTAACCACTGTATTTTACACTTAATTATGTGACTATAATTTCGACTATCTAGTAGTCTTCTCAAACATAAGTAAATAAAAATTACACATTAAAAACTATTTATACGGCTTCGAAGAGAGGGGTGTTCATTGGGTCAATCTGGTCGTTAAGAAGGAAAATTCCGGGATTAATTCGGGCTTTGTGTATTTCTAGCGCTTCCAGTAAATCCATTTTACGACCTTTTTCGGCATAATGAATTACTGAAAGTACATCCTGACCGAAAATGTGGTTTTCTTCTAAAAGATGGTTAGCATCAAATTCAAATTCATTCAAATTTTGATAACAACAGTATAAAATTAATAAAGAAAAAAGTCAAAGAAAACAATTTAATAATTACAAAAGCCGATAAAGGTAATTCTACAGTAATTTTACAAAAATTAGATTATTTAAACAAAGTGGAAGAATTTATATCCACATCTAATATAACAGAAATTAAAAAAGATCCCACTCCTCAACTTCAAAAGGAAATAAAAACATTTATCTCAAATCCAAATTCTCTCTTTTTACCCGCAGATAAATATAAATTAACCCCCATGAATCCAACTGCCTCGAGGCTTTGCGACCTCGCAAAAATCCACAATGAAAATATCGCTATACGTCCCGTAATGTCCTACATAATCTCACCCACACGTCATATGGCAATAGAACTTAATTCCATTTTTAAAAATACCACTCATTTTAACGACACACACTGTATCAAAAATTCTGTAGAACTCACCAATACCCTTAAGAACATAACAATAGAAAGTAATTGTAAACTTGTTTCTTTCGATGTTTCTAATATGTTCGCCAAAATCCCGCCCTCCGATTGTATCGAACTTATCATTAACCATTTAGATAAAAGTAATGTTAATCCTATAGTAAAATCTGATTTTCTAACAGTATTAAATTTAATAATTAAATATAACTATTTTTCATTCAATAATAATTTTTACAGTCAACATGAAGGTTTAGCAATGGGTTCACCACTGAGCCCACTAGCTGAAATATTCATGCATAATAAAACTAATACAAGTATGTAGATGATGTTCTAGCATTTTTCAAAGGTACAGACAGACAACTCCAACAATTTCTAAAATTCCTTAATTCAATACACCCTTCAATAAAGTTTACAGGAAACAGAAACCAATAATAGTATTAATTTCTTAGACTTAACTATTACCAAAATCAACAACAAATTAAGCTTCAATATATACAGAAAACCAACTTATACAGACTCTGTTATCCCTAATCATTCACGTCACCCACAAATACATAAAAAAAGTTAGTTTTAATACCATGATAAATAGAGCATTTAAACTTCCGCTTAGTATAATTTATAAAGAAAAAGAAATAAATACAATAAAAGAAATAGCACTAAACAACGGCTACACAACATCGTTAATAGACAATTTAATTCATAATTATGAAATGAAAGAGATTCAAAAATTCTTCTACCCGAAAATTAAATCTAGAGAAACGCGCCCTTTTAAAACAATCAGCTATTACGGCATAATAAATTGCAAAATCAAAAACATCCTTAAGAAAAGTAACATTAATGTGATATTAAAAACTCCCCATAAACTTAATAACATAATTTTTAATACGAAAACAAAACTCAATTCCCTAGTAAGATCCGGTGTTTATGAACTAGTATGCGAAAATTGTAAAAGTGTGTATATTGGGCAATTTGGTCGTAGAATCGAAACAAGATTAAAAGAACACAAGCGAGATTTTAGATTAAAACAAAACAGTTCCACTTATGCTAACCATCTTTTAGAAGAAAACCACATTTTCGGTCAGGATGTACTTTCAGTAATCCATTATGCCGAAAAAGGTCGTAAAATGGATTTACTGAAAGCGCTAGAAATACACAAAGCCCGAATTAATCCCGGAATTTCCCTTCTTAATGACCAGATTGACCTAACGTACACCCCTCTCTTCGAAGCCGTATAAATAGTTTTTAATGTGTAATTTTTATTTACTTAGGTTTAAGAATGACTACTAGATAGTTGAAACAATAGTCACATAATTAAGTGTAAAATACAGTGGTTAAACAAAGTAAAATGTGTTTTATTTACAAGTGTATTTCCTCTTTAGCTACTGTGACATTATAACTTATATTACATAAGTACAAATATCTAATAATAGACATTTGCTGTTGCATAACAATATAATGTCTTCTGCGTTCACTTACACCACGGATCTCGGAGGTGACAGTGCGTTTTTAATTAATTTAATTCACAATTTTGCAATTTGCAATCGAGCGTATGACTAAAATCGTCGACGAAGTTGACGTTGGAAGTCTCAAGTCATGTCTGTACTAAGATCACACGCGTGAAATGCTGGTTGCGGTTAAACAGTGTCATGTCAGAAAATAATTTTGTTAAATAGGTAGCCAAACTAAATTTATTTTAAATTACAATAGTCAAAGTAAGTGTTGAAAATGCCCATCGCCACTATCCAGGCAACTTTCACTCCTTCGCCTAACGCAAGTAAATACATTTTGCAACATTAAAGGATTCTGGTTAATTTCATTATTTTTTTCTTCAATTCTCTCCTACAGGTGAACCAAGTTGTTAACACGCACTTGATATATGGAGTTTTTTAAAAATGGCCAGAAAAAGAAGTCATATATGGCAATATCACATGATCTAGGAGGGAATTCATGTTCAGTGTTTAAACTGATAATACGGTCATCAAAGAATTCATGTAACATTTCAATAGTGTCTGCAGCTGCGTGTGCTCTTGCTCCGTCTTGTTGGAAATTTCCATATCTCAATTCTTCATCATCAAGTTGTTCGATAAAGGGGTCAGAATTTCTTTTCTGTACCGTTCACCTGTTAGGGTACCGTTAAAAAATGGGTCCTATTACGCGTCTGCGACTTATGGCACACCAAATGCCTATTATTTGGGGATGTAGAAGTTCTTCGACATAAAAATCCTCGGGCTTTGCAGCGCTCCACATCCTCATATTTTGCGAATTAACGTATCCGCTTAAATAAAACCATGCCTCAAAAAGTTTTGTCAAGGATATTATCATCAAAGTTTTGAAAGAACCATCGGCAAAATGTAACTCTTCTAGGATAATCAATTCTACGTAGTTCTTGTACGCAAGTTAATCGATAAGGGAACAAATGCATATCCTCCTTCAACATTTTCTGGCAGGTACCAATTGATACTTCAGTTAATTGTGAAAGCACACGAAGTGAAGTTCTAGGTGAATCTTCTATTATTTGTCACACATTTTCACAAAACTCTGGAGTAAGTTTTGTTGCCAATCCAGTGCCTTCCTTCCTACCAATACTTACAGTGTCACGAAAGGCTTGTACAGCACGCCGAAGAGTACATCGGAAACAGTTATCATCAACGGCAAGATTTGGAAATTGATTTCGAAATTCCTCCAAACAATCGGGAACAGAATACTGCCACTCTCCACCTACTTTTCGTCCATTACGAAAATAAGATGCAATCATAAACCGTTGCAATTTCTCAGCAGTGCTGCGATGCAACAACAAATATCTATTGTGTAATCCAATGTCCGGCAGGGTAAATGCTCGGGAAGTAGTTGTTTCAATAGATGTTTGTAAAACTTACAGTGTAAGTATTTTTTGCAGTTGGAAAAAGGGATTGATCGAATTTTATTGATCATTGCCAGAAATTTTCCTTGTTTAATTTCATTGTAATTTAAATAGCTGCAAATGTGTGAATCATGTTTGTTTCATTTCATTTTATTTAATCATAAACGTTTTATGTACCTTAGAAAACATGTTTACGATAATTGTAACTGTCAAATCTTTAGAAAATAACTTATTTCTACAGTAACGACTAATTCAAAAAACGAACAATGCTATATTGTTGTAAAGATTACTTTAAAGAGAAATCGAATAAATAAAATAATATATAGAGTATCTCATCCCTTCTTGCAGGGAGAAGCATCGTTGCATTTAAATATTACAGTAATTTCTTTACAAATATAATAAACTCAATAAAAACAAATTAAAACATTTTAATATTTGGTTTCATTTAAATCTGTAGCCCTTGGTCCTGAAGGGCGTATTCCCGATGTTGGCGAAAAAGAGCGCGTCCAAGAATATCTTCCCGGCCTTCGTGTGCTCGGCGAGGTCCCTCTCGCGGATCTGCTTTATGGACTTCACTCTGAATCGCTGCTTCTTTTTCTTCTGAGGCTGCGATCGGATCGAGCTCCTCGGCGCGAAACTCTTCCTCGCCACTCGTGCCTCTTTATTCGGCGGTCCCCAGTGAAATTGCGGTTTGAATAAATTCATAATGGTCTAAAAATTCATATAAAACTAAATTGTAATGTTTAATTTTAAACTAATATTTTTATAAGCAATCAGTTATATTTTTAATATGTTTAAATATATTTCACTTAACCGATATCGAAATATATTTAAATCTACTTAAAACACTTGATTTGTTTTACCAAAGAAAGAAAATATGTAAGTGAAATAAGCCATGTTCTATTTAAAAATTATAAATATTTTAAATTAAATAAAAAGAATATGAAAATAAATAATTAATAAATTATTTTTCCTTTAGCTACTGTGACATTATGAAAATATTTTATTAATTAATTATTTTCAAATTCTACAATATACAAACATCTTTATTCAGACAGCGGAATTACAATTCTTTACAAATATTTATCTTTACAATACTTATATATTCTTATTCTATTTATTTAATTTATTTAAATAACTGTGACCAAGTGAATAAATCATTTTTTCTAAATGTTTTATTTATTTTAGTATGAATTTCATATAAAGACTTTTAACATTGTATTTCACTGGGCATTTTGAGATACCGAAAAACCGTTCCCACAACGCTAGGCATCATCGAAAAATGGCTCATCGTCAACTTCCGGTTATAAACCGGAAACTGTTAAAGATAAATATTTTTTCTTATCCATTGCTTTTGTCATTAAAAAATTGGCCTAGGGTCGCGATAACGATTTTTCAGTATTTCTTACCAAAATGCACCACCCTGTACAGGGTGATATCGAGATATCGATAGCCATGACGAAGGACGGCTGTCGATATCTCGATATAAGTAGATATACATTTTGAAAATTTGACATATAATACTAATCAATGAGGCTATTTCAGTTAAAATATTTTGAAGATGGTGACTCTTTCGGTTATACCGGATGTAGATGTCAACTTGCTTATTTTAAAGTAAACATTACATATTGTTATATTTTTAGAATCTACGTAAAATATTAATCCTATATCCAAGAATAGTAGTTTTTGAGATATTTAATTATTTATGTGAAGATTGGATTTTTTTATTTTCAAATTATTTTAATTTAATTTATTTAAATAACTGACAAAGTGAATAAATCCTTTTTCCATATTTTTGTTTTAATTTTGGGCCCATGTTGGACTTTACAACCTTATAAATTTGGAGCTGAATTTAACCAGCATTATTTATAAATTATTTTAACATACGTTTCCTTCTACATCGAATTTAATTTGATTTGAATGAAAAGCAATTGATCTATTTATTTACATTATTTTTGATTGTCGATTCTATAAGTTCAAAATTTCTTGATAAAAAAAACTAAATTGTATGTTTATAATTTAGCTTTGTTTCTCAAGAGAATTTAAAATTTTAAATATATTAAATTCTCTTGAGATATGGCTATTAACCCAAAACTAGTCTAGAAATTAAATAACAGAAAAAATAGTATTTATTCACTTTTGTAGAACCTGAATGAATTATTTATTTGTGAAGAAATATTTATTACATATAACGTAATTTTATAAATTTTAACAACCATTGATGCAAACTATTAAAAAAATATATTAAGGTTGCGGTTTAGTGGAAAGAGATAGCTATATAGTAAAATGGAAATAATCGTTTGAAAATAGAGCTATTCTTTTGGATTTCATAATATGAATGTATATTTACATTTTTTATCTACCAAGTATAAAGTATCAGTCTAAATAAAAAATAAATCGTTAATTTTCGTGTATTACGTCAATTTACTAGTTCAAGTTAGAAAAGAAAATTGTAAGATATAATGAAATTAATAGGTCATGTCTGCTAAGTTATTTCAATGCAGAATTTAGTGAAATCCTTTAAAATTGTATTGCACTAGTTTTTATTAGCAAAAATTTAATTTAAAATTTGCTATAAATTTGATCACTTTTCATTGTTTTTCATAATTATTTTTCACAGAAACTAAACATTAAAATAATTTTTAATTTATCTGATGAAATTCCTGCTTATTTTAAGATTATTTTAATGTATAATACAATATTGTTCATTGATCACAACAAGAATCAAACTCAAATTAGTGATTGCCCATATTTGTATAGCTATCTCTTTCTTCTAAACCGCACCCTTAAAAATGAGTTTCAAAAAAGAGCAAAAAAATTTTTTTTACTGCTTGGGCAAATGATAAATAAAATGTGATAACATATTCGAAGTCAGCATTAAATGTTGCTTTGAGAAAGTGTGTATTATATTTTTCTATTTTTAATAATAACGGAGTTACAGGCACCCTCGCAAAATGACTCGTCATCAACTTCCGGTTATAACCCGGAAACGGTTAAATATAGATCAGTTTTTTTCTTCGTAATTGTTTTTATCATTCAAAATTGTCCTATGAACACGGTTTTTCAATATCTATTAAAATAAAAAAGTTTTCCATATGACGCACCACCAAAATGGACCACCTTGTACAAACTTAGGGCCGCATTTCGGTCGTACGAAATCTGTCATTTAAATAGGAATTTAAATGTGAATTTAACAGTCGCGTACGAACAAAACATGTGATCAAATTTAGTAATAAGGGCCCTGGGTTAATTTTGCTAAATAAGAAGAAAATATGAAAATGCGCTTTTTAGAGAACCATATTTAATGACATTTTTAGAACACTCTGTACTTATGGTTGTTAAAAAATATCAAAATTATATAAAACGGACTTATTTTAATAGTCTAAATATCAATGAAAAACACTTACTTATAATAAAATCTGATATTTTAGTTTTAGTTTAGTTTAGTTTTTTTATATAAGATAGTGGTGATGTCCGTCATGGTACTTTCCCCAGTGAATTCGGCCAAATGAAATGAGTTCTTCAATGAACATTTAATAGTAATTGAAAACTTATTAAATGAAAAAATGAATTGTTGTCTTTTTTAAAGTTAAAGCCAAATATTTAGAAGAATTTTACAAGTTATTGTGATTTTTCTTAGATAACAATGACTTTAAAATTTTTCCCACACTATATAGAATTTTTAGAACATTTTGGTAGGCGTTTTATTTGAAAAAAAAAAAATATATTAAATTAAAGACGACGCAAGCGCCACCTTTTGCCTAATATCAAGCAGCATCGTTTACGATTTCGTTTGGACGACCGAGAGTCATTGTTATCCATACGCTAGATGAATGGTGGCTGAACATTCCATTAAATGTAAAAAATAATTGCTTACTTTTAAAGAAATTTATCGGGTAGATGAAACTCTTCGGCGTATTATATGAGAACTAACGGATTTAGCATAAAAAGTTATAAAACAAAAAGTATTTAGTTTTTTGAGATCTACAACTTTTATATAAAACATTTTTCTATCTGAATAATAAAATAATAATCGCTAAGAGTAAAGTTGCACATAATGAGTTTTTATTCTGAGTAAAAGCTTTTGTGATATCACAACTGTCGTATTCGGACAGAAAAATGATTCAAATAAAAGTTGCAGATCTTAAGAAAATAAATAACCTTTGTTTGTAATTTTTTTTATTGTAGAACCTTCAGTTTTCATTTTATAAGCAGAAGAATTTCGTCTACCTAATAAATTCCCTTAGAAATAAACAATTATTTTTATAGACTTCTTTATGTTGGCCATGGAGACTTTAATTATTGAAATTTTATGTCAAATGAAACGTCAAACTGTTTCATCTTTCGCAAACGCCTCCAGAATTTTTATGAAGTGTGGAGAAATTTTGTGAAGCCATTGTAAGGTAAGAAATAACAAACTAAATTTTAGTATTCTCCCAAATACTCGACTTAAACTTTAAAAGGACAACAATCCATTTTTACTTTCCCCGGACCCCTGTCCAAGGGAATGTATTGTGATCGCGAAAATTTTCGAACCGGCAATTTCAACAAATATGCACGTTTGGAGGTTCCATCGAGTTTTGAAAAATGTCTGTGTGTGTGGCTGTGTGTTTCCGCGATAGCGCATAAACGGCTAAATGGATTAAGCCCAAACTTTATATCTATGCTTTATATAACAGTGGAATGATCTGAAAAGCTTTTGGTTTGAATGAAAACTCATTGAGTGCAACATTACTCTTAGCAATTTTTCTTTTTTTAATTCGGATAGAAAAATGTTTCAAATAAAAGTTTTAGATCTTGGAAAATAAATAATTTCTGTTAAAAAACTTTTATTGTAGAACCTCCGGTTTTCATTTTATAAGCGTTTACCTGATAAAATTCCCTTAGAGATTTTAATTATTGAAATTATTATTTTAATGACAAATAAAACGTCAATGTGCCGTCATATTCAGCGCATTCGCATAGTTTGACAAAAATGAAGAAGAGTGTGGATAAATGACTTCAACACATTGTAAGGTAAGAAATAACACACTTAATTATAATATTCTTCTAAATACTGGGTTTTAACTTTGAAAGACAACAATCAATTTTTTCTATTAATTATTTTGCTTTCCTATTAAATTTTCAATCAGAAACTTATTTGACCGTATTCACCGGGGAAAGTACCATGATGGACACATCACCATTTTTTTTCTTTACTGCTAAATGTTCTTTCAAAAAAATCACCGGGGAAAGTATCATTATGGACACACACTATTTTTTTAAAATATTACGGAGATTCTAAAAATAAAATAAAATATGGTGTGTCTTATTTAAAATAAGCAAGTTATAAATAAACTTAATGCATTCGATTGCTCCAAAAAGTAGTAAAGAATATACAATTCTTATCTTGATTAAATAATAAATGATTGAGGTATAAAAAAATTGAAAATGGAAAATATTAAATTTTTGGCTATAATTGGAAAACAAAAGACGATAATTTCTGTTTTCGGCATTAAGTTTGTTTTGAAAAAAGAGGACGCGGTATTGATTATTTTCTATCTCTTTGAATAACCGAAATTCCCTATAGTAACACCCAATTTGGGCTACCCTTTACAATATATTGCCCATCTATACACTATACTCCATATAAATAGTATTTTTAACAATATTGTATTTTACCGTTGAAGACTTGAGTCCCATCACAATGTAGAAGAACGTACTGAATAGCACAACGAAGGAATAAAAGGCACACACTCCGAGCCCGATAATCGCAAGTTGTTTGACGATGGGGTGATTTTTAGGTAAATCCATCCTTAATCCGAGAACATCGGTACGCTCTAATTCGCCAACTCCGATGAACAACAAACCAAGCTAATAGAATAAAAATACACATAACCGTAAATTAGTCATTTTTAACTGATTTAAAACTATTGGAAATATGAGTAACACTAAAAAAATATTTGATATTTAAAAAATGCAATTAAATCAAATAAAATAATTAATTTATTCAATTGAATCATTAATTAATTATTATCCATTAAAACATCTACTGCTTGGGCAAATATGCCTCCAGACATTGAAATACACAATAAACTTTTGTTGTTGCGTAACAATAACATATTGTGTAATATAATTATTTAATTATTCAATTGAGTAAATTAATTATTTTCAAATTCTTTTTATTTCATTTAACTTAAGAGGACATTTACTCGGTTCAAAAATCCAGTTTTTTATTTTATTCTGGGCTAAATCGATTCTAAGTAGTCTATACAGGGTCGCTACAATGTATGGAAACACGGCTCTCACGTGAAAACGGCTAAAAACATAACCACCAAAATTGGGATTTCTAAATGGGATATTTTCTTGAACAATTTGGCGTGATAAAATCAAAAATGATTCTCAGAATTTTCACATACGGACGCCATCTTGAAATTTTTTTAAATGGAATTCGATTTTTTTTATTTTACAACTTTTATAGACCTTATAATTCTGATTTGTAATCATATACCTTTTTTTAAAAATACTTGTCTTTTCATCGATAAACCGGACTTTGAAAAGTATGGAAACAGGCAAACGAGTACTTTTTCTAAATGCTGCAATACCACAAATGCATGTTCTATTGTTGATCAAAACTTAACAAAATATTAAACAGTTAAATGAAAAAATAAAATATTAAACAATAAATGATTTTTTATTTTACAATATATGTTCAAAGTGCTCTCCATTAACTTCTTGGCAGTAATGAATACGCTGGACAAAGTGTTGTAATGAACTAGTTAAAATATTAGGACGAATATTTGCAATTTCGGTTCTTATGCGTTCTTCTAATTCTTGTATATTGTGTGGCCTGTTGTTATAAACTCGATTTTTCAAATCCCCACAGGAAAAAATCAAGTGGAGTTAAATCGGGCGACCTAGCAGGCCATTCAATTGTTCCTCTCCTGCCTATCTATTTGCCGGGAAAAGTTACGTCTAAATATTCACGTACTATTAGTCCGAAATGAGCTGGTGCTCCGTCTTGCTGAAACCATATGTTTTCAGTTGGATTAGCCTGAGTTTCATAATTTGGGAATATTTGTCTAAGTCTGGGAACAACCATTAATAACAAAAGGGCCGATAATATGCTGCCCAATTATACCACACCAAACATTATTTTTTTGTGGACGCTGCGTATGAATCTGCTCCATCCAATGTGGATTTTTGTTTGACCAGTATCTACCGTTATGGCGGTTAACTTGTCCATTTAAGCAGAAAGTTGATTCATCGGAAAAGAGCACACGGTTAATAAAATTGGCGTCCTGGTTTATCCTATTCATCATTGTTTCGCAAAATTCAATTCTGCGATCAAAGTTATCTTCATTCAATTCTTGTAGCAGCTGAATTTTGTAGGGATGATACTTTTCAATTTTCATTATTTTTTGAACTGATCTCCTGCTCATGTTGTTATTGAAAGCCAATTGCTGCACCGAAGTTTTTGGGTTTCCAACTACATCTATCATAAGATTAAATGAATTTTCTTCATTTGTAACAATTTTTGGTCGTCCAACTTTTGGACGATTTTTAACAGTTCCAGTTTCATTAAACCTATCCATGTTTTAAATGCAACTGACCTGGAAATAGGTGCTCGATCTGGATGATTTACGTTGAAAAGATTAGCAGCTTAGGCAAAGCTTCGTTTTCTATCCCCACACCCAATCATCATGCGAATCTCTATGCGATCCGTTTCACTCAAATGTGGCATCTTTGCAACAACCAGGTAACTATTTTTTTAAGTTGACATTGTTAATTTTTATGTTTAAGTTTCGACCAAAAATAGAATATTTACAAAACAAATGAATATGAAAAAATAAAATATGCAGGTTGAAGGCCTTAACGTACTCTAAACCTTTGCAAAATTTCAGGATATTCCAATAAACCGTTCTCAAAATTTTTCGCTGTTTCCATACTTTTCAAAGTCCGGTTTATCGATGAAAAGACAAGTATTTTTAAAAAAGGTATATGGTTGTAATCAGAATTATAAGGTCTATAAAAGTTGTAAGATAAAAAAAAATCGAATTCCATTTAAAAAAATTCAAGATGGCGTCCGTATGTGAAAATTCTGAGAATCATTTTTGATTTTTTCACGCCAAATTGTTCAAGAAAATATCCCATTTAGAAATCCCAATTTTGGTGGTTATGTTTTTAGCCGTTTTCACGTGAGAGCCGTGTTTCCATACTTTGTAGCGACCCTGTAGAATATGCCCTTACAAGGATTTCGCAACAATCAAAGTCCTTGTATAGTTTTTTGTTATTTAGCGCAACGTTTCCGTCTGCCGTTAATAACTGTTTCGGAGCAGATGCACTGAAAGAAATATTTCCAAACAAGTTGGATTTTCACTTGTTTGGCAGTTACTTGAATGGAATAATCACAAAAACATTTAAAGTAAACAAATAAACATAATTATCAGAATGAAGTTAAAATGGTTAAATTATCTTGGTACGTGGTAGTAAGTTAATTGGTAATTTCCACCAAATATTCTCTCTTGACCAAGTAACTATAGTAACATTATAATAAATCTTGTTAACTATAAACATGATCTTACTTGGATTAAGCAATACATTTTATTAAATCTTAACAAAGCTTGAATGTTTGCTGGAAATACGTTACTTGGCATACTCCCAGGCCGACAAGTTAAATGGTAAGCGTAACCATTATCATGTTTAAAATGATCACTTATTTCTTTCAGTGTGCGCGCTTGAAATATTTTATAGTTCTAGTTCCATCTGCTTCCTATTGTGTCTTGTGCTATCGACAGGACCCCTAGGTTACCTAGGTCCCATTTAGTTCGCATTGCTATGCCCAGATGACGCTACTATAAAACTTTAAACGCATTTTACTCGAAATTATGTTTTTCGAACTGGGCGAGTAGATTGCGCGGAAACCACCCAACCGATCTTGTTAATTCTTTGGCAATTTAAAGTAGACAGAATTTATTGGAATTTGTACTAGAATCAAACGTTTTTTTTTTATTAAAAAATAATAATTTTCGAAGCACGCAAAAGAGTATAAATAGTAGGCAAAAATATCATAATTTTTATATGCCATAAAACTAGTAGAAGTTCCAGATAATTTCATAATCTTTCAGGCATTATTTTCAAATTTGATTTCAAATTACAATGCAGCGTCTCGCTCGATGACCCGAACTGCTTCTCAGTTTATGAGAAAAAAATGTTATTCAAATACGAATAAATAACATAGAAAAAAAAAGTAGATCAAAAAATTATTATGCCTTCTTTAAAAAAATCGAAAAACATTGATTTTTGATACTTGGTTTGCTAACCTCTTGATGGAACTAAGTTTTCATATTATGAGAAGTATGTTCTATTCCATTTGTTTATTATTATTCAACTGACATGTGCTTCGATCCTTACGAACACTTTGATAATCAAAGTTAAAACTATTATGTTAATAATGTATAATTGAATACTGCAGTTACTGTTATTATTATAATTATTTTTCTATCGTTATATATATTATTTTTTGTATTATTTTTGTATTATGAATATGGCGTTGCCGTTAATAAACATTTATTTATTTATTATATATTTATTTGTTTGAAATTAAAATTATGACATTATTTACAGGGTATTTCAAATTCGAGTCTCACCATGGGGATCTCGCTTATTAAGAGATGGAGGGTAGGTTTAAATTCGGCACTTTTGCAGAATTTCATGCTGATTAATATCCCATTGAGAAAACTGGGCTAAGTAAATTAGAATACAAAATTTACCGAAAAGACAGTTTCACAGACATAATTATTCCCAATTCATCCAACACCCATTACAAAATAAAAAAATGGTGATGTGTCCATCATGGCACTTTCCCCGGTGAATACGGTCAAATAAGTTTCTGATAGAAAATTTAATAGGGAAGCAAAATGATTAATAGAAAAAAGTGATTGTTATCTTTTAAAGTTAAACCCGAGTATTTAGAAGAATATTGTAATTAAGTGTGTTATTTCTTACCTTACAATAGGTTAAAATCATTCCTCCACACTCTTCTTCATTTTTGCAAACTGGAGGCGTTTGCGAATGATAAGTTGAATTTGACGGCACTTTGACGTTTTATTTGTCATTAAAATAATTATTTCAATAATTAAAATCTCTAAGGGAATTTATCAGATAAATGCTTATAAAATGAAAACCGGAGGTCCTACAATAAAAGTTTTATAACAGAAATTATTTATTTTCCAAGATCTAAAACTTTTATTTGAAACATTTTTCTATCCGAATTAAAAAATGAAAAATTGCTAAGAGTAAAGTTGCACTTAATGAGTTTTGATTCTAACCAAAAGCTTTTCAGATCATTCCACTGTTATATAAAGCTTAGATATAAAGTTTGGGCTTAATCCATTTAGCCGTTTAGGCGCTATCGCGGAAACACACAGACACACACACAGACACACACACAGACATTTTTCAAAACTCGATGGAATGGACTCAGGGGACCTCAAAACGTGCATATTTGTTGAAATTGGCGGTTCGAAAATTTTCACGATCACAATACTTTCCCTTGGACAGGGGTCCGGGGAAAGTAATATAGCACATTCCATTAAATGATCATAATTTTTATACAGAATTAAAAATAATTAAAACAATAGCTAACAATAATGGTTACAGTGAACAACTAATAGACAAACTAGTAAACAGAAAAAAATTAAAACAATTGAAAAAATATTTTTATGCAGAAAATAAAACTAAAAAAGAAATTTGGCTGAGATTGGATTATATTGTTGATTTGTCAGAAAAAAATATACAAAAGTCTGAAAGGGTATGATTTTAATGTCATAATGACCAACCCCATAAATTTACACAAACTTTTAGTGAACAATAAATTAGCAATTGACAAACTGGACAAGTGTGGCATTTATTAAATTAAGTGCGGGGATTGTGAGTGTATATATATTGGACAAACCGGAAGAAGTTTTAGAACGAGATTAGAAGAACATAAAAAGTCAATAATAATCAAGAAATGTTCAACCTGATTTTCGCATCACTGCATAGAAAAAACTCATAAGGGACTGCAATTACATCTTCGCGAAGGACTAGAAATTAGCAAGGCGATAAAATGCGGAAAACCTATCGTCAACAACATGGAAGAGATTTGGAATTCCCCGATATTGTCCGCCCTTATTACCTGATAATTTATTACACTGGCTTGTATTTGTATATAAATTTGTATTTTGTAAATTCTTGTACATATCTCCCTGAAGATGACTAAAGGTCGAAACTAGTCGGAGTAAAAATATAAAAAAACAGTGAAACAGTGTTTTAATTAAAATATACCATAATTAGTTAAAAAAATGTTTGACCACGGGTTAAATGAGAAGTTTAATTATTAATAAGTTTCTTTGTTTTCAAGAAAAATGGAAAATACTGAAAAATGCGATTTTCTTCGTTATTTGAAGCAATAATTCAATACAATGAAGACAGAATAAATAGAGGATTTTAATCTGATAAAAAAACAATATGGCGCCATTAAGAAATAAGAAAGTTGATGATGGTTCAGAAGAAACGAAACATGCTATTAGTAAAATTAGTACGCCATCGATTAGATCATAAAAGAAGTGCTATAAAAATGACTTCAACCTATTGAAATATTGCTTCAAATAACGAAGATATAAATAAAAAAGAAAATCATATTTTTCAGTTTTTTTTTTTCATTTTTCTTGAAAACAAAGAAACTTAGCCCAGTTTTCTCAACGGGATATTAAAGTGCCGAATTTAAACCTACTCTCTATCTCTTATAATAAGCGAAATCCCCATGGTAAGACTCGAATTTGAAACACCCTGTATACTGCTAAATATTATGTTAATTAAAGGAAATTCCGGCGATAATGATATTGTCTGTGTTGATCTCGTGCTGTATATAATCTCGTCCATGTGATACCCTGTCGTTACACAATGTTCTGCTAATCCCGTATTTGTTGATCCGTTTAAAATTGTTTTTCTGTGTTCACGTTGTCTCGTTTTTTAGTCTGTCAGTATTTTCTGTTTTATTGTTAATAATTCTCCGTCCCATTTTTTTTCTATTAACTATTGTTGCTTTAATGTTGTTAACTGAAACACCGAAATACGTGTCAGTTGAATGATGATAAACAAATGGAACAGAACAAGTGTATTACTTCTCATAATATGAACATTGATTTTTTTAGGCGAAATTAAGTAAGTCCCCTTAAATAACTGCGGCCTAGCAAATATATACTCAATAAATTATTTCCACATTTAGCTCTGTGACTTTTGACTTACGTTACGTAAGTACGTTAAACACAGAGCTAAATGTGGAAATAATTTATTAATTATTTTCAAATAATTTTTATTTAATTTATTTAGATAACTGTGATCAAGTGAATAAATACTCTTTTCTATTATTGAAAAAAATATATTTTAACACAACTGAATGCTGCCAAGTCAATCAATCAATGGCTAACACTGTACAGGTGTTATTGTTAATGTTTATTTCTAAACAATAACCTTAAACGTATAAACTAACTAGAATTATTGTAATAGAACCGAGTTTACTTCTTTGATTTATAATTTAATTTCTACATCAATTTCGTTATATATACTTATTGCATTCAAATTTATTAAATAATCGCGAGTAATTCATATCAAGTATGTTTTTTATACCAAGTGATCAATGTCAACTGCCTTTCCTGTGTTAGCAATACTAAATTTAAATTGGGATGATTGCCTATTTTGATTTATTCCAGGTCCTGTTTTAATTTGTCAAACGAAGGTCATGTTTTATAAAAAAATTTGAGACCGTGAACAAGACTGACAAAGTGTAAATGTTTTCCATTTTTCATTTATTTCCATTGATTGTAAATTATATACAGAAAAAAAATCATAATTACAATATTGGGATTGTCAACTGAGAGGTATGGTATAAAAACTTAACATCTAGGCTTACATTTCGAAAATGATATTATTTAATATATCGAGCGTATAAAAAAAATAGACGACGAAGTTGGCGTTGGAAGTCTCGAGTCATGTTTGTACTAAGATCACACGCGTGACTTGTCTTACTTATGTACTTTACGCGTGCGCGTGTGATTTTAGTTCAGACATGACTTTAGATTTCCAAATCCAACTTCGTCGTCGATTTATATTTATACACTCGATATAATGAAGTATTAAAGGGACCGGAAAGTAACGTCGTTTTTGCGCATTGATCTTTGTGGTCGCCTAGCAGCTCATTGGGTAATTCAAAGTACTATCAAAACATTGTAAGGTTAGAGTGACTTGTTTTAAAATAAGTTATACAATTTTAAAGCTATTTTACAATGTTTGGTGAAACGGTCAGTCAAAAACCAGAAGAGATACATATACAATTTCATAAGGGTAGTAATGCAACGTTTGTTATCAAAAACATGTGCGATGTTTAACCGAATGCTTTAGATGTTCGTAAATGCCAAAGGTGGTTTTCCAAGTTCAAATCCGGTGATTTCGGTCTTTCTGACTCTCATCGATCATGAAAACCAACAACTCTGGATAATGTCAGTTTGAGTTCGGTAGTGGAAACAAATCCATGTCAGATCATTGAAGAACTTTCAAACGTATCTTGGTCAACCATTAAGGAATATTTGGAGCAGAATGAGAAAGTAAGCAGAGCAGGTGTTTGGGTCCCGCACAATTTATCCGAGAAAAACCAATATAATCGTTTCAATACTTGCAATTTATTGCTTCAGCGGTATAACACCGAAGCGTTTCTTGATAGACTAATTACCAGGGATGAAAAATGGGACCTTTGAGATAACGCAAACTGCAGTGGCTCTCTCCAAATGACGCCCACGAGCTATAGCAAAACCAGGTTTATACCCCAAAAGGTGCTTTTGTGTGTTTGGTGGAATACTCGTTACTCGGGGTTGTTAATTTTAAAGTGCTAAAATCTGGCCTAACTGTTAATACAGACCTTTATTGTGAATAATTGGATGGAGTACATCAATCTTTAATTGAAAAGTACTCATCTCTTGTTAACAGAAAAGGTGTAATTTTGCAACACGACAATGCAAGACCGCACTGCCCTAGAAAAAAAAATGGGAAGTATTGCTGTACCCACCACACTAACCGGATATTGTGCCATTTATTTTTTTCACAAATTTCGATCGCTACAGCATTTTTAGGTAGAAAAAATCTGAACAAGTTGAAACTGCTATTTCCAGATATTTTCACGAAAAACATGATGATTTTTATCGATCCAGGATTAAAAACTTGCACACTAGATGACAAAATGTCGTAGAAAATGAGGGTGATTATGTTATTGATTACATTAAAATCGATAAAAATAATGTTATTAAATTTAATGTAAAAAAAAAACAATATTACTTTTCGGCCCTCCTAACACATCAAGTATAATTTTTTTTAGTTTAATCTAGCAAGTTTGTGTGGACTTATTTTCTATGATAAAATGTGACAATTTATTAAACAATTTTGGTCCAGTATACTGAAGTTTCCCAGAAACGTAGACGTATTTGTATTAATGATTGTGTACTCAAAATAGATTTTAGACATTTCATTTGATACAAAACTTTATATAGGTGATTTTTAATTGTATCACATTCATTTATTCATTGAATTTGATATATATAAATACCAAGCAATTTTACTAAATTTGTTTCCTGTACCTTTAGACCATTTAAAATAAAATTTATGTTTGATTTTATTTTTTGATAATTTGTCTTAAACCTCATAAAGGATGTTTTGTTTGTATTCAGAAATAATCTATTGTTACAAAACCGATTGTGCAAACAATTTAAATAAAAAAGAGTATTTAGTCGCTTGGTCACAGTTATTTAAATAAAAATGATTTGAAAATAATTAATAAATTATTACATAAGTACGTTAAACAAATGCACATTAAAACAACTACTTCCCGGGCAAATACCCCGCCGGGCATTGAATTACATAATGTACACCTGCTGCTGCATATCGCAGTTATTTATTAACCGATATTGATAATTTTTGTTTCGTTGAATTCAGAATAAAAGAATCTATCATTTGAGGTATCGGAAGGGGTCCTTTACTAATTGAATTTTTAAAGTTGGTGTTGCCACCCCTTAGGGGTGAAGGGGTAAGGGGCTGAAAAATGTATATCAGGATAGCATTTTAAAAATAAAAATCGAAGTGTCAGAGCATTTTTCTAAAATATGTTTATTTACGATTTTATGGAATTTATCCGATACTGTAATGTAATCAATAAGATTGAACCGAAAATAGATCCATGTGGAACTTCAATATTCAATTAATAAAATTGATATAACTTTTAAATTTACTTATATCTATAAATTGAAGAAATTTTCAATGTACAACATTGAGATATAATTTAAATTAATTAAATATAAGTGGAAAAGAAAGAAAATGGGATTTTAAACCCATGTCCTTCGATTTATAGTCGCTTGTGTTACCCGTTACCAACTACACCACAGAGACATGTGATAACAAATATCCATTCAATGCTCCAAGTTCACTTATATTCAATTTATGTGTGTTACGCCCATCATTAATGTCTGTATAAATTGAATATAAAATAATTTAAAGCACTGAATGGAGATTTGATATTACATATCTCTGTGGTGTAGTTGGTAACGCACTCGGCTAGAAATATTTATATATATAATATATTTAAATAATTTAAATTATACCTCAATATTCTACATTAAGGTCGCGGTTTAGTGGAAAGAGATAGCTATATAGTAAAATGGAAATAATCGTTTGAAAATAGAGCTATTCTTTTGGATTTCATAATATGAATATGTATTTACATTTTTTATCCACCAAGTATAAAGTATCAGTCTAAATAAAAAATAAATCGTTAATTTTCGTGTATTACGTCAATTTACTAGTTTAAGTTAGAAAAGAAAATTGTAAGATATAATGAAATTAATAGGTCATGTCTGCTAAGTTATTTGAATGCAGAATTTAGTGAAATCCTTTAAATTTTCATTGCACAAGTTTTTATTAGCAAAAATATAATTTGAAATTTGCTATAAATTTGATAAATTTTCATTGTTTTTCATAATTATTTTTCACAGAAACTAGACATTAAAATGATTTTTAATTCATCTGATGAAATTCCTGCTTATTTTAAGATTATTTTAATGTATAATACAATATTGTTCATTGATCACAACAACAATCTAACTCAAATTAGTGATTGCCCATATTTGTATAGCTATCTCTTTCTTCTAAACCGCACCCTTAAAAATTTCCTCAATTCATCAATATTAAATGTTTGCAGTTTCTGAAATCGTGGTTTTACCATTATTTATAAGGCTTGCTTGCTTCTTATTTTGTTTAAATATTAACTAAACACTCTGCAACACATCTAAATCCATAAACGTAGAATGTTTCAAGTAATAGGTCAAGAATCAAAAGCCTGGCTAAGATCGAAGAATATTTAACATTCGTTTACCTGTACGTGGTTCATTGCTTTATCATAAAATGATATGGTAATTCATTCATTTTCGGTTGATGATTGGTTGAAGTAACTTTTTTATTGTCAACTCCGGAAAGTTAAGATCGATCATACGCTATATAATCTTTAAAATTTGAGAGGATTATGCAAGTGTTATTTTGTATTTCGGGCTTTTAATTTATCGGTTACGTGAAGGGAAATGTGACAGTAATGTAACAACTCAAGTGACTCATTACTTTATGAAAAAGATTTATTAGATAATTGAAAAGATAGCACAAATATCCATCATTTATCGAATTTATAAGTAGAGAGGTTGTGGGAAAATGAAGAAAAGGGATAGCAGATTGGAAAAAGTAAAGAGAGCTAAGGAAATATGTTAAAGAATTTATAAGTAGCATCGTCAATAATTTGAGTCTACAAGAATATGACAACCTGAATCGCATTTACGATTCATGAGTTTTTTTGTGAACGTTAAGGGCGCGCATCCGACACCGAGCCCAAACATTTACACCTGAGATCGCAACCGACGGTACATCTTTAAAATTTTATAAGGTAGACCTATACCGAAGAGGGATGAATCCCAAAATATGTGTCTGTAGATAGCCGTATATTACGTAACGTTTTTTGTTCATTGCATTAAGTATTCTCGAATAAAAAAAAATGCGCCATACAATATGTTATCGGCAACTGCAAATGTCCACTATGTAATTCAATGCCTGGGTATATGTTCGAGAAGTAGTTGTTTTAGTGTATATTAGTTTTATTAAGTATTTATATAACGTAAGTCTAAAGAATCGCAGTAGCTTAAGGGAAAATAATTGATTAATAATTAATTATTTCCAAATTATTTTTATTTAATTAAATGTATATGCTTCATATTATATTATTTAATTACAATACAACATTCGTTCAACCAGCTTCATCATAGCACTGGTCTGACAAGGTGCGAAAGTTTGGATGACTGATGATGGTCATTTCGGAATGCCTAGCAACAGTTATCCAAATCGTGAGAAGAAGAGTAATTTTATAAGAACACAAGTATTCGGCCATGATCAGTCATCCAAACGCTAGATGAAATATGGTTGAATATTTTATTAAAAAATAAATACTTGTGTTTTTATAAAATTCTACGTGTCTTTAAATTCAAAATTTATTTGACAAGTTTTAATATATGTATACGTTACTCTGACAATTGATTGTTAACGTCTCAAACATAAAAATCCTCCGTTTTTTAAATATGCCGCAGGAAACATGCCCTAGATTTTCATATAAAAAATAATATACGTACAAGAACAATCGCTGGATAGATGTACCATAAAATCCTCCAATATTGAATTGGTCTTCTTCCAGACATAAAATGGATGTCATCGTTCAGTCTGTTTACTCCGTAGCAATAGAATACCATTACACTCTGATAATTATATATAAAAAAGAAGAAAAGAAACAATTATTATATAAATAAAATATGGGGTTATTATAAAATAAGGGACATACTTTAAATGTTTGTATAATTTTACATTGAACCCCAATCGTTATCCCGTATTTTATGGACAGATAAGGCCCATTTTCTCTTAATGGTGGAGACTCAAAAAGGTCGGATATTGTAAAAAAAATCCACATGCATTCGTTCACACCAATCTTCATGACAAGAAAGTGATCGTTTGGTGCGGTTTCACAGCTAATGTTATTTATCATTTATTTATTTAATCTACGAAATACATTTAATACATATACATTAAAATTAAATAAAAAACTAACCTAGAACTTCAGTACAAATTTAAAATCATTTGTCAATATTATTTTTTTTTTTTTTGAAGAAATACGGAATGGAGAAGCCAAACCTGTAACTGTAACTGGTGAATGATAAATGTTAAGGGATTATGCAATTCCACAGTTGCAAAACAAACAAGAAGGAACTAAAAACATGATTTTTATGCAGGATGCAGCACACCCGCACATATACCGCCCCGTTGTTAACTCATGTTTTTTTTAAGATCGTGTTACAAGCAGATATTTTATAAATACCTGACCACCAAGATTGCCTAATCTTAATCCAGCGGATAAATAGCTGAGGCATTATATAAAAATGGTGTTTAGAACAAGGCCAACAACTGTGGAATATTTAAAAGCCAGTATTAGGAAAAAAATTGGTACAATTTAACCAGAATTATTGAATATGATATGAGTGATAATTTGGAGGAACGGTTGGTGATTTTGCAACAATAATGGTAGTCATATTGAAAATTTGCGGTAACGAATGATAAACATAAGAATTCCCATTATTTATCCAATTAAATTTCTTTTACTTTTTAGTTTAATTGGTAAAAATTATTAAAAAAACACGTGTTGCTTGTTCAGTTCAACTACTTACTTTATTCATCACACATATGGTTTACATTATAATGGTATTTACATATAGATGGCGCTTATTCATAGTTTGTAGTATAATTTTTCAACAAAAATAAATAATACGTTAAAATATATCCCTTCCTGATAACCCTGTATAATGTTTCCTTTAATTTAAAATATATATATAAAATGGTGATGTGTCCATCATGGTACTTTCCCCGGTGAATACGGTCAAATAAGTTTCTGATTGAAAAATTAATAGGAAAGCAAAATGATTAATAGAAAAAATTGATTGTTGTCTTTCAAAGTTAAAAGCGAGTATTTAGAAGAATATTATAATTAAGTGTGTTATTTTTTACCTTACAATGTGTTGAAATCATTTTTTCACACTCTTCTTCATTTTTTACTTTCCCCGGACCCCTGTCTAAGGGAAAGTATTGTGATCGTGAACATTTTCGAACCGCCAATTTCAACAAATGTGCACGTTTTGAGGTCCCCTGAGTCCATTCCATCGAGTTTTGAAAAATGTCTGTGTGTGTGTCTGTGTGTCTGTGTTTCCGCGATAGCGCCTAAACGGCTAAATGGATTAACCCCAAACTTTATACCTAAGCTTTATATAGCAGTGGAATGATCTGAAAAGCTTTTGGTCAAAATCAAAATTCATTAAGTGCAACTTTACTCTTAGCAATTCTTCATTTTTTAATTCGGATAGAAAAATGTTTCAAATAAAAGTTTTAGATCTTGTAAAATAAATAATTTCTGTTATAAAACTTTTATTGTAGGACCTCCGGTTTTCATTTTATAAGCGTTTACCTGATAAATTCCCTTAGAGATTTTAATTATTGAAATAATTATTTTAATGACAAATAAAACGTCAAAGTGCCGTCGTATTCAGCACATTCGCAAAGTTTTTAAAAATGAAGAAGAGTGTGGATAAAAGATTTCAACACATTGTAAGGTAAGAAATAACACACTTAATTATAATATTAAATTTTCAATCAGAAACTTATTTGACCGTATTCACCGGGGAAAGTACCATGATGGACACATCACCATTTTTAATTCGGATAGAAAAATGTTTCAAATAAAAGTTTTAGATCTTGGAAAATAAATAATTTCTGTTATAAAACTTTTATTGTAGGACATCCGGTTTTCATTTTATAAGCATTTATCTGATAAATTTCCTTAGAGATTTTAATTATTGAAATAATTATTTTAATGACAAATAAAACATCAAAGTGCCGTCAAATTCAACTTATCATTCGCAAACGCCTCCAGTTTGCAAAAATGAAGAGGAGTGTGGAGGAATGATTTGAACCTATTGTAAGGTAAGAAATAACAAACACACTTAATTACAATATTCTTCTAAATACTCGGCTTTAACTTTAAAAGATAACAATCAATTTTTTCTATTAATCTATTAAATTTTCTATCAGAAACTTATTTGACCGTATTCACCGGGGAAAGTGCCATGATGGACACATCACCATTTTTTAAATTTTGCGAATGTGCTGAATACGACGGCACTTTGACGTTTTATTTGTCATTAAAATAATTATTTCAATAATTAAAATCTCTAAGGGAATTTATCAGGTAAACGCTTATAAAATGAAAACCAGAGGTCCTACAATAAAAGTTTTTTAACAGAAATTATTTATTTTCCAAGATCTAAAACTTTTATTTGAAATATTTTTCTATCCGAATTAAAAAATGGAAAATTGCTAAGTTGCACTTAATGAGTTTTGATTCTAACCAAAAGCTTTTCAGATCATTCCACTGTTATATAAAGCATAGATATAAAGTTTGGGCTTAATCCATTTAGCCGTTTATGCACTATCGCGGAAACACACAGACGCACAGACACACACACAGACATTTTTCAAAACTCGATGGAATGGACTCAGGGGACCTCAAAACGTGCATATTTGTTGAAATTGGCGGTTCGAAAATTTTCACGATCACAATACTTTCCCTTGGACAGGGGTCCAGGGAAAGTAAAAATACCACTTTAAGTATGATTGTAATCAATTTTAATTAGTCACAAAATGAATAAAATTAAGTGGTATAAAACAATTAAGCACGCATTAAATACAAAATGACAACAGCGTGTAAAAATATGTTACTCGAAAAATACCTATTAGATGCCACGAATACGAAAAATGACGAATTCCATCCTTTGGATTGACCTCATTAATAAGCAGAAATATTCTGACATTTTTTAATACCAATAAAATCTGTCTCACTCATTGTCGTTTAATAAATAGAAAACTTTGCTATTAGGAACACTCACGAAATAAATACATAGCACGATTTAAAAACGGGACATTACAGATTCGGCACAAGAAGCGTAATCGAAGCTGAAGAGGAGAGAATATAAGAAGTAAAGGTGTCAAATGGAAAAATAAACACTATCTCTAGTAAATGGTTGTGTGGAAGGTGACTGAGAGAGGGAGTTTAATTATGCGGGACCAAGACATCGATGATATGATTGATGATCGAGGAAAAGTTAAGAGATACGGTTAGAGAATTAAAATATAAATTATGTGGGATTTGGCTCATTTTTCTTTAAAATTAGCAGTAGAGAGTGAAAATAAATCAAGACGGAGCGGTTCAAAAAAGTATAGTTGGGCAGAAAAAATGAAAGAAATATAAATTAAATAAAATAAATTTGAAAATAATTTACTAATAAAAACTCATGAATTGTTTTTATTGAAAAATCTTGTTCTTTAATTTATTTTAAATAACTGTGACCAAGTTAATAGAAAGAAATATATTTTGGAAGGGTGGGCAAATTATATTTTGGAGGAATTAAATCAATAAACGATGTAAACGAAGAGGGAATAATTTAATGAGACTTGAAAAAAGTTAAGTCTTCTATAGAGAGTTTGTGGGAAAATGAAGAAAAGGGATAGCAGATTGTAAGAACGTAAAGAGAGCTAAGGAAATGTGTATAAGAAAGATGAAGAAATAAGAGTGTATAGAAAGAGAAATAAATATGGATAGAGGCTTAAAAATGAGACAAATTATGGGAGTGCATAAAGCGGAATCAATTGAAGGAAATGATGAAAGGAGAAGAAATAGACATGTAGGAGATAGGGAGTTACCTGCAGAGACTCATAGGAGTAGAGGTGGAATATAAGAGACTGAATATGTAAAAGAAAGTGTTTCTTGCAATGACAAATTAGAAAGAGTCGTAGATGGTATGAAATGGGGAAAGGCAGTGGGAGCAAACAACATGAAAACAGAAGCATGGAAGTTATATGGCAAGGAAGAAAAAGTAAAGATGAAATAAAGATAAAGAGGAGTTTTGTAGCGAATTGAAAGAAGGCATAATATAGAGTTTTCAGTAAGACGAGTCGATGTTGAAAGCAACATCAACTCTGTCACTTTCTCTGGCATGTGAAAATTCTAAATACTCCGTGTATAGGTCAACCCAAAGGGAGTCTTCAGCCGAAGCAGTACAACCAGGAGGTGGATAAGTCCGCTTCGAGGTTCAACATCCGCAGGGATTTCCTTTGTAACATGAACGACTTCGAACTGCAGACGAGAATAACCCATCAGCCCGGGGGGCAGAGGATGTGCAATCGAGAGAGGGCGATTCTTTGACTGCATAATCATAAATTGGCGGGCAGCGAGGCGGCCAGGAGGAGTATTATCGTGAAGTCGAGTTGTAATTTGCAAAAGAGGAGGGAGGATGAGAGTGATGAGAGCAGAGAAGTTCGAGAAGAATGATTATGAGAATTTGAAAAAGAAGGTTTATAGGAGCCCCGGCAGGCTGGATATCTGTCCCAAGCCAAATACAAATATTCATACGGACAAAATAGAAAGAGATTGCGCGTGCAATACCCGCGACTAAGATGCTGGAGATACGCGCTAGATATTCGTCGGCCGATTAAATAATAAATAAAAATGTTGAAAGCCATTGACCTCTATCTTGTTTTGGTGGCGTTAATATAACCTGTTGTTTATTATTCAGTCACTTATATGCAATTACCAAACCAAGCCTCACAATTGAGCAGCACGTTTAATTAATAATATTTTATTATCTAAAGTAATGATGTCCGCGACTCTCCAACAAATCGTGGCCAAATTAGTGCAGATCATTTTGGTGAATAATCAGTCAATATCCATACGTTAAACGAACGCCATATTCGTCGAAAATATCGTTTTTGTCCGTGAAAGTGAGCAGAAGAACCAAGAACCCGAGGCAGATAATAAAAAATATGATTAAAAAAATCGGATTTTCGCAGAATTAAATTTAGCAAATGCATTGGGACTTGTGACCCAGGAAACTACAGATAATGGTCATATATTACTTCATTTTTTGCTGACTGAACTTTCTGATACTAACGATTTGAGAAAATGTTTACTTCTAGCAGAGGTTTAAGTCACCTCTGCCACAACGTTCGTGCCATTCGACTCTGCTCGATATTTTCTTATGAGGTTTTATGAAGTCCCAGGTATTTCCAATAATCTGCGATCGACCTTAAAGTAGTTATAACCTATACTCTGTTTTTCCTAAGATTACAACAACCAGAACACTAATTTACACCATTAAAATAGGTGTATCTGGTGACAAATATTGACGCGAAATTCAAATCTAGTGGGAAAAGAATAGAATTATTTCCAATATTTTTTCCATGCGGATTTTTAATAACTTCACTCGATGGACCAGCTTTTTTACTCATTGTATAATTATAAAATTAAATAAATATTAAGACAGAATGAAACTGCAGTACGTCAACGGCGTAACTGTAATGGCGAACGTTGCACAGCTGGCGTTCTGCAGCATTTCACGTTTCATAACCCTACACACAGAAATACTATTTACATTTCTAGGAATTTAACATTACATTTAAGGGTGCGGTTTAGATGAAAGAGATAGCTATATAAATATTGGCAATCACTAATTCGAGTTAAATTGCTGTTGTGATCAATGAACAATATTATTTTTTTCGTTAAAGTAATCTTAAAATAAGCAGGAATTTCATTAAATGAATTAAAAATTATTTTAATGTTTAGATTGTGTGAAAAACAATTATGAAAAACATTGAAAATTGGTCAAATTTATAGCAAATTTCAAATTATATTTTTGCTAATTGAAACTTGTGCAGTGAAAATTTAAAGGATTTCACTAAATTCTGCATTCAAATAACTTAGCAGACATGACCTATTAATTTCATTATATCTTACAATTTTCTTTTCTAGCTTGAACTAGTAACTTGACGTAATACACGAAAATTAACGATTTATTTTTTATTTAGACTGATACTTTGTACTTGGTAGATAAAAATGTAAATACATATTCATATTATTAAATCTAAAAGAATGCCTCTTTTTTCAAACGATTATTTCCGTTTTACTATATAGCTATCTCTCTCTATTAAACCGCAACCTTAAGTGATACAGTTTCATTTATTATTAATCATGTTATTTAAATAAATAACTCCATTACTAAAATTAATTAATGCTACGCTTATGCCGACCAGCAAAATGACAGAGACCACTAGACAAAACGGATAATAGAATGTCTCCAGTGTGAGTTTTCATGCAATTTTAACCAATCACTGAAAAAATCAAATTTGCCCTATCCTTCCCTGCTTGTAATCTTAAAAAAATAGACTATAGGTAATCATTCAAATTCAAACGGATCTATGCGATAGTCATTAAAAATTGGAATACTCGGATTTGTGTTTCTGCGAGAAGCTGCGGTGGACATTTGAATTATATTATATTCTACACGTAATGACATGGAATTTCTTTATATTGCAACATAATGGTAATATTATAAATGCCAAATAAAGGTATTTTTATCAAAAATATACCACGAAGTGAACGCCTTAAAAATCTAAGAATTAAAGTTTTGTATAAAAATATACTTACCACGAGCAGTAAGCAAAATCCTTCCAAAAAATAACAGCACAAGATATTGTATGCTGGTATTATAATCATTGTAAAAATCTAAAAATTAGCAATTCCATAAATAAAAATTAATCAATTGAAATATTTATTATTAATAGACTTACCTTGAAAGAAGCTATTACGCTCAAAAGTGTGCTAACGAATGTCACCATAATTTTCACATAGCTGTGATAGTAGGCGAATTTGGGCAGGAAATCGTATATGTTCAGGATTAGTAAATGGAGACTTAATGCCTAAAATTAAATGTGTTAAGCAAAGGTAAAAAAGTAAAATGTAAAAATACCCATCTTACCAAGCGTACAATTTCAAGCAACCAATTCGTCAAATGAAATAAAGCAATGATCACATTTGGACATTCCCTGATTACCATAAACTGAGGAATCATCGCATAATAAAGACCAGCAACTGGTAATAGTAAAAAAAGTTAGTAACTTTAAGTAGGATTTTCTGTATTTTTGATTTTATAATTAAAATAGACGATTTATTGAACATTTCAATAAAATCGTTCAACAAAAGCATGCCATTTTAAAAACTGGGTAATTCAGGTTAGGACAATAATGTAAATAATTTATACATTGTAAATTAATCTTTTATTTAGGAACAATAATAGAAAATAACGGGAAGATAGACAAAGAGATAAATGATAGACTGGGAAGAGCGGGAAAATATTTAATATGATGAAGACAACGTTCTTTGGAAGGAAAGAAATAACTAAAAACATAAAAGCGGAAATAGTAAAAAAGGTTATAAGACCTACAATAATATATAGCAGTGAAACATGGACCATGACGGAAAAACACAACACGAAAATTAATGCAATAGACATGAGATTCTTAAGGAAAATTGAAAATATGACCAGACGAGATAGAATAAGGAATGACACATACAGACAAAACTTACAGATAGGACCTATTAATGATACCATTGTTGAAGGATAGCTGAGATGGTTCCGACATGTGTGCCGCATGAATGAAGATAGAACAGCAAGAAGAATATATGAAAGAAGAGCAAAAGGAAGAAATTACCGGGGAAGACCGAGAAAAACATGGAATGACATAAGAATGACATAATTAGAGAAGAAGCAGAAAAAAGGACATAGACTGGAAGGACATTAAACAATTAACCAAGGACAGAAAGACATGGAGAGAAAAATATAGAAACAGACACTAAACAAAAACTCCTTACACCTAACGGTACGACGGAAAAAAAAATCTTTTAACTGATTGGTTATGCAAAAGGAAATATAACAATAATATAACTGTTGAGAGATATCAAAAGTGAGACGTGCACAGTCAATACAACCCGAGGCAGATAATAAACAAAATACTTTTCTAATTTACAACAACTGTTTTTTTTTTGCTCTTCGTGGCTTAATGAGCCAACTGTTGTGGAAGAACTTGAGGAAAATATATTCTTAACTTTCCTCAAGTTCTTCCATACGGATGAAGAAATAGATACGACTTTCGAGGAAGTAAAAGTGGAGAAGTCGCCGAGACTCGATGGTTTAAAAACAGAAATGTGGAGAGAGATATCAGAAGAAAAAAAAAACGATTCGGATATCTACTCAACACGATGTGGAGAAAGGGGGAGGCAGATATATACAGATTCCTAAGACAAATTCTAGGGGTTAAAAGATCGATCCCCAGTTACATTACAAGAATGAAATAGATAGAGTATACATACAGAGGCAGTAGAGAGAGTGGTGAGGTACGAAAGATGTGTGGTTAATTGAATCAAACATTAGTGAAAGAATTTTGGAAGTCATGTGTGAGGGCAAATATGAATGGAGGATGGGATGGAAAAATATGTATGAAAGAGCAGAACTGTCAGAAGGCATAGCAAATGAATGGCTGGAGAACAGAGTGTATGTAGCAACGTGAATGAAGGAAAAATTAAAGGAGCTAGAGGAGCATGAGAGACAAGTATGTATTGGAAAGAGTGGGTATAAACATATGTATGTAAGATAGCAAATGTATGGGAAAATATCGAAATACCTGTAGTGTGTCAGACCATGATAAGAAGTAAATAGCGAAAGCGAGGTGTGGATCTGAGGAAATACGATGGAAGGTTTGGATGAATCATTGATAATGCAAGTGTGTATTGTGTGGCGATGGAAGGAATACGTGGTGGCATTTGAGTGAGGAGTGCAAATGAGTCAATAAAAAATTGTTGTATGCTAGAAAGAAAGTAGATGAGTGGATGAGAGAGGATGGTGCTGGTAACAAGATTCAAGGAATTGAAGAGGTTAAATGGGGAAAGGGAAACAAAAAAAAACATTAGGTTAAGGTGCATATAAATAATTATATAATATATAGAGAGTTTATGTTAGTTTTGTGAGAGAATTAATGCCAATAAAGGTTTTTTTTTGTTGGAATGTTTTTGTTGCTAACCTCGAACACTTGAGATTAATTACTTGGTATTAATTTGTACACACTGTAAAAATTTCCAAATTAACAACTTTTGATATTTAAGTTATATAAATTGCCAATATCTTATTTTTTATAGGACTCAGTATATTTAATTCTTTTATCTCGGTTCTGTCAACTTAGCCTCACAATTCTAAATTTTTAATTAAAAACTATTACTCTAAAAAGTCCTTAACCTGTGTTAACCTGCTCCCAAATATTAAAACTTGCACCTTCAATAGTTATAAGTTATAGGAATTTGAAAATGGGGTGGTCCAAGTTGACGCGTTTTTAGAAATAGGGAGGAGTGAAGGGCTAAGATGACGGACCCTCCATACTTAAGCATAGATTTTTTAAAAAATATTTTGCATTTAAAGTATAAAGAAATCTAAAAATTAAGATTTTCATACATGGTACGATTGTGCAATGGATGGGAATGTGCATTTGTTCTACCAGAACTCCACCGACAGCATAGACGATGACCAAATAATAGAGCGTCAGCGCGTTGTTGCTGAGCGACAAATATAAGCATTCGTATCCTGGATCCAAATTCCTTTTAAATTTCGAACAGGCCGTGCTGGTCATATAGCCGAAAGGTACGTTCAAGCCCATTCTCCACGCAATGAAGAAACCAAATTTTATTACCTACAAATATAAAACAAAGAATTGATATTATTATATTTGTTAATATATCTTTCATATACATAGTAAAGTATATTTTATTAAACATAAAAACTGAGATGAGAACAGAAATATTCGTTTCCGACCCTCCTTAGTCGGAAAAAGTGTTATTTTATATATATATATACCTGTGTAAACTGTTTGAACTAAATACTTGCTGATCCAAGCTTGTTGCATATTTGAGTATTTAATTATATTCGAAAAGAACAGTGACTTTTAACTAAAAAACACAAACACTAATTCATAGATTACTCTTAGCATTTATTTTATTTTTACATATTTCTTTAAATAAGCATTTCAAATAATTTAAATAGAATCAAGATCTAAATAAATATTTTTTTATATACAGGGTGTCCCATTTTACATTATATTCTTGAATATCTTGAAATTAAAGCATTTTACCAAAAAGTATGCTGAATCATAATCGTCATGGTTTTGAGGGGGAAATCTGTTTTTGGCAAAATGGCCTCCTAGCCCCACAGAACCAAACGGAATATTTTGATTTCAAATGTCTTTATTCACTAGTTATTTTGTTTTAGCAAAATTTAGAAGTATTGCACAAAATAAATATATTAAAACACTTAATTTACAATGAAATTAATTAACAACCACTAAACATAACATCCTTTTATCCTTGATAAAATCGAATCATTCATAAATCGTTTTTTATATCTTGTTTTCGTCCCCCAGTGTTTGGGACTGATATTTTTAGAAACTCAGATATTGATTGAAACACCAAATGCTATTTTTTATACAGTTATTGAGACAATATTAATTCACGAAAATTTGACAGAAAATTCATACTTTCACTATTACAGCACCACCTGTTGGAAATTAAAAAAAGTATTCGTATAAACCTTACATATTTTATAACGCTCTTTCATAATCTGCAATAAAAAAATAGGGGTTACCATTTAAAATTTTCAAGTTAAACCCCCCTCCCGGCCCCCTGTGGGGTTAGGGGGGGGGTCATTTTGTCAAAATCCGATTTCCCCCTCAAAACCATGACAACCATATTCGGCATACTTTTCGGTAAAATACTTTAATTTCAAGATATTTAAGAAAATAATGTAAAATGCGACACCCTGTATGTCAAACTTTCTACTTTTATCAAACTTTTGTATGTCTATTTCTTAAAAATATCTTTCTTTTACTAAACCAATAACCTTGAATGAAAGTAGGGTGCCATTTTCAGTCACTATTTTAAATTATTTAATATTTCAACATAATTGTAAATAATACTAACCGTTCTAAAACGCGGTTGTCGTAATTTAAACTCAGTCAGTTTCTCCAAACCAGTGAAGACGCCTTTGGAAGTCATGGCCATCAGAAATATCATCGTGTACATGATGGTGTGTATCACGAAGGTTCCTCGTAAAACCTCAAAAAGATTATTCCCTTGAGAATCATTTTCAAATATCCACCAAAATATAAAAATTATCTGAACTATTACTATTTCTAGGGCCTTCGTTTATAATCACTAAGAGGATAATAAAAATTCAACTATCTCTCTTTAAATTATTTTATAATATTCATTATTAAAATATACATCATATTTCTCGATGAACTATTGATATCTCGAAATGTAGGCTTTTGAAATATTGAAAAATTAATATATAAAACAAATCGATGAGGCCAGTTTAGGTATACTTTATGTATAATGCCCTGTACTTAAGTATAACAGTTTTTTGGCACATTTTTTTCTGTAAAAAAAAGACATTTGCATGCCCTAAAAGAATTATCAGATTCCTCCTATATATACATATTTTGGTATACTTACAAGACCCATAACTTTCATTCCCAGCATACAGAACATCGTAATAAAAAACCACGTAGCTAAATTCGCTAATATACAGCCAGTAATTGGGTAATTGTTGTCGTCTATGTTCTTAAAACTCGACCTTAAAAACAAAGGTAATTAAAATTTGATCTGAGTGTTAATACTCTATGGCATACAGGGTGCCCGTTTTTTGGAGCTAAAGCAAGTGGATCTCGGTTATTTGAAAAGATACAAGATCTGTTAAATTAGGACAAAGTTGCCCAAAATGGAGTATAACGGCATTATCGTTTTTAAACATAAAATATTCTGACTAATTCCGAAGATATCCGCAAAAACCAAATATTCAAAAAACGTTTTAATTTTTGCGAGATATTTGAAGAGTTACATCTAAAAAATTAACACTTTATCATTACCACTTTGTACGCTCTACAATGTGACGATATCATAATAAAAATTCGATGTTTCAATTTTCAGTAAAAATAATCAACTTTATTTTTTCTTAAGCGCCTTCTTGGACTTTTACATTTTCAAATACAGATTTTATTCTAATTACGGGTCATGTGTTGCGGTTTGATCTACTGATTTTCTATTATTATATAAAAAGGATTGGGATTAAATATATACTTGTAAAATATATTGTATTGTAAAGGCGTCCTGGGGAACCCTGCAGGACACCTTGCGATATGGGAAATAAATTTGATATACAGAGTGATCAACAATTATTACAGATTGATAGGTAGGCAACCAAATTCGTATGTTGGTACAACTGATCATAAAAAAACACTAGATTGCATTGGCGTGGCGAACATTTTTTTCGCAAAATAAATTAAATATTTTTAATCATAACTATACACGCTGCTAGTATGAAATATAGTTACTTTTTATTCATTTTTCTTTCACATGAACTTAGAGCGATATATCTCTCCAGATTTTTCGGCGGAAAATTTAACTTGTCTGCAATCATTGTTCATCACTTTGTACATTGTATTTTAACTTTCCATCAATGTATAGGAATATTAAAGAAGAAGCATTTATGCCATTCCGTAACAAATGCTTTTGTTATATCAAGAAAACGTATACTTGTTTTTGAAGTCTAAACGATTAGTTGGAATTAGAATTGGTACTTAGGGATGGAATTTATGATAAGCTGTATGAATTTATATTTGATAAGTGATTCAAACTATTTGCCTGATACTATAGAGTATTAAAATTGTTATGGGACGTTAACTAGAAATTAGTTAAGGATTATCTTATGGTGTTCGGATACAGATAACTGATACCCTTGTTTTAATTTGGGCGCGGAAAGTACTGATGGGAGTAGCAAAAGTTATTGAATAGTCTAATTTCGGAAATAGCAAAACAAAATTTATATCAAATTTCGTCAAAACTGTCTTTCATGCTTATTTTAGTTTTTTAGATTTATTATTTATTTTTTATTTCGTTTTCTTTGTATTTCCCGTTTTGTACGTCGGGGGGAATTTGTCCCCGAGAATCTGATCCCAATTGTATTTACGACATACACAACAACCGTCGTCCAAATTATATCTTATACCAGCTTTTGAAAAATAATATCTACAAATGTTCACATATTGCACCATCTAACATACAACACTTATAACTATACTTTCGTTTACTTCATAAAGAACTTGGTGGTGGTGAAAACCAATTAGATTAAAGCATTAAAATGTTAAGCTATGACGGAAAAGAATTTTGTAACAAAAAATTCGATATGCAAGGTGGCCAGAAATGGTGTGATAATCTTCAGGCAAAGTTTTTCATTGATTAATTTCAAGTAGAAAATTTAAGTAAAAAAATATTGTACGGTTCTTCATTAATCTGCACGAGGCCATTGATATAATAAATATGTGACTAGAAATCAGTAATAATTTTGAAATAGTTTGATTAAAATTAGTTCTATTAACATCCAGTTAAACATTGCAAATGTTTATTTAATGATAAGTCGATTATTAATAGCAATTAATGGCCTCATAAAGCGTATTGAATAATCACCCAATATTTTTGTTTGTGTTTTATTTAATTTAATTTTTTATTTTTTTAATTTAATTTTTTATTTTAAAAACTTGTTTTAGTTTTTTTTCCTACTTAAAATTGATTAACGAACAACTTTAAATGAAGATTATCACACCTTTTATGGCCACCCTGCATTTTAATGGAAGAATCAATTCTGCACCAAATACCAAATTCGTATCTAGTGTATACGAATATACAGAATGAAATTAAAGATTAAACTGAACTGTAGTTGGGAGGGTGAGGGTAAAAATTTTTGCAATTTTATGGTGAGTTATAGAACAAAATTTGGGCTGAGGTTATAAACACACCCATATACAGAAGTATAGTTTCTGGGCATAACAAAATTCCATATGAGTTACTGTGGAAAATAAGACCTGATGTTAGTCGCCTACGATTTTTTGGAAGTACAGTAATGGTACATGTTCCATAAGAGAAACGTAAGAAATGGAAATGGAAAAGTTTTAGTTGGGTATAGTGATACCACAAAAGAATATAGAGAGTACGATCCTGTTACAAACTCTATCACATATTCTAGAGATGTTATTGTAATGGATGCTATACAAGGGGATCGGGTGGCAGAGACCACAGTTTCAGTGATGGTGAATGAAACCTCAACAACAAATTAGCAGCTAAAAGAATAACCAGAGGTACTGCAAGACATTATCAATGAAGGTATCGTTGTTAACCAGAAAATATAGATTTCGCAAGATGAAATGGTCCAGATGCAGCACCAGATGAGCTAAGTAATATTGAAGTAAAAAGATCTGCAAGACCAGTGCAAAGGAAACTCTTCAAATATTACGTATCGTACAAGTGTTGTAATTGCATCCTTTGACAAATAAGGAGGCATGGTAAAGACTAGATGCGGAGAGGTGGAAAATGGCAATAGTAGAAGAAATACAGAGTTTCGAAAAGAATTTATGATAAATTAAAATGATTTTAAAATAATTAATAAATTATTTCTAAATTTAGCTTTAGTTTTAAGTCGAAGGCTTTCTCAAAGAAATCACTCCTTTTCAAGAAAACGCTCGAATAACCCAAATATTCTTTAAATTTCAATATTTGTATTTTTATTTTGATATTTCATATTTTTATTATATCAATTTTTCTATTATTTGTTTCTCGTTTATTTGTTTTGTGTATACAGGGTTAATTAAAATTACCGGATATCATAAATATTTTTTTTAAATGTGAGAATTTTCAAAACATATTTCAAGTAAACACTTCTTGGGCATAAGTAAGCTACCATTTATATATACAGGGTATTCAATTTACTTAGATAATTGGGTAAACTTCCCTTGTTTAAATAGAACACCTTATATTTTTTCCATAAAATACATCATGTTTAAGTTATAAGCAATTGATAAATGCGTAAGATTACATTTGTTTAATTATTTACTTAATTTCTGTTTAATTATTTTGACATTTATTTTTGATTTTGTTCATTTTTAGCCGTTTTGTTGAAATAAATATATTTTTATGTAGGTGAGACAATATTCAGTTTAAGAATCTGCATAACATAAAACTTAAAAAATATGAATTATACAAAAAATAATTCGTAATAAAAGTTCTTACAATTAAAAAACATGATAATATAAAGGGTGTTCCACTTGAAAATGAAAGTTTACCAAATTTGTATTGAAAATTAGGGTTAAATAAAAATGATTTGAAAATAATTAATAAATTGTTTCCACATTTAGCTCTGTGGCATTTTGACTAACGTTACGTTTAAACAAATGCACATTAAAACTACAACTTTCCGGGCAAATACCCCTTCGAACATTGAGTTACATAATGTACATCTGCTGTTGCATATCAATAAAATATTGCATCATGCAACAAATATTTGATCCGAGAAAAATTCAATGTAAAAAAAACAGAAAAAAATGTTACTTAATATAAGGCCATAAGCAGACACGTGTTTCGGAATCTATGCCTCGTTAGTACAGCTCTGCCTTACATAATTTAAAGATGTTAAAATTGATTAATTAAATTAGAAAATTTATTCATAAATGAATAAATACTCTTTTTTATTTAGAAAATTAGGGTGTTCATTTTTTATATTTAAATCTCCAAATGATAATCTTTCATTTTTCGAAAAACTCATTCATTTGTTTCCAAAGGCGCTTTCCAACAATTTTTTGCGAAAATTGGATTTCATATTTAATTCTTTAAATTAATTAAATTAATTGTTATAACTTAAAAATTATACATTTTATAAAAAAAGAACTCCTAAAAAAATATTTGTATAATTAATCTTAGGATTAAATATTTAAAATTATATTTATTATAAATAAATTGAATACCCAGTATATTCGAAACATATTTAGATAATAGCTTATTTATATCCAAAGATCAACTTTTTCAAACATTTTTTGAAATGTGTTACTGTTTGAGAATTGTTTAGGTGTTCCGGTAATTCAACTAAACCTGTATATTTTCGCGATTTTCGTGTTTTTTAATAAATATTATTTTTTTTTATTTAATTAACGAGTTTTCATAATTTAAACGAAAACCGTCCAAAGGTATGAACTATTCCTAATTTTATTAATATTACAAAAATGCCTTGAGAATAGTTTAAATTATTACCAGTACAAATACTCGTTCACGTATCTATATTCCTTTCCCTCATACTTAATCGCCATGTATTCGTATTCCCAAGTCTTCATTGTCTTGTTCGTAATGAATTTCCAATCCAGAAAACAACCCTTCGCATTCGGTGGGCACTCTTCTCCGTAAAACCGATCGGCGAGCGATTTCATGGCGGCGATCAGGAAGAGGCTTATCTCCGTCGAACGGATGGGCGCGTAGATAATGTTCAAGAAAAAAATCAAAACACTGAAGCCTACAAAATAAAAACATTTTTGAAGAATAAATAAAGAAATGGTAATGGATATTAATTTTTTATACTAATTTTTATAAATATTTTACCAAAAAATATCGGCGCCATCCTATACATCTGCCCATATGTAAGACGTGTGTATCTTCCCAGGAATATTTCCATGTACATTATGGGCATTACCAAAAAGAATGTATAGGCTAGTAGAAGCAACATCAACGTAACTGTAATTATATAAAAAAAATAATTAATTAATATAATGTTTTTTTTTTTTTCATTGGATGAACTTTCATTTTATTTAATTACACAATGATCACAAAAACTATGGTTTGTAGTTTCAAACTGTTTTTTTTGCTCATTGTAGCTTAAACTTGGTTTAATTAAACTTCATTTTTATACTCGACACTCCAGTGTCAACAGTGTTGAAACCCTTTTTAGTATTCTTACTAAAAATAAATCCCATTAGGATTTGTAATATTACTTTGATTTTTATTTAACCGCGTACAATTTGTAAAAACAAAGAGTTTTTATCCATTTTTGTTATCCCACAAATTCCTATTCAGTACCAATTTTATTTATAAATGACGTACAAGGGGACGTCATTGGTACTGAATAGGAATTTGTGGGATAACAAAAATGGATAAAAACTCTTTGTTTTTACAAATTGTACGCGGTTAAATAAAAATCAAAGTAATATTACAAATCCTAATGGGATTTATTTTTAGTAAGAATACTAAAAAGGGTTTCAACACTGTTGACACTGGAGTGTCGAGTATAAAAATGAATGACGTACAAGGGGACGTCATTTATAAATAAAATAAATATGCCCAAGTCGGATTGCAGGCCTTCCCGTGGCACCCTTGTGTCCTTGTGGCTAAATGCATGCGGCGCGGGGGACTCAGCCCTGGTGCTTGTTGCCATTAAAGTCGGGGATGAGCCGTTAAAAGCCCAAGGGTGTCTGTTCGCCCTCCCGGTCCAAATGTGGGTTGGCATTCGGCGGGCAGTAGTTTCGATGATATGACGTCGATACCATCATGATCGAGTGGCGCTCCAAATGGTCATAAACCGAAAGGTATAAGACCGGAGCAGGACATGATCTAGCAATAGATCATGTCACATACATGTATGCAGACCAGGCTTCCAGGGCAGAGTTATACTGATGAGGGATGAATCCTGAACTACGTGTCTACAGATAGTCTTGTAATTATTATTTATGGTTTCCTTTCATTAAATATTTTCATATCAAACCGTTGCAATGCATAGTAGTACTGGCATGCAATAAGCAAATATCTATTGTGTTATCCGTCGGGGTGTATGCTCAGGAAGTAGTTGTTTCAATAGATATTTATCAAAAACTTACAGTGTAAGTAATTTTTGTAGTTGGAAAAAGGGATTGATTGAATTTTATTAATCATTGCCAGATATTTGTTACTTGGCTGATTTATCTTTGTTGAATACAGAGCAACAATCATTTCAATCCTTATATTTACCTCCTGACAATTCCAGAGAGAACCTGAAAACAAGTGGAAGTCCATCAACGGTGTTTCCAATGAGGATCACGTATATGAAGTAATTCAGCCTGTTGTCCCAATAGTTCGACTCCGTGCGCACGCTCACTGGCTGTTTCCTCGGCGATTGCTTCCGCTTCCAGAATTTGGCCGTCGGCGAGGTGCTCCATCTACGACGCTTGAAGTACGGCCAATCCTCTTCCCTCGTCATCGCCACCGATGTAACATCTTCAAGAGGCATTTTTCGTACTGTCCAGTTAATACGACTACTCAATATTTGATAGATCTCGTTTCAATCAGTTTATGTTGTCAAAAAAGGTTTTTTTTTTTAATATCATCAAATTTAGGGAGTTTTTGCTGAGACGAGTTGTAGGTCTGTCTCAACAGAAGGGTATTTTAATCTCTAAATTTGTGACACGTTGGTATTCGATTTTCAATGCGACATAAAAATCATAGCTTGTTAAATTAATTTGAAACATTGTCAGGCAAAGGATTTTAATCACCAATTTTAAGACGTTGGCAATTGACTGTCAATGTGACGCATAAATCATAATATTTCAAAATAATTTTGAGTTTAATGAGCAAATCCTGAGGAATTCTATAAAAACGTAGGTGTTTGTTTCTTTTAAATTATTTATTATTATACAAAACTTAGTTAATTGAGGTAATTAAATTATAATATTGTTACATTTCCCTTCACATTATCAATAAATTTAAAGCTTGATTTAATAATAATAATAGCCTTTATTGCCCAATAGGATTTCCTAATAATATTAAAGAAAGTACAATAAAGACAAAATATAAAAAAGTAAAAGTACAATACAATGATACACATTTGTTAAGCACTTAGGTGAAGATTGGAAACCGCTGTAGTACTCACAAACTAGTTCGTGCAGTAGGTAATTTAAAGAAGAAAATCTGGTTGACTGAATTGCTACATTGAATGAAATATTACTAAGCAAGTGAGGGCAGTCGATTGTTCCATGAATTAATTTACTGAGAAATGTAGAGCAGTGTCGATCGATCACGTCTATCCGATAGTGATACCATGTTGTATCTATTTAAAAGATCTCGTTGGTTTATTCCAACAGCAGGATAGAAACCATTTAATTTGTTAGAGAGGTACTTTAAAAATTGTCTGTGCACCCGATCAAGTAAGATGGAGTGACTAATAGATGTGGGATACCAAACTAGGCTACAGTAGTTTATTAGTGACGAAGGCGGAGTATAGCGCCGGTCTGTCTAAATTTACAAACATTCCACAGTATTAATCCTAAGCTTCGGGATAGAGACGATCGAATAGCTTCTACATGTGGGATAAACGTTAGTTTCGTATCAAAAATAATTTTTAGATCTTTGAGGGAGTCAACCTCAGAAAAGTATTCGCCGAGGACCGTATACGTCCTTGGGAGAGTCTGCGACTATAGTTTGCCACGTGGCTCTTGTGAACATTCAGGTTTAAATTCCAACACAACACGCGAATTATCTGGACCTAACCTAAAACACACAACCTGTATTACAACTGTATTTTCTATTGTTAAATTACACACAAAAAACAGAAAAAAGTCAATGTCAAAATCCAAATGCAGTTCTGTCGATGTTTACGCCTTTCACGGGACTGGGACACTAACTGTTTAATAAAACGCTACAATAGCGTGCTGGTAATTGCCGAGCACGATAACACTTCTCTGAATCCCATAACGAAAAACACCATAACCGCTGCGAAAAAAATCGGCGGGGAGATATCAATTTTAGTGGCGGGAACGTCTGTAGCTGTTGCAACTCAGGTAATTTCCAAAGCGAGTGGGATTAAGCAAGTTTTCACTAGTGAGAGTGACGCGTTTAAAGGATTCTCCGCGGAATCCTTGACACCCTTGGTGGTAGCATTGCAAAAGAAAATCAACGCCACGCACATTTTGGCCGGGGCATCCTCTTTTGGAAAGAATTTGGTGCCGAGAGTAGCTTCGAAATTGAATGTATCGCCAGTTAGTGAAGTTTCGGGGATTAAAAGTGCAGATACGTTTGTAAGGCCGATTTACGCTGGGAACGCTTTCATGACCCTTCAGGTTTTGGATAAAGTTAAGGTGTTGTCTATTAGGGGGACGAGTTTTGATGCTGATCCTCTCACAGGTAATTTGCAAAAGTATTATAAAGATAGAAAACATAAAATCAAAAAAAAAAACATCCAATGCTTTCCTTCACTAATCACATAACTATTAAAAATACTAGTTATTCATGAAAAAAGGTTTTTTGTTAAGGTTGCAGTTTACCAGAAAGAGATAGCTATACACTAAAGTGAAAATAATCAGTGATAAAAAAGAGTAGGCTCCAGAATTAATAATGTGAATATTTACTTGCATTTTAGTTAGAAAATTATCGGCCTGATTAAAGAAAAATGGTCAATTATTACATATCACCCAAGTTCACTAGTTCTTGTTAGAATAAAAATTGGAAGATATAATGAAATTAATAAGTAATGAGTGTAAAGCTATGTTAATAAAAAATTTAGTGAAATCATTAAAATTATTATTAAACACGTTTTTGTTGCTAAAACTATGCATTAAAAATTGACATAAAACCTGACAGATTTTCATTATTTCTTTCATAATTCTTTATTTACCAAATCTAATTAAAAGCATTTTAATTTATGTGCTGAAAATCCTGCATGCTTTAAGATTACTTTAATATATTAATATATAATAATATAATATTGTTTATTGATCACAACAGCAATGTAACTCGAATTACTAACTGCAAATATTTTTATAGCCATCTCTTTCTACTAAACCGCACCCTTAATCATGTAACTATTGAAATTACATGATTAACGAAAAACCTTTTTATTGATTTGTGACTTTATTCAGTAAAACAGTAGCGTATTCAGTTAATTTTTGTAGGGAGGTGGTACATGATACTGTAACTTTAAAAATCACCAATCTTCAATTGGGGTATAAATTACTCTACATAAAATAGCGTTTTCCATTCAGTATTATTGAGTTCTTCAATGTACACACATGAGACGCTTAAAATTGCATTTTCTACATTCATTACTGCTGGTGTTTGGTTTGAAGAAATTTGCTGCTAAAGCGCATCACTTTCAAACATTTTAAAAAATGTATGGTGATGCTGCTCTTTCATATCCCAATTATCGGTTTTTGTTTCAGCGATTTTAAAGTTGCGATTTTTATGTCAATAACAAAGAATAACCAGAACCAAAAGAGTTCGAAAAATACAAGACTTATTGGACGAAAACTCAGCTAGAATTCTCAAAGAACTTTCAGAGAGCTTAGCAGTTAATGAATCAACGGTTGGCAGAAGTTTACATCAGTGGAAATGACAAATGGCAGTAAAATGGTTACCGCACGACTAAAAATGCCACTTCGAATTGATTCAACCCATTAAACAAAATCTTCACAGATAACGTTGCATCAACATTAAAAACAACATTAAACGTTAATGTAACATTTGTGCAACATTATTATGTCCGTTTTGCTCAGTGGGAACATTACTTGCAAGACAGAAAAGGAGAAGTTTTCTGTAGCGCATTATAACTGGGGATGACAACAGGATCTACTACGATAATGCTAAGCGCAAAAAAAAACATGGATTAATACAGGAGAATCGTCCACATCGACGCCGAAACGAAATATTCATGACCATAAAGTCTCGGTATGCAAATTGGGAGATCAGCAATCGAGCTGCTAAAATCTAATGAATCTGTTACTGAAGTTGTGTATCATTATGAATTGAACAAATTAAATGACATATTTTTCAAAAAAAGTTCAGCAATAGCGAGCAACAGACACAAAGCCATCCTCTTGCATGACAAAATTCGGCAAGATTTGTGAATGTTACACTGTTGCAGTTAAAATGAGAAGTTCTGCAGTACCCAGCCTACTCACCAGATATATCGAAAGTGGATCGATGATAGGCCATGTTGTAAGAAAGATGAGTAAAATTTTTAGGAAATAATTGAAAATCTTTTGAATAATATATATTCTATCCATTTTTTGAATTATTTTTTTTATTGAAAAAAAAAATTGATGAAAATTCATTCAAGCACCTAATATAAAGACCAACCCCCTTCCTCCTCAGTTATTTTTGAAAATTACTGAATTGCATGGATCTATCTTCGAATTTTGATAAATTTGAAAAGTCGAAAAACTTGTGAAATTTAAAAAAAATAATGGACTACAGAACGTGGACATACCTTTATCCTTTCCGTGGAGACGCGCCTAATTTGAAATAAAATAAACCTTTGAAGTGGAAAACATAACAGGACACTCAATAAGTCCCCGGTTTGACAACATACATGACCAACATTGTTGATAGACCCACAATAGGGTCAAACAGTACGTGGTAAAATTGCATGGTATTCTGACCGTTAGTTTAAAGGTCACAGTCGTGGATAATTTTATAATTTTCAAGACCAAGGATAAAAGGGAATATCGTGTATTGATTGAAGGATTGTTTGCATCGGTATATGACAATGAATGAAACGTGGATCCGCCTCTACACGCTTGAATTAAAAAGATTGTCAGCTGAGTGAAAGCCGTCTAAATTGACCAAAATGTCAAAAGACTGCTGGCAAAATTATGGCATAGGTATTTTGGGACGCGCATGGAATTTTATTCATTGACTATCTTGAGAAAGGCAAAACTATAAATAATAAAAATTACATAGCGTTATTGGACCTATTGGGTGCAGAAGTGAAAAAATGGTCACAAAAGAAAAAAAGTGTTGTTTCACCAAAACAAAGCACCATGTCACAAGTCGGTGAAGACAATAGCTATAATTGGATAATTTAAGCTTATCCACAGTACTCTCCAAATTTGCCCCCCAGCGATACTGGCTTTTTGCAGACATGAAAAAAATGCTCCAGGGAATGAAATTTGGCTTAAATGAAAAAGTTATTACCGAAACTGAGCCTTATTGTGAAAATAAAAAAAATGTACATAAAGGGCATCGAAAAGTTGGAGGATCGTTGGATTGAATGTATTACTCTTAAAGGAGAGTATGTTGATGAATAAAGTGGAATTTCTAAAAAAAGTGTTTCTTAGTTACCAAGTATAGAAGGATGAAATCTGCATCAGATAAGGGGCCATATGACTATTTCTACAGCGCCATAATTTCTGTCCAACAGCTGACATTAATTTTCAACACAGAACAACGAAATTTTCATATATCGATATATTTTTCTATATCGAGTTTTGTGCCTACGAACTATGATCAGCGGACGGCATTTATTTTCTGTTATCATTTTAAGAAAACTGCTGCAGAATCGCATCGAATTCGACAAACATTCGATGCAATTCTGCAGCATCAAGTGCATACAACGTGTTGAGTGGTTCAAAAATACAAAAGTGGTGTTTTTGATGTGAGAAACGAAGACCGTGGGGAACCACTGAAAAATTCTCAGACATCGAATTGCAAGCTTTATTGTATGAAGATGATACTCAAACTTAACAATAACTCTCGGATCAATTGAATGTGACGTAAAAAGCCGTCTCCATTCGTTTGGAAGCTATGGGAAATGTTCTGAAAGTGGTAAAATAGGTTCCACATGAACTCAACAAAAGGTAGCAAGAAAATCGAAGAACCAAATATGAAATGCTGCTCGACAGATATAAAACAACGTTATTTCTCCATCGAATCGTGACGGGAGATGCAAATGGATACATCTTAAGAATCATATGCGTCGTAAATCATGAGTAAGTCCAGGCGAACCATCAACATCCACTGCAAGACCAAATAGCTTCAGAAAGAAGTTAATGCTATGTGTTTGGTGCGATCAAAAGGGTGTATTATATAATGAGCTATTAAAACTTGGTGAAATAGTTAACACTAATCACTACCAACAGCAAATGTTCAATTTAAATCGAACATTACGTGAAAGACTAGCGAAATATCGAAAAAGGCAACAGCTAGTAATTTTGTCTTATAATAATACCCCACCATACACAGCAAAACGAGTCAGAGAAACGATGAAGGAATTCAGTTAGGAAATACTAGAACATACGGCTTATTCTCCTTGACTTCATTCTCAACTATTCGCATCACAACGGTTCAGTGCATATCAAAATGTACAAATATGGCTCTATAATAATAAAAATCCTTTATTAACAGTGGCCATTAAAACAATAGATTAACATATAAAACTTAAAACTAATATATAAAAGATTAAATATAAAACACAAAGCTTAAAAGACTAATAAACAAATAACTAAATACAAATAAGCAACATAAAATAAATATCACTGTTTGAGAGCTCGCCGCAAGCGGTTTACAGGATCATTAAAAACATCGAAGTCAGTTATACTAATGAGTTTATTAGAGTTTCTCAACATTCGAGTCTTAGCCGAATAGCGTGCGAAGTCTGTCTTGTGGAATAGTACATGAAAATTTGTTACGTTCCTGAAAGGACGAGAAGGAACTTGTAATCCGATTATAGTCCGACATCTGGAAAAAGTCATAACTTTGAACTTTTTTACGTTTAATGTTAGGTTGTTACAATTACGCCACGACGAGAATGTTTGCAGATCGGTATTTAGAAGCAACGCATCTTTAGACGAGTGGATTTTCATAAAAATTTTCATATCGTTGGCAAATAGAAGACATTCAGCATGACGTCATTAATTAAAATATTAAAGAGCAGCGGACCTATGTGGGATCCTTGAAGAAGCCCAGATCTCACTAGAATTGTCCGGGAAATAATACACCTAATTCGAACGAATTGACTTCATTCGGCTAAAAATGACTGAAGCCAACGCAGCAAGAGCCCGTCAATACCAATATTTTTTTATTTTTTAGACTCAAGACTGAATCGGTGTATATGAAATCAAACCTACGAAGGCTTATACAATGTAGGTGTTGTAAAGTAATAGATTGGTAGATGTTGGTTTACTCCTAGGTAAACCGTGCTAATTTGTGCAAATCAAAGCTAGATGTGCAGTTAGTAATTTCTCGAAGATTTTCGGGACAGAGGCTAGAAGCGAAATCGGCCTATATTTAGCAACACGGTTACGGTCATCCAACCCGACTTGAAGATGGGAACAATGAATGCTGTTTTCCAGCGATCGGGAAATATTTCTATATTTAGAGACGTTGAATAGAAGCCAAAGAGAACGACTGAGGGCATAAGCACATTTCTTAATAAATCCAGCATACAAGTTATCGGGGCCAACTGAATAATTATCTTTCAGAGAAGTCAATTCACGCAAAATGTTCGTAATAGAAAGTTGCGGTGGACTGGATTCATTAATATATGGTATACTTACGGTATCACACTGGATTCCTAGTAGTAGACGTGCTAGGAGATAAATAAAATCCGTGAATAGATTTACTATATTGTCAATTCCAGTAACAATAGAGTCACGTTCTAAGAACGTAGAAGGAACATGGTTCGTAGACCGTTTGATATTTACATAACTCCAAAAGACCTTAGGAATACGATTGATTGAGGACTCTATGTTGGGGATATGTTGTAAATAACATTGGTAGGCCAATAGTTTGCAGCGTTCTCTGGCGCTACTAAAGCGGTTATAATGGGAGTTAGATTGAGAATTAATATAATTATAACCTTGTGAAGTCTTAACTGGATCGCTTCAAAATAATAACAGTTTTTTTGCGTGGCACAAATAAACTGCCATAAATGTGGGAAAAAATATAAATAGCATTGGAGATTATTTTGAATAAAATATTTTTTATCATTTTCAACAGACATGTACTTTTTACAAAAAAAATCCAATTTCATACTTCTACATCTGGCAAACCGGATACTTATTGAGTGATGTGTTAAATGTGTATATCCAAATAATTAGCTAAATTTAATTGTAGCGAGATTGTAGAGGCTGATACTACTGATGCAGTGAAATCTTAAATATTTTCTGATTTATTAAATAAATGATTTATAATTTATAGGTGGATCAGCTTCAACAAAACCGGCACCCGTAGGTGAATACAAATCAAATTTGAATCACTTCGTGAGTAAAGAATCACCGCAACGCGACACGCCCGAATTGACAACGGCGAAAATCGTACTGAGCGGTGGCCGAGGAATGGGCTCAGCGGAAAATTTCAAGCTCCTCTATGCGCTGGCCGCCAAAATGAAAGCTGCAGTTGGCGCTTCGAGGGCCGCCGTCGACGCCGGTTTCGTTTCCAATGATCTGCAGATTGGCCAAACCGGAAAAATCGTCGCGCCTGAATTGTACATGGCTTTCGGAATATCCGGGGCCATTCAACATTTGGCGGGGATAAAGGATAGTAAGACCATAGTAGCTATTAATAAGGATGCAGATGCGCCGATATTTCAAGTGGCTGATTACGGCTTAGTTGCGGATTTGTTTAAAGTTATTTCAGAATTATCAGCCAAACTATAATAAAATTGTTTTAATAAGTCAGTGGTTGATTTCTTGTTTAGTTTAAAAAATATTTTTTTATTATTATTTAAAAATAAACGTAAATACAGTAAAATAATGCAAGAGAGTTCAGACAAAGCTCACCACAATGAACATTCTATCTGGTTAACCAATAGATGAAACATGATTACAATATTAATAATTGAATGAATTGTTAATACAATATCATCGAGAATTTTTCTCCTCTAGAGTGCTTTTATTATTTTACTTTTTGTGAGCACCATCAAATCAGTAAAAATGTTTACTACCGGACATTAAGTTTTCCTTGTCGAAAGCTACTTCTGAAATGAGATAAAGAGAGAAAATCAAAAATGGTCGTATTCCCTTCAACAGTGTATTAAAGAATTCCCCGCTGCATTTCTCGCCATTGCAGTTTTCTACGACGACTCGATGAATGCTAGTCAAGAATGTGTTCTAAAATTTCGTAGCAGACCAACGAAATGGATGGCTGAAAATATCACAAACATAAGCAAACGAAAGCCATAGGAAATTTTTGCAATTCAATTAGCCCAGAACATTTTAGTATTTGGAATAGATATAATTATCCCAGGAAACTCTATGATATCCTTGCGAAGTACATATTATTTCACATTGCGGATGTGTGAATACCACCGTCTGCTCCCAAGAGCTCAATTAATGAGGTAAATCGTGGAAGAAAACAGTAAAATTTTTATTCTACTGTTTTCATTAATTACATTTTTCTCTTTTTAAACAGGCTAATATTTGTATAGTTAACCGTGGATTTCCGGATATCAAAGCTAAATTGGAAGAATAAGAATCATCGGTATGCTTGCCCTTAAAGTTATATTTATTGTTTATTTTGACACTATTTAATTACGAAATTGCATTCGAAGTTTATTTATAATAAAATAAATACATCTTTGACGTGAATTGTTAATTACTACAGCCAAACGGACGCAATTAACAACTACTAAATCGCACGCATCACGGATTGTAACTAAGGTTTGCTGGGTTGCATGGTATCACAGGGCAATAGGGCAAATATACAAATTGTTGCATAATCAACTAGAAATTAAATTGCTAGTATTTTGCAGAATCGTATGTTATTTTTACAAGTTCGTAAAGATACACAATTTCAACGAGGAAATTCTTCGCCAGTTTTCATCAATGAATAGTACTAAAACTATATTAGCTGAAGTGGAGAAGCATGGCTGGAGTAGGAAAACAATTATTTTTCCCGTGAGTGTTTTTCTATTCTCAATACATAAATAGTAACCCTCGTATTAGTTTAAAAAATCATTTGGAAAACTCTCATTCAAATGCCACCTACATACAGAGGGTTTCATGTAACACCGAACATACTAGAATGTACTCAATGTAAATTTCCCTATGTTCGATTTGTTCAGGAAAGCATCAAAGCATTGAGTGCGATGTGATTGGCTATGATTTCTAATGTCAACTATTATGTCAAGTGCAACATGTATAATTATGAATATTATACTTAACCGCAATGCATACCATAAATATCTTATCTTTCTTTGTCTACTTCTGCTTTAAGAACCAGAACAGTAAATATCACTTGCTTGCGATAACTGACAAGTGTAAGTCATTTTTGACGGAAAAGGGTGTAGTTTGGGTTGACTATATTATTTTTAGAAATAGTAGCCAATCACATCGCACTCAATGCGTTCCTGAACAAATGGAACATAGGGAAATTTACATTGAGTATATTCTAGTATGTTCGGTGTTACATAAAACTCTCTGTATGTAATAGGACTCAAAATGAGTTAATTGCTTTATGTGGAGAAGAAATTAAAAACACAATTTTAACATAAGTTAAAAAATCGAAATATTTTAGCATAATGTTCGATGAAAACACGGATATTAGGCATATTTCACAAATGTCTCTTGTAATACGACATTTGAAATCTGATTCCGATTGCTTGTAAATTAATGAAAATTTTGTGGAATTCATTCATTGTCATAATGACCATTATAATGATGTTATCCATGAGCCTAAACTCTTTGACAACAATCAAAATTTTCATTCATAACTTTTCATTTACTATTAAATGTTCTTTTGAATGAATTCTTCTAAAGTACCATGATGGACACGTCACAATTTTTTGTTGATTTGTAATACTACTACTAACAAATCTTTATTACTTAAGAATTTACATGTAATTATATTATATACAACTTATGATATGTACGTACAAACTTTACTTTACTTAAGTAAGGGCTATCGACCAAAAGTCTTTCTGTCCATTATAAAAATCTATATTATTTTATAGATTAAATAAAAATGATTTGAAAATAATTAATAAATTATTTTCACATTTAGCTGTGTGACCCTTGACCTACGTTACGTAAGCACGTTAAATAAATGCACATTAAAACAACTACTTCCCGGGCAAATACCCACGCCGGACATTGAATTACATAATGTACACCTGCTGTTGCACATCAATAAAATATTGCATAATGCAACAAATTTTGATCCGAGAAAAATTTTCTCTAATGCGAAAACAACAAAAGGAATGTTACTTAATTCAATATTTAATATTAATAGCCAGCGAGGCATTTATTCAAATCCGAACGAATTTTCAAATCATTTTTATTTAATGTATTTAAATAGCTGTGACCAAGTGAATGAATAATACTCTTTTCTATTTATATTATTTTATAGATTTTGCTGTTAGTTTTAATTTAAGGATGGAAGAGATTTCTCAGGATGCACATTTTTTAAGCAATTCAAAGTTATTTTTATTGTATGCAAAGCGTTCCGCGAGGTATAGTAGCCTATCTTTTATGGGATTGATTTTGGTTATGTATAAGAGAGCATTGGATGGATTATGGAGGAGGTTCTGTTGATGGCGGAGTTTTGTTAATATACGGAGTAAGGATCTCTCTACTATTTGGATGTTATTAAGGGTAGTGATATTTGGGTTTATATAAATAATAGAGCTATAATCAATAATAGAGCGGCATATCATTTTATAAATTTTCGTGCAGGTCTTTGTACTTATTCCTTTGTTGTGTTTGTTATAATATTATGATTTTATTTAAAACGAATTGAATTTTATTTTGTTATCCTAATATAGTATTTATTGTTTATACTTATACAAAATATATGTTTTATGTTGTTTGTTGTACTTACGAAATAAATAAGCCATCGCGCGCCACCGTACCGCTGAAAGACAAAGACGAAGAATTTCTTGTCGTTAGCCCTTTGTTCGTATTATTCATCCATGTTCCATATCATTCTAAAATAGTTGTTATGTAAATAATATTGTAGTATAAATAAGCTGTATGTTTAAGAAATAAATTAGATTCAAATCAGTCTTAAGTCAAGTCACTTGTTCTCAACGAAGAGCTTAAAAACACCAGAAAACAGTTTCTCCCTCACCCTGCTTAAACTTGAAATGATACCTTCCCCGGTATTGTGCAAATTTATAATTTGCTTCAGGCCCTACGTTGTGATTTTTTATGTAACCCGAAATTCTTTTATCCCAGGTTCGATACTTGTGTAAATATGCAATTTTCAATACTTACCGTGTTGTGTTTCTGTAAAAGAAATTGTGAAGGTGGGCAACAAATGAAAGTTATAAAATGAGTTTAAAATGAGCAGCACGATCTTTATTCGTTTAAGGCAAAAAAAGGCTCAAAAATAAAATAATGACATTAGACATTTTCAATTTACAAAAATTTCCGCCTTATCGTGCTAGTAACAAATTTTCATGTCCCTTGCTCTTTTATTTAAACTCAAAAAAAAAATGTGTGGGACTACGCGCTTCTGCTCCGCATTCGCTACGAGAGGCTGGAAAAAACCCACTAAAACAACCACCTCGGAGCATGTGATTTAACTATTTACTTTAACCGAAATTAAACAAATGTATTCGTGGGAGCGAAATGAACATACCACGCATCGTGTCAGTCTGTCAGTCATGGGATTGTTCGGCCCAGCACGTATAATTGCGGTTGTGAGTCGCAATTAAATTAACGGGACAAACAATTATTTTAGTCATGGGATTGTTCGGCCCAGCACGTATAATTGCGGTTGTGAGTCGCAATTAAATTAACGGGACAAACATTATTTTTTTTTATGTCATGGGATTGTTCGGCCCAGCACGTATAATTGCGGTTGTGAGTCGCAATTAAATTAACGGGACAAACATTATTTTTTTTATGTCATGGGATTGTTCGGCCCAGCACGTATAATTGCGGTTGTGCGTATAATTGCGGTTGTGAGTCGCAATTAAATTAACGGGACAAACATTATTTTTTTTATGTCATGGGATTGTTCGGCCCAGCACGTATAATTGCGGTTATGAGTCGCAATTAAATTAACGGGACAAACATTATTTTTTTTTATGTCATGGGATTGTTCGGCCCAGCACGTATAATTGCGGTTGTGAGTCGCAATTAAATTAACGGGACAAACAATTATTTTAGTCATGGGATTGTTCGGCCCAGCACGTATAATTGCGGTTGTGAGTCGCAATTAAATTAACGGGACAAACATTATTTTTTTTTATGTCATGGGATTGTTCGGCCCAGCACGTATAATTGCGGTTGTGAGTCGCAATTAAATTAACGGGACAAACATTATTTTTTTTATGTCATGGGATTGTTCGGCCCAGCACGTATAATTGCGGTTGTGAGTCGCAATTAAATTAACGGGACAAACATTATTTTTTTTATGTCATGGGATTGTTCGGCCCAGCACGTATAATTGCGGTTGTGAGTCGCAATTAAATTAACGGGACAAACATTATTTTTTTTATGTCATGGGATTGTTCGGCCCAGCACGTATAATTGCGGTTGTGAGTCGCAATTAAATTAACGGGACAAACATTATTTTTTTTTATGTCATGGGATTGTTCGGCCCAGCACGTATAATTGCGGTTGTGAGTCGCAATTAAATTAACGGGACAAACATTATTTTTTTTATGTCATGGGATTGTTCGTCTGTCAGTTATATGTCGGGGTGTAGTTCGCATTCGTCAAATGCCTAATAAATTCATTTCACTCCCCTTGAATTTAAATTGAATTAATTTTCGCTTCTTCAAAATCACACATATATCAATGCAGTACTTACTTGCATGCAACACACACACTCCCGAACTCCTTCCTCTTATCAACCCTTACACCCGTAATTACAATTACTTTTCCCAAAAATTTACTACTTCCCAATTCACGTCCGCACCCGTTCGCGTATCCCGACCGACTCTCTTTTTTTTATCAACTTTTATACCCGTGATCACTTTTCCCAAAAATTTACTATTTATTAATTTACGTCCGCCCCCGTTCGCGTATCCCAACCGACTCTCTTTTTTTTATCAACTTTTATACCCGTTATCACTTTTCCCAAATATTTACTACTTCCCAATTCACGTCCGCACCCGTTCGCGTATCCCGACCAACTCTCCTGATTTTCTCTCACCATTTTTCGTTCACTCAATTTTTACTTATTTGCAACTTTTCGCCCTGACCATATATGGTCATGAACGCTCTTCCATTCTTGCAAGCTCACACCCGTTCTCACGCATTCGATTCTCGCTTATTTTACAATTCTGCATAAATTTGGGTTCAAACACGTGCGGGACTTCCCCGTCTGAAATCTCAACATTTATCTTGTACAATAGTAAGTTCTTTATGCATAATGTCAAGTTTACGTAAAATTGAGGCCAAGCGCGTGCGGGACTTCCCCATCAGAATATTAACATATTAAATTGTATAAAAAATAACAGTTTTAACTTAATTGTTGATTTCGCCTAAATTTGGGGTCAAGCGCGTGCGGGACTTATCCGTCAGAATCTGAATCAACTACATTGTATAAATTATAAACAAACAAAAATTTCCGCAGCAACGATACAATGTATGCATAATTTCCCTTATTTAATTACTACTTTTTAACAAATTTTATCGAAAAATAAATTCTGTATATACCCCAGTTGGAATTATTACAAACTCTCCGCTGCCTTACACTCAGCCCACGCTACCACTTCTATACCAATTCTTTACAACATTAACATTGCAATGCCAATCCCAAATATGTTATTACTTCGTTGTACCATTTACAATACGCTGACGACACTGCTCTTATATATCACACTCCCACAATTACTAAAACCGTAAGCACTCTACAAGAACGTATAGACGACTTGGTGAAGAATCTCTATTAATCCTAACAAAACCCAACTCACCACCGATACACCAACTTCCTGTACAGAACAACTAGCAATAACTACCCTATCCTCACCAGATGTGTTGTTACTACTGTATTTCAAATGATTATTGGATGAAAAATTAAAGATCTAACTTTGGATAGAAATGACATATTAGTAAGTTTCGATGTTAAATCTCTCTTCACCCAAATTCCAATCGACGAGACCTTAACAATAATAAAAAACAAGTACAATCAGCCAACTGAAATTTTAGATTTAGCTTCACACTGCCTCAAAAATACGTTTTTCACATACAAAGGACAAAAATTTAAACAGTTGGAAGGTGCACCAATGGGATCCCCTCTTTCACCAATAGTTGCAAATTTGTTCATGGTAGATTTCGAAACAAAAGCATTAAATTCCTCGCCGCTCAAACCTAAACTATGGCTAAGATACGTGGATGACACGTTCGTAATTTGGCAACATGGTATCATAAATCTCAACCATTTTTTATCTCATTTAAATAATATCCACAACAAAATTCAGTTTACAATGGAAGTTGAAGAAAATAATCGTTTACCGTTTCTGGACACTCTAATTATCCGAAATCCTAATGGACAACTAAATTACACCGTATACCGAAAACCCACACACACAAACAGATACTTAAATGCAATGTCACATCACCATCCAGCTCAAATAGCGTCAGTAGCCAAAACCCTTTTAAAAAGAGCACGTATATTGTCCGACCAACACCACTTAAATAAAGAAATAACCAATGTTAAAAAGGCATTGATCCAAAATGGGTTTTCTAAAAAAACGATAAATAAACTAAACAGAGACAGAAATCCAGAAGCAAGAAAAGAAAATCCCTGTTGCAATGTTATCCTCCCTTACATAAAAGGAACAACAGATAAAATCGGAAGAGTCCTCTCAAAATACAACATTAGAACTTGTTTCGATACTTATAAAAAAATTCAACATCTGGTTCGAACTCCAAAAGAAATTATACCACTTGAGGCTCAAGGAGTTTATGAAATCCCATGCGGTACATGTGAAAAAAGTTATATAGGACAAACAAACCGAAAAATCAGCACCCGTCGAGACGAACACATTCTGGCAATTAGAAAATCCGATCCACAATCATCTTTATTTCAACATGTCAAAATTTCAAATCATACAATTAATTTCGAAAGAACCAAGATTTTAAAAAAGACTGATTTCTTCCATACAAGGATAATTAGGGAAGCAATTGAAATTGAAAAGAGGCCAAATAGTTTAAACAAAAGGGATGATGCCAAAAGACTACCACCAATTTGGAAAACATGTTTAAATTACAGTCAAAATTCAGGATCTTCACAAAATCAAGACATTCAGAACCAGTTCCCTTCAGATAATAATGTCGAAATTGAAACAGAGGGCACGAACACATCTTCAAGATCAGAAAATAGAAGAATCACCAGAAGCCAAACAAGAAACACGAACATCTAGTTGCAATGCGTAAAAATCTAACAAGTGGTTGCTAGAGCAATATAATCTAATAGTTTACTCCTGACGAAGATGACTGCGACGTCATCGAAACGTCGATCAGAAAATTCAATGGACCAGTTCCAAGAAAACACGCGGGATCAAACCCGAATAAATGCGTCAACATGTTACGCCCGCGAAAATCTACGTTATAACATATATATATATATATATATATTATCGAAAACCCCGTTTACCCATACAGAGTGTGGGGTGTGTAAAGTAATACAATAATTCTTATATTATAAACTATTGGTAAATATATAAATAAGACTGTATATAACAAAATTATGCTTCTTATAAAATAAATAAATAAATACTAAATTCTTTCATATTAATTCATAAATGGCATCAGTTTTATCTTTTGTATGTAAAATTTGTCCAGGTTTTCCTATTTTTCGTCCATTCTTTGGCCTCTGTCCATGATGTTCCTCGGTCTTCAAGTATTTTCTGTCTTCCTCTTTTTCTGTTTTTGTATATACTTGCTTCCCATACCTGTCGAGTTACTCTTCCTGGATTTAGTCGTTGGAGGTGGCCCCACCATCCAAGCTGTCTTCTCTCAATATACTCCAAAACTGGTAAGGTATTCAAGTCATTTCTGATACTCTCGTTTCGTATTCTGTCGAGTTTGGATACTCCCTTGACTCTTCTCAAATATATCATCTCTAATGCTTGGATTCTGCTTTTAAATTTATTGTCCAGTATCCACGTTTCACAGCCAAATGTCAGAATTGGTCGGTATATTGATAGGAATACTTTGAGCTTAGTAGATTTCGATATTTGTTTATTATCTATGAAATTCGGTTTCATTGAATAATATAGTCTCATCGTTTTTTCGATTCTTGTGTTCAGTTCTAGCTCATAATTTCAATTTCCGTTGTTATTTATCTGCACTCTGAGGTATTTAAATGATTTCACTTGTTCGAGTTTTTCATCATCAATGTATATATTTATTTGTTCTTCTTCGTCTCCTATTACCATGACTTTAGTCTTAGTTTTGTTGATCTTCATTTTGTATTTCTCTAGTACCTCATTCCATATTATTAAGTTGTGTTGTAGACCTTTTTCTGTTCCAGCAATAACAACAACGTCATCTGCAAACGCGCCTTCTGATATCTGTATTCTTAGTAGTTGCCTGAATCCCACATGATATTTTTTTACTCTACTTTCACATTCTTTTATTATTTCGTTCATGTATATAATGAAAAGAGTAGGGCTCAGACTGCCACCATGTCTGAGACCTATGTATGTTTTAAAATATTGTGAATATTCTCCATTCTTTATAATTGCGCTTGTGCTGGTCTCATATATGTTCTTTATAAGTTTGATGAGATTTGTGTTTACTCCTCTCATTGTAAGGATTGTCCACAGCTTCTTTCTATTAACTTTGTCAAAGGCTTTTTCTAGATCGATAAATCCAAGGTATATTTTCCTATTCTCTTTGTTTGCCTTTTCTGTTATTTGTTGAATGATAAATATATGGTCTTGGATACTACGACCAACTCTGAAACTGCATTGTTGCTCTGCCCATGTGTTTTCCAGTTTGTTTCTAAGACGATTACTTATTATTTGTTCTATTATCTTTATGATGGTGTTTATTAGCGTTATGCCTCTGTAGTTCGAACATAATAATTTATCTCCTGCTTTATATATGGGTACTATGGTGTTTTTTGTCCATTCACTGGGTAATTTAGCATCTTTCCATATCTTGTTCATCATCAGTAGCAATATTTGTTTGCCTTGTTCATCAATGTTTTTTTATCATTTCTGATGTGATTGTGTCTGGGCCTGGTGATTTACCGTTTTTCAACTTCTTTATTACTTCAATCAGTTCTATTTCCGTTATTTCAGGATCGTTGTCGTGGTTATGTTCTGTGTTTTGTTTGCTATCATATGGGTTGTCCTGCTGTGTTTCATCTTCAATATCGTTCAGTAGTTCTGTAAAGTACTGTTTCCATCTTTCCATGATCTCATTATCTGTCGTTAGAATATTTCCATGTTTATCTTTGATTTTCATGGTATCTAAAGTCTTTGTGTTTCTCATGTTTTTAAGTGCCTTATAGAATAGCTTTTCGTTAGATTTACTGTCTTCCTCAAGTCTGTTTCCAAACTTGTCCCACTCTTTTTGTTTTGTGTCTCTAGTAAAGTATTTCACATTCTTTCTTACTGTTTTGTATTGTTCGTAGTTCTTATCGGTTTTGTTGTTCAAGTATTTATTGCAGGCATTCTTCTTCTTTTTTATTTAGTTTGCTATTGTCAATCTGAATATTAAACAGATGCTTAGCTGATCATACCATTTTTAGGACCAAATAAAATGACTTTTGGATTACAATGAAAGATTCGATAGGTCCTGATTTATATTATTGTAACGAAAGTGAAAGAAGATTCTGGAAACATCACTCTAGAATGTTCGACAGAGCGCGCGACGGTAAACGCGGCGTCATAGAGTTCCGGAAAGTTCGAGAAACAAACACGCTATATAAGCGCGCGCTAGCGGCGCTGCAGTCAGTCAGTCCGAGTCAGTCTATCACTAGGGCCTAGAATTGAGCCTTGAGGGACACCGCCATTAATATTTAATACAGTAGATGTGGATCGATTATTTTTTTCTTGTTGTCGACGATTATATATAAAATCACCAATTAAATCTAGAGCATTTAAACCAAAGCCAATATAATTTAATTAGCTAATAAAAGATCGTGATTAAGATTATCAACTGCCTTACTATAATCTATTAAACGTGAAAATAAAATAAACTGAGCATTGGAGGTCCATTTTATTTCGACATAGAATATATTTGTACTATAACTTTTCTTTCTAAATTGTGTAGTTAACAAGCAAAATGTGTTAGAATTTAAAAAAATATACCCTCATCTGCCATCTCGCGGATATTATCGAATTTTCAATGCTCGTGCATAAGGAGGAGTGACTTAGTGGTTTATTCTTGGCTCTCTTTAAAAATCCGCATATTCCTTCCGCACTCTTTTTTGAAAAGTAAATTCTAAGACGAGGGCGAATTAATCATGTAAATGAGGAAAAGAAAAAGCAAGCATGCAATTCAATAGTTTTAACTCGCAGCTAGTTAAAACTTTACTGATCTGAAAAGAAAATTATGGCCCAGGCAAAGTTATACCACAGACAAACATATATATTTTGTATGTGGTTATACACAGAGCTTATTGAACAATCGATTAATATTAAAATAATTAAAATAATGTAATAACATTATTTTTCAAGTGAAAATTTCAGAAAGTTTAAAGACGTTAAATTTTTTAAGTTATATTTAATCGGTAACGCCACTGCCGTCCACCAATACTAATTTTCGATTATTTTCGGAGCATAATAGAAATCTGAAAATATACGTAAATAAACTTTTGAAAGAATCAAATTGCGTATTCACTTCAAAAATCCTCCGATATTCAATTTATTGGCTCTAATATTATTATTCCAAACATTTGTAATAAACGCACTGAATCTGCAAAAAATAAAAACTCGCGTGCGATACAATGAAGCCGTTATTTTATAACACCAAGTTGGAAACCCTAATAAAAGATACGAAGCTGCATGTTTTTTGTGTGTTTTCGTAAATGTTGAGATGGAGAAATTGTATTTAATCGCGATAGTAAGAGAAAAAAAAATGTAAAAAACTGAAATGAAATAATAAAATGCGCGCTTGATGCGAATGCACGCGCCAACCGCCGGCACTCGCAGCCAACGGTTCAGCAAGTACGCACACGCGGTTACCAGAAAAGATGTACAGCAGGATGGATGATCAGGATATGATTATAAAATTCAAGATGATTGAATGTCAGAGGAAAATGGATTTGGTGGATCAAAGAGTGCAGAATTATATAAACTCAACTAGATATATTCTTACGAAAGCGAACGGGCAGAGGATTACCGTGGCGGAGCAAGGAGCGAGTAAGGAGCCGTCGAAAGGATGTGAGGTGTTCGTAGGGAAGATTCCCAGGGATATGTTCGAGGATGAGCTGCTGCCGATTTTCGAGAAGATCGGCCCGATTTTGAAATTCCGGCTGATGGTGGATTATTCGGGGATTAACCGCGGTTACGGATTTGTAACATTTTTTTCAAGAGACCACGCGCTTACCGCGGTGAGGGTTCTGCATGGTTATGAAGTCCGCAAGGGGAGGAATATCGGGGTCTATAAATCAACAGACAACTGCAGGCTCTTCGTTGGGGGAATCCCCACGGATAAAACGACGAGGGATGTCTGGAAAGCGTTGGAGGAGTTCGTAACCGGAATTGTAGACGTTATTATGTATTCCTCGCATGAGAATAAGCGGCTCAATCGGGGGTTCGCCTTCGTCGAGTTCGAGGATCATCGCAAGGCTGCGATGGCCCGCAGGAAGTTAGCACCGGGCGCGCTTATAGTTTGGAATGTACCTTTATTGGTAGATTGGGCAGAAGTATTACCGGATGTTGACCCTTCCATTATGGCTCAGGTATGTTTTTTTGTAACTTGAAACATTTTTTTTTGTTCAAAATTTATTCATTTTCCGTTTTTGCATTAGATAGAAAATATTCAGTAATAAAAACTCAACAAAAAAACAAATATTCTTAAAAAAAATAGACTTGCAAATAAAACAATTTTAACTATTTTCTTCTGCTATCTCTTGTTGCCCCTTAGGGCGGCGGGTTTAACTATTTTCAAAACCAGTATTTTTACAAATTTAAACTGGTCAATCATATTATAGATCAGTGGTTCTTAAAGAAGGTGCAAAAATTGCATGAAAGAAAAAAAAACATTTTTAACATAGTTTTTTTTACATCTCTATTCTCGTTGACAAGGCAACAACAACAAAACTGGATTTCACTGCCCCAATATTAATAATTTTGTCATACCAGATGTACAATGGCGGCCGACGAAATGTGAACGGTATTTTGTTGTCATAGAGAAATTGTCTTATTTTGTACAGATTTATCAGAACTCTTAACAGTGGCGTAACTTAGGTTTTAAAGGACTATTATTCAATTGCTAATTACAATGCTAAACATATTTATTCTTAATACAAGTAGAAATTATGAAATTAATATTTTGTAGGACCACCATTTACTGTGATAACTTTTGCTAAATGTTTACTCATGAATGAAACTAGATTCCTCATATTGTAGTTGTCATCCAAATACTCCCATGCATTTTCAACAATTTTGTGAAGTTCATCTGCATTCCTAGGTCTAAAATCTCTTGAGTAAATCTTTTTTTGTAGGTATCCCCAAACACTATTTGTTATTGGACGGGTGAATCCTTCTTCATACCTTACCATGATTGAAATACTTTTTCGTCAGAAAAGACGACCAAGTTCCAAAAATCATCCCCGCGATACACAAATTCGTTAGCAAAATCCAATCTTCGTTGTTTATTATTTTCTTAGAGAAAAACTTTCTTGGCTGCTTGAAAAATTTGTAGACCTGCAGCTTTAATACGTCTCCGAGCAGTTCTAGTAGACCCCGCAAAACCCGTTACTTCTCGAGCATCTAAGGCACTATCAAATGGATTTTCTCTGAGATGATTCACCAATGCAACATCCTGTTCTTCATTAGATACCGTTCCTATTCCAATTCGAGGTGGCCTTCTTAAATCTTGCCTTATTTCAAATCGCCTTTTCAAATTATGTATGCAGGTTTTGCTTACATTCAAATCAGCAGCCACTCGGCTAAAAGACCAGTTTTCTTCTAGTTTAGCTATTACCCTGCTCTTCTCGTCTAAAGATAGATGTCTAGGCATATTTTTGGAAGACTTTTATAAATCTGTCATTCAAATGTTTGTTTTCGCACAAACGTGACGCTCCTGATTAAAAGTCATATTCACATAGCTAATAAACATCGTTCACATTTCGTCGGCCGCCATTGTACCATTTAACCTGACAAATCAAAATAACTCGCAAAATATGCATCCAACAAAAATAATGTTACGAGACCAAATATTAATGTTTCCTAATGGGACCTCATTCTGTTCTAAATTCAGCCTCCTGGTTCACCCTCAGTAGATGGGGCGGGAGGTAAGTTTGAAATTTCAGATTGGAGCCCACATTTTTTATTGAAGAATCGGATTTTAGGGATAAAAAAACATAATATTTTATTGAAACATTTTTTCATTTGTAACAAATGGCATTGTAATCACAAAAATTAAATTTAACATAATTAAAAAGTTAGTGGCATCTCGCCTCTCTCCATCGGAGTGTTTAATTAAATTATATTAGTGATGGGCAAGATCGATCAAAAAAGATCGACTGCTCGATCCTTGCTAGTGATCGAGCCGCTCGATCTCTATGTGCGGCTCGATCTTTTTGATCGGCTCGAGCGGCTCGATCTTTTTGATCGGCTCGAACATTTTGATCGGCTCGATCTTTTTGATCGGCTCGATCATTTTGATCGGCTCGATCTTTTTGATCGGCACGATCATTTTGATCGGCTTGATCTTTTTGATCGGCTCGATCTCTTTGATCGGCTCGATCTTTTTGATCGGCTCGATCATTTCAAACCGCTCGAACACGGACCGTTTATTGATTCTGTAATTAATTTTCATATTCGTTAAATAGTTTTAGTAAATAGATATTAATTTCTAGAGACATATTTACAATAGTAATGTGGAATGTCTGTAAATGATCATTCAAGTGTTGATTTTGAAAAATGCAATTTGATCACCGAGGAACTTAGTCAACTTAGCATTTGTTGTTTCAAAGTTCGAATTAGATTATTGTAATGACCTAAACTGAAAAAAAAAAAAACGCGCGGCGGTGCAGCCGGCTGCGTCGCTTCTATATTCTGCTTAAGGTTTGGTCGTCTCGTGTACGTATCTATTCTTTTTGTATGGTTCATTACAACGTAACGAATTGAATGTGCGGCGCACGGCGATTTGATCATCGGTGCACCTAATAAGATCATTTCATGGACCGGGAAACACCTTTATGCGGGCATTTTAGAAAAATAGCAAAAATAGCACATTATAAAATGTTTATTTAATATTAGGTAAAGAGAGTGAATGAATTGAGTGATGTTTTTTTTCCTCAAGATACAAGATGTGCTTTTGTTTGTTTGCCGCAAAATGTTCGTGAATGCGCCTTTGTTGAGCAGACGCGGACGTTCAAATTTGTCAAACATTAATTATTTCTTTTAGATTATTATTGGTGGAAAGTTTATTTTATCAGTATGTTTGCATCACTTACACAAATATCCAAACATCGTTTATATTTTTTTATATATTATTTATTTATTTAGTGTTTCAATTCTGACGGCATTATTTTCATTGAAAAATTGTGTTTCCTTTCGTCTTTTTTTATAAACTATGCTGATTGGTTTAAAACAGTAAATGCATACTTTTTTATCTCAGTCAGAAATTCGTCATCTAGGAACTCGGGCATACATAATTTAATTATTATTCGTTGCGACAAAATCCGGAAAATTGTGACAGTTTTCGTGTATTTCGTGTAATAGTGATCTAGTTGTTTATAATTAAAAAATATATAAACAAAATAATGAGGCATACAGTGCATCGTTCATCGGTATGGGACTTTTTTAAAAAAAAATCTGAAAATGAAGTGATGTGTGAAATTTGTAAAACGGTATTTAAATTTTCGCAAAATACAACAAACATGAGAAGGCATTTAAAGAATAGACACCCAGGTCATCTAAACCAGAACAACGCAAGTTCTGAGGAACGTGCATCACCTCGCCCTTCAACATCACGCGAGATTGAAGATAATACCTCCTCATCTGAAAGACAGCTTACCGAAGTATTACCAGCATCCAAACCAAAGACACGACCAAACCAAATGAAACTTTTTTTGACCAGCAGAAAGACTGAGTTATCAGCAGAAGAAAAAAAGCAAATAGACAAAAGACTTTTAGAAATGATAGTTTTTGATTTGCAGCCACTTTCAGTAGTGGAAAATGTTGGGTTTAGAGAATTTACACAACAGTTACAACCACTGTATAATTTACCAAGCAGGAAACAAATATCAACAAAATTATTACCTGAAGCATACAACGCCACAAAGCAAAAACTTTCACAAACGTTGGATTCTGTGAAATACGTAGCAGTGACTACTGATATTTGGACTTCTGATTCAAATAGAGCTTTTATTTCATTAACGGCTCACTTTTTTAAAGATGATAAACTGAAAAGTAGTGTTTTAGCAACTACAGAAATTTTCGGAAGTCATACAGGTGCAAATTTATCTTCTGCAATATACAATATTTTTAGACTATAATTTAAATAATAAAATTAGTGCTATTGTTTCGGATAATGCGGCAAATATAAAAAACGCTATTTGTCAAAATTTAAATAAACCACATCATCCCTGTGTAGCTCACACATTAAACTTATGTGTGACTGATTCCTTAAGAGCGGCATTGTCAGTGCAATATTTAATAAAGAAGTGTAAATCCATAGTTGAACACTTCAAACACAGTGTTGTCGCATCAGAAAAATTGACAGCAATGCAAAATAAAATGAATCTGCCAGTGTTGAAAGTGAAGCAGGATGTACCAACAAGGTGGAATTCTACTTTACTGATGATGGAACGATTAATTCTCATCAAGGACCCTCTATCTGCGGTAATTTCATCACTCAAAAATGTTCCGGATTTTCTATCGTCATCGGAATGGGAAACCATGGCAGAATTGGTTTTGCTTATAAAACCTGTAGAACGTTTGACCACAGAATTGGGAGGTGAAAAATATATTTCTATAAGTATGATTATACCACTCGTAAGAGGTCTACAGTATTCAATTGAACAAAAAAAACCAGTAACATCTGCTGGAATTGAAATTCAAAAGTTATTACTAGAATCTATAAATAGCAGACTTTTAAAATTAGAACAAACTCCCCTTTGTGCAATGGCAACATATTTGGATCCCCGATTTAAGAAGGAGGCATTTGGTGATTCAATCAACGCGGAAGCAGCGGAAAACGAAATTAAAAGTATGCTTTCCAAGTTATTGGAATCAAAAGTGTCGGACGTTTTTTTAAACAGCAACATAAGTCTATTATAATTATATGCAAGTGTATGCTTAATCTATTTTATTTTATAAATTAAAAGTTAATCACACTTACTTATTGCAGAAATATTTGTTTATAGAATTTGTTTTTTTAATAAACTTCTTGTTATGTAAATTGAAACTAATAATCATATTTATTTACTTTATCCTCTCCTTTTTTTATTTAGCGTAAAAGACATGAACTTTTTTTTCATTTGTTAAGGGTAAGCAAGCCTAATAGTTAATACAAATCATGATTAAACAAAATAATAAATAATTAAAAAAATAATGTTTTTTAAAATAGTATTTTTATGATATTTATATATGATAATTCTTTTAAGTTTTTTTTTTTTATTAATTACAATATTGTAATGGAATGTACTTTGTTTACATTTAAAAACGATAAAAGATTGACTCAATTTATGATCACACTAAATATACATTTATAAAAAAACTATTTGGACATGTTCTTTATCGGGAATAATTATTTGAAACTTGAATTAAATCATTGAAAAAATAATTCAATGAAATTATTAAATTGTATCATGATTTATTTAGTTGGTTATCATACCAAATATGTTATAATAAAAAAACTCAAAATAATACAAAACTTTCTTTTATCAATTTAATATTTAACATTCAATATTTCTTTTTTTATTTCAAAATTAAATTAAAATAAAATCACTAGATATATTTCAATTTTAACGATTTTTTATTTCGACTAGTTTCGGTTGTTTTACATATATTAAAGGTTATATATTAGATGTGAAACATTAATTTTGTACATTTCAAAATGGCTTGCAACCGAAACCAAGTGATTTTATTTTAAATATTATCTTTTTGTTGTTTTAATAAACACTTCATTCATTTCCAAAAGAGTACTTGTCGATACATTTTCGTTGAGTGATTTGTCGGCGTCGACATTTTTCCGGCCTTGCTGCATTTATATTTTTTAAGATGTATTAAGTACTTTCAGCATTATTATTCAAAATATTTGTTTTTTATTTGAAATTATTCCATATTTTCATAGTTATGTTACATATCTTGAAAGAATCTATTTTTTAATTCTAAAATACTTTTTATTATTATTGATTTAAGTACTGTCAAATAATAAATTATTTAATAGACAACAGTTATTTAAATTGAAAAAAATAGTAATCATTTAATTTAATGAACGAAATAGTACTTATCATCAAAGTAGTCACATAAAAATGTAACTGGACACTAGAAATGAGATAAACAGTTAATTTTCTATAACTATTATAATCGTTGCCGTTACTAAGAAGTTACTATTACTATTAAATTGCCTTAAAAATAACTATTTTTAAGGTAATTTAATAATTGTGACTAAATAGAGTACATTTTTAATATTTACTAAACACACCTGCAATAAATTGTTTTCCACTTGGCTGATTTTTAAGAACAAAATTTGCAGGGATGACTTTTGAGAGGGGTTGTAATTTTACTGATACGTTTCATGGCGTAGTTTACTAAGGGAGCGATTTTTGAGCTCGATCGGTTCGATCTTTCTGATCTGTTTGATCGGCTCGATCGGTTTGATCGGCTCGATCTTTTTGATCAGCTCGATCGGTTTGATTGACTCGATCTTTTTGATCGGCTCGATCAGTTTGATCGGCTCGATCTTTTTGATCAGCTCGATCGGTTTGATCAGCTCGATCTTTTTGATCAGCTCGATCGGTTTGATCAACTCGATCGGCTCGATCTTTTTGATCAGCTCGATACTTCAACTGATCGATCATGGATTGATCGATCTTTGAGATGATCGATCTTGCCCATCACTAAATTATATGCTCAAAATAACGTCCTTGAACTTGAATGTACTTCTTAACTTGTGCTACGAATCCCTGAGTATATCTCGTAAGCATGTCCTGTGTAATTTCAGTGCAAACATCTCTTATTCGTTTCATGTTTTCCTGAGTAGTCGGTGTTCTTTGTAAACTGCATCTTTTAAGTAACCCCACAAGAAAAAATCTGGGAAGGTAACCCCTTCTCACCAGTTTGCCGGTTATGACCTTTAGATCCAGCAATCATTGTAATCCTTATCTAATACTTTGCGTGCTACAAAAGAATAAAGTGCTGGATAACCATGTCATATCATTGACCCTGTTATTATAGAAATTAACAAATTCAACAAAATGTACATTGTGTTTCGTAGTAACCCAGTAATTAATTTATTATCCAGGTTCGTTGTTTGTGTTAATAGGTATTATGAGTACTTACCATGTCTTGCTTTCATTTATGTTAGGATATTTGAATGGATAAGAAAAATAACTCGAAAATTGGGTTCAACATATGCATTGTTTATTGTATTGATTTATGATATTAAAATAAAATCAATGAACATATACTTCTCTTTAATCTGTTTTTTTTTATTATTAAATATTTTTCCATAAGCCATATGCATTTTTGTTAAACTCAACAAAAAACTATGTGTGGGACTGTGCTAGGGAGCTCTTTCCAATTATTATGATTTTATCTGTTCAAACTATACTGAATTTATCTATTTCAATTTATTGAAATTATTATCTTTTAATTATTGAATTTATGTATTAAATTCTACTGAATAGCCCATCTTGAAATCTATTGAATTTACCTCTTTGAAAATATTTATATATTGCAATTACCCACACAAGAATTAATTTGAACACAGCGACATACAGATGAAATTACGTACTGACATCTGCACCCCACATATGCTCGAATAATCATATGAAAGTGACCACGATATACCTGTTAGGGCATCCGCGATATTAAATGAATTGGTGTGGTGAGATAAATCTACAGCCCTATAACATTTAATATCGTTTCTCCCCACAGACTTTTCTTCACCCCAAAAAAATATAAATATCTTGAAACTAAACTTACGATTCGCAACACTGACAAATTCCCGGTCTTCGTCTCAAAAGGAAAGCTCATTTCAACATTAATTTTATTATTTTATGATCACGTCCGAAATTTATAATAGTGAACGGTCTTTTTCTGTTTCGATTACCCAAATCTCAATACTAAGTTTTAACCCCGATGAAAATAACAAATTATTTTTCCCTACTCTACTTTCCACAACCAGAGTTCAGAACCGAATGAATCTTCTTTCCCGATCAACTCTTTTCTTCCCCCACCCATAACTTATAAAAGAATCTCCTCAAAATATGACCATATATGGTAACGCCCGTTGAGTTCACATTATTTCCTACACATTAGCTTTTTTTGTTTACATTTTTTTTTGTGGCGCGCTCGTTAAAGCGAACCTTTTTAGATTGAGACTTTATCTCCAGACAAAAATAAACTATAACGTCTCCGTTTTATTTGTATCTTAAAATTAGGCATTCGCGTTTAAATTTAATTTAATAATTTTGGAAAAATTAAAATTATAATATAGATATTACAACTATCATGATAAAACCACATGTGTCGTCGCACTTCTAAAAGTACTTCTTCCAGTAACCTTGGTAGTACTTTTTCAAGAATATTTCTGTGTTTCCATTCAAATTGCCATCAGTAAAATGTGGTCCAATAAGTTTATCATCACCAATTATTAACTGACCAAGGATGCTGATTGTTTACTTCACACTACACTCCAATAATACATGTTATGGCGGTTAACATCACCGTGGTTTGGAAATCTTGACTCGTCAGAATTCTGCACTTCAGAATTCTCCAAACACTCATAGGGGAAATTGCTGTTTGATATGAAATTTTTTTGATGCAGCATCCGCAGCGTTTTTATTACACTGAATGTAACAAACAAGCATATCACGCTTTTCTTCGTTGGAAAAATTCATTATCACTTTAAAAAACTTACAACACCAAAAAAATACAAAACAAACTTATCGAAATAAACCAAATATGGAAATGAATTAATGTGTGTTTAGAATAAACAACTGCAATTGTTTTACTTTTGTCTTTTTCATGGCTAACTATTTTTTGGTGTATGGTAAAATTAAAAACGACTGTAACTTATTTTATTTTAAAAATAACTATGGCATATGTTATATCGGATTAAAGGGAAAAAAATAACCCTTTTAATAAAGTCATAGCCAACTATTGTTTCCATTTAAAAAAAGGTAAGTTTGTGTCATATCTTCCAAAATATGGGCGAATTTTTTTTTTATTTTTTGTTATTAATCTGTGTAAAATTTTCTACAACTTTGTCCTTTACAGTTTTTTTTTCTATCTATGATAATAATAGAGATATATTGATTTCAAAAAATTGACACATTTTACTTTTTTCAAAATATCTAGTTACCCTTGACTGTTTCAAATATTTTGAAAGTGTCATTTTATTCGTCTTATAAAACTACACTTCTTTCCCCATTTAACCGTTTTTCTATCTCTTATAGTTTTCGAGATCCCCATAGAGAACATCGAAAAAAACTCACCCTGTATATATATATATCTATTTTTTTAATTTAAATTAAATTTTGTCACAAATAAAAATAATGTTTTAATAAAATCATATGTATTTTGATTACTAGAATCCGATTCTTTAGTAAAAAAAATAAGGGATTAAATTTTTTGGTTACCCCCGCCCAACCCACTGAAGGTGCAACAGAATTTAGAACAGAATTAGGAAACATTAATTTTTGGTTTTGTAATCTTTTTTGTATGAAAATAAAAACACCTTTATTGGCATACAAAAACAAACTCAGTATATTGTATATAATACTATACTCTATTTATCTCTGCTTTTATCTCCTTCTCCCAACCTAATCTCATCAAAATCTTTACCCCAGCTCCATCCTCTCTCATTCATTCTCATACTCATCTGTTTCCCCCCAGACATTCCTCAGATACACACTCCTTTCCCAACAAACACCTTTTGCCCATCCACACCTTCCTTCCCCTCTCTTCCAAACCGCATCACACTCGTGCCAGTATAATCATCTCTTCACTTGTGAGGTCACTATTATTTAAGTACCCTGGCACCTTACCACACAGTTGCCTTCTTTCATATCCTGGGTTGTATGTGCTTCTCCCAATACACACACCCTTGGCTTTCCTGCATCTCCACCTCCCTCCACTTTTCTTTCATCCATGCCTGCATATTTACCCATTCTCCAACCACTCATTCACAATATTCTCAAATACTCCTGCCCTTTCATACATCTTTCTTCGTTCGTTCCTTCATTTAATCAACCCTATTCCCATGCATGTTCTCCATACCTCTTTCACCAATCTCTCATTATCCAATCCATACAACTTCATCTCACATTATCTCCACATGCACACTCACTCTATTTGTTATCCAGGAGTTGATCTTTCCACCCTCAAGAATCTCGTTCAGGAACCTGCTCTCTTTCAATGCATTTGTACTCTCTTATTCCCCATGTTTCCACACCATACAGCAAAATGGGCTTTACACACGCATTCCCCAGCTTGCAAGCCAATTGGAATTTCCCAGAAAACCACTTTCCCTACTTCTTCCTCTTATGCATTTAAATGTGAAGCCCAAATACTTAAATTCATTCACCCTTTTAATCGCATCTCCCTTCCATTCCAATTCCCACGCTCTACTTTCCCTTCCTCTATTGCTAAAAATAAAGTGGATGTATTTTCCTTGCATTCACTTGCAGTCCTCTTTTGTCCATATACCTTTCCACTCTTCACATCACCTCTTTTACCCTTCCTCATTCTCTCTCCACAAGCTCCATGTCCTCCGCATACGCCAGCATCCATACCTTCCTTTTTCTAAACACTACCCCACCCCTTGCCCTTTTCTCAAAACCACTTCCAATTCACAAATGTATAGGTTAAATAACAAAGGGCTCAGCGGACAGCCCTGCCTCACTCCCGTCTAAATTCTAAATCTTTCAGTCACATTCACTCCTACTTTCACACATATCCATGTTTCCTAGTACACTTGTCTAATCCATTCCAACGTTACTGTACTCACTCCTGTCCTCAAACATTCCACTAATCTATCCCTCGATACAGTATCATATGCTGCTTTTAAATCCAGGAAAACAGCGTACATACTACCTGTTCGCTCCGTAAACACGGGCTGCGTGAATATTTAATTTTTATAACTTTATCAATTTTTTTAATTCTTAGTGTAATCCGTTATTTAGATTTTAACAATTGTAAAAAGGGATCCAGGCTGCATTTATGATGGGAGTACCCATCGGCACAAAAAAATTACTGGGCTGTAAAAGTTGTTGAAATTTTCTCAAGAACGTTATTTTAACATTAATTATTTGTTGCTAAGAACCTAATTAACATATTTTGGGAATATTAAAGTAAGATGTTTTAAAGTTTCTTTTACGATTTTTTTTTTATCTCAGACCACGTATCCCTCGAATATTTATGATTATTAATCTACATAAACTTCAGATTAATAATCTATGAATAAAAACCATATGAATTCTTAAATCCTCAATAATATTGGAAAATTGTTATGCTGTATTTTGACATTCACATGAGTAAAATTCAATTAATTCAAAATTTAAATGATTTATGGGCCCCATAATTGATTATAAGAGTGTGTTTGTGTTGGGAGCGTGTCACATTATAAGGTAAGTAATTTAATATTTAACCATACCAACGTCAGCGTGTTCAGAATTCGTGGGCTAAGATAAAAAAAAGAATAGTAAAAAGTTTATTTTAAAACATCCTTCTTCTATATTCTCAAAATAATTTAATAAGATCGCTAGCAATAAATTATGGTTAAAATAAAAAATGATAAACAATGTTTTACATGACTTTGAAAATTTTCGAGGGATCCGTAGTCTGAGACAAAAAAAAATCATAACAAGTTTATTTTAAAACATCCTACTTTTATATTCTCAAAATAAATTAATAAGGTTCCTAACAACAAATTAACGTTAAAATAAAAAATCTAAAAAATGACAGTGTTATATAACATGGTGAATACAACTTATAGAAAACATAATATTTAATGTTTATTTAGAAAATCCATTGTAGAAATTTCAATGTGCGAGGATTTAGTATGTATATAATATAGAAGTTTTATTTTATTATTTGAAATATGGAAAATATTAATAGATGGCTGAAAGACCTCCGGTTGATAGACGATTCATCTACAGAATATAATTCTAATTTTTGTATATTATTGTACATACATATACACATTTGAATAAAGATGGTTAGTTAGTTTTTATATAGTTAAAAACCGTGGACTGGAAACTGTGGGATAACTTCACATCAGTTTTCACCTTTACCCGATGAGAAATTGTAAAATATAGCGTATTTTCTCTTTGCTAATATTCATCTTTGACCTGCACTCTAACAAAACTAAGTCAACTAATCACAAAACTGCCAGAACAGTTTTTCATCATGAAATCCCATTTTTCTAACACCATTTAATAGATCCCAATCGGACTTATGCAATGCGAGATATTGATTACTAAAGCCATCTATTAGAAAAATAATGAATTTCTTTTTACTACTTTACTGAAAAAAATAACATTGTTTTGTTTACAAGCCTACTGCATTTGATTGAAAGAGTATTTAAATTTATATAAATTAAATTATATCTCGATAAAAGGAACACTAAACATACTAACATGGTGTATCAATGAAAATAAAAAAAAATAACCTATTTTTTAAAGATATAGCCAACTATGATTTGTATTTAAAAAAATACAACTTTGTGCTTATCTTTTAAAATAATGCAGATAACAAAAATATGTTAATTGCTTTCAATTTTCCTTGAAAAAGTTCCTAAAGAACATGCAATTCTCATTTTGGAAAATAATTAATAAATGAGTTATTAATAAAAATAGAAAATTTTGAATTTTTAGATATAACTTAAAAACAAAACCATTTTTTTTCTCTCTCTGCTAATAACTGAAATATCCCATAGTAACACGCAATTTGGTGCATTCAGTTTGTATATTATGGTGGATGCGCCGGGAAAACGGTAAAGCTTTATTACTACTTTAATTCTTGTATTGTTATAATTTTAGGTCACAAAACTATATCTGCGAAACTTGGATATCAACATCTCCAATGAGACTTTACTGGAAGCCGTTATGAAGTTGGTCGATCCGAAAACTGTATTAAAGACGCACAAAATCTTGGATTATGCTTTCGTCCACTTCACAGACAGAAAAGCTGCAGAGACAGCTTTCGAAGCTCTACAAGGTAACATTAAGAAAATTCTGTATTTTGTATAGTTTTATTACAGCAATGTTAAATGATTCATTTAGTTAAATTTCGGTTCCATTTAACTATACTTTCTTAATTTCAGAAAGTAATATTACATTTTGTCTGAATTTCACTATATTCAACTATATTTCAGTTAAACTGGACAAGTAATTTATAGCAAACAATTACTTACAATATTAATTATTGAGGGTTGATCATTTTTAATTTCAATATAAAAATACTTTAAAAATGTATAAAACAAATTATTTTATTTTAGTACTTATAGTATTGACAAGTCATCATCAAACGTTAATTTAGTAAACTATAGTTACTAAAATAAAATAGTCTGTTAAGCAAACAAAGTCTATAAGTGCTTACTTGCAATCTAGGACAAATAAATATCCTTTGTAACAACTAGTTTTTGGGATAATAACCTGCCAGACATTGGATTACACAATGGATTTTTACTTATTGACAACTGAGACTTCTATTTCATTATTCTTTGTGTATGGAAGTATTTTTATTTAAGAGTGTTCTTCACGGATTAGCCTTAAAGATCCCATATGGGAGTTGTTAACAACTGCAATAATGACTATAATTATTTTAGTTTTTCTAATAAAATACGTTCAATTTGAACTAATTTTTTCAATTTCATTATAAAATTCGGTGAATATATTGTATACATGACACTTTTATTGCTTTTAAAACAACACCATTAATAAGCGAGCACGCTCAGTTTGTTTATTTATTTTAGATCAGTATCAAATTTCGGAGACATATTCTTCCTCCCCGAGCTGCATAAAATAATTTCAATATATAAATGTGGACGAGCAGTTGTTATGTTAACAAATCCTATAAGAACTTCAAGGCCAATCTGTGACGAACACTCTTAATGAATATTTGGTGTTGTATGCCAGGAATATTTTGACTTGTATTTTTTAAAGTTATTTCATTGTTATTATCATAAAGCTTGCGCTATTGTTCCAATTTATTTTTCATATTAATATTTATAAACATAGTAAAAGATGCTTCAACCACCTTTATTAAGGTACAAGAACCACTGTTACGAACCGTTGAGATTTCCAGAAAACGAGTAATAAAAATTATAATAATAACAAAAGAGCTTAAAATTTGTAAATCCGTGGGCATTACTCGGACTTGTAAAACTCCATGGGGTCGTGAGCCATTAACTAAAAATTTCTAGAAAGAAATTATCCGATACGCTATTGTTATGTCACGTTTTGCTTGACAGTTGGGTTCAGATCAATTTCGGGGAAGACGCAACCACCGCTTCTTGCGCACCACCCCAAAAATTCCCCCACGCATTTACATATTTTTGCTCTTTGGAAATCAAAAAAGAAACATTAGTAATTATAACTTCAACCGATGCACATCAAAGCTTATACATTTAAATCTAAAACTCAACAAATAATTTAAACTTATACTCAATTGTACAAATTGTAAAATGTTATTATTTACGGTGAATATATATAGTTTTTGATTTACTTTTTATTTCATCACTTAATTCACCCGCATCAAAAATAGTGACGTCATCTTACCAGTGAGATGCTTAACGGTGTCACAAATACCCTAACAACCACACTGATTTAATGAGGTTGGGCTATTGTTGTGGTCCTTGGGAGATTTGAAGGAACAATTCACACTTTAACTTGATTTTATTAAAATTCGATGTTTACAGTTCGGATACAAGAACGATATTGAATTCTGGGCACAAAGATAACGGTATTTATATGCGTACATTATCACAAATAGATTAACCCTTAGATGAGTGGTGTCAACGAATATTAGGAAAAGAGCATTTTCGTGTAAGGGAAGTAATAAAATAGAATAATCTCCGACAGCCCAATCATCCAAGTTCACAAGGGTTAAAGACATAAAAATAATCACAAATTAATAAATATCAATTAAGGGTTGGTTATCAAAGGATAAGGTGTTCGAGCGCATTATCTTAATAGCGCGCGACCACCTTATCTACAAAACACAATTTATTAGTTGGATAAATAAAGTGTGAAGATACTAAGAATAAACGATACAAAATAATATAAAATAAGAAATAAATGTATGATTAAAATTAAGAATTAATTAAGAGTATATAATAATAGCTAATTAATGTGGATACACAACACTATCACCAGTTATCCAAACCAGATGATTGGTGGTTAAACAATTCATTTAATTAATTATCATGAATACTAAAAATTAATGAAGTGTTGATCATGGTAATTTCCTCTGTGAATTTGGTCAAATACGTTTTTGAATGAACATGGATTGTTGTGTTTCTTATTTCTTACCTTGCAATGGCTTGATAAAATTTCCATACACTGTAATTTCTTTGCTATTTTTATTCTTTGGCGCAACATATTCAGTGTTGTTGAAATATGAAATCATTTTGACGTTTTATTTGTCATTAAAATAATTACTTAAGTAATTAAAAGCTCCACATCCAACATAAAAAGATTATAAAAATAATTGTTTATTTCTAAGGGAATTTATCAGGTAGACGAAATTCTTCCACTTATAAAATAAAAACTGATGGTCCTACAATAAAAGTACAGACACACACAGACATTTTTCAAAACTCGATGGAATGGTCTCAGGGGACCTCAAAACGTGCATATTTGTTGAAATTGGTGATTTGAAAATTTTTACAATTGCAATATTTTCCCTTTGACAGGCATTCGGGGAAAGTAAAAATGTGTGAACCAATACTTCCTAATAAACTTTACAACAATTAATTAAATTATTTTTGCAAACAGATATGAAGATAAATGGTGAGGAAGTAGAAGTTATGTGGGCTCGTCCTCGGGAATACAGTAAGAAGAACCAGCAAGAGTCAATTTCAAATTATTGCACGTAAGTAAATAATGTTTCAACTTTTACAAATTATTACATTTTTTTTTTTTCAATTACCTTCAACAATGTTTCCACAAATATATTTTCAATTTAAAACCTTTGACATTTATTTGGGAATGTGAAATATATTTATATTATTTCATCAATAGAGAAATGCAATTGAAAAAAATTGTAAAGCTAGAATCAATTCTTTTTAAATTTATGAAAATGTATATTAAATGAAAATTCAGATTTCACTTTAATTAATTGGCACTACAATTGTTTTGATACACTTGCTTCATGCTAATAATATACAGTATTAATAATTAAGGCTGGCAAAATTAATCGATTAAAAAAAAATCGATTAATCGATTAAATTGTTTGTTGGAAAAATTTTCTATCCGTTTTCGATTAACCGATTAGTTTCCATTAGTCGATTAGTTTCAATTAGTCGGTTATTTTAGCCGACCGATTACTTTCGATTAGTCGGATATTTTAATCGTTTCGATTAGTCGACTATTTTAACAGTTTTCGATTAGTCGGTTATTTTAGCCAATCGATTAGTTTCGATTAATCGAATATTCTAATCGCTTCGATTAGTCGAATATTTTAACCATTTTCGATTAGACGGTTATTTCAGCCGACCGATTACTTTCGACTAATTGGAAATTCTGATTGTTTCAATTAGTTGATTATTTGAACCGTTTCGGTTAGACAGTATATTTATGAATGTAATAGAGTTATCCATAATTTTTAATATTTATCATAAATAATGTTTAATAATATCGTGCATTATATGAACAATGTATGAAAAAGTAAGCAACATATTTTTTTTATTTGAAAAGATTTGTATAAGAAGAATATAATTACAACTCATAACTATTTTTTTTTAATAATATAATTTACTTGCTAAAAGTCAAAATAACAAAAAGCAATTGTGTCCTTAAAGTTTGTCATCTTTTCATTTTTTTTTTTTGTTTTAGTCGACTATTTTATCCGTTTTCGATTAGTCGGTTATTTCAGCCGACCGATTATTTTCGATTAGTTTAGATTAATTTCAGTTATTTTAGCCGACCGATTATTTTCGATTAATCAATATTTAAACTTCGATTAATCGATTAGCGCCGAAGTCAAAATTGCCAGCCTTATTAATAATATGCCTAATGAAGCTACTAAAATCAATCTTTTCAATCTATTGTACTGCAAAATTAAGTAAATGACAGATTTGTTGATGTTACTTCTTATTTAGTATTAGTTATTTATTATTAGTAAACAAGAATTGAATTGAAATATTCGATTACTAAAATTACTCAATCTTACCCAAGATAATGTAGCGAAATAAGTGCCAACTAAATAAAAATGAAGAAAGTGTGCTTTCATTTAATGTTATACCAAAGAATAAGAAATGCATAGAGTGGCAACAAGTAGGGATTTTAGCATCATTCACTATATACAGGGTGTCCTAAATAGAGTAGGATTACATGGGTATCTTTCTTATTCTTAAAGTTAGAGATCTGCTTAAATGGGCAATGCTGTGCAGTTTTTTTTATGCTGGTTTAGATTATATTGAGAAATTTTCAAGATTCTGAGCAGTTTAGAAATTATTTTAAGAAAACCTAAAAATCGTGTTTTTTTCCAAATTTTATACAAGACTCTTTTTATTTACCTCCTGCACTACTTTCCTCTTCTCCTTATTTATATCTTCTGCAGTCTTTTTTTGTACTTAGGTATTTTCTTCAACTTTCCTTTTTGTCTTTAATTTTCTTTTTTAAAGAAATTAATTTTGTTCTTTTCTCTAATCTATTGCTTATATTTTTAATATAAATATGAAATTAAAAATACATTAATAAATAAAAACATTACTTATTAGAAAAAAAAACATAAGACAAATAATAACTAGATAAAACATTTGTAAACTTTCAATAAAAAATGTGTTAAATGTCTATTGATACATACATCCAATGAACAATTGCAATAAATACAAAAATCCACGTACAGACACATCATCGTATTGGGATTAAGTTGACCATTGATACAGCTGCCGCTTAAGTAGACTGTAAGGCACATCAAAAAAACCGACTGTAGAACATATATTATTGCACTGATTGCGGACCCACGATAAGGGACTATGCTGCCCTTAAGTAGTTCTATGATATACATTATGAATTAGTTGTATGTTTCTTAGATGAAATTCAGCTATTTAAGATCTTTCATTGGAAACACATATCCATCCGCTTGCTACGTACCTCCAATGGCACTAACCCCAAATATGTTTCAATGCTCTTGGCATCAGTAGTCCACTGCAATGCAACTTATACGATGCATACTTAATGAATTTTCTCTGAACCGATTCTAACCCATTAATATGGACCGCGTAAGATGAAGACCAAATTAATATGGAACTTCACCAATTATAAATTTTGAAATAAAGAATAATAAATACTCTTGATATCAGGTCCTTCATGATTATATTAATGTGGAACTTCACCAATTATATTTATGAAAACGTATTTCTAGTTCTCTGCCATCTCGTCTTAGGAGGCAGCAGTCGAAGCAAGTGACTCCACCTCTGCCAATCAGAAATCGCTGCCAGATTATTGTGCCACAAGCTCCTCCTCCCTTGCATCATGTGCGTCAGGAACAGTGCATGCCAATGAGGAACGTGCCGAATACTCCTACAATTTTACCACCAATAACTCACCCAGGAAGTGTAAGTGCTAATTTTTTTACTACTGTAATTACTTGTTCTACATTATTAACAACTTTTGATTGTCAGTTATTTTTATTTGCTATTTTTAAGAGACCTCCTTGGTCAGTACCCAGCAAACCATCGTGTGCCGATCGACATCCGATCGGATGCCGATGTGTCTGAACGTCGCTGCCGATTCGATATCTAAGTCCGACCACGATTCGACCTTATTATTAGTGATGGGCAAGATCGATCATCTCAAAGATCGATCAGTTGAAGTATCGAGCTGATCAAAAAGATCGAGCCGATCAAACCGATTGAGCTGATCAAAAAGATCGAGCTGATCAAACAGATCGAGCTGATCAAAAAGATCGAGCCGCTCGAAAAGATCGAGCCGATCAAACAGATCAGAAAGATCGAACCGATCGAGCCGATTAGAAGGATCAAATAGATCTTATTCAAAAATCGCTCTCTTAGAAAACTGCGCCGTAAAACGTATCAGTAAAATTACAACCCCTCTCAAAAGTCATCCCTGTAAATTTTGTTCTTGATAATCAGCCAAATGGAAAACAATTTATTGCAGGTGTGTTTAGTTATAAATTGAATTAATATTAATCTTTATTAAAAATGTACTCTATTTAGTCACAATTATTAAATAACCTTAAAAATTGTTATTTTTAAGGGATTTAATAGTAATAGTAACTTCTTAGTAACGGCAACGATTATAATAGTTATAGAAAATTAACTGTTTATCTCATTTCTAGTGTCCAGTTACATTTTTACGTGACCACTTTGATGATAAGTACTATTTCGTTCATTAAATTAAATAATTACTAATTTTTTTAATTTAAATAACTGTTGTCTATTAAATAATTTATTATTTGACAGTGCTTAAATCAATAATAATAAAAAGTATTTTAGAATTAAAAATTAGATTCTTTCAAGATATGTAACATAACTATGAAAATATAGAATAATTTCAAATAAAAAACAAATATTTTGAATAATAATGCTGAAAGTACTTAATACATCTTAAAAAAATATAAATGCAGCAAGGCCGGAAAAATGTCGACGCCGACAAATCACTCAACGAAAATGTATCAAGGTTTGTTGAAGTACATATGTTTTGTAAACATTCTCGTGGTACAAATATTAACTACAATTATACAATTAATTTTTAAGTAATATGTGCCCATTGGAAATGATATTCTATTGATAGCATATAACAGAAGCGCTCAACCACATTCAAAACAAATTGATTAAGATTTGGCTACGAAATTACTATAAATTAATAGGATAATTTGTTTTGATTTTAAATTCACCGATGATCAAATCGCCGTGCGTCGCACATTCAATTCGTTACGTTGTAATGAACTATACAAAAAGAATAGATACGTATACAGACGACCAAACCTTAAGCAGAATATAGAAGCGACGCAGCCGGCTGCACCGCCGCGCGTTTTTTTTTTTTTTTTTTTCAGTATAGGTCATTACAATAATCTAATTCGAACTTTGAAACAACAAATGCTAAGTTGACTAAGTTCCTCGGCGATCAAATTGCATTTTTCAAAATCAACACTTGAATGATCCTTTACAGACATTCCACATTACTATTGTAAATATGTCTTTAGAAATTAATATCTATTTACTAAAACTATTTAACGAATATGAAAATTAATTACAGAATCAATAAACGGTCCATGTTCAAGCGGTTTGAAATGATCGAGCCGATCAAAAAGATCGAGCCGATCAAAGAGATCGAGTCGATCAAAAAGATCGAGCCGATCAAAGTGATCGAGCCGATCAAAAAGATCGAGCCGCACATAGAGATCGAGCGGCTCGATCACTAGCAAGGATCGAGCAGTCGATCTTTTTTGATCGATCTTGCCCATCACTACTTATTATGTCTGTCCGGTCTCATGTCGACTTCGTCATCGAATAGACAAAAATCTATATAAAAAAAGAAAATCAAATGTAATTAATCTCTTTATTATAAAATAAGTATATATAAAAAATATATAGTGGTTAACGTATAAAAAAAAAACAGTTTATGGAAATAAAAATGAAACAGAACAAATGCATATTAACCACATTTTATATACGTACTTATTTATCTCTTTGTAATTCTCAAATATTTTTAATTTTTTTTTTTAAACCCATTCGCTTCTAAGTGCCTCATATATAATTCTGAAGAGAAAAAGTATTTTATTATGTTGAAATTTAAATTATAATAGTTTTATATTTTATGCTTACATTGTACAATTACTTAATTTTTTACGAAATAACAATACTATAAAGCACAAGCACTCACTTCGATAATAAAACTAGGAATGACTCAATCTGGGAAAGGGGAAAGCGTTAGGGATTCGGTAAAACGAGTAAAACAGCCACCACTGTGCACAATGCTCTTTTTATTGCCATTCCCAAAAATGTACGGATTAGTTCAGTACCAAATAAAAACACCAATTGCACTTTTTATGTTAGAAACACACGAGCCACACGGGCCCTTTGTTTGGTTGGGTCGGGTGACTAAAAGAAACGAGGGTCGGTCGAAAACGACGAAAATAACCGAAGGTCATAGAAAAGGCAAAGTAGTTAGACAAGCAGTGTGTGCATTTCAGGCGCGTAAAATCCAATTATCACCTCACACTGAGAAGTATAATATATATATGATGTTATATAAGACTAAATAAATAAAATCCAATTATGATAATTTTCTCAAATTTGATCAACTATACAGTGCTTATATTCCATATTTAAAAAAGACCTTGTTGGCCTTAGGGCGTTGAGTTGATTAATTTTAAAATATATATTATTATTATTATCAAATTATATTATCTAAAATATAAAGAAATTAATAGGATAGAAAAAAAAAGAAATAAAAAACTTCAAGACATAATAAAAAATAATGAAATCACAAAATAAAAAGAGTTGCTGTAAACCCTTAGATCATAAAGGAAATAATAATATAAATTCATCAATGGAACAACCTGCAAAACAAATATTTAAGAAACGCGACAAATACAATAAAAGTACTATAATCACAAAAAACGCACAACTAAACTAATCAAACAAACAAAAACACAATATTATACAAATATACAGGGTGAGTTTTTTTCGATGTTCTCTATGGGGATCTCGGAAACTATAAGAGATAGAAAAACGGTTAAATGGGGAAAGAAGTGTAGTTTTATAAGACGAATAAAATGACACTTTCAAAATATTTGAAAAAGTCAAGGGTAACTAGATATTTTGAAAAAAGTAAAATGTGTACTTTATGCCATAATAATAATGGTAGACTTTTTGAGCATCTTATGTAATATTTAAAATTTTCTTCTATTATTATTTTGATAATTTCGGAATTATTTTACTTTATGTTGCTTTTGACAAATCTAAAGAAAGATAATAAATTAAATATTGATTTCGTTGCTATAAACAACCGCAATTGTTTTACTTTTGTCTTTTTCATGGCTAACTATTTTTTGGTGTATGGTAAAATTAAAAACGACTGTAACTTATTTTTATGTTAAAAATAACTATGGCTTTTAATAAAGTCATAGCCGACTATTGTTTCCATTTAAAAAAAGGTAAGTTTGTGTCATATCTCCCAAAATATGGGAGAAAAAAATTTTTTGTTTTTTTGTTATTAATCTGTGTAAAATTTTCTACAACTTTGTCCTTTACAGTTTTTTTCTATCTATGATAATAATAGAGATATATTGATTTCAAAAAAATTGACACATTTTACTTTTTTCAAAATATCTAGTTACCCTTGACTTTTTCAAATAATTTGAAAGTGTCATTTTATTCATCTTATAAAACTACACTTCTTTCCCCATTTAACCGTTTTTCTATCTCTTATAGTTTCCGAGATCCCCATAGAGAACATCAAAAAAAACTCACCCTGTATACAAAAAAAAATGATCAGTTTAAGATATGGAAAATCATAAACAAACAAATTAAAAAAGATGAAAACAATGAAAACTACATAGACGCATATTTAAAAAAAAACCCTGTATATATTTATTGGTCGCGTTCAGGGAATTTTAGAGATGTAGCACTACAGCGCAAAGCGCTTGATGTTCCCTGAACACGCTTTCGATGTTAAGGACGTTCACGAAAAGATGGCGGTTTAGTTTACAGCTGTACGGCTTGAAAAGCGATCAAGCGGTATATGCTTTACCGCTTGATAAAGCGGTACAGCGCCACACATAAAGAGGTACCGTTCAGTGAAACCGCTTTCGTGAAGCGCTTAAGCGCTACAATTCCCTGAACGCGACCATTGTGAAATTTTGACGCCCCAAAAATTTGCCACCCCCACTACGACACACCTCTGACACATTGTTTTTTTAAAATATATATTTTTTGCTTGACATGGCAATACAAGCTTGCACATTTTCAGCTAGTTTTAATTAAATAATTATTTAAAATGTTTTGCATTACATGCATTAAATATACGACGAGAGCAAAATAAATATGCTATAACTAGCTAGCGGATCGGAGTCGACATGTAGTAAGCGATGACGGTTCCGAATGGGAAACCATTAGGCAACGACGCATCGCGATATGTGGGTTGCAGATTTGAAGGTTACGAATAGGCAACCGATAGATATCGACTCATTGGCATCGACACTGTATCGTCAAATCGACAAGAAATCTGATGCCTATCGGCAGACGATGGTTTGCTGGGTTAATTTTAACTTGAAAATAGAATAAAATTTGGACTCAAACAAAGTATGCATATGCATGGTTTTAGATTTATCAAAATCATTAACAAATGGTGTTTTCCCGTTTTGTCTTTTTCTTGTATATTAGATGTCAACAAATGGTGTATATACTTTCTCGAGTCATAATAATAACATTTAATTTTATTTTTCATAGCTCATCAACCATTATGATCAAAGAAATATCATGTACCGCATGCCAACAAGACTTGATTACTGCAGCCTCGCACCACCACCCAATTATTACCCTGCCAATGGACCTCGTATCACCGAACTGTCTTCCAACTTTAATGGTCTTGCCATATCTCAAAAACTGCATATGTAAATTGGCCTTTGCTTGAACAATTAAAAATCTTTTAATATTGCCTTCATTAACAATTTTCTTGATTACTCTTTCGTTCATTGAATCAATTAATCGATTATTGGAATTTATTATTATTGATTATATATCAGAATTACTATACAATTGTTGGTTTAGTAGTTGTGATATTAATAATTAAGATTATTTTTATTGGCTAATAGGAAATAGTGTTCAGTTTTTATTTTAGTTTATATAAAATATAATTGCTCATAATTAAAGAGGACTTTTCTTACAATTAAAAAAAAATCTTAAAAACACCTCAATGATAAAATAAATCAATTATTTTTATTGAGATTATTTCAATAATTAGCTACTGTCTGATTTTAAGATTATTAAAACAATCCAGAAAACTCGATTTTATATTTTTACTGAATAACTTCTATAAAGAAATCTTGATTTAATATAAAGATCCTATTTCAACACCTGCTTAATTAATAATCATTCATATATTAAATATCCTGAATATTTAATGATACATTTTGAAATAAAGTGCTTATTATTTTATTACTGATCAAAATTATATGAAGATTTTTTGGTTACATAAAATCTTCCATGATTTTAAAATTATGAGCAATTACATTTGTAGTTTAAGATTGCCATTTTTTATAAATTTTCTTTTTTGTAACTTTTTTTCTGTAATTTTTATAATAAACATGTTTATCATAATACATTTTGTTTTGTGTAACAAAAACTGCTCCATTTTAAATATTATTTCAGAAAATGCAACCTGTACTTTATATGAATGTTATATTTATCAGAAAGTACAATTTGAACAATTAAAATAATGAAATTATTTTCAAAAAAATTAAATCATTGGAATAAATTAAAGATGACGCAAGCTCCACCTTTTGCCTAATTTCAAGTGGCATCGTCAACGATTTGGGTCTACAAGGTAGACGATCGGGAATCATTGTTTCATCCACTAAAGGAAGGCGAACTTGTTCTGTTTATGAGAACAGGAAACGAAATTCCCTTTAAGGGTGCGGTTTAGACGAAAGAGATGGCTATATAAATATTGGCAATCACTAGTTCGAGTTAGATAGCTGTAGTGATCGATGAACAATATTGTATTATACATTAAAGTAATCTTAAAATAAGCAGGAATTTCATCAGATGAATTATAAATTATTTGAATGTTTAGTTTCACACAAACTAAACATTCACTAAACAATGAAAATTGATCAAATTTATAGCAAATTTCAAATAATATTTTTGCTAATAAAAACTTGTGCAATGAAAATTTAAAGGATTTCACTAAATTCTGCATTCAAATAACTGAGCAGACATGACCTATTAATTTCATTATATCTTACAATTTTCTTTTCTAACTTGAACTAGTAAATTGAAGTAATACAAGAAAATTAACGATTTATTTTTTATTTAGACTGATACTTTTTACTTGGTAGATAAAAAATGTAAATAAATATTCATATTATTAAATCCAAAAGAATGGCTCTTTTTTTCAAACGATTATTTCCATTTTACTATATTGCTATATCTTTCTACTAAACCGTAACCTTAATGAAATTTCATTAAATGTAAATCATTGGATTTAAGATGTATAAAAGAATTTCAGAATATTCAAATTAATAAAATGCGTTTAAAAAGTACCAAAATGATAATTGAAATAATACATTTTCGGAAATGCATATAATGAATTTGATTCACAATTGATTAATTTTCTTCTTCTGTTATCCCTTGTTGGCCTTAGGACGTTGGGTTGATTAATTTTGAAAATCAAATTATATTATCTAAAATATAAAGAAATTAATAGGATAGAAAAAAAAAAAGAAATAAAAAACTTCAAGACATAATAGAAAATAATGAAATCACCTACAAAATAAAAGGAGTTGCTGGAAACCCCTAGATCACGAAGGAAATAATAATATAAATTCATCAATGGGACAACCTGCAAAACAAATATTTAAGAAACCCGATAAACACAAGAATACAATAAAAGTACTATAATCACAAAAAAGGCACAACTAAACTAATCAAACAAACAAAAACACAATATTATACAAATATATACAAAAAAAAAAATTAAAATGATCAGTTTAAGATATGGAACATCATAAACAAACAATTTAAAAAAGACGAAAACAATGAAAACTACATAGACGCAATATACAAAGATGATTTACAACAAACAACCAGGAAATAGCAAATGAATTAAGGCTGCGATCCCCAATACGTTTCCGTTTTAAGGGAATAACAATTTGATACAGTCATAAAAAATAAACATTAAATACAGGCAGATAGTTTATTTACTGATGAACATCAGATATTTTTTATTTTTTAAAAACAAAAAAAAAGTGAAAAAAATATTTAAAAAAAAAAAATAATTTAATTTAGGAAAATACATTTAATCTAAATATATCTGATTATACGTGGAAAGTCTTCCTTTTAATATCCATATTTAATACAATCATAATATTATTATTTGTATACTCCTTAATCCTATAAAATGGTCAATGAGAACAAATTTAGTTCGACGCCATCATTTTTATTGTGGAGCAGTATCTAGTAGTTCAGATGTTTGCCGCTAGGTTGAAAAATCAAAGTTGGAATAAAATAAACACACATATTTTCTAAAAACCACTGCAGGCTCTGTCGTTAATCGCACCGTTTATTAGGCAGCCTTAAATGCTCATTTCGCAAATATAGGAAAAACTAGCAGAAACACAAATACAGAATGCCCATATAAAACCCAAAATAATAACTAAAATAAACTATAAAAACATGGAATTTAAACATTCAACTAATGAAGAAATGAACTAAAAATAACAAAACACCTGGCTTCGACAAAATCACCCCAATACTTGTAAAATTAACAAACGTTATAGACGAAGGAAAGTACCCTGACTATCTCAAGAGAACGATAATAAAACCAATTCATAAAAAAAGAAGACAATATATGTCCAGAAAACTATAGACCAATATTCCATCTGTCAACAATACTGAAAAAATCATTCAAATCCAAATAAGTAAACACCTTAAAGAATAGAACAAAACATATTACACCAAAATAAATATGCCTTTCAACAACAGTCTGGTACCACATCTGCAGTGAACGATTTAATACATTACATAAAAACTGGAAAACAAAAAAAAGTAGTAGCATTATTCATCGACATGAAAAAAGGCTTAGATGTACCTAAAAATAGACCACAAACAACACGTATCAACGAAGAGGAAAGTAAACCATCAATAGCCCAATATGGAATACCGCAAGGAGGAAACTTACCGCCAATATTATACAAAGTAAACACTAACGACTTATTCGAACAAACGTTATATGGAAAACCATTTACATATGCAGACACATGTATAATATACACCGAAAACTCCTACGACAGCATTTTGACAATTAATGAAACAAAATCCGAATTCATGATATTTAACAAGACAGAAAACGAACAACTAAATATTAAAATAAAAGAAACACCAATAAAACAAATCACAATAAATAAACTGGGATAATATACAGAGAGGTTTTTTTTAACAGTATACATATCTCCTATGTATACATGTAAAATACCCAAGTCAAACGCATTGATGTATGTGTTTAGTTGCCTATAATACGCAACCCGAACGATCGATTCCTTCAACTAAGATAATTAAAAAAACAATTAAACAATTTTCTGTTTATGACAGCATCGAAATGCACAATGTGGAAGAATTTTCGCGATCGTTTGAGTTACTGTCTTGTAGTTTCTGGCGGTCATTTCTAGCACTTATTCTAATTATTGATTTCAAGTTCATTGTTCTGCACTGTTACTTTTCTTTCAAATTGTCTTAATAAAATCTATTAATAGTTTTTACCTGTAATTTCTCCATAATAATGAGTGACGTAGAAAGGAAATTGCTTGTGACGGCAACGCATGCAATGTTAGTCATGATTTATTTTGTTACGTTTTTCAATAGAATAAGGAGAACGAAACATACAACATTCCAAAGAAAATGTTTTAGTGTAATTATTTTTAGAATCATCCTAACCGAGGTATTCGGCCACTTTGGATTCATTCAAAACCTGTTGGAATTGTAATACATGCTTGCAATTCGACTTTTTCTTCATTTGTATACATTTTCGATCAAATATTTCACAAAATTTGAAGTTTATCGTTTGACACCAAATTGTACTCCCTTTTAATCTGTTTCTTTACATATTACCGCTCCCTTACATCCACTCACAATTAATGTTCATATATATATAAGCTTGTTTTTCTAACTGTTTCTCCATTCAGAATGAACACATCGTGTTCGAAATGACATCTGGACTAAAATAAATTTAGTGAAGAAAAGTTTACAGCGTTCTTAATATATTCATTAATATTCACGTAACTCACACCAGTATATACAAACTTTATTGTTTTCTAAGCAAAACATTAAATGGTGTATTTCAGTGAATTAATAGCACTCCCAATAATAAATAGTAATATTAAATATTGCCTATGACAGACTGATTTTCATCAAGTTGGTATAAATTATTGCTTCTTGCTTGATAACAAAGAAAATATAAAAAAGCATTACTTATTATAATAAACGTATATCATCGTAATCAGAATAAATCAATTTTACTCTGATGAAGAACTAATATCGCTTGCACAAAGTTGATGAGGGTCCAAATGAAACATGCTATTGAGAACATTAGTATATGATCAATTAGATCATAAAAAAGCGCTATAATAATGTCTTCACTGCATTGAAATATTACTTCAAATCATTAAGATATACATTTAAAAACAATCATTTTTTGAAACGTTGAGAAAATTAATTAGCATAAGATTCGGTGTAAACCAACCCTTTATCTCTTATAACAAGCGAAATACCCATGTAGAAATTAGAGTTTAAAATACCCTTTATATAAGGCGTTCCACTCTACAACGAGTATTGTTGCTCCGTTTCGAGCAGTAAATCTAATTATTATTTTAGTGGGCAAATAAAAAGAATTGTAAAAAAATTAAAAATGCAATCAAAACATTTATTTAACAACTATTGTGGTTGTACCTTACAAAAGAAAATTAGTATATTATCTCAATTTTGAAATTACAATTTTAATTACAAGCTATAAAATTTTATAAAACACTTTTTTAACTTTGTGTGTATAACTTGTTATTACAACAATTTATACAAAGTTAAAAAGTGTTTTATTAAATAAACTAAAAATGTATAACCAAGTGAAAGCCTTAACAAATTATAAAATTGTGTATTAAAAAAAAAGTACAAAACTTAAAAGTAGATAAACACAAAAACGAACAGGCCTCTATTATTCCTTCACTTGTTGAGTTTTATTGAAATACTAATTCGAAGGTAGCATTTGATGTAGTTGGCCTTCGTGGGGCATGAAGTACCCGATCGGCTGTGTAGGGTCATAGTACCCCATTTGATTTGGAATGGGGATCATCATGTTGCTTCTCTGTTGGTAAGAAACAGCAACCTGTAATAGAAAAAAAAAGATATAAAATTAGTTAATTCAAATAAAATAATAATTAACAGAGAAACATGAAAGGTTTGTTTGTTACATAAATTAGTGCAGAATTTTTTACTTTCCCCGGACCCCTGTCCAAGGGAAAGTATTGTAATCGTAAAAATTTTCGTATCGCCAATTTCAACAAATATGCACGTTTTGAGGTTCCCCGAGTCCATTTCATCGAGTTTTGGAAAATGTCTGTGTGTGTGTCTGTGTGTTTCCGCGATAGCGCCTAAACGGCTAAATGGATTAAGCCCAAACTTTATATCTAAGCTTTATATAACAGTGGAATGATCTGAAAAGCTTTTGGTTAGAATCAAAACTCATTAAGTGCAACTTTACTCTTAGCAATTTTTCATTTTTTAATTCGGATAGAAAAATGTTTCAAATAAAAGTTTTAGATCTTGGAAAATAAATAATTTCTGTTATAAAACTTTTATTTCCTTGACCAATTTTCCATTATTATTTTTGTAATTACTCACTATAACTACATATAGTTCCATTTATTTTTTCGTAAGATCAGTTACACTGAATTTCGCCTTATAATTTCTAATTAATTTGAATTCCTAATACTTTTGTAGAATATTCATAAAAATTTAAGATTATTATTATTTATGAAATTATTTTTATACTTACATTCGATGGATATGTTATGTTAGGTAAATTTTCAGGAGAAATATTTTCCATATTGTTCCTTTGCGAGCGAAGTTCCCGGCACGAAAGTAGAGCTGGTATGGCAATTGGGGAATAAGGACTTCTTGGCAGTGTCCGTTTTGGATTCATGTCATGTTTCAACTTTCTTATGTATGATGGAAGAGAACTAGAATTCCATTAAAAACAACAACATATAAACGTTGAACGTTAACACAATTTTTATTTTTAAAATTATATGTAGTTAGTATCTTAATTAATACTTGCTGAAATATTGAATTGAAATTAAATATTTGAAAACAATATAAAATTTTATTTCACTTAATATATTTTATTTTCCAACAACTTTTGGTCTTCACGAATTATCAAGGAATATGGACACATGTGTTTACATTACTACTACATTATAAAGCAAGACTATGACTTTATAAAACAATATTGCTTTATTAAATCGTAGTCTATAATAAAATTGTCCGTATTGACTCATTTTAAAACTTAAAAGATTGAAAATTATAAAAACTTTTTTTGTGTATTTAATTATTCCTATTTGTATAATAATTTTATCTGTATCTTATTTTCTCAATGTAAAAGTGTTAAAATTAATAATGAAATATTGAAAAAAAAAAAAATATATGTATACATACGTGGAATAGTTATGAATCATCATATGTAGGTGCATCTGGCAATACTCCTTCGGATGGGCCCATTGTACATCAATCCTCTTACCATTTATAATCATATCTGATTACATATAAAAATAAATTAATATAGTGTTACAGTATTTTAACTAAAAGTAGTGCGAGTCATTATATTGTGTGAATACAAATTGAAAATAGTGATAATGCCAAATACAAGCAATATATTTAATAAATTTCAAATGTTTATGACTCTTTCAATTTAGTAAATTTTTAATAAAATTAATATATAAATCTTTTATTTCGTTCTCATTAATGACTTGATGAAACATGACCGCAATATTAATACAATATAATACAAAATGATATATAAATATTTCATTAAGCCTATCTTCTGTACTTCTGTACTTTTTTTATTGAATATAACACAAAATATAAAAATGAATATAAAATGAAATAACAATAACAAAAAAGTTAAAAAACAAAAAACGAAATTCACTACTGCATGTAGAAAAAAATTACCTATTCGATGCAATTTTTAGTTTTTTTAATCGTACCGTTTGGATTTGTAAACAAATATACTGACAACCGCTTGAAGGATCCTGCCCTTAATATACAAATACTTAACAATTCATTTCTAATAATATTATTTTAAATGGTTATAATTGAAACAAAAATTACAGTCTAAATAATTATGCTTACTATTGAAACTGGTTAAATCACAAATAATATCTGCTCAACACACACAACAAACAGCACAGACACAATACCAACAATAGTCACAAGTTATTTCACAACAGCTCACACAAAATCAACCACAATGCTCAAAATCACAATATTATGCTTGTAGTGACATTGACAATTCACAAAACCAATTACAATAGCCGCAATCTCTTTATACTACATTTTCCGATTTAACAAAAAATACACGACAAGAATACAGACACACATTCACATTTACCACCATGCATGAGATTACTAGATTGCAAATTGTTCAAATATGGATTGGTCACAAATATAACACCAACGCATTGATAAATAAAACTCAATTAGGATTTTTATTAAAAAGCAATGTCGAATATCGATTAAGTGAAAGTCGCCTAAGAACCCTGCTAGATAAACGCATTATTCGTGAGTTCCTTGAATATCGGCCATTGAAATCAAACTGGACACACTCAGAGCGTAGCGCTACTCTCCACTCAGCACCTAGACCATCTTATTGTTTAGTTATAAAGGGGATGGAACATGACATTGACAGCAACACTATAAGCGCGCGCCTAAATGAATTAGGATATAAACACCGATTCTGCAAACGTGCCATCGCAAAAAGGATAATCACAATACGCGCATGATAAGAGTAATCGCCGGCTCAATTGACACCTTTACAAATGCTTCAGAATAAAGTACACTTTTCATGTAGAGTCGAAGAGAGCAAACCACCGGCACCTATTCCCACACCATGCAGTCGCTGCAATAAATTTGACGTTACGAATAATTGCAAAGAAAACATCATTTCCACCAAATGCGGAGGAGAATATGTAACACCACTCTACCTCCGAAATGCAATGATGTGAAGGCACTGACCATGGTGCCTGGTCAATGAAATATCCCAAATGCCCAAAGGAGCCCATAGAGGAAATTCCAAATGTAAAAATAGTATCGCAAAATAAAAAATCGGCTGACATTGATCAAAACTTGATAACAAACTCACAAATCCATTCATTCATTATATGTCTTTATTATTGACATTTACTCGACGAAAATAAACGACCCGACGACTACTAACAGGGCAGAACTTATCAAACGATTACGACAAAGATTCATCGACTCATTCAATATCGACTCGCATGTAAACTTCTCCGATAACAAAATGTTCATTTGACCTTACTAACCTATCACTGCTGTGGGACATGGTGGTGGATGAGCTACTAACGTCGTTAAGCAGATCCGGATATAATGCCCAAAGCTATGCCGATGATATAGTTATATTAATCTCGGGAAAATATCCTGCAACTATAACAGTAGTCATGAACAGGGCCCTGAAAATTGTAGAAACGTGGTGTAGGAAGGTAGGGCGAATGTTAACCCTAACAAAACGGCAGTCGTCCCCTTCACGCAGGCGGGCCTCAAATCCCCTGCCTTCTTTAAGCAACAACTACAACTCTCCAGTGAGGTAAAATATCCTGGAGTATACCTTGACACAAAACTCACATGGAACAGACAAATAAAACATATAACCGACACAGCAAAAAAGCTCTGGGAATGACATGGGGACTGAGCTCAAAAATGACCATGTGACTATACAATACAACAGTGAAACCCATGATAATCTACGGAAGCATAGTCTGGTGACCGAAAGTAGAACAAAGAAGTACACAGGAAGCTCTATCAAAAGTACAGTGACTAGGCTGTTTATGCATAACTGGCGCAATCCGCACTATACCAACAGTCACAGCTGAAACCCTCCTAAACCTCCAAACACTTGATCTTGTGACGTTCGGCTAGTTGTAATAAGTGGGCCGGATCTGAGCAAATTACAAGAGAAACGCAAGGAATAAATTTAAGTAATGACTAAATTTTTAAATTAATTTCTAATAACATAAACATCAGAACGAAAATACATGGGCGTTACCTAGAAATAATCCGTTCTAGGACGGTTAAATAATGTTCAAATCGACGATAGCTCTTCAAATTTCGAATTGACACTTATTTTAAATTGACTGCTCTCGGCTACAAGTTCTTTCTTGATTCTCTACCGTTCAGTCGGACGGCATCAGCAGTCAAGGGATACGAATTCGGCCACTTCAAGTGCAGCACCAAACCGTAAAGCGATACCCAAACTAAAGGATACTCTTTTTAAAGAAAAGCCTCGCAAACTCAAAAAAATCGTATCGACAAAAATATGTTTTCACTCTCGCCAAAACTCGACCCCTTTGTTTCTTTTCTGACAACCTCAGTTTAGCTTTTCCCTCGCAACTACTCATATTTGAACAAAAACACCGAAGTCCTAAATCTTAAGGGGAATCGGTACAGCTCTTTGATGTGTTTCTGGCTCAGTAGATGGCACCGCTTTATATGGGACTTATAATGTTAAAGTTTTTCCGTTATTTCTCGAAAACTGTAGTTTGTAGGGGAAAATGAAAATCACCATCGTGTTCAGCGCAGTTAGGAGCAGTACGCATGTGAAACCTTTTTTTCCTAGAATTAAGTATTTGTAAGAAAATAATTAAACAAAATATTTAAGGCTAACATTCCCGCCTGTGTTAAATAAAGACAAACGTGAAACGATACCAATACATTTTTGCGAGTGAAGAAAGAGGATAGATAAATGAATCGTCATCGTAGTTTTCAAACTTGTAATTTATCGCACTCCGTCGCCTCCGATTGGAGATTGACGCCTCGATATACATTTCTAGTCCACGTGGACTCGTAAATACAGAATATAAACAAACAAACATAGAAAGAAATTGAATACGCTGATTTTGGAGCCGACAAAAAATCAATGAAAACATCCAGCGGCATAACGCTGATATTTATTTACCGATTTGAATGAATTAAAAAATAAAATCAATGTCGGTTTAAATACTATAAAATAATAGTAATTATACATTTCTTCAAAATTAAATTCACTGCCAAATAGTAGTCATCTTTCAATACCGCATTTATGAATGAAAAGTAATTCCAGCAGATCTCGGACACTGCAAATCGTATAAAAAAAAAGAAAAATTGCATTGATTTCAGATAATCGGGAGCACTATACATGTGGAGTACTTTTTGCAATATGTTAAATTTCAAAAATACCTAAATAATAACGCATATTCCTCGGCAACAAAGGAGCCACGCTACGTGATTTATGTTATATTCGTATTTCTTAGTATTTGAACGGCCATTGGCTTTGGTTTTTTGTTCAATAGTTCAGTTAATAAATATTTTATCGGCTATGACGTTGGGCGTTTTTTTATCGAACACCAGGTATACTTACAGGAAATAATTTCGTAACGAAATTTCATTTCAGACAAAATGTTTGTAAAATTAAATTCGTTACATTTTAATATAACGTGTAAATATAATTTTATTTCAGACAAATAAAAAAATAAAATAAATAAAAGTAAGTAATAAAGCGTAAATATAATTTTGTTTCGGATAAAATGTTTAAAGTTCTTTATAATCTAAAATAAAGCGAAAATACACACACATGTTTGAATATTACTCTCTAATAAGCATATTAGGTATGTAGGATCATACCCGTGGATCAATAATTTCTTTTAATAAAATATTTTTATAAAAAAATATTAATTTATCAATAATTTTTGTTTTCCAAAAATTGTCGTCTCTGACAACTCTTTCAATTGACAGGTCTTGTTTTGTCCATACGACAAAATCACAAAAGTTGGCTTTTGCAATATGCATCTGGCCCTGGATTTGGTAATAATAATTGTGATTACGTTTTAATTTCAAATCTGTATCCAAAAAGAAAGTTTTTTTTTCGTTTGCTGCTTGTTTAACGGTCATTTTTTCTATCGATTTTGGGCACTTCACCTCGATAATTCCGCGACCATTTTTCTATGAGTCTATCTGGAGATGCTCCCAAAAAACCATACGTCTCATCGATAAAAATGCCGCACGGTGTTACGGAACTTTTGGTCGTTTCTTCATACTTTTATAAGGCATTTTTTTCATTTATTTGTCCGTAGACTGTGGCTTCATTTGAAAACGGCTCCTTATAAAGTAAACTGTATATGAGAGGAGCCCATTTTGTTTTCTGTCGGCTTTTACAGATTGCGCCAAATTTAGATGGTGTTCGTTATCGGCCTGTTCTCTTGTTTTCAACTCAATTTTTTTTATTATTATTAAAACTAAAATTTTAACTCATTTATAAGATCAATCTCTATTTCGTACTCACATTTAGATTTTCAATAACGCTAATTTAATTAAATAGAAAATACTATTTATTTGACTTTGTTTTCAATTTCCTTTATTTTTTATGGTTACTTTCGTTTCTATTGTTTTTCATGTCCAACTATTCAATTCATTGCTAAAATGTCATATAAATACTACAAAATGTGAAATACTTCAATAAGTATAGAAGATAGGCATCTAGTATGTTTAATGAAATATTTGTATCATTTTATGATAATTAAAAAAAAAGTATATGGTGCCATTTAAATAAATATGTCCGTTTGAAATGTCACATATTTAAAATTATTTTATTATTATAGTGTATACAAATATTTCATATTTAAAGTTATTATTATATTAGTATATATAAACAATTCAATTTCTCCATCTCAAAACACACAAAAAAATATAATTTTATAGTATACCAACTATTATGGAACTGTCGGAATTTTTAAAAAAAATTTTTCTGCAGTAACGGTTAGTCAAAACTACTAATAATGTTATATTAATATTAAGATAATTTAAAGAGGAAACGAATAAAAAATAATATTTAGGGTGTTCCATTTGAAATAACATAGTTGATATGATTTCCGCCCTCTATTCTCAAGAAAGTTTTATCAATAAATTAAATAAAAATGATTTAAAAATAATTAATAAATTATTTCCACATTTAGCTCTGTAACATTTTGACTTACGTTACGTAAGTACGTTAAACAAATGCAAATTAAAACAACAACTTCCCGGGCAAATATCCCGCCGCTAATGTGGAAATAATTAATTATTTTCAAATCATTTTTATTTAATTTATTTAAATAGCCATGACCAAGTGAATAAATATTCTTTTCTATTTATTTTATCAATAAATTAATGGTGAATTTCTACAAGAGATAAATCGAAGGCAGTCACTTCGGTGACTCACTCTGTATAAAAAGTACTCAATTCTAAATGCACATTTACTAAAATAAAGCATACAACTCCCGAAAATTAATTTTGTAAAACTTTATTTGTGAATAACCAAAACCTCTAACGCAATTGATTTTATTTACTTACCTTGAATTCAAATATTGTAATAGACCAGCATTTAGACGTTGTTTTGGTCTAGATACAGATTGCGGTTAACTTTTTTAGGGTATTTTGAATCTGTGTACCTTTTGGCCATATTTTTTGCAATCAAATTCAATTCGTAATAGATAAAAATACACTAAATATAACACTTGTCACTAACTAATTGCAAAATGCGTATAAATATAACTTTGATAGTTGTCCATTGTCGCCGAGGAATATACGTGATTATTTAGGAATCAATGCATTATTTTTTTAATACGATTTGCATTGTCCGAAATCTGCTGGAAATACTTTTCATTCATAAACACGGTTATGGAGTTTCCCCTTAAAAATTAAAAGATGACTATTATTTGGCAGTGAACTTAATTTTGAAAAAAAATGTATAATTACTATTATTTTATAGTATTTAAACCGACATTGATTTTATTTTTTAATTCATTCAAATCGGTAAATAAATATGAGCGTTATGCCGCTGGATGCTTTCATTGATTTTTTGTCGGCTCCAAAATCAGCGTATTTAATTTCTTTCTATGTTTGTTTGTTTATATGCTGTATTTGCGAGTCCACGTGGACTAGAAATGCATGTCGAGGCGTCAATCTCCAATCGGAGGCGACGGAGTGCGATAAATTACAAGTTGAAAAACTACAACGACGATTCAATTATTTATCCTCTTTCTTCACTCGCAAAAATGTATTGGTATCGTTTCACGTTTGTCTTTATTTAACACATGCGGGAATGTTAGCCTTAAATATTTTGTTTAATTATTTTCTTACAAATACTTAATTCTAGGAAAAAAAGGTTTCACATGCGTACTGCTCCTAACTGCGCTGAACACGATGGTGATTTTTTTTTCCCCTACATACTACAGTTTTCGAGAAATAACGGAAAAACTTTTACATTATAAGTCCCATATAAAGCGGTGCCATCTACTGAGCTAGAAACACACCAAAGAGCTGTACCGATTCCCCTTAAACGTAATCCTAACATCATCCCGAAATGTAAATTCTTTTCCGTTACCATTCATGAATTCATCCCATCTCATCAGCAAAACTCACATATTGACGTTAGTGATCATGATGCTTGAATACGATACGGCAAAGTCCAGCCCATACACATCCTAAGTACACGTTATTTTTAAGGCAGCGCATATTGAACCCAACCCAGACACGCGTTAGTTCCACGATAACTGCGAACGGGCACCAATAAATTTTTCCATGTCTGCGTTCAACCCGCGACCCACAATACTGTGTTTTTCGCGCGAAAACAGGATGGGTCTGTGTTATGCGTTGATTGGGTTCAATATGCGCTACCCCATCAATTCTGGTGTTCTACAGAATAAGACACGCATGGGCTCTGCGTGTGTTGGGTTCAATTTGCGCCAGGCCTAATGGCCAATTCCAGCCAAGTAAATTTTGTTTTTGTAATATTTTGAATATTTTTCTTTTTGTATGACATGTAAGGAATAAAGATGCTAAAATATACAGGGTCTCTCAGACATGACTCCCCAGGCTTAAAACTTTCTAATTTTTGAAGATTAAAATATAAAACCATATACATTTTTAAATGTGACCAAATTCTCTTTAAGATAATAAGAACAAAATTTTCAAAAATATCTGCTCATATTTTGACAGCGATGTTAATTTTTTTAATGACACTGGACTTGTTTTTTCCTTATTATATTAGTATTTTTTATTCTATTTACAACCATGTAAACTAATATGGTTTTTACATTAGAAAAAAAATGGTGATGTGTCCATCATGGTACTTTCCCCGGTGAATACGGTCAAATAAGTTTCTGATAGAAAATTTAATAGGGAAGCAAAATGATTAATAGAAAAAAATGATTGTTGTCTTTCAAAGCTAAAACCGAGTATTTAGAAGAATATTATATAAGTGTGTTATTTCTTACCTTACAATGTGTCTTATTCATTTTTTCAAACTTTGCGAATGTGCTGAATACGACGGCACTTTGACGTTTTATTTGTCATTACAATAATTATTTCAATAATTAAAATCTCTAAGGGTATTTATCAGGTAAACGCTTATAAAATGAAAACCGGAGGTCCTACAATAAAAGTTTTATAACAGAAATTATTTATTTTTCAAGATCTAAAACTTTTATTTGAAACATTTTTCTATCCGAATTAAAAAATGAAAAATTGCTAAGAGTAAAGTTGCACTTAATGAATTTTGATTTTGACCAAAAGCTTTTCAGATCATTCCACTGTTATATAAAGCTTAGATATAAAGTTTGGGCTTAATCCATTTAGCCGTTGATGTGCTATCGCGGAAACACACAGACACACACAGACATTTTTCAAAACTCGATGGAATGGACTGAGGGGACCTCAAAACGTGCATATTTGTTGAAATTGGCGGTTCGAAAATTTTCACTTTCCCTTGGAAAGGGGTCCGGAGAAAGTAAAAAATGAGATTAAAGGTTGTTTTTAAGTTGTTGTTTTTTTAGTTGGACATGAAATATTTGACTCACAGAATGACATAAGTGACAATTGTTCTTTTCAAAACTTGTTGCATCTTATCTAAAGTTATAAGAAAAATTAATTATGGAAAGTGTCATAAACTTGACATAATCCTTCTTTATGGTTTGTGCAAGAAGAATGCGAGAAAAGCTGCAAAGTTGTATGCACGAAGATATACGGAAAGACCACATCCGGATCATAAAACAATTATTAATTTAACGAAAAATCTTTCTACGCATGGCTCATTCAAAAAACAAGAATTTTCTAAATTTAATAAAATGAACTGCTACCGATGATGATGATTTAGAGGTTGTTTTGGTACGTTCAATTATACCCAAATACCTAGCTTAGAACTGTTGCATTCCAATGAAAAATATCAAAATGTTCGGTGAGTAGGATACTAAAGAGGAATTTATACCGATCTTTCAATTTTTTTTGTAAACTTTTAAAGTTAAATCAAAAATATCATTTAATAAAAACTAATTAATTACTATTCAATTGATTTCTCATTATGGTTTTAAACAAGGTGCAACTAAGTAATGGTATTGAAGAACTGTAATGAATCTGTGAGTCAACTATTTCCATGGCCAACTAAAGAATAATTTAAAAATCAACCTTCAATCTAATTTTCTTTTCTAATATCCTTTTTAAGAGAATACTATTATAATAAAAAAAGAACAAGTCCAGTGCCCTTTGAAAAAAAGTTGAACTTCACTGTCAAAACAGCGAAATATTTTGAGAACGGTTTATCGGAATGTCCAGAAATTTTGTAAAGGTTTAGAGTACGTTAAGGCCTTCAACTTGCATTTTTTATTTTTTCATATTCATTTGTTTTGTACTTAACGTACTCTAAACATTTGCAAAATTTCAGGACATTCCGATAAACCGTTCTCAAAATATTTCGCGGTTTCCATACTTTTCAAAGTCCGGTTTATCGATGAAAAGACAAGTATTTTTTTAAAAAAAAGGTATATGGTTGTAATCTGAATTATAAGGTCTATAAAAGTTGTAAAATAAAAAAAATCGAATTCCATTTAAAAAAAATCAAATTCATGGCGTCCGTATGTGAAAATTCTGAGAATCATTTTTGATTTTTTCACGCCAAATTGTTCAAGAAAATATCCCATTTAGAAATCCCAATTTTGGTGGTTCTGTTTTTAGCCGTTTTCACGTGAGAGCCGTGTTTCCATACTTTGTAGCGACCCTTTATGTCCTTATAAAAAATGTCATATATAATGATCATGGCCGATTATTATTTATATTTATAAAAATATTTCATACCATATTTGAGAAATTTTAAATATGTATAAAAATCTAATGACATAGGCTTAATCTACTAAAAAAGTGCAATGTGGATATAGCTTCAATGGCTAAATATGATATAAAAGAAGTTATATTGATTTTAAAAATATGGAACTTTCATAATTCTAGGGGGGTATACTTGAAATAATTGAACTTAAGCATGCTTTGACTAAGTACATGGAATTAGCACTAGAAAAAGGCACTGGAAGTATATATTAACTTTTCTTAATCATTAATATTAAGGGTACTTTACTTGATAAAACAATTGAAAATAGGACAATCTGTACTTAAAACATATCTAAGAACTTGTTTGTGAAGTTTTTAAAATGTACGCTTACCTTTCAGGATTTTTAAACCCTTCTCAGCGGCTTTCCTATCCGTGAAATTGATGAAAGCGTAATCCTTGGTCTTGTGTATTTTAGTAATAGAATTTGGAATCACGAATTGTGCGACGGTGTTGTAAAAGACCTCACTGGGCATCTTGTAGTCCACGTTTCTAACAAACAGCGTTTTCACCTGAAATTGTAAAAATCTCTCGATTGTTTCTATTTTAATTAAAAATGTTTCGCCTAGAAAAATAATGATTATTAAATTTAGTCATAATAAAATAAATAGTTAAGAGGTACGTTTTTTTTAATCCTGTAAATTTGATATACAAGGTGGCGCATAACAGCCATTTGGAAATATACAAATAATTAGTAGCTACAGTTAATCCTTACATTTTAAATTAGTTTCATTATATACAGCCTTACGCTGAATGGTAGACAAGGCAATCGATTATATATACAGGGTGTCTCAGCGTGCGCGCCGAGTAGCTTTACGGCTAAATGGTTTAGTTTTTCAAAATCGGCTTTCGCAGGCGTATGTAGGTCTATTAGAACAACATTTTAAAATTAGTTTCAAATATACAGGGTGTCCCATAAAAGCATAGCGTATCATAGTTATATTTTTTTCTTATGGAATACCCCATATTTTATATTTTTTCAGATTATACATAAAAAAAAATATAATATATTTATATGCTTAAACCTAATAATTTTTAAAATATTTAAATATTTTTGGAAAAATTGACGTTTCGAAAAAAAAAATCATAACTTTCAAATGGGTGAATGAAAACCAATGAAATTTTGTATCAGTACATTAGACTAATGGTTGAATATTTTAGGCTATTTACAGGAATTAAATAAAAATGATTTGAAAATAATTATTATAATATATTATAAATTATTATAATTCTATGCTTAAATTTACTGGGAGGCTAGTTAATATAAATTTAGAGAAATATATTTTAAAAATAATTATATTATAGCGAAAAAAGTTCAGAGAAACACTTCAAATTATTTTAATTAAATAAAACTAAGAAATGTAAGATGCTAAAATAATAAGAATACAGATTTTTCATTACGGACTCAATATAAATACAAAAGAGAGCCTTATTTTGATTAAAGAAAGTAATCAGTAGCAATAGATTTGTCAAAATTTACTAATAAAATAAATGAAAAGACAGATTAAAGTAAATAACTTGAAATTTTCGACTAGTTTCATATTATGTGTCCATTTTAAAGAGAATTCAAAATTTATTTAATTTTCTATGATTATAATATAATTTTTAATAAACATAGGTATAATGATTTGGCAAAATAATTTTGTCGCAGCACTTGCTAAAAAGGTGGAAAAATCTCGTTAAAAATCATCCTCAAGATTTAGAAAGAAAGCACTTTTTGAAATTCAAACAGAAATTAAAGAAGACAATAGAAAATATATCAGTTTAAATTATTTTGGAGCAATTTCTGAAAAAAAAATGGAAACATATTTAGAAAAATAACTATAAAGATGGACTAAAAATGAATAATAAATTATGTAATATATAATAGAACAGAAAAAACTAAACAAGTTAATAAGTCTAGTATTTATAAACTCTATAATTTGTTATAAACACAACTTTCCGACATAGAATAAAGTATTCCATATAGTTATATTTAATTTTTAATTTCAATTTAATTTAAAATTTATCTAAATATTTCATTAATTTTCACTTAATTTTCAGTAGTTCAATATATTTATAATTAATTAATCTGGTTTATTTCAGCAAAATAATTCAAATATGATCCTGAAGAAGTTTTTTTAGTAGTTTTCTTTTTCACCTTATTAGCGAATGAATGCTGGGACCGTAATTATTTTGCCTGACCCACAAATCAATATATCTTTTTCTATAAAATTATTGTATAAACATAGAAATTTAATAAATTAAATTCTCCTGAAAAATATGCTCATAACCTGAAACTAGTTGTGAATTTAAAGTTGTTCCATTCTGTGTTTTTATTTATTTTATTGATAGACTTTCAATAATCTATTCATATTTATTATTACAATATGAACTACCAATGTTTAAATGTCAAAACTATTAATTGAATTAAATAAGGATTTTCACTTCTTTCAACACAATAAATCATAGGGACAATATTATATGGTATATTTAGTCTAGAAAGAAATTAAATCTTCAAATTTTGAACGAGATATAAAATTGCAACAATCTGCTGCTCGTAATCAAATATTTAAATTATTATTATATGTATTATTTGTTTAATTAATTTACGAATTGTGGAATATTAAGTGAGCCAGGAATTTAAAATTGTTATTGGTGCTGAAATTAATAATTACGGATTTTAATTTAATTAAAATTTCCTATATCTAAATAATGAAAATTAAATATCCACATTTAACACCAGTAGAAGCAATAACAGACAAGCAAGTTCGAAACAAAAGTAATTATAATGATATAATCAAATTTACATTTTCAAACTGTGTTATAGTTTGCGGAAAATAGCGTGTAATTGTTCGGATCGACTACAATTCAAATTTGGCGCGCATGCTTGAGAGGAAAACGACGACGCTGTGAGATATAAAATCGTCGAGTATATTGGCACACTACATTTCAGCGGGGTGAGGGGTGAGACGAGACGCGTAGTTATATGACGGGCGATGAACGACGGTCGCCTGGGATAACCCTGTCCCTGCTACGGTGCGCATGAGCTTCCTGATATACCCAGACGATTCTACGGGAATGGACGAGAGTAAGAGACAAAGTCAATTATTGGTTCGTGTTAGACAAAGATACACTTTTTATACACGTTAGTGTTTCGCCTTTCCACGCCGTAACTGATGAATATGTGACGAACGTCTCACAATTCATTTATGCCCAATACACACAGCACTCTTAAGAGCAAGAACAAATAAATAGCAGTTTAGTTATGAATATGATGACGAAACAATTGCGAGCAAAGAACAAAAATTTTAAGTTAATTGCATCAATAGTGTATTAAATGTGACCATACAATCTGTTCAAGAACGGTTTCAATTATTATCAACTTATTCCAATAATTTTAATTTTTTGTACTACATTTCAAAATTTTCTCAGAAAGTGAGCAGTTGAAATTATGCACTGAATTAGAAAATATTTTAACAAAGAAAACATGAACGCGATATAAATGGTCTTAAATTATAACGAGAATTACAATTTTTTACAAAATTTTGACCCAGAAAGTCAACTACTACTCTTTAATTTTCTATGATAAGAGTGACTTGTCCGAGGGTGCCAAGTTTTTAAAATACAAATCATATAGCTTTTTTTGCTTACTATATTGTTTACCAATGAGCATTCGTTCAGGTTTTTGTATTTTCTACTTTTCGTTAGTACTGAATTGCATGCAGTATTTGAAAACGGGGGATTTTTTTTAAACCCCGCTTGCGATTCAGAACTGACACCGCGAAATGAAATGCGCGAAATATGAATTGGCAGTGGATTTTAAAACAACCCGTCTACAATTATACCGGTTGATGTGAGAGAAATACATTTCATTACAGATATGAAAAAAAAAAAGATGACTAAAATTGGACGAGAATTCATATTCTTTCTTAATAAGTAAATAGATTTAATAAAAAATCCAACAATTCAGTACAGAACTCGTAGACTCACTCTATACACTACACTGCTATAACTACTTTATTATTGACTTTAGAGCAAAAATTCATTTGAATAATTGGTAGAACTCTTTGGGGGGCAAACAGAACTCTGGTCAAATTAAAAAATATATATGAAAAAAAAAATACTACTTTCATACCCCAAGTCAGTGTCGTTTTTTATTGCAGTCGGCCGGGTCGAGACCCCTGTGAAGTTGGCTCCCCAACTTTCCAATTTCATAAAAAATATTGGAGTTCTTGTACCCCCCCACATAGTTCTAGAGTTCTCTATACAAATAAAAAATAGTTTCGCCCCTCTAACCCCTTAAAAATCAAATTGAATTAGAGGGGGGCCAACTTCACACTCATGTTATTTTAGAATGCTATAACTACTTTATTATTGACTTTGGAGCAAAAATGCATTTGAATAATTGGTAGAACTCTTTGGAGGGCAAACAGAACTCTGGTCAAATTAAAAAAAATATATACAGGGTGAGTTTTTTTCGATGTTCTCTATGGGGATCTCGGAAACTATAAGAGATAGAAGAACGGTTAAATGGGGAAAGAAGTGTAGTTTTATAAGACGAATAAAATGACACTTTCAAAATATTTGAAAAAGTCAAGGGTAACTAGATATTTTGAAAAAAGTAAAATGTGTCAATTTTTTTAAATCAATATATCTCTATTATTATCATAGATAGAAAAAAACTGTAAAGGACAAAGTTGTACAAAATTTTACATAGATTAATAACAAAAAATCAAAAAAAAAATTTTCGCCCATATTTTGGGAGATATGACACAAACTTACCTTTTTTTAAATGGAAACAATAGTTGGCTATGACTTTATTAAAAGGGCTATTTTTTTCCCTTTAATCCGATATAACACATGCCATAGTTATTTTTAAAATAAAATAAGTTACAGTCGTTTTTAATTTTACCATAAACCAAAAAATAGTTAGCCATGAAAAACAATTGCGGTTGTTTATAGCAACGTAGCAAATCAATATTTAATTTATTATCTTTCTTTAGATTTGTCAAAAGTCAAGCAAATAATTTCGAAATTATCAAAATAATAATAGAAGAAAATTTTAAATATTACATAAGATGCTCAAAAAGTCCACCATTATTATTATGGCATAAAGTACATCTTTTTAAAATCGAATTTATGGCTTTTTTGACTTTTCTTCTGTCAGTAGAATAAAATGTTTCAAGTACAGCTGGTCTAAGATCCTCCACGGATTGATATGATTGTTGATACACTTTGTTCTTCACATAACACCACAGAAAAAAGTCTAAAACGGATAGGTCGGGTGATCTAGGCGGCCATAAGATTGGTCCATTTCTTCCCACCCATGAATTAGGAAGACCATCATTTAAATAGTTTCGCACAGCCAACGTGCTATGAGGTGGAGCTCCGTCGTGTTGAAACCACTTCAATCTTGCCCGTACTGATAAATTTAAATCATCGAGCATATCTTCAAATGTTTCTTGAAGAACACGAAGGTAATCATTTCCATTCAATGTGTTATCAAAAATACATGGGCCGAGAATTCTCGATCCGAACACACCGCACCATACATTAAATCCAAATTTAATTTGTGGTCTCGTGGATTCTCCTGACTCCAAACATGTTCATTGTGCCGGTTAAAAATCCCACAATTAGTAAATCGCGTTTCATCTGTCCAAATTATTTTTGTAGGGAACGTATTATCCTCTTGGCACATGTTTTTGTACCACATACAGAAGACCATTCTCTTATTGATATCACCGTCATGTAAATTTTGTGAAATTGATACCTTATATGGGTGATATTTATGTTTTTTTTCAAAACTCGTACTACAGTCTGTTGAGATATGCTTGCTTCTGTTGCAATTTGTCTGGTCGATGTGGATGGATCTATCATCGCCAATTAAAATACGTTTATTTCCGAAACATCATTAATTTCGTTTTTTTTTTCAAGTTTCAGCTTTGTAAAGGATCCGTACTCACCCAAATTGTGGTAAATTCTTCTGAATGTTGGTAAAGATGGCTGCCGACGATCGATATATTGATTATAATATTGTTCTGCAGCATCCGCAGCGTTTTTATTACACTGAATGTAACAAACAAGCATATCACGCTTTTTTTCGTTGGAAAAATTCATTATCACTTTAAAAAACTTACAACACCAAAAAAATACAAAATAAACTTATCGAAATAAACCAAATATGGAAATGAATTAATGTGTGTTTAGAATAAACAACTGCAATTGTTTTACTTTTGTCTTTTTCATGGCTAACTATTTTTTGGTGTATGGTAAAATTAAAAACGACTGTAACTTATTTTATTTTAAAAATAACAATGGCATATGTTATATCGGATTAAAGGGAAAAAAATATCCCTTTTAATAAAGTCATAGCCAACTATTGTTTCCATTTAAAAAAAGGTAAGTTTGTGTCATATCTCCCAAAATATGGGCGAAAAAATTTTTTTGATTTTTTGTTATTAATCTGTGTAAAATTTTCTACAACTTTGTCCTTTACAGTTTTTTTCTATCTATGATAATAATAGAGATATATTGATTTAAAAAAATTGACACATTTTACTTTTTTCAAAATATCTAGTTACCCTTGACTTTTTCAAATATTTTGAAAGTGTCATTTTATTCGTCTTATAAAACTACACTTCTTTCCCCATTTAACCGTTTTTTTATCTCTTATAGTTTCCGAGATCCCCATAGAGAACATCGAAAAAAACTCACCCTGTATATGAAAAAAAAAATACTACCCTCAGACTTCGTTAATAATTGGTCCGGGGGGTTTTAAATTTTTGTAAATGTGAATAGAGTTCTGTTTGTCCCCCAAAGAGTTCTATAAATAATTCTTATAAATGAATCGTCTATTATCAATAATAAAAAAATCTGGCCTCTCAAACTTTGTTGTAAATAATTAATTTAAGTCCGATCGGATGTTTCTATTTTTTTTAAATTTTTGTAAATGTGATTAGAGTTCTGTTTGCCCCCAAAGAGTACTATAAATTATTCTTATGAATGAATTCTCTATTATTAATAATAAGAAAATTCTGGCCTCTCAAACTTTGTTGTAAATAATTAATTAAAGTCCAAGGGGATATTTTTTTAAATTTTTGTAAATATGATTAGAGTTATGTTTGCCCCTCAAAGAGTTCTATAAATTATTCTTATGAATGAATTTTCTATTATCAATCATACACATTTCTGGACACTCAAACTTTTTTATAATTAATTAATCAAAGTCCGAGGGGATGTTTTTATTTTATTTTTGTAAATGTGATTAGAGTTCTGTTTGCCCCTCACAGAGTTCTATTAATTATTCTAATGAATTTTTGCTCTAAAGTCAATAATAAAGTAGTTATAGCATTATAAAATAACATGAGTGTGAAGTTGGCCCCCTCTAATTCAATTTGATTTTGGAGGGCTTGGAAGGGCGGAACTATTTTTTATATGTATAGGGAACTCTAGAACTATGTGGGGAGCCACCAGAACTCCAACAATTTTTATAAAATTTGAATGTGGGGGGGGGCAACTTCACAGGGGTCGGTTCGAGTTCATATTTTTATGTAAGCAGAAAACGCTTTTGACAGTGCGCACTAAAAAAGATGTAGACTCGTTGATTGAAAAATTATAGTTTTCAATCAACGGTAGAATCAGAAAACGCAAAATCTCGCCGAATGGTCACGAGTGCAACCTCTGTTAAGATAGCAGGGCCAAATGAGCAGAATGCACAGAAACTTATACCAGAATTAAGGGCTAATTAAGGGCTATTTTAGTGCCTTATTCCCGAATTAAATGCTCCACCCCTAACTTAAAAAAAAATTTTCCACCCCAATATTTTGTTTCTCGAAACCTAGCGAGCAGACTGCAACAAAATTACACATGAATTAAGGGCTCACCATCCTTGAATTAAGTGCCCTATTCCAGATTTAAGTGCTACACCCCTAACTTTAAAAAAAAATCCACTCCAATATTTTGTTTCTCGAAAACTAGGGAGTAGACTGTAACAAAATTACACATGAGTTAAGGGCTCACCATCCTTGAACTAAGTGCCCTATTCCCGATTTAAGTGCTCCACCCCTAACTTGGAAAAAAATTTCCACTCCAATATTTCGTTTCTCGAAAACTAGCGAGCAGACTGCAACCAAATTACACATGGATCCGGAGATTACACGGTGAAATCAGAAAAACAAAAAAACATGGCATTTTCAATTTTTTTTTAAATGGAACACCCTATATATTTTATCATAATTAATTATTCGCATATTAATATTGTATATTTGGTTTTTGTAAATAACAATATTCACTATCTACTTAATCAATAGAAAGATCGTCTGTTGATGTATTATAACAAAAAATAGTTTTTTTAATAAAAAATGCGTAAAATATTAGTTACAAAATTGTTAGTGCAAGGCTTTGATGTTCAATCTATAAGCTTTTCCAATAGGGATGATATGATTTTGAAGTGACGTTTCGGCCATTTGTTATATGTCATGATCTGTCATTTGTTTTTCATTGTATTCAGTAGTGTTTACAATTTCATCATGGAGAGATATACACAAGAATAACGTTTACAAATTATTCAGTTTTATTTTCAAAATAATCGTTCTCCAATTGCAACTTTTCGTGCGCTTTTGCCATTTTATGGTCGTAATAATCGTCCAAGTGTGCTCGCTATTCGTCGAATTGTTGAAAATTGTGAGCGTACATTTTCTTTACATAATATTAAAGTGCCAATAAGACAAAGAACCGCTCGAAGTAATGCAAATATTGCTGCCGTTCAGGCAAGTGTTGCTAAAGACCGCAATTTGTCGATTCCAAGACGTTCTCAACAATTGGGACTGTCTCAAACCACAATCTGGCGGATTTTGAAAAAGGATTTGGGTTTGCATCCGTATAAAATTGTTCTCACTCAAGAACTGAAGCAATTGGACCACCGTAAACGTCGTGAATTTGCTGATTTTGCCTTGGAACAACTTGAAAATGATAACGATTTTTTTAAGAAAATCATCTTCTCCGATGAGGCTCACTTTCATCTGAGTGGTGCGGTAAATAAACAAAACTGTCGATTCTGGTGCGAAGAAAATCCACAAATTATTCAAGAAAAAAACATTACATTCACCTAAATTGACAGTTTGGTGTGGTATTTGGTCTGGTGGAATCATCGGTCCGTACTTCTTTCGAAATGAAGATGGTAACACCGTTACTGTCAATGGAGAGCAGTATAGATCGATGATAACCAACTTTTTATGGCCGAAATTGGAAGAAGTTGATCTTAACAATATTTGGTTCCAACAAGACGGGGCTACATGCCACACAGCAAATGCAACAATTGAATTATTGCGAGAAAAGTTTGGAGATTCGATTATTTTAAAAAATTGTGATATTGAATGGCCTCTAAGAAGTTGTGATTTAACACCATTAGACTATTTCTTGTGGGGTTATTTGAAGTCATTGGTCTTTCGAAATAAACCAGACTCTCTTCAAGCTTTACAAGTCAATATTGAACGTGCTATTCATGACATACGACTTGATTTAGTGGAAAAAGTGCTCGAAAATTGGGTTCATCGAATACGTTCCTGCAGAAGAAGTCGTGGAGGCCATTTGAATGACGTTTTATTTAGAACTTAATTGTATCGATTGTACTTCACATTAAACAAAAAACATTTGAATTTCCTTAACAATAAGTGTGTTTTTTTTTTAAGAAATCATATCACTCTTATTGGAAAACCCTTTATAATTAAATTTTTTATTCAAAACACGATAATTGACGTTTAAATTTATTACATAGGTGGTGAATCAACATATAATAATGTTTATCATTATTCGTTGGTGTTTTGTATTTTAATAGCAACTTCATTCCATTGAAAACGGAAGATTAAAATTCCAATAAATTTTTTGTAATGGTCTTTTATTACTTTTTTTAAATACTCTTTCCTATCAAATGGTGATAAAGTAAATGCTACCCTAATTCTGCGAACATATTCACAATTATATTAACTTTATATAAATTATTTGTTTTAGGCTATTTTTGAAGAAATGGAAAACGATATTGTCAATATGGCCATAGATGTTTCAAATTTAGGACAAAACTCAAAAAACCCATATTAATAGAGCCAGTATTTAAAAAAAATCTGCTATGCTACAACCAGATGGTTCCACAATTTACCATTGCGAAACCGTAGCAGGGACATTAGTAAGAAAATTATTTATCATTGTTTATCATTATGATGTCCTTTATGACAAGTTTGTGCACAGCGGATTTGTGTTGGAAATAAATTTAATAGCAATAGAAAATTTAATACGTTGATATCAGGACGTATTGCTATAGATTGAAAGTATACTTTGATACTTCTTTACTTGACTCATTTAAAAACATTCTAATAAAAAATTTAAAATTTTACAGTATTTTTATATTCAGCCATGCAGGCATACACAAATAATAATTAATATATATATATATATATATATACCATATATTAATTATAAAACTATTTCTTTCTGTTGAATTAATATATTTTTGTAAAATTTTGAAATGCATTTTTACATCGTTTTAAAATATAAATATGTTTATAAATTTTCGTACAAATTCAGCTATTTTTATTACCTTTTTAATCATTCTTTATTATCTGTTAACCGGTTTTCAAGAAATTTGATTTTTTTTTAATCTGCTCGCTAGTTTTCGAGAAACTTAAATCGGGAATAGGGCACTTAATTCAAGGATGGTGAGCCCTTAATTCATGTGTAATTTTTTGCAGTCTGCTCGCTAGTTTTCGAGAAACAAAATATTGAGTTGGAAAATATTTTTTTTCCAAGTTAGGGGTGGAGCATTTAAATCGGGAATAAGGCATTAAAATAGCCCGTAATTAGCCCTTTACTTTGGTACAAGTGTTAATGCATTTTGCTCAAATGGCCCTGCTATCTTTACGTTAAGATAGCTATGTTGGGGTTTTCACCCTTGAGGGTGGAGCACTAAAATCAGGAATAGGTCACTAAAATAGCCCTTAATCCTGATATAAGTTTCAGTGCATTCTGCTCATTTGGCCCTGCTACCTTAATAGAGGTACGAGTGCACACTGATACAGTAAACAAAAAAGTCTATAAATTTTATAATTATATGATATTACACAATTATTGTTATTATTTGATACAATATAGATTTAAAAATTCGTTAAGTGTGCCTTAATATTTAAAGTGAAACCTTGATGAATATTAAGGATTATTTATTTGAACGAAAATATATGTTAAAGAATCCATAGTCGCTATTTGCAACTACTTATTATAGAAAAGCATAGAAAAAATATACTACTAGGTTTTAATTTGAGTCATGCGAAGTAGTTTTAATACAATAAAGTAAACAAGTTCATTAATACAAACTAACTAGTCACTAATACAATAAAATAAACAAATTCAGTCCTTACTTCACTTTATACGAAGTAAGGACTGAATTTGTTTTTTTTTTATTGTATTAGTGACCAGTTAACAGTAATTAGTAGACTATGAATATGGCTTTTTTTAAATTTAATAATGTAATAACAAAAAAATGTTTATACCTGCGCCATGACAAGAGGATCAACATACGGCAAAGTTTCTGCCCAATCAACGAACAAAGGCACATCCCAAGCGACGAGCGATCCTTGGTTCAAATACTTTCGGACTTTCGACGCAGTATGGTGATTCGCGAAATCCAAAAAAGCGAATCCTCGATTCAATCCCTTATCGTTACGAGACGGGTATATAATTACGTTCACGATTTCCGGCCAAAGCCCCTCCAAAAAGCTCTTGACTTCCGCCAGCGGTACATCCTTGGGGATGCGCCCGATGAACAGCCTGCAATTGTCCGTGGAGATGTATACGGCGATCGGATTCCCTTTGCGGACCTGGAAGCCATGCAGCAGCCTAACAGCAGCACTTGCGTTTTGCACGGAAAAGAACGTAACGAACGCGTACCCGCGGTTGTACTCCGAATGGCTCATCATCAATCTCATCTTGAAAACTAGGCCGATCTTCTCGAAAATCGGCAGTAGCTCGTCTTCGAACATGTCTTTGGGAATCCTACCGACGAACACCTCGGATCCTTTCGGGGGCTGCACTTTGCAGGCACTATTAGCACTTGTAATCCTCTGCCCGTTGCTTTTGCAAAAATCGTATTTAGAATTGCTGATATATTTCGCCGCATTCTTTTTAATCTCGCCTAAATTCCGCCAGCGAGTCATGGCCATTTTTTAACGTTGCAACCCCGCGAACACGTCTGCACCCTTCGAAATCTTTGTGAAAAATGTGCGCATGCGGTCCGTGCTTGCCGTTTTATACCGGCTTATCTTTTATCTCACTCACTCGATTAATCAACGTTTCTCTTTCTCATGCGTAGCATTAGGGTTACCACCTTGGTTTTCTCCAAATAATTTATTTAATTTGAGAGCTGTACGCGAGTTTTTTAAAACCTAGACATTAGATCCCAGATCTAGGGCGCAGGGGGATAACTTAGTTGTGGGGCGGTAAAGACCTTTAGCATTCCCTGGTCATCACTTTACGTTTATGATCAGACTTTTGGAAATCTGGTTATGTTTTTTCACTCACGTGATTTGTTAGCGTAAAACTAGTACTGTGAATAAAGCAGCGTGTGATTTTAACCATGACAGTAGGTCTATTCATTTGTTCTGTACTAAGTTGAACTGAGTGCAAGTTTACATCACAGTGAAGATATGTGCTGGCAGCAGTACAGCCTACTACATAACAGTTTTCGTACACTGCACATCGAATTGAACGAACATTTTCAGTGCAATTTTAAGCATAAAATAATAATATTACCACAATAATTGAAGTAATACATTATTGTTTCAATTGTTATGACAATAATATTTGCTATAATTATGTTACATACAGCAAATTTAAGTCAACTTTCTACTCATATTTTTCATCAAAAAAATAATATTAATATATTATAATATATAATAAGTAATATCTTATGAATAGAAATTTGTATTCACAAAATTATTTAAATAGAAAAGAAAATGTGGAAATAATTTATTAATTATTTTAAAATCATTTTTATTTAATTTTTAAAATGATTTATTATTAGATAATTGTTTTAATGCCACTTCATCTCTTTCTAATCTACACAGAGCTTGCACTAATTACACCAAATTTGATCTAGGGGCAAAGTTCAGGTTCAGTGCAAGCAAACTTGGGCAAACGAACACACGCCAATGTATGTTGGTACAAGTTAGTGCTAGTACCTAACAGTGCAAAATGTGTTGCACCAGTTCATCTGAACTGTCATGAACAAAATAAAATTGGCAAATCTCAGGAACTGTGAGCGAGTGATGAGGAAGTAAAAATAGTATAGGACAATCAAAATACTGATGTAAAAAAATCATCAAATGTATTGTATGTAGTACCAAATAGAAAACAGCTCTCACATGGTAAAGTACACAAAATGCGGACCCTGAAACGTCAGACGAGCATTTAAATACACCCATCAAATAGTAGTAAATATATTAATTCTTATAGACATTTATAATAACAATTGAGATTTAAGCGTAAATTAAATTTAAAAAAATCGACATATTAAAATATCAAAGTAAATTATCTTACATTTCTTGTTTATTATTTACATATATCATGCAGGTAATAACCATATATTACTTTCAATATAAAACGGGAATGGGGTTTCAATCATTTTTCATCCTTGTTAGTTTACTTTTAGAACAATCAAGACGTACCGCCAGAAAAAGTAGATACAAATTACACAAAGCTTTTGAACGCTATTTAGTTTTAATCCAAAAGCCGAGTCGCGTCAGTCGAAAGTTTTCTTTTTTTTTTAAATTTATTTTTCGATATGTAGTTTTACATCTTTTTCGAACCGAGCTTCATCGGACCTACGGTCGTCCTGGTGGCCCGCCGCGCCTCCATCTCTTTCTGGCGCATCAGCTTGCGCTCCTCGCGCTTCTTCTTGGCCTCCTCTAATTTTGGATTGATCGTCGGGTGATCGTCGATCGGCTCGAATTCCGTGTCTTCCCAAGCCGATTGCGTCTTGTTACGGTTGGACACTCCGTCGGAGCTCCACGCGTGCGACGTGTCCACTGTGTTATCACTGGGGCTCCACGCTTCCGAATGGGAGGTTAATTCACATTCTCCTTCCTAAATAAATAAAGTGATTTAGATAATATTAAAAAATATTAATAAAAGTGTAGGCGCTATTTTTGAATTACTTGTCTGCGCGCGCCATCTAACGCCGCAGAAAAGAAATGTATGTTATGTTGGCTAGACTTATGAGATTTTAGGGGAGCTATGTTCAGGTCAGAAACTCATAGAATATGATTAGAAGATTAAGGTTACGTTACATTATGTGAAATTATTGTTAGCGATTATTAACATTTTAATCAAATGCAATCCGTTTAATTTCCAACCCCACAAAGAGACCATCCCCGACTACAAAAGAAAGTAATATATCAATTAAAGCCAGGTTATTCATCAATCAAGCAGGCAAAGTTATTAATTTATTAGCATTATTAATTTAAAGCTGGTATTTAATAATCAAATTCAGATAATTTCAACATAAATGGACAATTTGATGTAAAGTTATCAAACAAAATATAAATTGTTATTTTACAAAAAATTTCAATTGCTATTTCCTATTGAAGAAATATAATTCATTATATTTCAAATTTAATTATTTACATATGAAATATATTTGAGATCAAGCAAAATAGTGATGTGTCCATCATAGTATTTTGCCTGACGAATTCGCACAAATAAGTGATTTTTAATAGTATATAAATAATTATTAAATGAAACAATAAATTGTTGTTTTCTAAAGTTGAAGACAAGTTTTCAGAAGAGTGTTGGAATTAATTTTATAATCTCTAACCATACACTAGTTTTATTTTTATTTAAATAAACTAAATGTTCTTTTTCCTTTCTTGGAATTTATATTCATAATTACTTTATGGATTTCTACCACAGATTTATTACCGAGACATGACAACCGTTCTGACTTAACACTGTAACAATTTTGACGTTTATATTTGTAGCATGCTTTGGGATTTTTTTTTTAAATTTATAAGAGAAATGGGACTTTTCAACTTAAAACTTTTAAAGATACTTTAATAAAAAGTAATATACAAAAAGGGTTTGTTTTTTCAAGATCTAGAACTGCTATTTGAAACATTTTTCTATGTGAACGAATAAATGAGCAATCTCCAAGAATTTAACTTAAAAACAAAAGATGGCACAACAGGTAGTTATAGAAAGAGAATAATAATTTCTTTTTATTTTAAACTTCAGAACGATGAAGATTTGCCGCCAATAGATTGAGGAAAACTAAAAAAAACGCTAAGATTAAAGTAGCACTTAATGAGTTTTGATTGCGACTGAAAGCTTTTTTAGATCTCACCACTGTTATTAAAAGCTGACATTTTTGATAATGGTCTGTAAAAATTGAAACATGAGTTAAAAAGTTGAAGTGGCATACTTGGGCCACCCACTTTGAGAATAACTGTTATCAAAAATTATATACAAGGTATTCAATCGAAAACGCACATTAAAAGTATAAGTATTACTAATTAAAAAATTGTATTGGAACTTATACCCTTTATGTAAACTGGTATGTTCTTTTTAATGAAAATATTTTCAAAATTGTAACACTTCCAGTTATACTGGAAGTCAAAAGCGATTTTAAATGGAACTCCATTTTTTTATTATGGATTTGGATTCTACATATAATTCTATAACAAAAACTATTAACCCTTACTATACCTAAACCTAACCACTTTTGAGATATCTGAATATTTATAAAAAGATCACTTTATTAAGAGGCTACTTCGAAAAATTATATCACGAGGTAGAAGTAAGCTATTAATTTGGTATTTTCTACAGTACCAGGCTAAGTACTTCTACCAAAAATAATGGAAACTATTATGAAGTATGTCTCAAACTAATTGTGGAGTCGAATGAATTTCATGTCATGAAAACTTGATATTTTCTCTCAGTCTGACGTAGAATTTAGTTCTGCATTAATCCATATAAGCATGCTCTATACATATTTTAGTTACAAGATACTCTAGTACATTAGTTAAAATATCTGACACAATACACTTTCTATTTGAAAACAAAAGCAAATGAATATAATAATTATAATCTTTGAGTAAACTTAGTAACTCATTCATTCAAAAGAAAGTTGGTAAAAAAATATACATTTGCCAGATATCTGATTCAAAATGTTAAATGATAACTATAATTATATTCAATTACAAATTCAAATTTCCCACCAAAAATACAACAGCATCTCTTTTAGAAAATGTATTAATATCTTGTAAATAAAAAAAAAACATTGCTACATACAATGCTAATATGGATCAATACTACTTCAAATTATGTTAAAATATACACTGTGTTCCAATTAAAAAAAAAATAATTATTGTAAATTCAATTTACAAATACAGGGTGGTCCATTTAATATGTTTTCAGGAAATATCTCGGAAAAGGTAAATTTTACACAGAAATGACCTGAGTAAAAAATAATCATATAGGAGGGAGCCATAATAACGCAATATTGGTTTTGTCCTAAATGGCGCTGTTGTTGTTAAATCAAAGTCAATGTAGGCTCTATTTTTGAATTATCCGCCTACGCACGCCATCTAACGCCGCGGAAAGGAAATGTATTTTATGTTGGCTAGACTTATGAGATTTTATGGGAGCTATGTTCAGGTTAAAAAATCATGGAGAATGATTAGAAGATCAAGGTTACGTTATGTGAAATTATTGTTAGCGATTATTAATGTTTTAAACAAATGCAGTCCGTCTAATTTCCAACTCCACGAAAAGGCCATCTCCGACTACAGTCAACTCATTTTTTTTAACGAAAACCACTATTTTTTTATTACAGAATCAAATTCCTCCTTAAAAAATAAAAATAATTTACTTAGCTTACTTTTTCGTCAGCATGATAGATGGCGCTGTAATCGTGAAAAATGATGTTGCATTAGGACGTATTTGTTTGTGTAACATGCGAGCGAACCCGCGAGCATGCACGTATAAAATCACGAAAATGCTCGTTACATTCAACCGCCATTTTTTGTAAAAGATTTTTCATTTGTTTGTTTACATTCTGTAAGCTAACCAGCTTTTTACTGATTGTAAGTGCAAGCGCGCACTTGTGTTTTACTTGAGATCATCTCTAGAGCAGATGCTCAAAATGATAACTATTCATTTCCAGACATTTCGCGATCATTATTTCAAATGCTCCCTGGACTTGTCAAAGGATGCTTCTCCCTATACAGCGCAAAATTTTTCAACAATAGTTCACTCCCATTGCAATGTTGCAGGTTGCTTTGCAAGATTGACGCAACATTGATGTTATGATACATTGCAATGTTGCTACACCACTGCAGTGTAATATTATGGCAATATTGCATTAGTATTTAAAATGCATCATAGACAGCGCTATGCCTCCGACATAAGGAACGCGAAGTTTCCCCCGCCAGAGATCACTTCAAGTGTATACTTGGAGGGATGGATCTACATATCTTGCAGTAATCACACAATGTAATCTTGCAGCAATGACACAATGCAATATTACTAAAGACGGACATTTTAACCTTGTAGCAACTTTGCATCCATCTTGTTGCAATAATTTGCAACGAAACAGCAAATTGCAACCTTGCAGTGCAATATTTATGCAACCTCTATGTGCTGCATGGGTCTTGATGTTCGCACAAGAATTGCGAATACATTGCTTTATGTCATCTGGTGTCGTCGGAATGTATGCATAGCATTTGTCCTTCAGCATTCCCCACAGGAAAAGGTGTGGAGATGTCAAGTCTGGCGAACGTGCCGGCTAAGGCACCGGCTCTCCACGACCAATCCACTCGTTTTGAAATTCAAAATATTCCGGGGAGACGCGCAAAATGTGTGGAGCATCCATCGGGCTGATACCACATTCCTAGTCGGGTCTGCAGAGGGACGTCTTCAAGCAGGAGACGAGTCGTCAGAATTTCACTGTATTTTTACGCATTCAGATTTATGTCGATGAAGTACGGGTCAATAACATGATCTCCTAGAATGCCGCACCAAACGTTGATGATGCACTTGTCGGATCTTATGCCAGTTGATTTGGCCACGATTCGTGAAACTTGCTTCATTTGAGAATAGAATCATTGAAATAAAATGACGGTTGTTGAGCCAAATTACAAACCTGTACTTGATTTTGAAAATCTTTGCAATGAAATTCTTGATGCAATGATATTACGATGAAATTTAAAACACTTGTTTTGGAGATGCCTAAACTGCGCTTAAATTGACGGGAACTTATGTGGGGATTGACTGCAAATGCAGCTAAAATATCAGCTTTGGCATTCTCCTTGGTATCAGTGCGTCTTCGATTCCTGGTTTATTTTAGGCTGCCAGTGTCTACAAATAAATTGACGATCTGAAGAAAAGTCATGTGACACAGATGTTTTCGATCAGGATACCTTTTCTCGTACAAAGCACACGTAACAATTGCGTCTAGTTTCACTGTACATAAAAATCATCGACTCTTTCCGCGATTATAAACTGCACCATTTTAATGTGTCTTCCATCAGCTAAAAAAAACTGATAGATTACCAAAGCCAATTTTGGTAATCAGACGCGAACGCGAAAACGCGAGCGTTCAACGCAACATCATTTTCTGCGCCATCTATCATGCTGACGAAAAAGTAAGCTAAGTAAATTCTTTTTAATTTTCAACAAGGAATTTGATTCTGTAATAAAAAAAAATATGGGTTTTCATTAAAAAAATTGAGTTGATCTTGATTTAGTGACAACAGCGCCATATAGGACAACACCTATATTGCGTTATTATGGTCTCCTATACGATTATTTTTTGCCAAGGCGTAAAATTTATTGTTTCCGATATATTTCTTGAAAACACTTTAAATGGACCACCCATAATATATTTAAAACCAGAAGAGATAGGTATAGGGAGTACTATTATTAATCAATGCAGAAATAAATTCTATGTCAGAATAAGTATATATATATAGGGTGTTCCATTAAAAAAAATCAAATTTTTAATACGTATATTAAATTCACTGGACTTCATAATTAATTTTGAATACACTGTATACAATTTTAAATATTTTTATACATGAATATTTTATCCAGGAATAATACTACAAATGTTCCATTTTTTTATTCCTGACTTCATTTTACTTTGTCATATAAATTTATCACCTCACACTGAGAAGTAGAGAGGAACATATAACGATGTTATATAAGACTAAATAAATAAAATATAAATTTACGTCTAAAAATGAATAAATTTCATAAATATTGAAAAATCTCACAAACGGTTAGGTTTAGGTATGGTCTCTTCTTATTAATTTTATAATAAAATCATACGTATAATTCAAATTTGAAATATAAAGTATAGAGTTCCATTTAAAATAAGAAAGTTGGTATCGACTTCCTGTATAACTGAAGTGACAGAATCTTGAAAATATTAAGAGGAACATATTTGTTTACATAATCTGTAAGCATTTCCATTGAATGGTGAAAATTGTGAAATACGACAGAGAATGATGGATTACAATTCATATACTTTTAATGTGATTTCTTGGTGACAACCTTTATAAAAAAAATACTTACAGGTTCTTCTTCTAAACTGCCCCATTCTTCATTATCCCAACCATCAGTGACTTTATTATTAGTTGTTCCAGAGGGTGGTGATGTTGGATCACTGGTCACTCCTCCTCCCCCACTACCACTACTACTTGCCATTTGACCGCCCGTCTAGAGAATAGTTGTGTAAATGTGATATTCAATAAATAAATTGATTATGTGTATATTTACACCTCACACTGAGAAGTAGAGAGGAACATATAACGATGTTATATAAGACTAAATAAATAAATAAATGTATATATTTATATTAATTAAATGTACAAACCTCCATATCACCCCAATTATCATTTTCTCCCCAATTGTCATAATCATAATCCGACACAGAGTCATTCCCTCTACTTGCATCCTCATGTTCCAAAGATGTCATAGACGTAACACTCGAAGTAGTAGTCGATATACTACTACTAGAAGGTTGTTCTGAAATTTATCAATAAAAATAAAATTCTCAAATCCAAAACCCGCAATCTCACCCAAAGAAGCGGGTTTCGTCAGCATCCTGCTGGACATGGGATTGATTGATTTAACTGTATCCGATTGGCTCCTGTAAAACTTTGCGGTGACAGCAGTGACGGCCCAGCCGGCCCACGTGGCCGCAGCATTGCTTAGACTAGGTGTTGCGGTATTGACATCTGCTTCTAAAAATCAGTTTTTGAATCGCTTATTTGCAGAAGGCATTCAATCTGACGGCAGGTGAGATTTTGGAACAGCCATCACTTACCCATGCTCTCTCTGAGGCTGGGATCCTCCGAGACCTTCTCCAGCTTACCCAGGAATCCCTTGATTGTGCGAAACACCGAGTCTCTGACAGATTTTTCAGGATCCATCGTCAGTTGACAGAGGGCGGGCAGAATGCGTGAGGATACCTCCGAGAGAAGGTAATATTGCTGTGTTGCTGCTAATGCAAGTATTCCTAAAAAACAATAATTCATACAACATTCCGTATAGTTTATATAGAATTTATAAACTAGTTTTATATTTATGCGCAAAGTTGCGAGACTTCTGGTGCAAGTATGTACATGACCATGACAGTACAATCGTGTGGTCTAGAGTTCGACATGATGTTGATCTCGCATGCAAATTAAATACAACACTAATAATAACTATGGCCGTATTCTGAATGGCGCATATGTATGAAACTTGGTTTTCTACATAATAGCATACCGAACGGTATACGTGCATACACACTAATCTCAATTGGAACAGTTGGAAGGCAGTGAATTATCAACTTCAGTGACTGAAGTTAATAATTCACTATTTAAGGGTGCGATCCTGATAATGGGTCTTATGATTTGTAATGTTAGTCGCCTCCGATTATATATTTTTTAAAAACAATTACGGAATTAAATGCTACATTTAATGGGCTACACGATCATATATTTTTCGTTTAAAATAAAAATTAAAAATAATGTTTTTCAAACATTAATTTCGTATAGATATACTCATTTAAATATGGCGAAAAATATGTGATTAAATGAGGAAAAACCTCTACTTTATACGTCTGATAAAGAAGATTGAATATAATAAAAAATAAAAGTGTGCTATCTCAATTACGAATACAATTAAACATTTGGTCGTATAATGAGGGCGCCACTGTCAATTTCTATTGTTCTCGCCACCAAGCAGTTCAGCCGATTGCCAATAGATGCCGATACCACCACCACAGTGGTCGTCGCCGCGTTCTGCCAACGACTATACGGATTATACTCAAAATGAATAACGGAGACTTGCGACGCAATAAAAATAGGTAGGCGCGAATAGCAATGTGTCTGATGTATCGTGTTTACACTTCATCGTAAAATATTTAGGCTCAGTAGATGCAATAAAATTCAAGCAAGTAAAGTTCGGAACAATAAATTAATGATAATGAAATAATCCAATTTATATTTTCAAACTGTCTTATTGCGGAAAATAGTGTGTAATTGTTTGGATCGACTACAATTCAAATTTGGCGCGTGCTTGAGAGGAAAACGACAGGACACGTTTTGTGATATAAAATAGTCTAGTATACAGTCAGACTACACTTTAGCGGGGTGAGGGGTGAGACGAGATGCGTAGTTATATGACGGGCGATGAACGACGGTTGCCTTGGATAACCCTGGCCCTGCTACGGTGCGCATGAGCTTCCTGATATACCTAGACGATTCTACACCAATGGACGAGAGTAAGAGACAAAGTTAAATATTGGTTCGTGTTAGACGAAGATACACTTTTATATACGTTAGTGTTTCGCCTTTTCACACCATAACTGATGAATATGTGACGAACCTCTCACAATTCATTTCAGTCCAATACACACAGCACTCTTAACGTGTTATGAGGGGGTCGGGGGCACCTGGTTGAAAACCCGTGATTTACATACTCAAAAATACACATGGACTTACCGATGTCTCTCAAGCATTATCTTCTTCATTTTTAAAGCTCTTTTTGTTTTGGCGCGATAACCACAATACGTATACTTTCCTTTTCCTCTTGCCATAATATCCAGAAGTAATTAAACACAAAGTAAAACACAAATACTGCACAAAAGTACACAGAAATATGCATAGATGCGTCGAGACGTATCCAAAACACTCTGAGTGTAAAAGCGGCCCGTAGATGATAAGCGCACAAAAAATATAAGACTGTCACAAAAACTTTCGATTCCAAATTAAATATAATTACTACCTATTAATAACTAACGCAAACCATTGCTTTTTATCTACATTTATAAGAAGTATACGTTTATTTGATGGAATCAGAACTTATTATATTTTATATAATGTGCACAAGGCAATTTGCCGAATGTGTTTATGCTGCGGATGTATTATTATCAAAAAATTCCACCACCAGAAAACAACATATTTTGTCAATACTGAATTTGTATTAATTAAAATGTAAAAAAATTAAGCATTTTATCACAATCAGAAAAGGGATCCTTAAGTTTTTTTATATAAAAATGGTGCAATGTTTCAAATAAATGATGAAGATAACACTTATTATTGACAAATTATAGATGAAAAATTAATTAATTAATTAAATTACATTGACAATTGATGGCAATCATAGAAAGATTGAGATTTAACAACAAAAACTTGGAAATTGATATACAAAATAAAACATAATATTGAAAAACATTGAAAATTAATGGTAATTGTGGAAATTGATGAATACATAGAAGAACGGCGTTACCAATATTTTCTACATTAGAACTTGAAAAATTTGATATTACCTAAACGAAATCTTCAATCATCAAAAAATGGAAAATCTATACTGTTTATCAAATGGACGGATAAAATTACCTATTACTATAATCGTATTACATTTTAATTTCGTTCCGCATGCTAGGGCAGGATTTCAGTGGAGAAAACGACTTCGTTAGTGGACGTGAACACTCGGCGCGCTCGGCCTCCCGGTCGTCTTTTATATACATCGATGGTTTTGGTTTACTGATTGTGAGTATGGACGGTTCGTGTCTTCGGTAATACAAATTAAAACTTTCAATTCGCATTATAACGTATACAACATACGCGCACAAGCATATGAAATGCGCATACAGTACGAAAAATTACACACAAAATGCAGTCCAGGACCGCGACCTTAACGTATTTAGTCATTGAATTTCCTCGTTCAATAAAATAGACAGACTCTGATAATATATTTAACTATTATTACATTTTATTCAAGGATTAATTACTTAATCCATAGATTTAAAACCATTTCTACTTCCGTCGGCAATACTTCCAAATAAATTAACTTTTCATTTATTATAATTGGAATTTTAGTAAACATTTTCACAATTGTTTATTATGGTTCTGTGAAAAGATAGGTTAATGAAATTAATAACAGGTTATGCTGTGATTATCCAAGGTTGGTCGAGTATATGTACAAATATATACTCTACCAATCTTGATGATTGTCCGCGTGACTTTAATGCGCATACCTGCACCACCTCGATACATCGGGTATGAAATGTTTAGAAATTTTAAATTATACTGAGCACAAAACTGTAGCATATGTGTGAAATGATCCAATTGGTAAGGTTTTAATGTAATATACATATGCGCCATTTGAAATACAGCTAATAATATATTTTATGTGTAGTACCTGCATTTCTTGCGGGAGGAAAAGAGTCCCTCATCGCCCGAATGAATGCAGATATCAGCACCTTTTGCCGAATCTGAGGATGCAGATGTTGTGCGATCTTTCCCAAACAAACGGTGGTGTTTGTACGTATACCACCCTGTTCATCCTTCGCTTGCAACCGAGCAAAATGCCTCAACACTTCCACGTTTAGATTATTGTAATTCAATTTAGGAGCTAGATGTATCACAGACTGTAATGAAAAAACAATTTAAATTAAAATACACATGGTTTTGTATTATAGTTGTTTGTGGTGCATTAAAAATTTAAAAAAAGTAACTGTACTGGAGTAAATTTCAAATCACAAATTTTTTGTTTACAATTTGTAATTGAAATGTACACAGTGATCAATCTTAACTGCCCAGAGTTGACAATAAAAAAAATGCTACATTAGTACATTTTTAGAGTTCATTTATATTCCATAGTTGGAATATTTAGGCAGACAGTGATAATGGTATCACTACCTCACTAGATATTCCTTATACAGAGAGGTTTTTTTAATAGTATACATATCCCCTATGTATACATGTAAAATACCCAAGTCAAATGCATTGATGAATGTGTTTAGTTGCCTATAATACGCAACCCGAACGATCGATTCCTTCAACTAGGATAATTCAAAAAACAATTAAACAATTTTCTATTTCTGTTTATGACAATATCGAAATGCAAAATGTGGAAGAATTTTCGCGATTGTTTGAGTTACTGTCTTGCAGTTTCTGGTGGTCATTTCTAGCACTTATTGTAATTATTAATTTCATATTATTGTTCTTCACTGTCACTTTTCTTTCAAATTGTCTTAATAAAATCTCTTAATATTTTTTACCTGTAATTTCTCCATAATAATAAGTGACGTATTTTTGATAAAAAAAGGAAATTGCTTGTGATGGTAACACATTCAGTGTTAGTAATGATTTATTTTGTTGCGTTTTTCAATAGAATAAAGAGAATGAAACATACAACCTTCCAGAGAAAATGTTTTAGTTTAATTATTTTTAGAATCATCTTAACCGAGGTATTCAGCCACTTTGGATTCATTGAAAACATGTCTTATCCTCCTCTAGTACTGTTGTAATTGTAATACATACTTTAAATTCGACTTTTTCTTCATTTGTATACATTTTCGATTAAATATTTCACACAATTTGAAGTTTAGCGTTTGACGTTTAGTCGTGTGTTACAGGCAACTAATAAACATACACACATTAATCGGTTCAATGCGTTTGACTTGGTTTTTGTTGCAGGTATACAGTTCGCCTAATGTATACTGATAAATAAAACCTATCTGTATATTATCCCAGTTTATTTATTATGATTTGTTTTATTGGTGTTTCTTTTATTTTAATATTTAGTTGTGCATTTTCTATCTTGTTAAATATCATGAATTCGGATTTTGTTTCATTAATTAATTAATTAATTTGCATTTGAACATACTGCTGAGTGGTGTAATGTAAATCAATAGTATAGTCAATACTATTGATTTACATTTATCTTTGTTTCTTGAACAATTCTTTAATAGTGTAACGGTTCAATTTACTACTAAGATTTACTTTTCATGTAATTAACATTTTTCAGTATAATTAACTGATTAACATTTACTTTTCATCCAGTTTGCATTATTTGCTAATATTAATTGATTGAATGCATCTTTTACTATTCTTGGATTTCTGTTTTGTTAGTCTTTTTCATTTAAATATTTTAGGGTTTTTATTACTGGTCAGTTTTTTTTTGTGTCATTTTAAAACCATTCGCCCTTCATTAGCAATCAGGGGTGAATATTGATTGGATTCCTGGTTCCGGTTCTGCTGATTATTTTTCTTCCTGATCGGTTGGGTGTTGAAGGTACTCCAATTGGAGTGCTGATGAAAACTTCATCCATACTTCATTCCAGGATTTCGTTTGACAGTGGCATACCAGGCGATTGATTACGTGATTAGATCCAAGATAAATTTTTGTGTATATGTTTTTCTAAACTTTGAACATGATATATTTGTTTATTTCTTAAAGAGAAGAAATAAATAATTCAGTAGTAAAATTATTTTAGTGTGTTCAAGTAAAACCAGTCAATGGTAAATTATTCTAATTTTTAGTAAATAAAATAATCCAGTAATGAACCATTTTAATTTAATACATAAACTATGTTGATGGTATAATATAAAATTATATGTGAAATTATTTGATTTATTGAGTCAACATAAATTTATAATTTATGGCAATCATAGTTTTTGTGTGTTGCATACATTATAATATTTTGTGTGAACCACAGGGGGGGTCGGATAATATTTGAAATTGGGAAACACGGCTATAGTTGTTCACTTGAGCACTGGAGACAAGTGGAAAATTTAAAATACTTTATTTTTGGGTTTTTACAATGATTTATTTATTATTGGTGACTTTTGTCGCCCTATAAGGTATATTTATTAAACATTTATACTTTTAATTAAACAATAAAGATGTTCTAAATAAGGATCAGCTTGCCATATTTCAATTTTATTGATGTAAATCATATGAATTGTTTTTGACAGTTTTTTTTTTGTATTTGTCAGAAGTTTCTTAACTTTTCCTTATAAAACTACAACTGGTAAGTTATTATTTGTAGTTTAAAATACGTTTGCTTATTAATTTCTATGAATTGTATATTTTTGAAAGAATGATATTTTTATAAGTTTATTTTTTTAAGTTTTTATTATTGTTGTTTTTATATGTATTTTTTCAGATAATTTTATTAATTGCAATTTCTTATTTCATGATCTACTGATATTTTTTCTGAAAAATAGCACATTTATATAAAAAAACTTTTATATCAATAATTTGAAGTAAAATAGTGAACAAAACATTATAAATAGAAAAATGTTCAAAAGTCCCGCCATTGGTTATATTATAGTGTGTATATGAACCTAACCTCAAAAACCTTATAAAGGTTTGAAACTTGGGAAATAGTTGTTCACCTGAGCACTGGATGGCGTTGCGCGCGTTTCCCGCTAAATACATGGATCTGGCCCTCTTATACTTTATCTCTATGAATAGTAGACAGTTACATCGCACTCAATGCTTTGATGCGTTTCTGAACAAATCGAACATAGGAAAATTTACATTGAGTACATTCTAGCTTGTTCAGTGTTACATAAAACTTTCTGTATATTATTTTCTTTAATATTCAACATTATTTTTTTTAAACTAATTTAAATTGCATTTATTTATTATTCTTATATGTTATCATCGACAACTGTTCATTTATTTTGGATTTAAATAATATATAATAAATATTTGTTTAGGGTTTAATTTTGTTTTTGGTTTGATTACTGTTTTGTTTATTTAATTACTTGATGATAATTGGTCCAACAACTGTAAAATACTTTGTAGCTGATTATTTTAATTGTTTAGGAACCAGGGTGCAGATGGTTACTGGCACCATTAATAAATAATTTCTTTTCGAATATACCTACGACCAAACTCTCCAACAATAGGTTAGCTTGGTTGCTATTTATGCCAACTTATTTTGGACCATTTGTTTGTAAAGTTTTTTTTTTTAAATTAGTAATAAGCGGTGGCATAAATATGTAAATTCAGTAATTTTTTTCATCAAACATTCACACTGTCAGTATATATATGACATAAAAATATAACCTATGTTTAAAAGCAGATAATGAATAAATCACTCATCATCCAAACATCCAAACTTAAACTTAGTATTGCTATCTCAGGACAGTTGACTGATCATATTATATGTTTAAAATAACTTAAGACTAATTTTTACTTACTTTGACAGTCTGTTCACGTATTGTCGGATTGGTATCCATGAATCCATGAGCAATTTGTGGGAAAATTTGATCGTTCACTGTGCCCGCTTGCAAGTGCCCAATGAAAAATTCCAATTGCTGAAGCAGCCTGGACCGGGTCGCTCTGTCGTTACTGCTGAACAGCTTAACTACACAGGGCACGATCTTTTTTTGATATTCTGCTTCATCCAAAAGCCGCCCGAGCTGTAAATTCCAGCATTAACAAATGCACACACACACATATTTTTGAAAATCACCTTAAACATGGGCGCAAGTACTGCTGAACCAGCGTCCCCATACTCGAAAGCAGTGATCAGCTGTGGAAGTATCTTATGTTTACAAACATTATCGGGAAAATTATCTAAGTGCGGCGTTAAATTTGAAAAGAACCTGTTCTTCTCGTTCTTGTCTTTGATTTGGATCTCCTCGAGGAAGAGGAGTGTGTCGACTAGATCATTCTTGAAATAACCCCCTAATTTTCTACACCGAGTTATTATGTCGGCGGGATTCGGTCTTGAGCCTGGATTGGCTCCGACCAGTTCACAGTATAAGGGTCCCAATTGTTTAGGTATCTACATAAAGAAGAAAACACAATTAATGGCTTATACAAAAAAAAAAATAGCAATACATTTTTTTTAATGCTTCTACTTAAAACCAACCTTATCTAATATTTTCAGAGATGCCTGTTTTGGTAAAGGTCCATTGAATGCTTCCCATATTAAACAACCAAGACCCCACATATCTGATGAACTAAAGAAAAAATAATTACATTTTAAGGCTTCTATTTAAAAATGACGCATAAAAAAAGAATAAAAAGAACACATATTGAAACAATACAATGTATTAAAAAAATACATTGTTTTGCTATAAAATAAGAATAAAACTCAGTTTTTATGTTAGAAACTAAATTTTCAAAATCCACCTACCATTTTGTCATTTGTCTCTGCTTTGCGGAATCAGTTTTCTCGGGTGGATCGTATAATTCTAAGGAAGGAATTATCTTCACTGGTATCGTGTTGTTGTCTTGGGCAGTCGCCACATACTCGACCCCTCCCAATTTCCATTCCCCCGAAGTATTCACAAATACTGACCAAATATTTACGTTGTTGTGCCTCAGGTTTCCATCATTATTTAAAAATGATAATGCCCTCTACAAATGTACATGATTGTATATAAACAAATAAATTAATTACTTTTCATATTTAATTTCTACCAAATATTTTATTTTTTATTAAATAAGAATTATTAATAAGGCTGGCAATTTTAACTTCGGCGCCAATCGATTAATCGAAGTTCAAAATATTCAATTAATCGACTTATCCGACAATTAATTGAAAATAATCGACTAATCAAAATTAATTGAAACTAATCGATTAATCGAAAATAATCAGTCGGCTAAAATAACCGAAATTAATCGATTAATCGAAACTAATCGAAACCAATTGATTAATCGAAAATAATAGGTAGGCTGAAATAATCGACTAATCAAAAACGGATAAAATAGTCGACTAAAACAACAAAAAATGAAATGATGACAAACTTTAAGGACACATTTGCATTTTGTTATTTTGACTTTTAGCAAGCAAATTATATTATTCAAAAAAATAGTTATGAGTTGTAATTATATTCTTCTTATACAAATCTTTTCAAATAACATTTAAATTTAGAGAATATTAGCAAAGATTAAATAAATGTAAAACAAATAAAAAATTATGTTGCTTATTTTTTCATACGTTGTTCATATAATGCACGATATTATTAAACATTATTTATGATAAATATTAAAAATTATGGATAACTCTGTTACATTGATAAATATACCATCTAACCGAAACGGTTCAAATAATCAACTAATTGAAACGATTAGAATATCCAATTAGTCGAAACTAATCGGTTGGCTAATATAACGGACTAATCGAAAGTAATTGGTCGGCTAAAATAACCGTCTAATCGAAACTAATCGATTAATTGAAACTAATCGGTTAATCGAAAACGGATAGAAAATGTTTCCAACAAACAATTTAATCAAAATTTTTTAATCGATTAATTTTGCCAGCCTTAATTATTAATTCTTTTTATATATACAGAGTAGTTGATTTTTCATACAAAAATTAGTTTATTATGAAATTTAATATACTGATTCATTTACAAAATGACATAAGCCTTTATTTCTATGTCCTACCCATTCTCAGGAAAAAATATTAAAAATATTTTTTTAAATAGAATATACAGGGTGATTGACCGAAATGCCTGTCTTCAATATCTCCTTTATCGTTAGAAATTCTGCAATAAGTTATTAATAAAACTTGCTCGATTTCTGACAACGCATTATATAAAATTATTTTAATATATACAGGGTGATTATTTTTGTTTAGAATTGATATTGACTTTGTTAGTTTAAACGGAACACCCTATATATTATATTTTTATTCGATTCCGATTTAAATTGTCTTTGCAGCAATATTACATAGTAGTTTTGATCAGCTGCTACTGCAGAAAAAAATATTTTCTAAAAATGTTGACAGTTGCAGTGTAGGTCGTAGGTACTTTGTTTGTCAGTTTGCGTAAGTACGGTTCGATAACGGTTTTACTATTAGAGCCACAGTGTGACGTTTAGATTTTCTTTTTTCATCATTTGTATTTATTAAACTGAAATATTTTCGTTGAAAAATAACAATTAATGGGAAATCATCAGCGTAAATATATAATGAATTAAGGGACAATTGGTCAAAATTTATTATTTTTCATGTATCATGAGATGGTGTTTTAATTAATATTTGTAATAATGTAATGATACAAATATTTCATTAAGCATACTTTTGTAGTTTTCGAAATATTTCACATTTTATATTACTTATAAAACGTTTAAATAATGAATTATATCAAGGAAAATAATAACAAAAATTGGAAAATCTGCATATGAATATGATTTTCTATTAATTATTTTTTCTAATTGAGCGCAAAAATTATCAAACATTGTTTTATTGTCCTGCATCACAGCTCCCGTCTTTGATAGCTCAGTTACTAATTAAGTTAGGACTTTGAAATTTTGAAAACTTTACTTGGATCCTAGGACGTACTTCAGGAATATATTTTTGATTATACAAGGTGTCTCAAAAAAGAGTGACGGCATGATGATATATTCTTTTAAATTGCTTAATATACATTTTATTCATTATCTAGAAGCCTTTTATGATTACCTACATACCCCCAAAATTTTATTGAAATCGGTTCAGTAATACCAACTAAAAAATTTAAAAAGTAGACAAAAAAAGTTGTGCGCCATTGGTTTAAAAAATTAATTAAAAATAAATTAGGGCCTTTTGAATAAAATTATACAGGGTACTTGTTAAATAAGGTCTAACAATCCTAATAGTCAAATTTTATTTATATGAATTATACAGGCTATCCAAAATTTATTGTCAAACTTTTCAAATTTGAATGTATTATATATTTCTTATTTTAAATTGGAACCCCTGTATATTTTTATATCATTCCATGTAGAATTAAATGCAAACATTTTTCTTCCTTACAATCCCACCTAAATCTCTAACAGATTAAAAGTTATTGGCAAATTATTTTTATGAATACAAATCGAAGGTTGCTTTGAAAAAAACATTCTATTGGCAGACATGTCGTCTGGAAGTTTGTTCGGTTGTTGAGATCTGGTTCTGAGATCCAACCGATGGTTCATAGATATGGAGATTGAAATAAAATATATTTAACACTAATACTTCTATTAACTCCAACAAACGCAATATTTACAGATATTATAAAGTCTAAACTTTGCAAAATAAGTGTTTCTAGTTTGAATGATCGTAAGTAAGTGATTTTAAAATATTTTTAAAGATAAAATTTACAATACAACTAGGTGGGGGGTGTATGCTGCGCATGTTACAGGACGTGTCGCAGGTAACAAAAATGGTTTAGGGGAGAAAATATGCTTCAAAACTATAGTCACTAAAATAAAATAACAAGTTATACAAACAAAGTGAAAAAGTGTTTTATTTAATTATTATAACGACAGTTCTAAAGGTTTCACAGATCTTTGTCTAAATCACACATTATGAAAGTATTAAACTTTACATAAAACATAGTTTTAGTTATAACATTAAAAGGATACAACAAAAATATTTCTAAAAATAAATTACATAGTAGAACTTATGTTTGACATGTTTTTAATTGTTTTGGAGGCACAAATGAAGACGAACATGAAATTATCTTGCCAGTCTTTGCCAGGTGTAATATTTTGAAATACTTCTTTGATTGTTTGCTGCATGTTTTCTTGTGTAGTTTGAGGTGAAAACGAGTTCTTTCTGTATTTTAGAAATAAGAGAATCATTGCTATAAGATCATCTCGATTGAATTCGTTGTCAAAAAAATATTGTTTATGAAAAGCTTAGGGAAACAATTATTTATACTTTTAATATTACTAAAACTAATGTAGACTCATATCACTTTGACAGTTGAAGTTTACAATGCCAAAAACCTTCGATTTTTAGTAATCAAAATGGCTAATAAAATAGTCGAGAAAAACAGAATTTTGCCAATAACTTTTATTAAATTGGGAATTGAGGTAGAGTTGAAAGGAAGAAAAATGTTTGTTTTCTAATTCTGCATAGCAAGATGTAAAAATATACAGAGGTTCCAATTTGAAATAAGATAAATAAAATACATTCTAATTTGAAAAATATGACACTATATTTTGGATACCCTGTATAATTCATATAAATAAAATTTTACTGTTAAAATTGCTAGTCCTTATTTAATAAGTACCCTGTATCATTTTATTCATAAGATTCTATTTTATTTTTTATTAATTTTTTAAACCAATAGCACAAAGCCATTTCTTTCTCCCTTTTTAATTTTTTTGGTTGGTATTACTGGACCTATTTCAATAAAATTTTAGGGGTGTGTATATAATCATAAAAGGCGCCTACGTAATGAATAAAATGTATATCAAGCAATTTAAAAAAATATATATATCATGCCGCAAGTCTTTTTTGGGAGACCCTGTATAATCAAAAATATTTTCTTGAAGTACATCCTAAAACTCAAGTAGTTTCCAAAATTTTAAAATCCTAACATAATTACTAACTGAGCTATCAAAGACGGGAGCTGTGATGCAGGACCCTGTATAATTCTCCAAACATAACGTTTATTTTTTTAAGTTTCAAATAAAACTTCTATATTGCCAATTTTTGGTATAGCACGAGCACCTGTGTTATTTTTATCAATTGTGTAAATTGTTTTAATATCTTCAAATGGTATTTTATTATTTTTTAATAAAATATTCATACAGTGTGGAAATAAAGTATCGATAAATTCGATAACATGAAAATCATATTTTTTTAATAACAGTTGTGACAACATCATTTTTTAAATGACAACCTATATTTTTATTTCAGCAGTTTTGTAATGTTTTCAACCATAATAAATTTCGAATAGGTTACATAAGATAACAAAATGAAGAAAAATGATTATAAGATGCTTTGCCAGTTTTTCGTTAATAAATTGATTATTTTTTGGTAAAATAACAATTTTGCTATTTTACAATATGAAATAATAGCGTGAAAAATTAATGTTATTTTCAAATTTGTGGAAACAACTATGGATTTTAAGACAAAAAATATTATACAAAAAATTATGCTTTTAATATTTACAACTTATTTTTGAAACATATTTCTATGAATCTCCTTACACCTAACGGTAGAAAGGAAAAAGATTAAAAAAAAAATCTATGAATATTTACAAAAGAGAAGCCGCATTTTTATCTTAAAAAAATCGTACGGTTGGAAACACATTAAAAAAAAACTCTATTGACTTAAAAAAGAATATGTTCATTTAAGAAACAATTTATGACGTCACATCACATTTTTGTTTGAAAAAATTAAAAGCATGATTTTTATGTGCAAAATAATTAGAATCGTTTTATTAACGAAGATAAGTTTGTACATTTGAGATATTTTTTAAGGTGTTTAGCTTAGTGTATTTATTGTATGTTTATTAATATTTTAATTTTGGTAAAAGATGAATGTACAATGTTATTTGATATTTACATTAAGAAAAAAATGTCAAAAGTATTTTAACTTCTTTTGTATACTTCTGCAGTGAATTCTAAAAAAATAGCATAATTAGAAACAATACACTTCAATCTAGTATACAAGGTGTACAGAAAATGAGTGAAAAGCTTTAGGTAGCGTGACTATTTGACTAATTTTTAGATAAAATATTAACGAAAATAAGTCACACGGTCCTTCCTTAAGCCTCACGGGCCACTTAAAAGAACTATACATTTGGCAACGCTGGATCAAGTGTGCATTTATCCTGTTTATAACTGCTACATCATCCGCTGGAGGTGTTGCATACACCTTTTCTTTTACAAACGAGCGTGCATCGTTGCCAGATCTATTTTCATTAAAAGAATGCTTCTGATGAAGTTATAAAATTGTAAAAATATCCGATTTATTAATCATTTACATGAATGGAATTATACACATGTCTAATTGATTGTTAATGCTATTGATTTTTTACAAAATATTTAAAAAACAATACTAATTTATAGTCACATATTTAAAATTCCGAAGACCTCGTGAGCCTCAATGAAGAACCATACAACATTTTTTTTTATTTGGATTTTCTATTAAAAATTAATTAATGAATTGAGTTACCTGAAGGTTTTCACTCATTTTCTGTACACCTTGTATATATATATATAATCTAAAATCCCCATCTACCATAATGGTGGTGTAGGGGTTTCAATTTAGTAACATTTTGAAAATGTTCTGCGGATTATAAAATATTTAAGGAGTGAGTACTGTACAATTAAAATGTATACATTTTTATTTCAATCATAAATTACAGCCAGAAATTATATACAGGGTCGCTACAAAGTATGGAAACACGGGTCTCACGTGAAAACGGCTAAACACATAACCACCAAAATTGGGATTTCTAAATGGGATATTTTCTTGAACAATTTGGCGTGAAAAAATCAAAAATGATTCTCTGAATTTTCACATACGGACACCATCTTGAATCAGAATATCTATTTCGTTTTTAATGTTTGCAATATAAGGTGTTAAACAAACATTGCCAAACAAACCCTTTATATATGAAACGAATTTTAAAATGTGATGGTCAACAGTGGCTAGAAATTATTTAAGTACCTTTTATTCTCGTTTTTTATTTTTATTTTTGAAAAACATATATTGGACTTCACGGCAATATTGCGCACCTTGTTTTAAATTTACTAGACTTTGCTGTTAATTTGAGACACAATGAATAATATTTTTAAACTGTTTCTACATGAGAATATTTTTATTCCTGTGACTTTATTCTATCTTCAAGTATAATACTTTAAAATGCTGTCTAAAAAATGATGATTTTCATAATCATTGAGAAATCTCAAAAACTGTTACACGTAATTTGTAAAAATTAACACGTAGATCTAAATTTTCAATAAAAATATAAGGTTCCACTTCAAATAACAAAGCTTGTACGCACTTTCGGTATAATCGGAAATGATAAAATCTTGAAAATATTTTAATTTAGAAGAGAATATTGGTTTACATTAACAGTGAAAATTGCATTAGAATCTATCTTGTGTCTCAAGTGTTTATTTACATTGGGAGGACGCACTCATTTATGTGGTCTTCAGCAATTCAGCTGATTCTAAAATGATGCATGAAAAATTAACATACGTCCTCTAAACAAACACGGCAGACCGCTTCTCTGACTTCGGCCGATCATGTGAAAAACGGTGGTGGGAGTTGTTGGAAGCTCTGGTCTGTATGTTTGTCTGTGCTAATACTAACCCAATCCTGCCTACTATTTCAAAGTTAGATAAACATGATTATTTTCTTAAAGAATTTTCAATTCATATTATAAAACATGTACATTCATTAAACACAGAACAAAATAAAAACTCTCAAATCCACTTACAGTAATCTGGAATATACCCCATGCTATGTACAGGTCTTTTTGTGGTCCATCGATTTTCAATTTTTCTAGATGACTTGACAGCGGCTCCACGTACTCCGTAGCCAGATACAAGACCTTGTCGGACTCTAAGCTATCTAAATATGTTAAAACACTAGGATGGCGCAGGGTCTTCAATCTCTTAACGGCCCCCTTCGCTATTTCCAGTTGGGTCTCTGAGCAGTTTTTGATATCCAGTACAAACACAGAAACTTCTTCTGTTGTTCCCTGTAATGTAATTTAATGTTGAGGCTGATATTGGTACTGATTAATCAATTGGTGAAATATTATTTCAATTTATTGAGTGATTATTAACACAACACAAAAAATTTAAATAAATTAGGATTTATTTGTAGGACGAACAAGCTTATAAATACAGAAAATATGTATTAAACATTACATTAACATTAAATGTTGATGTAATATTATTGGTGAAAATTATGTTTATTGAGTATAAGCTGTAAGATATTTGTAAAATTTGGTATGATAAAATTAAATATCGTGCAATCTTAAAATATTTATGTTATTTCATTATGTATGTATGAGATAAGATTTCAATACATTTTTAATGAAAATACAGTTTGCAGTTATATTAGCATTTTTTTAATCGAAACTCAACAAAAATAGTGCAAATTTTTGTTGTTTCGATTAAAAAAACAAAAACAAGAGTAATATATTCTAATTAAATTCAGCGCAAGCAATTGTCAAAGTAATAAATTACAATTAAAACCAGATGATGCATTAATCAGTCGAGAATAAAAGCTCTGTACAAAAAAAAAAAACAGAAACTAATCGAATTGACATACAAAACGCGAATATAAATGTAAACACGCCAATTGCGTTTTGTGGCGCAGCGATTAAGGGTCGCGCTGTGTTACCTTCTTCTTGCCCTTGTGCAGCGTCCATACGCTGTTGTCCCGGAGGCCGACGGGCTCGCCGATTTCGAAATTGAAGTCCTTCGAGGGGTCCCGCGAGAAGAACGACCACATCTTCACATCGGGCCGCGCTCGCTGCTGGATACACTTGGTGCAGAAGTGGTCGCTTATTTAAAAACCTAACCTAAGTTACGGGCAGCCAGATGATTTGACGTGTGTTTGTGACTGACATTTCGCAGTGTCGCCAAAGGCGCGCTCTGTATTACCGAGCGTTTCTATAATCATAGATAAATATAGATTAGAGTTTGATATTGGTGAATTACTTTAAAAAGATAGAATTTATTTTATTTTAAAATATTTTAAGCTATATAAAATCTAATTGTACAAGTGCAATTAATTAATCTAAAACAGCAGAGAAAGAGCATTGCGAAGAATTCATTTTAGGATTAAATATATATTACTAATTACATTAATTTCTACATCATTTACAACAGTTTTTTTTTTCGAAAATATCTTATTAATTTCAGAACATGTAAGGTTAAAATTATGCGAATAATTTAAAATTTAGAAAATATTAATTGTATTTTAAGTTCACATTGCGTATTTCATAAAACCTTAATTAATAATAATAGAAAAGACTATTCATTCATTTGGTTACAGTTATTTAAATTAAATCGAATAAAAAGAAAACTGTACTGATGAGAAATAAATCCCGAAACACGTGTCTGCAAGTGGCCTTATATATATATATATTTTGAATCAAAAATTGTTTGCACATGTTATTGCTATGCAACATCAAATGTCCATTATACAATTCAATGTCTGGAGGGGTATTTGCCCGAGAAGTAGTTGTTTTGATGGTTATTTGTTTTACAGTACTTACGTACCGTAAGTCAAGTCTAAAGTTACCCACGAATTTGTCCGGCTCCTCCACCATGGCGGAGGCGTCGGGTAAATTATTTATTTTAAAAGTAATTCTCAGCTTATGAACAAATGAAATTAACCCAATTATACAAGAACTGTTATAAGATATGTCCAACTTAATTTAAAATAATTTTTACTTTCAATTATTAGCTTCGAATAAAGACTTAGACTTATCAGATTCAAGGTCCAAAACGAAGGTGTTTGTCACAATTCAGGAACTTGTTTTCATTCTTAGATTGTTGTTAAAGGTCTAAATATTTATTTAAAACAATAAAATCGGGGGTATGTATTTTGTAACTTTTTTTATAAATTTTTAAAGCTCAGCTACGGATTTCCTATAGAGAGACGAACTTTTCTAAGTCTAAAACGAAGGTGTTTGTCACAATTCAGCAACTTGTTTTTGTTCTTAGATTGTTGCTAAAGGTCCAAATAATCATTTAAAACAATAAAATTATAGGTAATTATTTCGTAACTTAAGAAAATATAACGTTCTGCTACGGATTCCGTATAAGGAGACGATATTTATCACTATCTAGATTCTCCTTTTTCCTACTAAATTGTTCCTAATGGTTTAATTAATGATATAAAACAATAAAATCAGGGGTATAAATCTTGTAACTTTTTAAAAATAATGTAAACTCTCAGCCACGGATTTCGCTTAATGAGATTTAAAATGAGATTTCTTTTGAAATCCGTGGCTGAGCGTTAAAACAAGTTACCAAATACATATCCCAGATTTTATTGTTTTAAATGATTACTTAGCCTTTAGCAACAATCTAAGAACAAAAACAAGTGCCTGAATTGTGACAAACACTTTTGATTAGGACCTTGAATTTGATAAGTCTAAGTCTTTATTCGAGGCTAATAATTGAAAGTAAAAATTATTTTAAATTGAGTTGGACATATCTTATCACAGTTCTCGTATAATTGGGTTAATTTCATTCGTTTATAGGCTGTGAACCACGTTTAAAACAAATAATTTACCCGGCGCCTCCGCCATGGTGAAGGAGCCGGACAAATCTGTGGTTGGAAATCCGTTGGTAACTTCACATCGGTGAGAAAATAACTAATAGAGTAAATTAATTCCTTTCAAATTCTTAAATTTTAAATTTAAAAGTCATGATAATGATAAATATTCTTTCGCGGATTTTTGAAGATACAATTTAAGATCACAGATTGTTGTGTTTTTTAATTGTTTAATAATTTTCTTTTATGACGTTTTTTTAAGGTAGTATTCATTATTTTATGTTAGAAAATTAATAATTGATTTATTGATATTTTAAGTTGGAAGAAAACTTATTTCATTTTAACTTGTTTGTTGACTTTAAAGTACATCCTAGCACACAACATTCTTTAATCATCTCCCTAAATCAATGAAATATTATCTGGGCGTGATTTTACCGTGCAATTTTTGGATTTTTTTTTTAATTTTGAAATTTTTGTATTTATTTTAAATGATATTAAAACCGAATGGCACTTTGTCACATTTTAAGCTCTACAAAATGGTGTCTTCAAATTTTTTGTCCGGTTATCATCATCAACTTGTTTTTTTATTTTTTATATGGCCAAGAAAGTATAAACTCCATGTATACGATAGCATTTTTCATTACAGATTTAAGGGCATGCCACTCGCTAGAAAAGAAGAGAAAATAGTGCTTTACGGTACACGCCGTTGTTACCAATAATAATAATACTGTTGTATTGAAATTTCAGTATGAGAAAGTTAAAGGATGAATCAATGATCGTATTAGTTTAGTTTTGAAAAAAAAAACGTCATATATTATTTATAAAAATACATTAAATATGCTCAATATTTATACAAATTTGATCGTCAATTTAACCAATTTAAACATTTTTATATTTAATTTTGAAGTAATAGGGGCCTAGAATCAACTTTTGTGAATAATAAAGGGTTTGTATCATAAAAATAAATTCATTAGTTTGCCCACAATGAGCGTATAATTATCAGACTATTTTACATTTTCTTGCCAGAAATAAGCGAAGATCAATTTGTTTATCTCTCTTTCGCTGAGGAATCACTAATGGGCGAGTGTTACTTGATTTATGGTATTATTATAGCGAGAAACATCTTTTATGGGTTTTGGAGATGAGTGTGTTACAATATTATAAGAATCATAATGTCAGTATAAAACATATTTTTTAAAAGTATAATTCCTAATTCCTAGCTGAGGGAGTATTGTTATTGTTTGATCATTTGTTCTGAATATATAAATATAATTACTTATAATGAATACATAGTTTTAAAATCTCTTCAAATTAACAAAACAACAAGCCTGACAAAATTTGAGAACGATTGGGTACCTTTAACCCGTGCCCCATGAAGCCCCCAAAATGAAAAATATATAAGCTGTTTAATTATTCAATATTCTTATATTTTACATAAGTATGATCTTACAAAATATAAACTAAATATGAAATACACTGTTATACATAAAGAGTAAGAAAAACATGTATCACACATTATGCTTTTAAAGCAAAAAAAAAAAATAACAGAGGAAAATAAATTTTAATAAATTTGTAGGTTCTTATTCTATTAGGCGTTGGAAAATAATTCAAATATTTTTGCAAGTTGTAAAATAAGTTCCCATTGTTTTCTAGACACAAGTATGCTCTTTGAACAGTTGAATTTAAAACTTTGTCTAACATTTCTGTGGAGATTGTGTTAACCGATGCCAATAATTGTTCTTCATTTTCAAAATATAAGTAATACTCTTGATTTTTTTTACATAAACCACACAGGAAAAAAACCAAGCTACTTTACTGTGAGTGTAGTTTTGTGTTTTAATTTCACTTTGTCGCTTGTAAGATGATGCTTTGTAACGGCTTGTACAATTTTGTTCAAGGTACGAAAATATAAAAATGTTTTAAAATTGTAACAATATGTATTTAAAAACAACCTTACTTGTACATATCTAAATTCTAAATGATATAATAACACGAAAATATATCCAAAGAAAAAGCTTCGGTGAGGGAGAATGGGGGTTAATGGTGTCCGGGGCCTCCTTTGGGGGGGAATTTCTCGAGAATGCCTCATCTGGGACCAAGATGTTCGGCGGCGAGTTGCTGCCATTGCATAAATTATGATGTGAGCCGAACTAAACAATTTCTCTAATTCGGATAACGGACGGGAATTTATTGTGTTGAATAAATTCCGCGTCTAAACCTGAACAGTGAGTTACAATCCATTCCAATTTCGGGAAACCTCGGTGACAAATATTCCCGTCTACTTCTTGAGTTATGCGTTGGGGCACCATCTTGCTGAAATCAGCACTTGTTAATATTGTTAATTATTGCTAGAGGTAATTCATATAAGGCGTCTTCCAATATAGTCCGTAGCAAGTCAAGATACCATAAAAAGGATCCTATTATTCTGCTATCCTTATTAAATTCAAATAGGTGTTGCATCTTTTTGGAAATCAGGATTGTCTGTTGCCCAATAATGTTTGTTAAGCCGGTTGAAAATGCGTAATTGGTTATCATGCCTTTATAAGTTCAATTTACTCAAAAAGGAAAAGTTTGATTTTCTTGACGAAATGATCCTTTTGACTAGAAAAGGTAAAATGTAAAGCACCAACATTATCGAATGCGATGTTGCAATTCAGCGAGGATGTGAAATATCTGGGATCCACCCTCGGCAAGAAATTAAATTGGTAAAAACACATCGAATTCAAAGTTGACAACGCACTAAGAGCCTTTTGGCCATGCTGCTTTGCCGAGGAGAAGATATAGGATCTAAATTCACGTACGACGATGTGGCTATACACAGCTGTCATAAGGCCCTTGCTTACTTATAACGCAGTGGTCTGGTGGTCCAGGATAAAACTTGGCAACACCACTTAGCGATTATCACAGGTGAAAAGAACTGCCTGTCTTTGTATAACAGGTGCCATACATACAACTCCAACAATGGCGATGAAAGTGATGCTGGTCTTTCCGCCATTGGATCTCCATGTGGAAAGCGAGACCATTGAAGCCATACTCTGCCTTAAAAGTAGTGGTCGAGTAGGGCATCAATATACATCCCTGAAGAAGGAATACTTCGGAATTTTCTCGAAGATCCCAAACATTCAAAACAAAATACCTATAGGTATAGGTACAACCATTGAGCTATAGACACCCTCGGGCGTTTAACGACTCACCCCTAACTCCTCATTTAATCGTCACAGGCACGAGGGCTGATCCCGCCGCATACAGTAGATAGGGACACGGGGGTGCCACGAGAAGGCCTGAAATTCTGCCCCTTTCAGACATCCATGCTCGAGAGTACGGTAGTCCCCGCAGTTTGGTTGTTCCAAGCTTTTTGTGTGCCCCCCCCCCTGACAATAGGTTAGGTTAGGTTCGAGTGGCAGCAGCTCTAGGACTGCTCACTTAGGCTCACTTAGGCCCATTGTGTTACCACAAGTAGAAGATTTTTCCTCCTAAACAACCCAATTTGAGCACCTGATGAACCTGTTCAGATCGTTCACCCTTATAGGTGAATGATCCGCCAGCTCATTTGCATAGTGTAGACAGACCCCCCTGACGATAGGTACAGGAAGTCTGGCGAATTAGATGGAGTTCGGCAAATTGATGCTTTAAGGCTCTTATTTGAGAGTCAATGAAGTTCGAGAGTCAAGCTTTAAAAAACATATTTAAAAAATTAATGGTTTTAATATTTAAACATTGATAGTTCATATTGTATGAAATAAATATGAATATTAAAAATCAACCAATAAAACACAGATTAGATTGAATAACTTTAAATTCTCGACTAGTTTCAATCTAATCTGTGTATAATTGCTTTATTGGTTGATTTTTAATAATCTATTCATATTTATTTTATACAATTCGAACTACCGATGTTTAAATATTAAAACCATTATTTTTTTAAAATATGTTTTGTAAAGCTTGGTTCGCGAACTTGATTCCTAAATGTTTTGAGATGATCTTGATATCGGCCTCTAGGAACAGGTTTCATAGATTTTAATAGTATATGAAAATTATTTCCTCTTTAGCTACTATGGCATTTTGATTTACGTTACGTAAGTACTTTAAAACAAACGTACATTAAAACAACTACTTCTCGGGCAAGTACGTAACGTAAGTCAAAATGTCACAGTATCTAAAGAGGAAATAATTAATTTTTAATTTTTTTTATTTAATTTATGTAAACAATAATCGTGACCAAGTGAATTGATTGCAATATGTTGCTTACTAAATAAGAAGTAAACTCTTAATACAAAATACAAGTTATATTTTCTGAATTATTTTTTAAAATGGTGTAAAATGCGGTTTATATAACAAAGATATTTATTACAACAAGTACATTTCTTCTTAGTACAGAAAAAAAAAACTCAAAGTTTCGACTTCTCATTATATTCCACCGGCAGCAAGTGATTGTATTTCGGCTTCACATTTTTAGTAAAAAACTTTAGCTTCGAAGAGGATCTGTGCAGGATTCGATTATGAACTTCGCTATCCGGCAATTTCTCCATCTCTGGCACTTCGTTGACTTCCGGATCAAGAACTTCCGGGTACAAGTCGTCCCCAGGTAATATAGTGTACAGTCCTTGTTTCGAGTTGATTCTCCAGGGAATGTACCGTTCGATGCCCAATTCGGCGCGCTCGCTGGCAAATTTGGATAAAAGGTCTATGTTCAAGTAATTGCCCAAACGGGAGATCTCGTAGAATTGAGGAGGAGGTAGCATGATTTCCTCTTTTTCGCTGCGCAGAATGTAATCCCTAGGGGTTGCCCACTGAAATGATTTATTTTTTAATAATAATAATACAATTAGTTTGCTTTGTCACTAACTAATATACAATATAACTAACTAACTAAACATTCATGTAATATTTATACATAGTTTAAATAATTATTTACAATGTATTTGTAGAGTTATGTTCACATATAATACATGGAATGACTAACGACCTAAACAATAAATTATTAAAGTAATATGCCGTTTCCTAATTATTATCATCAATGATATATCCATTTTTAAAAATTCGTATTTATTAAAGTATAAATCCAAAGTTAACAAAAAAATTTGTATCGATGAAAAGAGGAACTTTCAAAGTTTTTTTATATACATTATAAATTCACATTTATGTAAATGAATGTGAATTTCGTTTTCCTTGTTTGCTTAAACAGGACAAGTTCGCTTTCCTTTAGTGGACGAAACAATGATTCTCGGTCGTCTACCTTGTAGACCCAAATCGTTGACGATGCCACTTAAAATTAGGCAAAAGGTGGCGCTTGCGTCGTCTTTAATTTATTACATTATAAATGTTCAATGTATCCACCGACTGATGCAAGATAAACATCTGCGCGGTTGCTATACTCGTCCCACACACGAGAACGCGTATCTGCTATTGCAGCAGTGATAAGGTTCCAAAGATTTTCCGAAGAATTCATTCAAAAAGCCTTCTATATATCGATGTGCCAATGGGTCGGAGCTCCATCTTGTTGGTAAATGAAGTCTTGTGAATATTTCATAATTTCAGGAAACAGCCATTGGTCCAACATGTCCAGGTACGCTATTCCAGTTACAGTTATTTCCGCAAAGAAAAAAGTCCATACACTTTTGAATGGGAAAAGGCACAAACACATTTATCTTCGGTCAGTCTTTCATGTTGTGTCTGTTGATTTTTCCTCTAAGGTGAAAAATTACTTCGTTGCTAAAAATTATAGATGTTTGTCGTGCATGAAAAGGTGGACATATTGAACATTTATAATGTATAAAAGAAATTTAGAAATTTTCTCGTTTCATTGCTATAAAGATTAATAATTTAATAAATACGATTTTTTTAAAAATGGGTCCATTATTTATAGTAACTCAATCGGTGGACACATTGAACATTTATAATGTATATAAAAAAACTTTGAATTTTCCTCTTTTCATGGATACAAACTTTTTTTGTTAACTTTGGATTTATACTTTAATAAATACGATTTTTTGAAAATTGGTCCATCATTTTTTAGTAACTCTGTATATTCATTAGTTAAATAAATAAATGCAATTTTCAAAAAATTAGCAATTGTCTGACTTATAATTAATGAAAAATTATTATTAAACAAAGCTAAACAGTAATACTGAACGAAATTGCTAACACTAGAAATGAACTCATAAACAAATTTAAAGCAACAGAAGCTGTATTGCTCGCAAAGATTGATGAGATTGATAAAAAAAATAACTGAAATCGAAGCCCATAACAATTACATACATAATAAAATAGAATTAATTGAAAGGCAGCAAAAACGTAACTACATTATAATTAATGGTTTAAAATATTTAAACTTTTGTTCGGAAGTTTTAAGAAATTTAAAAAACCTTTTAAATATAGAAATTACTGTTGATGACATAAATAATATATATAAACTAGGAAAAAAAGAAGACTCCAATAATGGTGAAATTTCTTTCATATTTAAAAAAGGAAGAAGCAGTTAAGAATAAGCCCTAGATATCTACATAAACCACGATTTAACAAACTAAGAAAGAAAAGAATTCAAAATTCTTAGACATCACCTATTTAAAGTGAATGCTGTCTTTAGCATGGATTAAAGTTGTATAACCTTGAAATACAAGTAATAATTTAAAACATATTTTTAATAATTTTAAGGAAAAGCCACTGCTGGCGGAAAAATAAAAAAGTCAGGCTCACATGAGCAATGTTTGTTGATATTTTGCAGTATGAATTCATTACATACTAATCCTGCAGCCCCAAATCATAACTCCTTAAGAGGGCTATGTGTATGTGGGCGCTTATGGAGAGTTCATTGCAAACTGTTAACCCAAATTAAAATTAAATATTTCAATATTTTTTTTAATATTTTCTCTTAAGGTGTGATTTCATAATTAGGAGGATGAAATCACTCCTTAAGAGAAAATATTTAAAAAAAATATTGAAATATTTAATTTGGGTTATTTTTTATTTATTTTGGCCATTGTGGTTTTGCGATATAACAAAGTGCGAAAAAAGTTACCGGAAATGCTTCCTCTAGTTTATACCTAGATAATTTCATAAATAATTCTAATAATAAGAAGTAATCTGTTCCATGACTTAGATAAAGAATTGTTGAAAATATACAGGGTGATGCAAGATTCCGACGAAGTCCAATATCTTAGTTATTCAGAAATATATAAATAAATATTACTGACATAATTTGTAGCTACTGTTAAACTTCACATTTTAATATTAGTTTCATATATACAGGGTGTTCAATAATCACGTGACGTATCAAACATGTATTTTAATGGAATGGTATACTTTTTATGAAGATTTTTAATTCTACGTTTAAAAATAATCATTTTTTATATAAGATTTTTTTACTTCAATTGATTTCAACGTTCAATTGTTTATAACTTTTAAAATATGAAAAATTGACCTAATAAATCTTATATCAAAAATGATTGATTTTAAGTGTACAATCTAAAGTAGACATAAAAAGCATTCCATTTGAAAAATCATATGTTTGATACGTCGATTGATTACGTGATTATTGGACCATGTAAATATGAAACTAATTTTAAAAAGTGAAGTTTAACTATAGCTACAAATTATGTAACATTTTTTTGTATATTTATAAATAACTGAGATATTGGACTTCGTCGGAATCTTGCGCCAATCAAAATATTGGTTAATTTCGAGTGTATGTATTTAAATTATGCATTGTTGTTTTTAAATATGCTGTATAAATTATGAATGTCGTTGTTAATTTTAGGAATAAAGATAATTATATATATATATACAGGGTGTTTCAATTTCGAGTCTCACCATGGGGATCTCGCTTGTTATAAGAGAGATTGGCACTATGTAGAATTTCATGCTGATTAATATCCCGTTGAGAAAACTGGGCTAAGTTTCTATGTTTCAAGAAAAATGAAAAAAAAAAAACTGAAAATGCAATTTTTTTATTAATATCTTCGTTATTTAAAGCAATATTACAATACAATGAAGACATTCTTATGGCACCCACCCATAAAAATGGCACTCATAAAAATATGGTCTAATCGATGGCGTAATGATTTTACTAATAGCATGTTTGTTTCTTCTGGACCATCGTCAACTTTCTTATTTTTATGGGCGTCATATTGTTTTTTTTATCACATTAAAATCCTCTATTTTTTCTGATTACAACTATATCACTTTTGACAAATTTATTCTGATACATAAACACAGTATTAATAAAATATCTTTTAATACTAAAAAAATCACGCATGCCATGAAATTAAAAGTAATCAATAGAAAATATAATGTAACTTGTAGGTCTCTGAATATAATATTTATAAAAAAGTTTTGCAATGGAGCAAAAATTTACATAACGATTTTTTTACAAACTATGAATTATTTTAAAAGTAATACAAATATTAACACAAAACATATTTCTTTAATTTATGTTCAAAGAACAGCCTTAGTAGCAACAGAAATGCATAGGTGTTCCTTTAAATTATTTATTGTAGTATAGAAATACCCTCCAAGAATTTTATTCAATTTCTAGACGAAATTATTAATGTTTTATAATCTCCTAATTTATGTTCTAACTATACACATTTGGCCAAACATTAATTCTGAAGGAACATTGGGTCTCATATTCAAGCTTTGTTTTGCCTTTAAATCACTTAAAACCCTATAAAATAAGGTACATTTATGAATTCCAAAAAGATGTAGTTGATATAATGGAGTACTTCTTTAGTGTTAATAAAGAAAATTACAAATATGAAGATAACTAATTACAATAAAGGTATGATATATTATATCATTGTAATCAGAAAAAAATAGAGAATTTTAATCTTATAAAAAACGAATATGACGTCCATAAGAAATAAGAAAGTTGATGATGGTCCAGAAGAAACGAGACATGCTATTAGTAAATTGAGTATACCATCCATTAGACCATAACAAAGTGCCATGTCTTTATTGTATTGAAATATTGCTTCAAATAACGAAGATATAAATAAAAAAAAAAAGGAAATCGCAATGTTCAGTTTTTTTTTTTTCATTTTTCTTGAAGACAAAGAAACTTAGCCTAGTTTTCTCAACGGGATATTAATCAACATGAAATTCTGCAAAAGTGCCAAATTTAAACCTACCCTCTATCTCTTAATTGAAACACAGTTATATTCCTTTCTTCACTTAAAACTCTCAAGTACTCAAGTAACTATACTCTCTATCTCTTATAATAAGCGAGATCCCCATGGTGAAACTCGAATTTGAAACACCCTGTATATAAACAATTATTTTGCAAAATAATTGTTTATTTTATTATTTTGTTTGTTTTGTTTCTTTAAGCAAGTAACCTTTGGATATTCAAATTGGAGGACAATCGCATTATTGGCACTACGACGAGTCGCACCAAGCTATGGAATCGAACCTGGGACCCTAGCATGCTAGCCTGACGCTTAACCTGTGCGCCACCGGAACGGACAAAAAGACTGTTGGTTAAAATACTCGACGTGGCACACCTGTGGCGTATCGTCTATCAAATACGTAGCGTGCATTAATATCCTAGAGGGCGCAATTAGGATATCCATAAGTGTATGTTCACTCGTCGCCAATATAAACTCAAGGAGCGAGTTTTGAAGGTAAGATCATACTTCACAGGATCATTTCTGTAGTATATCTTCAACATATTCATCATTGACTTGATGAGTATTCGCAAACCATGTTGATGAGTTGTAGCTTTGTTCCTTGAGCGTGAGGCGGAGTAGGCCATGTCATTTTTAATGGCTTTGCCTACTCATCGATGACCGTTCAACTCGCATTTTTGTGAGCTAATGGGTTCAGAGCGGTCTGAGTGGTTTGCAAAATATTCTAAAAATAAATATAAGTATAATTAAAAAAGTTTAATTGAATAACTTTTCATACCTTATGAAACAATGGATTTAAATCCGTTTGAGTTAATTGCAAAAACTAGTAAAATTGTAAATAAAATCACTCGACACCCAATACGGGTAAAAGAGGATAAGATTAAGAAAGAAAATCGAGTTTTTAACATCATGTACAATATTGTATATTGAGTCCAGAAAGAAATTAAATCTTCAAATTTTGAAAGAAATATAAAATTGCAGCAGTCTTACTGCTCATAATCAAATATTTAAATATAAATAGAAAAGAGTTTTCACTCACTTGGTCTCAGTTATTTAAATATATTAAATAAAAATGATTTGGAAATAATTAATAAATTATTTCCACATTTAGCTCTGTGACTTTTGACTTACGCTACGTAAGTACGTTAAACAAATGTACATTAAAACAACTACTTTCCGGGCCGAAACACGTGTCTGCAGATGGCCTTATATTAAGTAACGTTCCCTTTTGTTGTTTTTACATTAAATTTTTCTCGGATTAAAATTTGTTGCAATATGCAATATTGTATTGATGTGCAACAGCAGGTGTACATTATGTAATTCAATATCCAGCGTGGGTATTTGCCCTGGAAGTAGTTGTTTTAATGTACATTTGTTTAGTGTCAGTCTAAAGTCACAGAGCTAAATGTGGAAATAATTTATTAATTATTTTCAAATCATTTTCATTTAATAAATATTTAAATAATTATTATATCTATTATTTTTTTAATTAATATACGAACTTTGGAATATTAAGTGAGTCAGGAAATTAAAATTGTTATTGGTGCTGAAATTAAAAATTACGGACTTTACGTTAATGAAAATTTCCTGTATTATATCTAAATAAAAGTAAAAATTAAAAACATGTTTTTATATGCGCAGTAATTAAAATCGCCGTACGTCTTTTACATTTTTATAAATCGTACATATTATCAGAGTTACCGAAAATTGTATTAAGTAGCGTATACAATTTTTTTTATTTCCTCAAATTCAATAACAATTCTTAAATTATTCAAAAAGGTATGATTCAAAAAATATTTTTTTATTAGGCTAGATGCAAAAGTAAACCAGATAGAATCGACACCATGTCCGGAAACTTCAATTATTCCCGCGTAAGTATAAAACGAATTTTATAAAATATTCACATCTACAATCAATTTTCTTTCAATAAATATTGATTTCGCTGTACTTAATATTACTGCTAATTTTATTGTTTTAGTTTAAAAACTGCCGGGAAAATATTGATGGATTATCTCAAAAAAGCAACAACTGAAGAAATTGAAGGAATACGAATGATTGACGTTTGATATTTTATAAAACAAATATTAGATGTTTTACATAATGAGCTATTTTCTTGTAACAATTTTGTCGAAGAAAATAAAGACGGTTTCATTTCAAAAATTTTATTGCAATGCAAAATGTGTAAGAACTCATTTATACCGAGTGTCCTAAAAACTATCTGCCGTTTGGTTTTTAGAACAATTGGTATAAAATTGTACTGCCGTTATAAGTAGTGTAAGTTTTGGTAATTTTCACAGTTTATAGAGTTCATTAGTTCATTGAATATACCGCCAATGTCAAATACATTATATAATAAAATACAAAATACTGTTATAGACGTTATTATAGATACAACTTATGAATCTATGATTAAAGCCGGTAAAATGGAATATGAATTAGCCAAGGATAATAGAGACGTAGATATAGAAGGAATTCCATACATATCTGTTATTGGAGATGGCTCATGGTATAACAGATCGTACAAAACCAATTATACATGCCACACAAGAGCCAGCATTATATGCATTATACGCACAAATGAAATATTATATTTAGGTGTAAAAAAATAAGTATTGTTTTGTTTGTTTGGCCAATAAAAATACCATTAAAAAACATGTTTGTACTAAAATTTCAATGGACCCTCAATACAAATTGAAACGGCTGTCATTTGTGAAGGTTTTAAGGCTAGCCTAACTATGCATAATTTAAAATATAAATATTTGATAACAGACGGCGACAGTAGCGTATATAAGCAAATTTGCAATAGTAGGCCATATGGTAATTACACCATCACGAAAATAGAATGCAGAAACCACCTTTTGCGAAATTATTGTTGTCGACTTCGTGAAATTTTATCAAAAAAAAAAAACTAAAATGCAGTATAAATCGCCTTTGATCAGCTGTTGCATCTGCAGTTTTGTATTACAAAAAAAAAATCAACGTCTGAAAATGAGAGATTACAAAAACTAAAACAGGGCTTAAGTAATGGCCCAAACCAATTTTTTAGAAAACATTCGAAATGTGCATTACATTTTTGTAATAAACAGTCTCTAATGGAAGATAATATAATAAACAGAATGGAAGAATGTGGTCTGCTTGTAGACATTCAATGTCATATAAATAGACTGAAATTTCATGCCTGCAGTTTATTACAATATTAAAACAATAATTTCGCCGAACATTATAATGCTATTGTTTGTAAATTTATTGGAGTTAAGAGGGTTAATTATTCATCTCGGGGCTCTTATACCATGCGCTGTTTTGTCGCAGCACTTTCATACAATTGCAAAAATAATTATTATGATATGTTAAATAATAAAAATAAAAATAAGCACTTCAAATTATTTGAATTAAATAAAACAAAGCATTGTTGCGATGCTTTGTATTAAAATATCAAAGGGACATGAATTAAATGTAAGAAAAAGAAAACGAAGTAATATAGATGCATATTCTCATTACGAGCCTAATATAAATAAAAATGAATTATAGTCAGAATATTTAGGATATATTAAAGAACCATTTTTAAATTAATTAAGTAAAAATTTACATTTAATTCCCGCTAACACAATGAATCAGGGGGATAATATTGTATGGTATATTGAGCGCAGAAAGCGATTAACTGCTTCAAATTTTGGATGAATTATTAAATTGCGTCAATCGACTAATCGTAACAAAATAGTCAAGGAATTATTATATCCATCATTTTTTGGAAATAACTAATTATGGTATAAAATATGAGCCTCGGGCCTCGCACTACTAGTAAATTCTTCGAGTATAGTACTCGAAGAATTTACTATTGGTGCTGAAATTAATAACTACGGACATTACGTTAATGAAAATTTTCTTTACTTAGCTACTAGTCCTGATGGTATTATTGGAAATAATGCCTTAGTGGAGATTAAATGTCCATATTCCGCGAAACATTTAACACCGGTAGAAGCAATAATATCGAAGAAAGTAAGGTTCGCAAAGTTTGATTAAAATAATGTTTTTTGTTGAAATCGTAACGATAAATATTATTTTCAAATACAAGGACAAGGATTTTTATTATTTTGTTTTATGGACACCGAAAGGGTTGTTATATGAAAAAAATAGAAAAAATCAAAACTGGATAAAATGCTTCCAAAACTAAAAATATTTTATTTTCATTATTTATTACTAGAATTATTACAATGTGTGAGTGGAAACAAAAAATATAATAAAACAAACAATTATTTTGCTGTTTTAGTTAAAAATGTACATGTTAAATAAAACAGCAAAATAATTGTTTTTTTTTTGTTATATATTTTTGTTTCCATTCACATTGCATATTGTAACTATTTAAGCTAGTAACCTTTGTAAATTCAAATTGGAGGACAATCACATCCATTCGACAAGTCGCACCAGGCTATGGATTTGAACCTGGGACCCTAGCATGCTAGGCTGACGCTTAACCTGTGCGCCACAAGAACAGACAAAGACTGTTATTTAAAATACTCGACGTGGCACAACTGTGGCGTATCGACTATCAAATACGTAATATGCATTAATATCTTAGAGGGCGCAATTAGGATATCCATAAGTGTATGTTCATTCGTCGCCAATATAAACTCAAGGAGCGAGTTTTGAAGGCAAGATCATACTTCACAGGATCATTTCTGTAGTATATCTTCAACATATTCATCATTGACTTGATGAGTATTCGCAAACCATGTTGATGAGTTGCAGCTTTGTTCCTTGAGCGTGAGGCGGAGTAGGCCATGTCATTTTTAATGGCTTGGCCTACTCATCGATGACCGTTCAACTCGCATTTTTGTGAGCTAATGGGTTCAAAGCGGTCTGAGTGGTTTGCAAAATATTCTAAAAATAAATATAAGTATACTGTAAATGTTCAATGAACTACTGTGTAGTTTAATTGAATAACTGTCATACCTTATGAAACAATGGATTTCTTCTAATCATATTAAAGAATTTGTATATTTTTAATGCATTTTTAATTGAGAAAGTTACTCATTCTTCAACTATAGAGAAAAATGAATGCTTTCTCCACGGATACTAGCCAATAATATGAGGAGATTTTACTTTTCTCCACGGATTGCATTTAATCTGGACAACCCTGGAAAGTTTGGACAACCCTGAAAAATGTGGACAACCCTGAATATGGTATTTATCGTTGCTATGATCATCGGTTATCATACAATATAAAATAATGGAAATTGATGATGATATTGAGAATTTTACCCCGCCAGACCTGCAAGAGACTGCTAAACTTATAACACTTAACCTCTTGCCACAAAAGTCATTCATGGATTGGCGCACTACAAAGAATACAAATTCGTTCTCCGAAAATGTTATCTTGGCTTATTTCTCCGAATTAGCAGATAAGTACAAATCCTCGATATTATGGTATCAATATTAAATGCTTAGATCCACTCTGAATATTCATAACAATATAAATATTGAATTCTATCCAAAATTACGCGCATTTTTTAAAAGAAAGTCTCAGGGCTATCAAGCTACAAAATCAAAAACCTTCACACCCAAGGAAATTGATGAATTCTTATGCAACTCTCCAGGTAACATATATCTTGCAACAAAGATAATAAATATTTCACCTTTTTATTAATATTCATGCGTAAATAATTATGTATATTTTCAAGGTCGTTCTTATAATGGGCATTATGGGTGCTTGCAGGACGAATGAAATTCATGCCATGAAAGTAAATAATATTTCCAACATAAACAAGATAATGATAGTCACCGTCCCTGTTACAAAAACCAAAACTGTTCGGTAAATTTTATGATATTGTTAAAAAAATATATTGATTTACGTCTGCTAAATGTCACAACTAATAACTTGTTCCTAAACTATCAAAAAGGCAAGTGTACTGCTCAAAGTATAGGTATCAATAAGATTTCTCACATGGGACGAGAAATAGCCAACTATTTAAAACTACCGGAAGCTGATAAGTATACTGGACACAGCTTCCGACGAACATCGGCTACAATATTAATAGATTCAGGAGCCGATATAACAACTTTAAAAAGACACGGGGGCTGGAAGTCTACGTCAGTAGCGGAAGGTTATATCGACAATTCCATGAATAACAAGATGAAATCAGCCAGCAAAATCATCAATGCAATTCAAACAGCCAGCACCAGTGCGCAAATTACTACAGTTAATGATAACATAACCAGCAAGACAAACGTAAACATTGATACTCCTGTGGATATAACGTCGCCTCCGTTTACTATTAATAACTATGGTACGCTTAATCTGTATGTTAATAATAAATAAAATATACTTATGTTGTTAATATTTGATTCTTTAATACAAATAGAAAAAGTATAGTGTTAAACTCGTGAGAAATGACCATTTCCACTTGGATGAATTGCAGCACTCGCCTTCGGCTCGTTACGCAAACATCATCCTCGTAGAAATGGCCAACTTTCTCACTCGTTGAACAATATACTATAAATCCATTTGAGTGGATTGCAAAAATTAGTAAAAATGTAAATAAAATCGAGTTTTTTCTAACATCATGTACAATATTGTATTTTGAGTCTAGAAAGAAATTAAATTTTCAAATTTTGAAAGAGAAATATAAAATTGCAGCAGTTTTACTGCTCGTAATCAAATATTTAAATAATTATTATATCTATTTTTTTAATAAATATACGAACTTTGGAATATTAAGTGAGCCAGGAAATTAAAATTGTTATTGGTGCTGAAATTAAAAATTACGGACTTTACGTCAATGAAAATTTCCTGTACTATATCTAAATAAAAGTTAAAATTAAAAACATGTTTTTATGTGCGCAGTAATTAAAATCGCCATACGTCTTTTACATTTTTATAAATCGTACATATTATCGGAGTTACCGAAAATTGTATTAAGTAGGTATGATACATTTTTTTTTATTAGGCTAGATGCAAAAGTAAACCAATTAGAATCGGCGCCATGTCTGGAAACTTCAATTATTCCCGAGTAAGTATAAAACTAATTTTATAAAATATTCACATCTACAATCAAATTTCTTTTAATAAATATTTAATTCGTTGTACTTAGTATTACTGCTAATATTATTGTTTTAGTTTAAAAACTGCTAGGAAAAGATTGATGGATTATTACAAAAAAAGCAACAACTGAAGAAATTGAAGGAACACGAATGACGTTGAAAACTGCCATCTTGAATTTTATTTTGACTTGATTTTTATGTTTACCAAATTAAACTAAGTAACATTTATTTGAAACTTTTTTTTCGCATCTTTAATAATAATTGAGATATTTGATTTTTTAGAATAAACACGTTTTTTTAGTTTTTTTTTTAATAATTTCTAAACTGCTCAGAATTTTGAAAATTTCTCAACATAATCTGAACCAGCATACAAAACTGCAAAACATTGCCCATTTAACCAGATCTCTAACTTTAAGAATAAGAAAGATACCCATGCAATCCTACTCTATTTAGGACACCATGTATACATATAATTTAAATTTATAAAGGTTACTTGCGTAAATAGTTAGATGCAATGTGTGAGTGGAAACAAAAAATATAACAAAATAAACAATTATTTTGCTGTTTTAGTTACTGTTTAAAATAAAACAGCAAAATAATTGTTTATTTTGTTATATATTTTTGTTTCCACTCAAATTGCATATTGTAACTACTTAAGGTAGTAACCTTTATAAATTCAAATTGGAGGACAATCGCAACCATTCGACCAGTCGCACCAAGCTATGGATTCGAACCTGGGACCCAGGCATGCTAGCCTGACGCTTAACCTGTGCGCCACCGGAACGGACAAAAAGACTGTTAGTTAAAATACTCGACGAGGCACAATGTGGCGTATCTTTTATCAAATACGTAGCGTGCATTAATATTCCTAGAGGGCGCAATTAGGATATCCATAAGTGTATGTTCATTCGTCGCCAATATAAACTCAAGGAGCGAGTTTTGAAGGCAAGATCATACTTCACAGGATCATTTCTGTAGTATATCTTCAACATATTCATCATTGACTTGATGAGTATTCGCAAACCATGTTGATGAGTTGCAGCTTTGTTCCTTGAGCGTGAGGCGGAGTAGGCTATGTCATTTTTAATGGATTGCCTACTCATTGATGACCGTTCAACTCGCATTTTTGTGAGCTAATGGGTTCAAAGCCGTCTGAGTGGTTTGCAAAATATTCTAAAAATAAATAAAAGTCTACTATAAATGTTCAGTGATCTACAGTGTACTTTAACTGAATAACTTTTCATACCTTATGAAAGAATGGATTTAAATCCGTTTGAGTGGATTGCAAAAAATAGTAAAATTGTAAATAAAATCACTCGACACCCAATACGGATAAAAGAGGATAAGATTAAGAAAGATTGTAAATAAAATCGAGTTTTTTAACATCATGTACAATATTGTAGAGAAAGAAATTAAATCTTCAAATTTTGAAAGAAATATAAAATTGCAGCAGTCTTACTGCTCGTAATCAAATATTTAAATAATTATTATATCTATTATTTTTTTAATTAATATACGAACTTTGGAATATCAAGTGAGCCAGGAAATTAAAATTGTTATTAGTGCTGAAATTAAAAATTACGGACTTTACGTTAATGAAAATTTCCTGTACTATATCTAAATAAAAGTAAAAATTGAAAACATGTTTTTATGTGCGCAGTAATTAAAATCGCCATACGTCTTTTACATTTTTATAAATCACTTATTATCGGAGTTACCGAAAATTGTATTAAGTAGCATATAATTATTTTTATTTCCTCAAATTTAATAACAATTCTTAAATTATTCCGAAAGGTATGAACAAAAAATATTTTTTTATTACCTTAGATGCATAAGTAAACCAGATAGAATCGACGCCATATGCGGAAACTTTAATTATTCCCGAGTAAGTATAAAACGAATTTTATAAAATATTCACATCTACAAATTATTATTATTAAATTATTACTGCTAATTTTATTGTTTTAGTTTAAAACTGCCGGGAAAAGATTGATGGATTATCTCAAAAAAGCAACAACTGAAGAAATTGAAGGAATGAGAATGATTGACGTTTCATATTTTATAAAACAAATATTAGATTTTTTACGTAGCTCATTATGTAACAAATCTAATATTATTTTCTTGTAACAATTTTGTCGAGGAAAATAAAGACGGTTTGATTTCAATTTTTTTATTGCAATGCAAAATGTGGAAGAACTCCTCTTTCATTTATACCGGGTGTCCTAAAAATTATCTGCCATTTGTTTTTTAGAACAGTCAGTATAAAATTGTGTTGCCTTTAAAAGTAGTGTAAGTATTGGTCATTTTCACAATTTATAAAGTTCATTAGTTCATTGAATATACCGCCAATGTCAAATACATTATATAATAAAATACAAAATAAATTATAGACGTTATTATAGATACAACTTATGAATCTATGATTAAAGTCGGTAAAATGGAATATGAATTAGCCATGGATAATAGAGACGTAGATATAAAAGGAATTCCATACATATCTGTTGTTGCAGAAGGCTCATGGTGTAAGAGATAGTACAAAACCAATTATACATGCCACACCAGAGCCAGCATTATATGCATTATACGCACAAATATTATATTTAGGTGTAAAAAAATAAGTATTGTTTTGTTTGTTTGGCCAATAAAAATACCATTAAAGAACATGTTTGCTACAAAAATTTCAATGGACCCGCAATACAAATGGAAATTGCTGTCATTTGTGAAGGTTTTAAGGCTAGCATAACTATGGACAATTTAAAAAATAAATATTTGATAGCAAACGGCGACAGTAGCGTATATAAGCAAATTTGCAACAGTAGGCCATATGGTATTTACACCGTCACGAAAATAGAATGCAGAAACCACCTTTTGCGAAATTATTGTAGTCGACTTCGAGAAATTTTATCAAAAAAAAAAATTAGCTCTGGACAACAACTACTAAAATGCAGTATAAATCGTCTTAGATCAGCTGTTGTATCTGCAGTTTTGTATTACAAAAAAACATAAATGTCCAAAAATGAGAGATTACAAAAACTAAAACAGGGTTTAAGTAATGGCCCAAACCATATTTTTGGCAATCATTCGAAATGTGCATTATATTTTTGTAATAAACAGTCTCTAATGGAAGGTAATGTAATAAACATAATGGAAGAATGTGGTCTGCTTGCAGACATCCAATGTCATATAAATAGACTGAAATTTCATGCCTACAGTTTATTACAATATTAAAACAATAATTTCGCCGAACATTATAATGCTATTGTTTGTAAATTTATTGGAGTTAAGAGGGTTAATTATTTATCTCGGGGCTCTTATACCATGCGCTGTTTTGCCGCAACACTTTCACACAATTGCAAAAATAATTATTATGATATGTTAAATAAATCTACACGCGGAAAAAGTTTAGGTAAGCACTCCAAATTATTTGAATTAAATAAAACAAAGCATTGTTGCGCTGCTTTGTATTAAAATATCAAAGGGACATGAATTAAATGTAAGAAAAAGAAAACGAAGTAATATAGATGCAGATTCTCATTACGAGCCTAATATAAATAAAAATGAAATATAGCCAGAATATTAAAGAACCATTTTTAAATGAATTAAGTAGGATTTACATTTAATTCCCGCTAACAAAATAAAGCGGCGGGGCAATATAGTATGGCAATGTGAGCGCAGAAAGCGATTAAGTGCTTCAAATTTTGAATGAATTATTATATTGCGTCAATCGACTAATCGTAACAAAATAGTCAAGGAATTGGGTCCATCAACTTGGCCCCCCACTTTCGATTTTTTTATTTTTCTTTGTTGCGCCGAATTGCGCCAAGCTAGCGCCACAAATTTTAAAGCTAGCGCTTATATGGATGGAAAATTATAAGGGTTGCAAATGTGGGGGGCTAAGTTGATGCTAGCCCCCCACTTTTGTTTTTTTTCGATTTCTTTCAAGATTCTAGTTCCTTAGAGCTAGCGCCAGCAAGCACCACCAATTTTAAAGCTAGCTCCACTCTAACAACCCCTAAAATGTGCAAATTATTTTTTATCCGAAAGTCCCCATTTTAAATGTATTAAGATATTTTTTATTAAAAATGTAGCTAGAATTTCACGCCCGTTAAATAAACAAATATTTTATTGCTATTACATAATTTTAATAAAATGAAGAATCCATAAAACTGGCATTACAAAGATAATAACGTTATTAACTAATAGTTTTTCAACCCCTAAAAATTATTAATTTGTAATTTCACTTAATATACTCAAACTTTAAATTTTGTTGCGAATTTTAATACTTCGCTTAAGTCTTAGGAAGTAAACAAACGCATAGAGCTAGCACCAGAAAGACAGTGGCGTAACAAATTATTCAATTTTATACCCCCGAAAAAACAATCCCTTATAACTTTCCCAAATCAACTCCAAAATCAAATTTTCTGACAGATTTCGATTCTTCACTAATAACTAAATAAATGTACACACGCAAAGAGCTAGCACCAGAAAGACAGTACCGTAACAAATAATTCAATTTTATACCCTTGAAAAAACAATCCCTTAAAACTTTCCCAAATCAAATCCAAAATCAAATTTTCTTACAGATTTCGATTCTCTACTAATAACTAAATAAATGTACACACGCACAGAGCTAGCGCTAGAAAGACAGTGGCGTAACAAATTATTCAATTTTATACACCCGAGAAAAACAATTCCTTATAACTTTCCCAAATCAGCTCCAAAGTGAAAATGTCTTTTGCATTTCAAAACAGCATTAACAACCAAATGTATAGACAGGTGCTAGCGCTCCATTAAGATAGTGACAGAAAATTATTCAATTATAGGTTATTAGTTTTAAGATTTATGTAGTGGGATAGGTTATTAAGCAATTCACAATATAAAATTGAAGAAGAAAAATCATGTTATTTATTTAAGAAATGAATTAATAATAATTAAGCATATTTCTAAATAAGCATTTTTTCAATTTTTAAAAAAATAATCTTAGATTTAATAATGTGGTCTTTACATGAGTTTGAGATTTGGCTGATACTTTTTGTAAATCTCGTTAAACCCAATAAAAAATATAGATAGAACGAAGAAACGAATATTCCTAATGCAACACCAATTTTAACAATTTATTATGTTACTGGTTTTATATCATTGTGAGCGTTTGTTTTTCTATTAATTTTATGAAGAGGTATTAAAGAATTTAAAACAATTTAACTTCAGAATTATTGTAACGAATTTACAATGTAATTATTCCGAGGCTTACAATAAATTAATTATGTACGCCCATTGTGCTACCACATTGTATTATTTACATGTCAAGTCTTTAACGCAGTTTTTAATTCTGTAAGAAATTTTAAAATCGGTGCACATTAAAGAAAATTATAATAGAAAGATTTTTCTGGGGTTCATAAATCATTAATTAAGTACGCCTCTGTTTTTCTAGTGTTAGTTCCATGTCATTGTTTATTTATTTAGATATTAATGGAGTATCAAAATTCCTAAGCATATTTCAAATTTGTCTAAATTAAAAGAAAACTATAAGAAATTGTTTTTTTCGTGCTTAAAAATTAAATAATTTATTACACGACTAAATTTCTAGCGCCAGCTCTATGCGCCTGATCATTTATTTAGGTACAAGTGGAGATTCTAAATCTGTGAGAAAATTTGATTTCGGAGTTGATTTGGGAAAGTTACAAGGGATTGTTTTTTCGGGGGTATAAAATTGAAAAAAATGTTACGCCACTGTCTTTCCTGCGCTAGCTCTGTGCGTGTGTACATTTATTTAGTTATTAGTGGAGAATCGAAATCTGTCAGAAAATTTGATTTTGGAGTTGATTTGGGAAAGTTATAAGGGATTGTTTTTTCGGGGGTATAAAATTGAATAATTTGTTACGCCACTGTCTTTCTGGTGCTAGCTCTATGCGTTTGTTTACTTCCTAAGACTTAAGCGAAGTATTAAAATTCGCAATAAAATTTAAAGTTTGAGTATGTTAAGTGAAATTACAAATTAATAATCTTTGTAATGCCAGTTTTATGGATTCTTCATTTTATTAAAATTATGTAATAGCAATAAAATATTTGTTTATTTAACGGGCGTGAAATTCTAGCTACATTTTTAATAAAAAATAACTTAATACATTTAAAATGGGGACTTTCGGATAAAAAATAATTTGCACATATTAGGGGTTGTTGGGGTGGCGCTAGCTTTAAAATTGGTGGCGCTTGCTGGCGTTAGCTCTAAGGAACTAGAATCTTGAAAGAAATCGAAAAAAATCAAAAGTGGGGGGCTAGCATCAACTTAGCCCCCCACATTTGCAACCCTTATAATTTTCCATCCCTATAAGCGCTAGCTTTAAAATTTGTGGCGCTTGCTGGCGCTAGCTTGGCGCAATCCGGCGCAACAAAGAAAAATAAAATAATCGAAAGTGGGGGCCAAGTTGGTGGACCCCAAGGAATTATTATATCCATAATTTTTTGGAAATAAATATACTAATTATGGTATAAAAAATGAGCCTCGGGCCTCGCGCTACTAGTAAATTCTTCGTGTACTATTATTGGTGCTGAAATTAATAACTACGGACATTACGTTGATGAAAATTTCCTTTACTTAGCTACTAGTCCTGATGGTATTATTGGAAATAATGCCTTAGTGGAGATATTCCGCGAAACATTTAACACCCGTAGAAGCAATAATATCGAAGAAAGTAAAGTTCGCAAAGCTTGATGAAAATAATGTTTTTAGTTTAAATCGTAACGATAAATATTATTTTCAAATACAAATACAAATACAATTTTGTTTTATGGTCACCGAAAGGGTTGTTATATGAAAAAATTAGAAAAAATCAAAACTGTTTGGATAAAATGCTTCCAAAACTAAAAATATTTTATTTTCATTATTTATTACTAGAATTATTACAAGATAATTTGAAAACATGAATCTAAATAGTTTGTACATAGAATATATATGCATATGTTTATATTATTATTTATGTATATTAATATATTATATATACAGAGTGTCCTAAATAGAGTAGGATTGTATAGGTATCTTTCTTATTCTTCAAGTTAGAGATCTAGTTAAATAGGCAATGTTGTGCAGTTTTGTATGCTGGTTCAGATTACGTTGAGAAATTTTCAAAATTCTGAGCAGTTTAGAAATTATTAAAAAAAAAACTAAAAATCGTGTTTTTCTAAAAAAATAAATATCTCAACATAAAAATGAAGTCAAAACAAAATTCAAGATGGCGATTTTCGCGATATTAACTCCAACTTTCTTATTTCAAATGGCCGCCATATTTAATTTTTACACGCCTAAATAGACTTTTATTTTCTCTTTTCAACGATGTATAACAACCTATGTCAAAATCAAAAAATAATTTAAATACTGATTTTTAAAATTTAATTTTTTTACATTATTTTTAAAACAAATGCAACAAAGCAAAAAAACGTAATACAACCGAGTAGTAAAATAACAATAAATTATAAAAAATGCTCAAAATACTGACCGTTATTGGCCAAACACAATTGACATTTACTTTATAAGACTGCCAGTTATTTTTTCGCAATGTGTTGCGATTAACGCCGTTTGTTGCCTCTGTCACTGCTTCTCGAAGTTCATCCACATTGTTATAACTGACATTACTTCCATAAACTTTGTCTTTTAAAGTGCCCCAGAAATAAAAGTCAAGAGGTGTCAAGTCTGCAGATCTGGCTGGCCACTGAACATGTGTATTAGTCGCTATTACTTTGTTATTAAAACGTCCATTTAAATAATTAATAACACCTATAGCATTGTGCGCAAGAGCGCCATCTTGCTGGTACCATATTTGCATATTTTGTGCCAAAGGTAAATCATCCAAAAAATCTTCTAAGGTTGTTTGAAGAATTTCAAAATAACGTTGTGCAGTTAGGGTTTCATGAAAAATTATAGGACCAAGTAAACGATTTCCCATTATGCCACAAAAAACATTAAAGCCGAACCGTACTTAGTTTCGCCGTGGAATAACTAAGTGTGGATTTTCTTGAGCCCAATAGTGCTCGTTATGACGATTAAATAATCCACAATTAGAAAAGTAGGATTCTAATTTAGTCAGTCCATAAAATTGTATTTATAAAATCACCATTTTCCCTATTTTTGTTGATTAACCACCTGCAAAATGTTATTCTACCGATGTCATTTGGTTGTAAAGTCTGAGATAGGTGCAATTTATAATGGTGAAACTTGTGCTTTTTAAAATTGTTGATGTTTTAAACTTAGATATGTTAACTTCATTTTCTATCTGCCGACATGAAATGTTCGGATTAGCTGCCACACAAGCGAATGTTAACTCTTCATCATCAACGACCACATTTCTATTTCTCTTAGGTTTTTTTTTAAACTTCCATACAGTTGCATATTTCCATCCAATCTTTTAAATACCTTAATGTCCGGCTGTCTTCTTTCAGGAAAGTTTGCTTGGTTTGTGCAGCAAGATGAGGATTTTTGTAACATTAATGTAATTACAAAACATATCATATTGTTCATGTATTCAATGATTTGCCATTTCAAATAAAAAAATATTTATCAATATTACAACAACTTAAGACAATACACATGTATGAATGATTTATATAACTGATACACTAACAATTAACTGTCATGTTACAGACAGTTAATTGTTATAATAAATTTTGTTTATATTTATTCATGCCTACTTATTTTAAACATACAACATTTAATATTTCCATTATTTTTTTATTTCGACATAGGTTGTTATACATCGTTGAAAAGAGAAAAAAAATGTCTATTTAGCCGTGTAAAAGTCATAACTGCCATCTTGAATTTTATTTTGACTTGATTTTTATGTTTACCTAATTAAACCAAGTAACATTTATTTGAAACTTTTTTCGCATCTTTAATAATTATTGAGATATTTGTTTTTTTTAGAAACACACGATTTTTAGATTTTTTAAAATAATTTCTAAACTGCTCAGAATTTTGAAAATTTCTCAACATAATCTGAACCAGCATACAAAACTACACAATATTGCCTATTTAACCAGATCTCTAACTTTAAGAATAAGGAAGATACCCATGCAATTCTACTCTATTTAGGGCACCCTGTATACATATAATTTGAATTTACAAAGGTTACTAGCTTAAATAGTTACAATATGCAATGTGTGAGAAGAAACAAAAAAATATAATAAAATAAACAATAATTTTGCTGTTTTATTTGAAATGTATATTTTTACTAAAACAGCAAAATAATTGTTTATTTTATTATATTTTTTTTGTTTTCTCTCACACATTGCATATTGTAACTATTTAAGCTAGTAACCTTTGTAAATTCAAATTGGAGGACAATCGCATCCATTCGAAAAGTTTTTTGACAAAAAGACTGTTATTTAAAATACTCGACGTGGCACAACTGTGGCATATCGTCTATCAAATACGTAGCGTGCATAAATATCATAGAGGGCGCAATTAGGATATCCATCAGTGTATGTTCACTCGTCGCCAATATAAACTCAAGGAGCGAGTTTTGAAGGCAAGATCATACTTCACAGGATCATTTCTGTAGTATATCTTCAACATATTCATCATTGACTTGATGAGTATTCGCAAACCATGTTGATGAGTTGCAGCTTTGTTCCTTGAGCGTGAGGCGGAGTAGGCCATGACATGGCTTTGGCCTACTCATCGATGACCGTTCAACTCGCATTTTTGTGAGCTAATGGGTTCAAAGCCGTCTGAGTGGTTTGCAAAATATTCTAAAAATAAATGCAAGTCTACTGTAGTAGTGTGTAGTTAAACTGAAATACTTTTCATACCTTATGAAACAATAGATTTAAATCCGTTTGAGTGGATTGCAAAAATTAATAAAATTGTAAATAAAATCACTCGACACCCAATACGGGTAAAAGAGGATTAAGAAAGACTGTAAAACAAGTCGAGTTTTTTAACATCATGTACTATATTGTATATTGAGTCTGGCAAGAAATTAAATCTTCAAGTTTTGAAAGAAATATAACATTGCAGTAGTCTTACTGCTCGTAATCAAATATTTAAATAATTATTATATCTATTATTTTTTTAATTAATATACAAACTTTGAAATATTAAGTGAGCCAGGAAATCAAAATTGTTATTGGTGCTGAAATTAAAAATTATGAACTTTACGTTAATGAAAATTTCCTGTGCTATATCTAAATAAAAGTAAAAATTGAAAACATGTTTTTATGTGCGCTGTAATTAAAATCGCCATACGTCTTTTACATTTTTATAAATCGCACATATCGGAGTTACCGAAAATTGTATCAAGTAGCGTATACATTTTTTTCAAAAAGGTATGATACAAAAAATATTTTTTTTATTAGGCTATGCAAAAGTAAACCAACTAGAATCGGCGCCATGTCTGGAAACTTCAATTATTCCCGAGTAAGTATAAAACTAATTTTATAAAATATTTACATCTACAATCAAATTTCTTTTAATAAATATTTAATTCGTTGTACTTAGTATTACTGCTAATATTATTGTTTTAGTTTAAAAACTGCCAGGAAAAGATTGATGGATTATCACAAAAAAGCAACAACTGAAGAAATTGAAGGAATACGAATTATTGACGTTGAAAACTGCCATCTTGAATTTTATTTTGACTTGATTTTTATGTTTACCCAATTAAACTAAATAACATTTATTTGAAACTTTTCTCGCATCTTTAATAATTATTGAGATTTTTGACTTTTGAGAAAAACACGATTTTTAGTTTTTTTTAATTAATTTCTAAACTGCTCAGAATTTTGAAAATTTCTCAACATAATATAAACCAGCATACAAAACTGCACAACATTGCCCATTTAACCAGATCTCCAACTTTAAGAAAGATACCCATGCATATCCTACTCTATTTAGAACACCCTGTATACATATAATTTAAATTTATAAAGGTTAGAAGGTTAATAATTTATAAAATAGTTAGAATATGCAATGTGTGAGTGGAAACAAAAAAATATAATAAAATAAACAATAATTTTGCTGTTTTATATGAAATGTACATTTTTAACTAAAACAGCAAAATAATTGTTTATTTTATTATATTTTTTGTTTTCTCTCACACATTGCATATTGTAACTATTTAAGCTAGTAACCTATTTAATTCAAATTGGAGAACAATCGCATCCATTCGACAAGTCGCACCAAGCTATGGATTCGAACCTGGGACCCTAGCATGCTAGACTAACGCTTAACCTGTGCGCCACCGGAACGGACAAAAAAACTGTTATTTAAAATACTCGACGTGGCACACCTGTGGCCTATCGAATATCAAATATGTAGCGTGCATTAATATCCTAGAGGGCGCAATTAGGATATCCATAAGTGTATGTTCACTCGTCGCCAATATAAACTCAAGGAGCGAGTTTTGAAGGCAAGATCATACTTCACAGGATCATTTCTGTAGTATATCTTCAACATATTCATCATTGACTTGATGAGTATTCGCAAACCATGTTGATGAGTTGCAGCTTTGTTCCTTGAGCGTGAGGCAGGGTAGGCCATGTCATTTTTTTAATGGCTTGCCTACTCATCGATGACCGTTCAACTTGCATTTTTGTGAGCTAATGGGTTCAAAGCCGTCTGAGTGGTTTGCAAAATATTCTAAAAATAAATACAAGTCTACTATAAATGTTCAATCAACTACGGTGTTGTTTAACTGAATAACTTTTAATACCTTATGAAATGCAATATAAATCGTCTTAGATCAGCTGCTGTATCTGCAGTTTTGTATTACAAAAAAAAAACATCAATGTCTGAAAATGAGAGATTACAAAAACTAAAACAGGGCTTAAGTAATGGCCCAAACCATATTTTTGGAAATCATTCGAAATGTGCATTACATTAATATAATAAACAAAATGGAAGAATGTGGTCTGCTTGCAGTCATTCAATGTCATATACAATATTAAGGCGAGTATAACACGTATATGAAATGTGGTGTTCATTTAATTTGAAAACCATGAGTCCTGGAGAGTTGAAATTTTGACAGCTTATATTAGTCATAATTTTAATTAAAAATATGGGATTACTTTTTTTCAAAAAAATTTGTTTCGTAGATATAAAAAAATATTGATTAAAGTTTTGAAAATCAAAAAAGTACTCCCTTATTTTTCAAGACAATTCTATTCTAGATATAATCTGTAAGTTTCATCAAGATATGACAACGCATGTCGAAATGGAGTTGAAATTAGTTTTGAAAAATGTTGTTTAGTAAAATGCTGTCGCCTTGCGGATCTAGCCTTCGTTCAAGCTCTTGTACACTCACTGCCAAAATGACTCGACGCGGCGGCTCTCATCTGAGCGGGAGATCATTATACGGTGCGGTATGCATTCGTTTTTGTTTTCTTTTCACGATAAATGAAAGCAAAACAGTATTTTATTTCGCGTGAAATAATATTTTTGAATTATAATCCATAATTGAAATAAATTGCCAGTTTTATATACATGGATATTCGGATCCTAAATTAAACTTTCAGAAAATAAATAAAATATTTTTTTTATAAAATTTTCAAAACATACAATATTGAAAATTACGAATAATTTTAATACAAATATTAATAATTTCATATTTTGTATAACCTAAAAGATGAAAACCTATTATAATGACCAAAAAGCCTTACCGATTGACATTTAACAAAATATAAATATGTTTCATGACTAATTAGATATGCAAAATCACTATGCATATACAGGATGAATAAAACGGAAGATATAATTTTCAATGTAGACAGAAAGACCGAAGGTCGATAGCCGTTTTCTAAAGACAACGTATAACATATTATAAGAATCATATTGTTAATTTATTGTTTATAAAATTGTCTGCAGAAATAAAGATGTTATATATATAATTTTCAATGTTAATTTCTTTGTATTGAAGTGGTATTTTTAGTCATTCTAGACATTGTGTAGAGAAAAAAAAATGCTGGTTATAGTCGTTACTCATGCAAAATTAATAAAATAAAAATGAAGATGGTCACGAAAGTAGTTGTTATTATGAAATAAAAAAGTTTTTATAGTTGGCGGCATACATATCCTTGATTTTATTAAAACTGTTTAAACAACGATGTCAATTTAAATTCGCACTTAACTTTGTTAAAAACTTCTGGATAGATACCAGATATTTAATAAATTTTACGAGAATTAGAAATTTAACATATCACTATTATACAGGGTTAGTCAAAATTACCCGAAAATCTAAATAATTCACAAACAGTTAATAATTTAAAAAAATTCCACTTCAGATTTATTTCAACAAATTTGCATTGCAATAAATATTGTGAATAGATCATTACTTTTATTTTTGTGGGTTGTTGTAAATACAAAAAAATATAGTACTATTGTAAGCAATCATTTTTAGTCAATAAAAAGTTAATATAGTTATTTTTACGAACTACGGCCATTTTCAATGTTTATATGTTACGATTAATCATTTAACAATATTTTTTTATAAATATCAATAAAATATGTGGAGTCTCATTATTATTATTTATTAAAACACGAATAAGTGTTATTCGAAATAATTCTTAGCCGCATATTTTTTAATCGTTTGATTCTTTAAGAGAAATAAATAGAAATTTCTTTCATTTTAAATAGAATTTTCTTATATTTTGAACATTCCAACGAAATATAACTGAAAATAGATTATTGCAACAACTTGTAATAGCAAGCGAAGAGGAAGCAGAAGTCGTCATAGAAAAAGGAAATATTGATGCTGATGGTTATTCACATATAACGGTAATTTAAAAAAAAATGTACAGCGGAGTCAAAAACAAATTTTGTATATTTTGTATCACATGCTTGTGCAAAAAATTGGAATGGAACTTCATCAAGTATGGAATCTGCCATAATTGTAGAAGGATTTAAATAAGTGTAGAAATGCATGGTGTAAAATATACAAAATTGGTTGGGACGGTAACAGTAGTATTACAAAAGAACTATTATATAATAATAATAATAGCACTTTATTATCCAATAGTTAAAAACACTTCTTATAGGATAATATTAAACATACAAAAAATAATACAATGTAGATGATAACATAGTTACACAATTATTATTGTATTTGCCCTCTTAGCTATCCAAGAAATTGACGTAATGATATATTAAAAATATCAACATTTGAATAATACATATTAAAGAAATTAAAATATATGAAAAATCGTACGGATAAGTTACTGCGCAAAATATTGGAATGCAATTTGTAACAAATTAAAAGGATTATTTAAAAAATCAAGAAGTTCCTCAGAGCAAATAGTTCCAATAAAATTATGAAAATATCTAGATGCCCATATAATTAAATTTCGTGTGGCTGAAAAAAAAAATCAGTGAAGTACCTCAATGGATGAATTGAGGTACTTTACTGATTTTTTTTGTGACCCTTATAAAATGTTAAATCTGAGAAAAGATAAAAAATACAATAAATCATATTTTTGCACATGGCTTACATAAATAAGATATTTAAATATATGGAATGTGAAACTGTGAATTAAATGAATAAATTTATTTTAAATTGTCAACGCAAACGGGATAGTCGTACCAAAAATATAAAGGTCAATAAAATAATATATACGAATAGATGTGGTCTCGATGATGATTATAGAAATATTTTTGAAAATATGGAATTAAGTAAGGAGGAATTTGATAATAAATTAGGTCAACTTGAAAATACACTACGAAAATCTCGGGAGGAGATTTTAATCATTGAAAGAAATAGGAGAGGACAACATTCTAATCACAGTTTGGACGAGTTTGGCAGCCAAAACTAAAAACTAGTCTGAAAAAACAGTAAAGAATATTTTATAAAATACATTCAGCGGAAACAGTGCAACAAATTACAGATTGATGTTGCAAAACGTTAATTTGAAGAAATAACTGGATTTAAAATAGAACCTTGTGGAAATTTATAGGAGAAAATGACCTCTTTTGTTTAGGTGTTCTTGTCTAGAAACAGCTGAAAATAATTTCGATTAAAAAATCACATAATTAATTCTTTCAAGTACAAGGACAACTTCATGTGTTTAAAATAAATATTTGTTATTTTATGGTATGGACTTATAATGAAATACACATTGAAAACATCTTTAAAAAATATTCATTTGGGAAGAGAAGATGTTACCAAAATTGAAAAAAAAAATCTATTATTTTCTGTTGTAATGGAAATATTTAAACATGAAAATTAATATCTGTTACTGTTGTTGAGTAATTATAATTATAAAGTTGTGTTTTTTATTTGAAAATTGATGAGCTAAATTGATTATTTTAATAATACGAAATAATCAATTATTTTTGGCAATAAAATGACATTTTTTAAATGATTTACCCTGTATATGAAAAGTGTAACATAACATATTTTATATTACTAATGATTTTAATAATATATTTATCAAATATATTAATTTAATACGACAATTTAAATAAAACAACACGTAGAATTAAATACTAATAATTAAAAATACTCGCAATAATCCAAAAATAGTATTTATTTATTTTTTTAACAGTTAAAATAAAAAAATATAAAATAAGAAATTTTCCTATGGTTTTCGAAGAAAATTAAAGATTGCTTTCAGCTCAACATTTTAAAGTAATTTTTAAGTTTTATTTTTTTATGAAATGTATTAAAATTTGAAATTGTAAGAAGATAATAAAAATATAATATTATTTTCATATATTTTACCTAGCAACAATAACAATTTAATAATTATACCATAGTTTGCAGCATGTGCGTTTCCTCTCTCATTTAAAATGATACGATATATATGCATGCATAAACAGCTATCCGTTCACACCGAGAATCGAGAGCCTACTAATGCAAAAAGTGCTACAATCAGCAGGATTGTACAGCGAACGGAAACTTTTTTTTTCTGAATGTACACATACCATATTTGGCATCGGTCTCTTTCTGAACTTTGTGGGTCTTTCCGCGCGCTTGGCGCGAAAATCTGCTATACTCCCCTTAAAACAATAATTTCGCCGAACATTATAATGCTATTGTTTGTAAGTTTATTGGAGTTAAGAGCGTTAATCATTCATCTCACACAATTGAAAAAATAATTATTACAAGCAGAAAAAGATCTCTAACTTTAAGAATAAGAAAGAAACCCATACAATCCTACTCTATTTAGAACACCCTGTATACATATAATTTAAATTTATAAAGGTTAATAGCTTAAATAGTTAAAATATGCAATGTGTGAGAGGAAACAAAAAATATAATAAAAAAACAATTATTTTGCTGTTTTAGTTAAAAATGTACATTTTAAATAAAGCTAGTAACCTTTATAAATTCAAATTGGAGGACAATCGCAACCATTCGACCAGTCGCACTAAACTATGGATTCGAACCTGGGACCCTAGCATGCTAGCCTGACGCTTAACCTATGCGCCACCGGAACGGACAAAAAGATTGTTATTTAAAATAATCGACGTGGCACAACTGTGGCGTATCAACTATCAAATACGTAGCGTGCATTAATATCCTAGAGGGCGCAATTAGGATATCCATAAGTGTATGTTCATTCGTCGCCAATATAAACTCAAGGAGCGAGTTTTGAAGGCAAGATCATACTTCACAGGATCATTTCTGTAGTATATCTTCAACATATTCATCATTGACTTGATGAGTATTCGCAAACCATGTTGATGAGTTGCAGCTTTGTTCCTTGAGCGTGAGGCGGAGTAGGCCATGTCATTTTTAATGGCTTGCCTTACTCATCGATGACCGTTCAACTCGCATTTTTGTGAGCTAATGGGTTCAAAGCCGTCTGAGTGGTTTGCAAAATATTCTAAAAATAAATACAAGTCTACTGTAAATGTTCAATGAACTACGATATAGTTTAACTGAACAACTTTATCCTTTATGAGACAATGGATTTAAATCTATTTGAGTGGATATATAAAATCGTGTTTTTTTAAACTATATGTACAATATTGTATGGCATATTGAGTGCAGCAAGAAATTAAATCTTCAAATTTTGAACGAAATATAAAATTGCAACAGTCTTACTGCTTGTAATCAAATATTTAAATAATTATTATATCTATTATTTTTTTTAATTTAATTTACGAAATTGTTGCCTAGTAAAGATTTTGGGCTGTAGGGTTAGGACGCTTTGAATTCATTGGTGCGCTTTCAATGTTGCAAAATATTGCAAAACAGTTTGCTACCGCGAAGTTAAGAATTGGCCAAAACCGCTAAAAATGAATAGAAAAGAGTATTTATTCATTCACTTGGTCACAGTTATTTAAATATATTAAAAAAATGATTTGAAAATAATTAATAAATTATTTCCACATTTAGCTCTGTGACTTTTGACTTACATTACGTAAATACGTTAAACAAATGCACATTAAAACAATTACTTCCCGGGCAAATACCCACGCCGGACATAATATACACCTGCTGTTGCACATCAATAAAATATTGCATAATGCAACAAAGTTTTTGATCCGAGAAAAATTTAATGTAAAAACAACAAAAGGAACGTTACTTAATATAAGGCCATCTGCACAACATAAATGTTCTTTCTTTGCCTTCCAGAAGTCCTGGCCTTAACATTACTCCATTTTAGAAATAAAAAAATCGTGCTATACCCCAATATTTACTTGCTAAACAAAATGGAGATCTTTCTTATTAATAGGAAATTAAAGAATAAATATTTTGTGTTTTTGATTGGACGCAATTGTTGTTAATTAACTAATAATATATTATAGTAGACTAAAAAAAATTTAGAATAATCGCAGGAATCTAAATATGTAACGAAATATAGGAAATTCTATTTAAAAAAGATAACTTAGTATCGGCATTTGTTTATGGAATATTCTGTATATAAAATATTTAGTGAAGAAGAAGCACGGTTAAAAACATTAATTGACCTGCCGGGTTTTATAAAAATGATCACCCGAATTAAATTTATTAAAAAATGATGTATTATTTTTTATATACTTGTTATGTATAGCGCTGTTTTAATTTTTCAATAGTATAGTTAATATACTATAATATATAAAATTGAAGATAGATCTTTGATAATATGTGCAAAAAATAGGCAAAAATGTGCAAAAATATCGGAATTTGTGTATGTGGCACTTGTATAAAATACCGGATTATTCACGCTATACGAAACGGAGTATTGTGGCCAAAGTACACCACTTTTTAAAAATTTGATTTCAGAGGTGTGTTGGGGGCCTGTAAGGGCTACTTTCTAAAATTAATTTCATATTATACAGGGTGTCCCAAATGCCATAAAAATATCATTGTTGTATTTTTTTTAAATGGAACACCCTATATATTATTATATTTTTAGATTCTACGTTCAAAATAACTATAGTTTTTATTAAGGTTGGTAGTATCTAGATGTAACGGTTTTTGAAATAATTGGAATTTTATTAAAATCTAACCTAATTTTCAAATGTCAACCATTTGAGAAGTATTTAGATTATGTATACCAAATTCAGGTATATTTAGCAATAGATCTTATTTCATTTTTAAATTACAAAAACCTTCAAAATTTGTACAGAGTGGCCCAAAAACAAAACTTTTTAAATAAGAACTTTAAGTTGGTCAAACTTGATTTTTTTCAAATGGAATACTATATGTTTTAACATTCTATTAAATGAACATTATAATTATCTATCAAAAGTTTCCTATACATCTAACCTCTAAGTCGAGGTGTTTTTGTGGAAAATTCAAAAAAATCGTATCTTCGCATCATTTGGGGTTTTCTTTTAGTGTATTGTTATATTTCTAGCTGGCTGTGGATTTACAAAATTTCAAATAGTTTATCTAAACTGTCACTTAATTTTCAAAACTGGTTTTTTGCTGTCATAGTATTATTTTTAATTTTTATAAGTATTTGTATCATTATTATTTGAATGTAAATACCGTAATACTTACTTAAAATATTTTTCAAAATAGAAGGCTATTGATATATTTGCAATGTTTTGACAATGTTATCAAGAAACCTTATTAACCAACTGAAATAATAGATACACTTTTTGCTAAAGAGGTAATTCTAAATCGACCATTTTAAAGAGATTATTAAACCGATTTATAAAAAAAAGTGGATGTGAGTTATAAAAACACGTTTATTAGAAAATCTGTCACTTTATAAGAATAGAATTGTGAATATACAGAACTTCTAACATTATTCTGATAGAAATAGTAATTACTAATCAAAATAGATTATTGGGTAATGTGGAATAGAAGGTCCACATTGTATTCGATTTATATTTCCACAAAGGCACAAAATGGCATGGAGTGAATTTGTAAGCTAAAGTGATGGATCAACTAAAACATATGACCTTTTTTAAATTCCATAGCCAAATTATGTAAAAAATCGATTTTATGCCTTTTTCATAAAAACTAAATTTCTAAGAGCTTCGAGTTATAGGAAACTTTGGATGGATAATTAAAACGTGCATTTAATGACAAGTTAAAAAATATGGCATTCCATTTGAAAAAATCAAGTTTGAGCCACTTAAAATCCTTGTTCAATATTTTTTTATTTTTTGGGAAAATAAAATATGATCCATTGCTTAACTTCACAGGAAATTTCCCGCAAATAACTTAAATACTTCTTAAATAGTTGAAATTTGAAAATTAGGTTCGATTTTAACAAAATTCCAATTATTTCAAAAACCATTAGGTTTAGGTACTAAAAACCTTAATGAAGACGATGGTTATTTTGAACGTAGAATCTAAAAATATAATAATATACAGGGTGTTCCCTTTAAAAAACACAACTTTGATACTTTTATGGTATATGGAACACCCTGTATAATATGAAAATAATTTTAGAAAGTAGTCCTTATAGGCACATATACATCCCTTAAATCAAAAATTTAAAAAGTGGTGTCCTTTGGCCACAATACTCCGTTTCGTATACCATGAATAACCCGGTATATTTAATGCAAATCTGCCCGAGCACATTTTCGGAAATTTATGACTAGTAGTTTAATTGAGTTTGTTCCTTTCATCGTGAAAGCATTGTATATTGATGAACCCAAACATATCAATATATTCTTCCTTAATCAAAAATCAACAATTTTCAGAAGTGTAATTTCTAATATAGAAACATAAAATCAATGGTATGACCTTTCTGTATATAATAAGAATTTATTACTAACTTCCAGTTGTTGTATTTCTTGTTTCTCTGCATGTGCGGCAGGCGTCTGGTGGAAGGAAGCCAAAAAGAACATTGTATCGTAACGCACAGGCATCGTCGATGGTGTGGCCCAGTTGCTCCAGGCCTTCAAAGCCCATACGTCGGGATACATCTCGAATTCGTGGCACATTCTGATGAATTGGTTCGGATCGTCGTGGACTTTATCCTGCCATTTCTTTATCTCGGGTCCACCTTAAACATAATAAAGTCTTATTGCTGATAATGAAAGTGACTATAGACGATGCGTTTGCAAGAGGGAAAGTAGTGGAATACGGCGCTGCGTAAATATCTGGGGATGAATAACGAATGAGTCGATTCGATTGAAACGTAGTTGGAGTGATACTAAACCACGGTTGGAAGAGTGAGAACTACGAACAGTCGTAATACTGTCTTATTCGAAATACCCTAGATATTGAATTTGTAGTTGAAGGGTCATTTCTTCATCTAGATATTAATAAAATGGTCCACTTCTAATATCCTCGATTCTTTGCAATTCCATAGCTTTCTGCTATTTTTAAACGTACTATAATACCTTATGGTATTTTGTCATTATAAAAATTCAATAAAATAGAAAAAAATTAAATAGTGAAGATAAAATATATTTTTAAAAGAAACGAAGTTTCTGCTAATGGAAAGATTTCTGCTATAATTAATATTTCAAATAGCAACTTTAATGAATTTTAAATTAATCGATATATGTTTTTGAGTTTCGTGAAGAGTATAATCATCAACACCGGTGAGAAGCCATGATTGGTGGTAACCCTAGTTTTTTTTTTAAATTGTAAATATTCATATTTTCTGATTTTTTCCCCGTCATTATTGGGTAATACATTTTCAAATATACACTTAAATATTAAATAAAACAAATTTTAGTTTAGAAGAAATGATAGAGCGATTTTTTTTTTCAAATAAAAAAAATATTGTGGTTGAATTAAACAGTGGTTTTCTAACAGCACTATATTCGCCAATGGCTAAAGCGCTTTTGTGGCTACTAAATTTGTAGTGGAGACTCAAGGGTTGATTTTTATAATTTATTTTAATACTTGATGACAGAGCGATCTCAAATATTTTTCTAATAAAAAGAGATATTTCATTCCATTTAATGGGCAGCTTTCTTAAAACAAAAGATAATTTTTAAACGTGAATTATTAATTTAACAATCAATAATTTTTTGTGTGATTTACTTAATCAATTTTTGCTGTGTTTTTCTAATAATTGCCAGATTAAAAATAAAAGAAGAAAGGTTTTAAAGAGTCAAAATTCAAGAAATTTAATCTGATACTATATCATTTGTAGCCGTCGCGGGTGTAAACTTAGAAAAATAAATAATGGAGTTTTTATACACATAGCGGTTGTTACAAAATCAATTTAAATAAATATTTCTTGTCTATATAAATTTTTCTTTTTTGCGGGGACCTCTTTTTACCCTCTCCGACTTTGATTACAAAGGAGGATAGTCGCGAACAACACGTATAGCGTGCCCTTGGTGAATATAGTGCTATTATAATGCGACAACCCTAAGAAAAACCGCAGAGAATCAGTGATGCTCTGAGATCTCGCAATTCTGGCACCCTTACTCATTAGCAACGAAAGGTCAGTTTCCTTTTTACTTTGCGCCCTTAGTAACCACATCTTCGCGGAAACTGCTATAAAATTAAGTTCAGCCTTTTTTGATATATTTCACTTCCCTTCAACCAGGCGAACACAAGATACGGAAAACCAACTTTATTATCAACAGTTTAGATGAAACTGTAAATAATGATAAATAACAATGATTTCAATCAGAAATATTTAATACAGTTAATAAAAACTTAACTACACTCGGAGTTCTTGATAATATTAAACAAATAATACGGTTGATGCGTTTTGATTGCACGAATGCTAACAATTGTATACCTACTAAAGTAAAAACCCGTACTAAATTGAACAATTGATAATGCTAAGTTATCACGCGATAATACACGTTTCGGAAAAGATGTTAACAAATATTATACAAGGTGTTCCCAAAATAGGTGGTCAAATTCACAGAGACATAGAGAATGGCAAATTATAAGTGAAATTTTAATACAATGGGTGTCGAATATGTCTCCAAAAAGTGGTATAGTCCTTCAAAAGTGGGGCCTCAAAATAGGTTTTTCTTTTATTTTATTTTTCTTAAGCCATTAAAGAGAAAATTAAGAAATTTAAAAATAAAAAGATGATATAGGACATTCTTGAAAATTCAATTCAGAAGCACACTAACGTCCTCCACGTTAGGGATTAAAACCTCGCTATTTTTATTTTTGTAACGTGACATGCAATAAAATTTAGGGAGGTTTTAACTCCTTAGGGTGCTCCTGAATTGAATTTTCGTGAAAAATCCTATATTATCTTTTTAGGTTTTAATAATAGATGTACATTGTTTTTAGATCGAATATGAACTATGTAATTTAACATTTAATGCAAAAACTCCAGTAATTAATATCACAGACAAAATATATGTTTGTCTATGGTAATATGTACAGGTTAGGAACTTACAAATTAACACATCCAGATTGTGAAGAAGACTATATCGGACAATCATGTTGTAATTTACAAATGCGATTAAAATAACATTATAGAACATACAATTAAAAACATGACTATTCAACCTTTGCAAATAATTTGTTAGAAAATAACCATTATTTCAGAAAGGATGTACTTTCGGTAAACCATCTTACCGAAAAAGGTAGAAAAATAGATTTAATGAAAGCCGCCAAAAACCCCAAAGCAATATTTAATCCAAAAATTTCCATTCTTGACGACTAGGTTGACCTGAACCTGATGTACATGTCGAAGCGTTTTATATTTAATATGTATCTGCGTAACTCGTGTTGATAATAATTTAACAATTGAATATCACATTACACTCTTTGTTTCATATTAAACATTTTTAAAATCCAAAAACCACATTATTGACACTAAATCATGTAATATTAATAATTAATTCAGTTTTATTTTAGCAAAATAATTCCATAATGATCCTGAGGATGTTTTTTAGTGTTTTTTTTTTCACCTTGTGAACAAATGCTGCGACCTAAATTATTTTGCCTGCCCCACAATTAAATTAAATTAAAATTTAAAAAATCAAAATATATATTTATTTAAATATCCATGGAAATTTTAATAAAATCAATTTTAATTTATCTTGAAAATGGGCTATTGACCTGAAACTAGTCGAGAATTTAAAGTTATTCAATTTAATATGTGTTTTATTGGTTGATTTTGAATAATCTACTCATACTTATTTTATTAATAATTTATCTTTATTTTTGTGCATTTCTATTTGCCTCCAACATATTTAATCGGGAAATGTGAAGATTTTTTAATAGTTTTTGAAAAATTATATCCTGTTTTTAAGTTATGGTCAGCTAAAGCGGATTTATCGGTGTTTTTATTTTTAACATGGTATATGTGCTCTTTGAATCTTTTTAAAAATTTCTTTGGATTTAGCCTATGTAACATTTATTACACTCATTACAAGGAATGGAATAAATTCCTGACTCTTCTAAGTGGCTCCTTTTTGTAAATTGAATTGAATGATAAAATCTGTTCTTTCTTCTATACAGCATGGGTTTATAAAAGTAACGAATTTAGCTATTATTACTCAGTTCAAGGGAGAAGTTCTTGATAGCCGTGGGCAATCTGATGTAATATACATAGACTTTAGCCGTGCATTTGACACTGTAGACTTCAATAAATTACTGGACAAATTGACAATATTTGGATTTAGCGATTCATACAGGAATCTTATCAAATCATATCTTTATTACAGAGAAAACTATATATTTTATAACGGTTATAAATCAAATGTATTCGTTTCAACTTCTGGGGTACACCAAGTGTCAAACTTGGGACCTCCGCCATTCATTTTATTTATTAATGACTTAATTACTTCATTAACTTGTCCTGACTTACAACTGACGATTTAAAGATTTATGCTAAAGCCGAAAGTCTTGGAGATGTGGATTTACTTCAGTCTAATTTAAACAAAATTTACAGCTGGTGTTATTCCAACAATTTAAATCTAAATAGTAAAAGTGCTATATAGTCGTCAGTTAACATATATTACAAACGATTATGTCATTAACGGGCACACTATAACCCGCAAAACTGAGATTTAGAATTTAGCAGTTTTATTTGACAGACATATCACTTTTGCGAACCATATAAACAACATATATACTTCAGCTTCTAAGATGTTAGGTTTTGTTCTGCGTTTTTGTAAATATTTAATAATATTGTGGCTATTTTATTTCAATTTAGTGCGGAGTAAGCTTCTTCAATATGGTACCCATTATACACTCGTTATGGATTATTGATTGAGTGTGTTCCAAGACATTGTGTAAAGGTATGCCATTTAAATTAGACGGAACGTATCCTATGCGGTGTATAGATTATAATCAACTTTTGCATCGACATAACTTTGAATGTTTGTCTGATCGCAGACATATGACAAATATTCATATGTCTGCGATCAGATGTATAAGTTGATAAATAATATTATTGACTGTACTGACTTATTGTTACAAATAAGTAAACTAATATTATTAAAATTGGCGATTTTTCACTTAAGTAGAAATGCTAATCGGCAATTAGATGTATTTTTTTCTCAAGTAAATCACCTATTAGTTAATATGTCTGTCACTGTTCATTTAGTATTATGTATCTTTATATTTTGTAATATTATGATTTAAGTTCATTTAAAATTTTTAAGTTTAGTTTTAAGTTTACTATATATTTTGTTAAAATTTAGATTGTCCTATAATTGCTTTATGTGTTGGTCAATAAAATATATTATTATTATTAAAACCCAATATTTGAAATCTCATTAAATATCAAAATATTCTAATATCTGAATGCCAGCAATAATATGTTATTGAAAATACATATTACTGCTGTTATTGAAATCGTTTAATTTGCATCCATTAGCTAATCGAGGAGAACATTACGCATCCTTCTTGGAAAATCTGATCTGTATTTCCCTGATGCGAAATGTCCATTCAATGTACCCATACATCTTTATTCAAGGTGGTCTTCTGTCTGGGCTATCGACCAGAGTTATTTCTGTTCATAATTTTATATTTATTTATATTATTAATTTTATAATTATTATATACATGTTTTATTATTTTTTGTTCTTAAGTGTTTTGTTGTCTACTGAAATCTTAAATATGTATTTGGAATTATCTCTTTTAATTATGGCTTTTGGGCATAAAACAATAATATTGTCCACAAAGGGTGAAGGTGCATTTATGCAAGTGCATTTATTGTATTGGTATCATTAAGGTTAATATTTATTTTTTAATAATGCTTGATAAAGCAATTTCGGAGAATTTTTCAAATTAAAAAATATTATTATTTCGATCAGCATCATATCATATATTATAGGACTATATCCACCAAGGGTTAAAGTATATTTGTGTTAATAACATCGTACTAGTGTCTTAATGGTTGATTTTTATAGTATATTTTAATAATTGATAACAAAACTATTTTCCACATTTATTATTTAATTGAATATATATATATATATATATATATATATATATATAGAGAGAGAGAGAGTGTGTATACATGTAAAATACCCAAGTCAAACGCATTGATGTATGTGTTTAGTTGCCTATAATACGCAACCCGAACAATCGATTCCTTCAACTAGGATAATTCAAAAAACAATTAAACAATTTTCTATTTCTGTTTATGAGTTTATGACAATATCGAAATGCACAATGTGGAAGAATTTTCACGATCGTTTGAGTTAATATCTTGCAGTTTCTGGTGGTCATTTCTAGCACTTATTCTAATTATTTATTTCAAGTTTATTATTTTTCACTGTTACTTTTCTTTCAAATTGTCTTAATAAAATCTCTTAATATTTTTTACCTGTAATTTCTCCATAATAATAATTGACGTATTTTTGATAAAAAAGGAAATTGCTGGTGACGGTAACGCATGTAGTGTTAGTCATAATTTATTTCGTTGCGTTTTCCAAAGAAAATGTTTTAGTTTAATTATTTTTAGAATTATCCTAACTGAGGTATTCGGCCACTTTGCATTCATTTAAAACATGTCTTATCCTCCTCTAGTACTATTAGAATTGCAATACACGCTTGAAATTAGACTTTTTCTTCATTTGTTCACATTTTCGATCAAATATTTCACACATTTTGAAGTTTAGCGTTTGACGTTTAGTTGTGTGTTATAGGCAACTAAACATACACATATCAATGCGTTTGACTTGGTTTTTTTGCAGGTATACATTTCGCCTAATGCATACTGATTAAAAAAACCTCTCTCTCTCGCTCTCTCTCTCTCTCTCTCTCTATATATATATATATATATATATATATATTTCGACTGAATTTAAAGTTGGTTTTCTTACAGAACTTTATTCACCAAGGGTTGAAGTGCATTAAATTATAATAAATCTATTATATTTAGCCGAAACATTTTTTTTTTAATTTGAAAAAATGTCTGAAATCGTCACTAATTATTAAAATAAATTATAAAAATCAACACTTACGACACCACTACAATTTCATTGGCCACAAATATACTACAATCCTTGGTAAGTATGGTGTTGAAATAAACCAACCCTTCATTTCAGGCGAAATATAATGGTTTATAAAAAAATGAGTAAAATTGTACTATTACCAATTATAGAAATAAATATAAAAATATTCACAATAACCTTTGGGTATATATATATACTTCAACCTTTAATTCTTTAATTACGAAATAAATTATTTTTCACTAGATAAAATATGCAAAATCGTGCAAAATCATATTCATCAAATTATTATTTTTTAAATTATTTAATGTTGAGATGTTTATTTTCTACCTCTCTTTGAAAATAAGAAACAAATATTTTTTATATATTTTTTTATTTCTTCTCATTGACGAGGCAAAGGATATTTACAAAACGAAATTTGTTTAACGAGAAGACTTATGCAAAAATTAATATCTCAAATAGCATCATCAACCAAATTTAAATAAATTTTATGCGTTTTCAATATGAAATACAAATGGTTAGTTTTCTGAAAAAAAAAATCTAATAAAAAATAAGATGATATATCTATTGTAATTTTTAATATTCAATCAGATTTCATTAAATGATTAATCAACTTACCAATAAATGACGCCCACTTAGCAATCCTTTCCTTGTAATTAATCTTATAACTCCTACAAATTAAAATCCCACACTCCTCGAACGTCTCCCTTATAGCGCCAATTCTCAGTGAAAGGTATTTAGGTAGATCACTAGGATTATCGTTCTGGAGAATCAATGGTACGTTTTGCTTCAATCTGATCTTTTCGAACGAATCTATTTTGAATCCGAACTTGTCGTATAGGTGCAGCCAATCCCTGGATCTGTCGGCTTTTGAAATATTTCCGCCGGGAAACACGAACGTGTTGGGCATGAATCCCGACTTGTCGCTTCGTTTGACAGCCAGTATTTTGTAATTGAAATCGGTGGTGGTTATTTGTGGGGTGAACGTGGTTTTCGCTGCCAAGATAAGGCTGGAGGATTCGCGCCATTTTTTTAAGCCGGCTTTCACAGTCGCCATATTGCTACAAAAAAGTATGACGAATTTAAATGATGGTTTATTCTAAATCGGAACTTTTTAAAAAAATGAAACTAGTTTTTTATATAAAGCCACGGAAAGGAAATGTATTTTATGTTGACTAGACTTATGAGATTTTAGAGGAGCTATATTCAGGTTGAAAAAAATCATAGAGAATGATTAAGATTAAGGTTACGTTACGTTATGTAAAGTTGTTAACGATTATTAAAGTTTTGAACAAACGAAGTCCGTCTAATTTCCAACCCTGCGAAGAGACCATCCCGACTACAATATGTTTCAAAATAATTTCTTATTTGGTAATTTTAATATGAATGGGTTTCATAATTATTGTCATTTAATATGCAGAAAAATATAAATCTATTTATTTACAGAACAATTATGAACTAAATTCTGATCTCTTTTTATGAGTAATTTAAATTTCCCACTATGAAAACAAAATAAAACGCACATTAAATTGAACAATTTTTAATTTTCTACCACTTTTAGGTTATTAGCCAGTTTTTAAAGAAATCAAACATTAAGTAATCCTAAGCTCACCGAAAAATGATCATTTTTTGTTGTTTTATTAATAGATTTTTAATACTTTGGATTAATTTCTCATTTGGCACTTGCTAAACCATATTACTTAATGTAAAGGTTTAAATAAATTAGTGTTAATTGTTAAGGCTTTCACTTGGTTATACATTTTGAGTTTATTAAATAAAACACTTTTTAACTTTATTTGTAGTTAAAAAGTGTTTTATTTAATAGTGTTAATTTATTTAAACCTTTACATTAGGTTTTTAATATTTTATATTTATATATATTTATTATTAAAATATGAACTACCCAATTAAAACTTAAGAAACATTAATTGAACGCCATCTACAATTGCACATCGGTATTAACTCAACTTTATCTATTCAGTAGATAAGGAATTAATTCAATTTGCATCACTCGATAGAACAAACATAACCTACATTGAAATAATTAATGAAAACAATTTTACTCACCGTATTCTTATTTCTGTATTTGTAGATTTAATCTACAACAATAAACAATTTGACTTCACTATTAGAGGTAATCACCAATTATACAACTTTCTTCTCTGATGACAAAATCCGGATCAAGGTCTATTCAAATTGCTCTTGCCTTGAATGGATTGTGACGAAAATTTAAAATAATGTAAGATTATATCACTATATTTTTTATAAATACTGTTTCAAATTGAATATTCCGTTTACTGCGACAGGCGTCTGATTAACTGGATTTGAATATTCCGAAGTGTTCTTATACAGTTATCGCTAGAGCGTTAAATGTTTGAGTAAATAGAAAACACAATTTTTGGTATCGTGATCAAAGTTTTCGCGATTGATTTTCTTTGGAACTTGAGTCATTATCTGGTTGTTTTGCGAACAATAAATATTTGATGTATTATTGTGTATAACATTAATTATTCATTTATTAACAATTAGTGGAGAAAATATTAATTATATCATTTAATTCACTAACTTTTCAAAACATTCATACAAAATTAAAAATAAGAATTATTTATATAAATAAATAATACAAATAAATGTTGTTTATATGTAATTTAATAAATTCTATAATGTTATAACTTCATAGATAAAAACTTTTTAAATTAACTTAATTAACTTGAAAATGTTATAGGCAAATCAATTAACATCTCTAGGCAACTTCATTAAAATGAAAAATAGTTATATGCAACTTAATCCACCCGTAAAATGTTAAAAGAAACTTTATTACATAGAGGTAGAGATAAGAGGGCCCGGATTCTAGTTCACAAGATATCGTTTTGCAATATGGCGGCGCTCGATGGCCGATTTATTCGTTATCGAGGCAAGTTGGTATTCTAGTTGAGTATCGTGTGAGAAGTCAGGCAACACTGTATTCCTGCCGTTTTCCTGCAATTATTGCAGTCACGCATGCGTAATGTGATATGTTTCTGTTACCGCGTTATTTAAAAAATATTACTACATTGAAATGGTTTGGACAAAAATGAAAAAAAGTAATGTTACTCGAACTTTATTGAAGAGCTAAATTAAGAAGATGTCTAGTGAAATATCCTCAACAGATGTCTATATTTATGAAAAATTGTTGATCGCTTAAAAAACAAAATTACATAGCAAATTTTATATATTCCATTTTTAAAATAATTAGTTGATAAATAAATTTTATAAAGAGGAAAGTTTTACGCTATCATAATTTAATTGTAACTATTTAATTTTTTAATATAAAAATGTTCGTGAATTTCACAATTTCATGTTATTTTAGGGCGTGAAATAAATTAATGTTTATTTACATGTTTATTTATGTGTCGGGACGTCGTTGCCGATTCGATGTCTATGTCCGACTACAATTCGGCGTTATTATGTCCGCCCGATTGGCATCCCATCGCATGTCGACGTCGTCTTCGAATCGATAGCTATTCGAAACCACAATCGTGATGACGTCGTTATCGAATCGGCATCCATTCGAAGGATGCCGATTCGATAACGACCTATATCGCGACGACAAAAAAACAACAATCTATATGAAAATAAAATTAAATATAATTAACCTCTTTATTTTAAAATAAGTATAAATAAAAACTAAATAAAAAACATATAGTGGTTAACGTAAAAAATGTATATAAAAAACTATATAATATATAAAAAATGTAATTTCCTTATCGATAGCATTTCGAAACCATCATTTTATCTCTTTTTCGATGTCATTTCGAGTGGAATTTTTGAAGTTTTTTCGAACAGTTACTGCAAATAAAAACGAAACATAAAAAAACCATATTAACCACATTTTATATACGTACCTATGTATCTCTTTGTAATTAACAAACAATTTTAAAAATTTTAATTTACACCCATTCTAAGTGCCTCATATTTTATTCTGAAGAGAAAAAGTGTTGGATTATATTAACATTTAAATTATAATTAGTTTTATATTTTATACTTACAATGTACGATAACTTATTTTTTTTACGAAATAACAATGCTATAAAGCACAAGCACTCGTGAAACAAAAATGTTACAGAATTTTTTTCTTACTCTTGAAATAAAGAGTGGGGAAGGTCAGAATTTATAAAGAGCAAATGTCAAATAACTCTTTTGTTTTCTAATCGATCTTAATGATTTTAATGTTATACGAAAGAACTTATCATACTGATTAAAATTATTGGCAACAATCAAAAAAATAAGTAATTCAGTCGCCGCTAGGTGGCGCCAAGTTAAAAAGAATATAATTTTCCTACTTTTCTAACAAATTTCAAATGAAATGATATATTTTTCTTAGTATCAATCGAAAGTGAAAATGTAAGAAATCTAGTGAAAACCGCATCTCAATACCTTTATTCTATCACAAGTTATATATACTCTCAGCTACAAAAAAACATATTAATAATCTTGCCTCTAAACTTTACAAAAGTTGTTACGGATTAAAAATACTAACAAAAAACACGAACATGGCGATATCTAAAACATTTTATTTTGCAAACTTTTACTCAGATTTAAAATATGTAATAATTTTTTGGGGTAGCAATATTCACAATGATATTATCTTTAAAGCTCAAAAGCGTGCGATACGAACAATCTGTAAAATGAGACAGCGTGACAGCTGTAAAGGGATTTTCAAAAATATTGGAATACTGACTACACCTGTTATTTACATATATGAATGCATAAAATTTATAAGCAAAAATAAACATTTATTTTCAAAATATACGTTAAACAGTCGTCACAATACGAGGCACGGTGATGCATATGTATACCCATCACACCGACTTACAATGTTAGAAAGAGGATCCCTATAGAACTGTATTAAATTTTATAACCATCTACCTGAATACATAAAAAAAGAAAATAATTATAACATCAAAAGAATGTCGTATGAATTACTATGCACGTTGGAGCCATATAATGTGGACGTGTATCTAAACAACACATGTAACATTTAATCTAAGTGTTCTCTTATATTGACGTATTTCCATGTCTTTGTTGTATATATAAATTATATTTGTATATGTAATCTCTTGCACTGGAAATAAACATTGTTATTATAAAAGAAAATTTCAAATTAAAAATTTCAAATGTCATTGGAAAACTTTTTGAGGTTAATAAAATTTACAACAAAAACAACAAAATTATATTAATTTATCATCATCTGGTGGCATTTTTTAAAGCGTGCTAAATTATTTGGATATACCCTTTCTTGAGAGGTGAATAGATGGGAATGCTTATTTCTTTTTGGTCACTACGATTTGCCGAATGTTCATATTTTTATTTTATTGCTTACCTGTTTGTGTGTTCCTTTGAAGTTACAATAATGTAGAACATTTGCTTTATTACATGTCAAACATATCATTAACAATGTTTCACTATTAGAATATCATATTGTATTTTGTAATTTGATATTAAAAATTAGTGAAAAATTATTGGCAAAGTACTAAGCATTATTTGAACCATTAAAATAATTTAAACTAACGCAGGATTTCCCCCTCCCCCGCATTTATCTGCTCTAGTCGACACTAGCAACACTTGTGGTTTCTAAGACACACTAAACGAAACTTTGAATAAATCTTTCCATAGGAGTTATAAATCTAAGTGTGGTAATCTGTGGTAACTACTATTTCATAGATACATAAATCCATATATTTATTCATCTTCTGTGAGTGACTGCCACTAAAACTGAAGAGACAAGAAATATGGAAGAAAATTCTAAAATATAATGGATTCGTTACAGTCTGTGTCATGTAAATTAACCGATAAAGACAGAACTGGATTTCAAAAAAAAGTTGAATTCCCATAATTTATCCAAACCGGATATACCGTACCCACATAACACAAACACGTCCAATGGATATACATTGAATATCCCTTTTCGAATATTGGATATCCGCGGATATCCTTTGAGCGTTCATTAGAGTTGCAATATATATATTTTTAAATTTTCAAAATGTACGGTATATATATTCTATGGATATCCATAGGATATCGTAAAATAAATATCCATATTTAATTTATGAACGTTTTTTTAGTTCTAGACTCTGTGAATGTTATATTGTTTCTCTAATAATAAATTGATGAAGGTGTACAAAAATAATTCCATTGAATATACTTTGATGAATATTCATTCTAGAATATACATTGAAGATCCATTGTATGTTGCCGAACGTATTTGCATATATATGGTGGATATCCATTGGATACTTGGTGCTATGTGGGTAAATAAGCTGTGCTAATAAGACTCACATTTCCAAATTATTTATATTTTATATCTTTAATATTATATTCTACATCGTGTTTACTTGAAGTTAATATTGAATTTCTACGAAGTGGCAGCTTTGAAGCCCTCTTTAAGAAAGTTGGCGCCCTTTTGATCAATTTCCTCATACCCACTTGGCGCCAATGCCTTCTTTGTCTTTTCGAACCAAGCCTTAATGTGGTCGTGCTTCGAAATATCAAACCCCACAGCCTATAAATGAATAAATAAATATTATATGGAGATGCTAATAATGTGATTCGAGGTGATTTGTTATTACTTCTGCCGTTGAAATTGTGGTAACCAAAGATATGTCGGCGATTGTCATTTTATCACCTGCAGCCCACTGCTTGTTCTCCAACATAATATTTAAGGCGTGGAGAGCATCTTGGAATTTAGCAGCTTTGGCTTGGTTGGGGGCTTCTACTCCTTGAAAAACTGGACGCTAGAAATAATAATTATATTATTAACTTGTTTTAACCTTGTCGGTATGTATTTATCATTTTCGTATTATACGACAATTGGATTTCATAGAAGATTTCCTGGACCACGTCGGACTCCCCTTTAATTTAAAACGAAAATAAAATGTGGTAATAATAACTTTGAACAACAAAAACGACAATATAGAACAAGTTACAGCAAATAAATCTAAATTATAACAAATGAACAAGGCAACGTAACTAAAAAATGGTGATGTGTCCATCATGGTACTTTCCCCGGTGAAACAAGTTTTTGAATAAATATTTAATAGCAAATGAAATATTATTCGATGAATAAATTGATTGTTATGTTTTAAAGTTAACTATATTTAATAAAAATGATTTGAAAATAATTAATAAATTATTTTCACATTTAGCTCTGTGACTTTTGACTTACGCTACGTAAGTACGTTAAAGAAATGCACATTAAAACAACTACTTCCAGGACATTGAATTACATAATATACACTTGCTGTTTCACATCAATAAAATATTGCATAATGCAACGAATTTTGATCTGAGAAAAATTTAATGTAAAAACAAAAATTTAATGTAAAAACAACAAAAGGAACGTTACTTAATATAAGTCCATCTGCAAACACGTGTTTCGGGATCTATCCCTCGTTAGGACAGCTATGCCTTATTTAATTTAAAGATGTTAAAATAAATCAATTAAATTAATTCAAATACAATCAGCAAAATTAAATCAATTATATTAAATCAAATTAAACCAAATCAATTTAAATTAAATTAAATCAAATTAATTCAATTTAAATTAAAACCGAACAAAATTAAACGAAAAGAATTGAATCAAATTAATTAAAAAGAGCGACCCTCACCTGCCGCGCGCTGTTATAGTAATGACGGGCAGATGAAGGACGTGCGTTCTTGTATTGTTGTTAAAACACGTGTCTGCAGATGGCCTTATATTAAGTAACAATAAGTAGCATGTTTGTAATAGATGTTATTTTACTCTTTATTGTCATAATATTTTGTTTCTGCAGTTATTATTATAATACATTTTATAAAAGTAAAAACTATACTACATATTCCTCTACACATAGCCCAACAATCCCTCCAAAATCCTTCGATACCGTTCCAGCCTGGTGCTTCAAATAGCGGATCAAAATAAACCATTTGAAATCCCAGCTCTTTATCCCATACAATAAAATATCTCCTTGATCTCCCACAAATTCTATCAACAACGTCACAATTTCCCCTTTCTATACATACAAATATCTATGCATCCTTTTCGATCCTTTAAACCCTGCATATTTTTTTAAGAAATCTAAAATGTAAGTAAGGGCTCGGCATTTTAGATCTCTTACTTGCAAACACAAGGCATACGCTTAAAAACCGCAACCGAAATATATAAATAAACTTGCCGGCCCTTACTATACTAAGGTGCAATTATCTTTACCCAAATCAAACCATCATATCGAAGTTGCCGGAAAATCCTCTCTAAAAATCCTCTCAAAACGCAGGCATCCCAACAACACTTCCAACGAATACCTCTATGAAACAACCCAAATCACTCCCATATCCCAACACATAAAAAAATACTCCAAAAAATTGTAAGGAATCCCTATAACCAATCCCTTCTGACAAAATTCTGTATCCATCGAAATTTAAATATCTCTTTTAATTGCACTCGTCCATTCCTCAACATTCATGAAATCATTAGAACAACGCAAGACAATTCAGCTAGCTAACATAGATACTTTTATTGCAAATCACCGTAAATTCAGACAGGACAGAAATACTCCAGGTTGATAGCCCAGACAGACTAACACAATATTTTTTCTTGTCATGTAAATATAAATATATTCTTCATAATCCTAATATCCTTCCTAAATACAAACATCCTACAATTACCATTCATCAATTTGTTTGCGCAAATCATCAGGACAGTTCAGCTAGCTAGCATAGATTTTTCTTCAACTTCATCATAAATTCATGACGGCAGAAAAACGTCTGGTCGATAGCCCAGACAGACTAACACCTACATGTATTGTAATTATTTATATTGTTATATTGTTAAAATTATCTGTATAGTCTGAATAAAGATGTGCATATATATACAGTGCATTTTTTTATCAAGGCCTCATAGGGATTTACATAGGAAAATCTTTTCGTCGTCACAAAAGAGCTTATTTTGAAAAGATATTAAGGTTTAGTTAATTATTTCAAATTAGTTTTGAATATTCTATAAACTTTAATTAATTAACTTAAACTAGGCAATACAATAACTTTAAAAAAACCAAAACATTAAAGTAAATGTTCAAACTGTTGCCCATTAGCAGCTAAACAATGATCTAGCCTTTCTTTAAAATGTCTTTTCACATTTTGAAGCTGCCGGAGAGTTATTGGATTTTTTCTAGACCATAATCTTGTGTTTTGATTATTTACTGACCCATTCAATATGAACGTTTTTTTATTAGTAAAAAGATTTCTATTCATTACATTTGGATTTTCATTAATTTTATTAATCCAATACTCGCAGAATTCCATTCTCGGAAAATAATCACTTTCTAACAGATAGTGGCTATTGTGAATTTTATAACTTCTAAACTTTTCCAACTTCAAAGCTTGGTAGCAACTGCTTCGTGTAACTTGAAATTGGCTGGATAATTTTGTCACACTTATTAATGGATTTTCTTCAATTGCCAAACACATTTTCCCTCAAGTCTTCTGTCACAACCCGATTTGCACGTTTTCTTCCTCCACTATGTTCCGCATTAACACAACCAAATTTAACAAAGTTGTTGTAAAATTTTAGAATTGTTTTCTGATTTGGAATTGGCCGTTCTGGATACTCCATGGATAAATGATCACGCACTTGTCTACTTGTTAGCCCTTTTATGTATTCCATCACCATTTTAACATTTTCTTTGGTGGTATAAACCGACATTCTTTCAATAAAAGGAGTACAATAAATTGGAACACTGACAATTACGATTGATGTCAGTGAACTAAGCCTACTATTTAAAAAATAGTAGTATGAAACTATTTAAAAAATAGTAGTCTTAGTAGTAGTTAGTTCAAAATTATTATCATTTAAAATCAATTTTAAAAACATAAAACGCATTTAAAATAGTTTAAAAACGACTGAATTTTGTACATATTACTCTAAATTAAATGTGTGTTTAATTTGATCAAAATCCATACCATAGAAAAACCATTAACACGACGAAAAGATTTTCCTATGTAAATCCTTATGAGGCCTAGATAAAAAAATGCATTGAATATAAATGTATGTATAAGTTTATGTAATGTCTGGATGAAAGATGTTTGTATGGAGTGTATAACAAAAATCGACGACGAAGTTGGCGTTGGAAGTCTCGAGTTATGTCTGTACTAAGATCACACGCGTGAAATGCGGTTAAAGCGTGCCAACATGACATTTACGCGTGCGCGTGTGATTTTACTTCAGACATGACTTTAGATTTCCAATGACAACTTCGTCGTCGATTTTTGTTATACGCTCGATATATATAAAATACATATTTTTATGATTTATACAGTTGGTGATAAAATTTAGAACACACCAGGTCAGTAAAATGTCATTAACGAACTCACCTTTATTTGCCTCGCTTGTCTCATAATTTCAGATTCGTTCGATAAAGACTAATTCAGCCGACTTCGTACATAAATAATTATTTTGATGTTTAAAATAAAAATGAAAATTTGTAAATAATTCTTTATACTTACAAAATATGAACCAAGTCTTTCAAAAAGAGTGGTGGCATCAAAGTAGAGCATATTGTTAACTAGGCCTTTAATTTTAGGATCAGAGACTGCAAATTTCCCTTGCTTATCATATTTGTCAACCAAATACTCCATTATGGCACGACTGTAAGAAATATACAGAATAAAAAATAAGTTTATTCAAGCCCTAGTTAAATTGTACCTTTCCCATAAAATGTAACCGTTATCATCCATAGTGGGCACGGTATGCGTTGGATTCATCTAAAAAAACAAAAATAGAGTTTTAAAGAAAAATATTTAGACAAAGATTATAACTTTCCCTCCAATCTGGGGGTATATGAAATCACTCGCAAAAATTTGCATGTGAACATTTACCAGTACTATAATTCGCATCCAAAATGAAATTTTGCGATGGCTGGTTTATTTGAAGTCATGCGAATATTGATATGTAGATAATTATTTTATTTATGAAATTCATGAATAAGATACATGGATTTATTTGTCATTTCAATGGCAGCGTTCGATTTTCAGCTTATACTATAGCATAAATCGCGTCTACAGTAATTGTATGAGATTTTGGAAATTTACTCTTAAAGTACACAAATGTTAGTTACGTCAAGCTTTACGAGTGCCGAAAAATGTCCATCATGTTTCACAAAACCAATGTTTCAACTAATAAAGCTAGCATAACAACGGCAATATTTAACGAATTGAGCATCACGATGGTTTCGACCGTTACTTCGTGGGAACACATATCAATTTCAATGATAATATTACTATGTGTTTTTTACCATTTTTTATAAAAAATAATGATGTGGTGATAAGAAGAGAAGGGAGAGAACCCTTCTCTTCTTGTCACCATCGTCTTACTGCTCCCCTTACTATAAGATATGTTATTTTACTGTTTGTTTTTAACTTGTCATAGTATTTATAAGAAGTGGTAAGAAAACATAGTAATAGTCATTGAATTTAACCAATGTGTTGCTTACCGACCCCGTGTTCTCCAAAAGTGATAGATTTAAACAGATTTGTATGCAAAACTTCAATAAGTACGCGCAAATGTAACTGTATGTAATTAGTCATTCGTGCTTGTACAGCCATCAAAACGACAAATATACAGCGTGCCCGTTTTTTGAGCTCAAACATGGGTATCTCGGTTATTTGAAAGCATAGAGTGTCGGTAAAATTCACGCAAAGTTACCTAATTTGAAGTATAGCATGATGCCGCACGCTTTCTAGGCGATCATGTCTATTCGAACGTTATTACTGACGCAATTTTATTTTTATTTTTCATCAAATACGTGGAAATAATAAATAATTATTAATTGGACTACTTTAAGAATTTACATAATGGATTATATGAAACAATGCCATAATTTTAAAAGTATTATATTATTTTAAAAATAAATATTATGACAATAATCACACTAAATTTAATATTCAATCACTCTCGCTGTCAGATTGTTTATTTTTTTCGAATTCATCAATTGCTTCCTCTGATATATTTTCATCCAATGAACTCAATACTTCTTCATCAAAACTCTTAATATTATAAGTTTTAGTAATATTAGTTTTTTTGGAAACTGTTGATATATTTTGATCGGAGTCGGTTATTGTTTGCAGGCGAGAAAATTTCCTTGAATTGTGCTCTTTTCTCAGACCCTTATTACGAGCTTCGAACTCTTCCTCAGAAAAATGCCAATTGGCAAAGTTACTGCTTTTATTATGTCTTCTCCGTGTATCAAAATTTTGTGGACACTTGCAGGCATATAAAACCATGGGTACAACTTTGTATAAACTCGTTGATTTATATATATATATATATATATATATATATATATATATATATTATATTTACTGCGTTCCCACATGAAATAGTTTGCAATATGATTTTCAGACGACGTTTTAGTAAATTTTCATTCAACCATGTAATTTCTGCAGATATTTTATAGTTTTAAAAAAACTTACTTGCCGTGTTACCGAAGTTTGTTGTACCATATCCTTCTATTATGATATCAACTAAGAGTCCTAACTTTTCTCTCAAAGCGGATTGAATAGATTCTTTTCTGTTCTTCATTTGAATTTAATCTAATTCGTCTCGGAGTTACCATTTATTTATTCTAATACGGTAAGATATATGAAGAAGACATTCTAAACATCGTATCCATGCATGGAGTGACGAAATTCCGTAGTCACATCCACTGGCAGTATTAGGCATTTTTAGAACCTTCTCTAAATCGTTCATTAATTTTGGTGTTGCACCACATATGCTACAACTTTTACAGGATGTGTCGGTAATAATTGACACTGTTTTGCCATTAATCATAGTTAATTTAAATTCATGGTGGAAGATAAAACTGTATTCCTTACAAAATATTGTAGTTGAAATTATATTTGTCATTTGTTGCTACATATCAGCTACAGTTGTTTTTGTTAATTCTTTATTTTCTTTCTCAAATATAATTTTAAGTGGCCTACAAAATCTGGTAGAAGAAGGTCTAGGATTCATACATATTACATTTTTGTTTTCCAAACTTACTATCTGTAGAGGAACTATATAAACGGTAAATAAAAATTCATCAGTTCGTGAGGAATCTATGAATGCTTGTTTGTATAATGAATTTCCTGCACTTCCATTACTTCCCCATTTATATGTTATGAGGAATTTATTTCCCAATAATTCGTTATTTTTTAATAGTGTGCTCTCAAATAACATAAACAGTCTTCTAACTGTATGATCTACAAGGGCTTGAACTTTAACTTCAGCACATGTTTTGTCGATAATTATGCAGTTTTCTTCTGGATAACATTCCTTCTTACTATTAAATCATAATTGGGATAAATATTTGCAATTCGTGCTTTTGCGCCATTGTACATTAATTTATACGAATGTTTTGTAAAACGCCCATCAATGTATAATGAAAGTGCTTCTTGAATAGAGTACTTAATATGTTCTTTTGATGGAGATTTGTAAGCCTTCTTTAATTTGGTAGCTGTTGATTTATTACTGATTTCTTGCAAAATGCTTGCTTCATGCTTCTGGATGAGCTAGGTTGTGGTTCCTGGCTTTTGTTTTGGAAGTCAAATATTTCCGGTTCATCTAGCCACTGTGAACATTTTTCTTCAAGGCGAAAAATTGTCCGATTTGACTTTTGCCATTTCAAAGAAAGTTTCGAATTAAAATTTCTAATTTGTTTTTTTTTAAATGTCTATATTTTCGTTAGTAGAATTTATATTAAATTTGTTCATAACAAATTTCATAACAGCGGAATTTTTATCTTTTAAAGTTGTTCCTCTCCGCCAAACTTCAAATGACGTTTTGTGCGAACATCTAAAAAATGGTGATGTGTCCACCATGGCACTTTCCCCGGTGAATACGGTCAAATAAGTTTCTGATAGAAAATTTAATAGGGAAGCAAAATGATTAATAGAAAAAATTGATTGTTATCTTTTAAAGTTAAAGCCGAGTATTTAGAAGAATATTGTAATTAAGTGTGTTATTTCTTACCTTACAATAGGTTAAAATCATTCCTCCACACTCCTCTTCATTTTTGCAAACTGGAGGCGTTTGCGAATGATAAGTTGAATTTGACGGCACTTTGACGTTTTATTTGTCATTAAAATAATTATTTCAATAATTAAAATCTCTAAGGGAATTTATCAGATAAATGCTTATAAAATGAAAACCGGATGTCCTACAATAAAAGTTTTATAACAGAAATTATTTATTTTCCAAGATCTAAAACTTTTATTTGAAACATTTTTCTATCCGAATTAAAAAATAAAAAATTGCTTGCATTTTGGGCATATCCATTTAACTGATAGATCAAAACCTAACACATGACACCTCACCGTAATCAGAAAATAAATCTGTATTTGAAAATTTGAAAATCCAAGATGGCGCTCATAAGAAAAGTTGATAATGTTTTAATCATAATAAATTATAGACGACGCAAGCGCCATCTTTTGCCTAATTTCAAGTATTGATAATATTTTTCGAAAATCGAAATATCAAATTTTTATTATTATATAACCACGTTGTAGAGCGTACAAAATGGCAATGATAATAATAATAATAATAATAATAAATTTATTACCCAACAGGAAACAGTAGCCCAATTACAGGATAATACAAAATAATTTTACATTATAATAATAGCAAGACAAACTTGAATATAAATATAAATAAATACCAGTACAAAAATCGATACAAAAAACAATAAAATATACAAATAAAGATTTCAAATTGTAAGAAGAATTAGTAGAGTAATAATATTGATGAAAGCGTATCACAGAATATATCACAATCATAAAACCGTTCGTTAAAAATTCTACACATTGTGCTAATAGGAGAACGTAAATCAGACATATTTCGATTGAAGTGAACATAGAATGTTGGTTTATGTCGCCTGTTGAATACTGGAAAATGAAAGTTGATCTGGCTTAATATATCACTGCAGTCAACATAGTTGTGTAAAATCTTAAACAAAAATGAAATACTAGCTGTATGACGTCTTTGTTCAAGGGACTCAATGTTGACAATTTTAAGAAGCATAGTGTGATCAAATCCTTGAGGAGGGTAATGCCCAAGTAGTTTAAAATGCAGAAATTTTGCAAATTTTATTTGAACACTTTCAATTAGTAAAATTTGTTGTTGTGTGTAAGGGAACCAAATCAAAGAACAATACTCTAGTTTAGATCGGACGTAAGCGTTAAATATTGATTTCAAAGCTATAGGATTTCGCAAGTCCGCAGAATTGCGGTGAATAAAACCTATAATGTGTAAACTGTTTTGGAAGTATCCATTTAAATAGTCTCGCAAATAAATACAAACATCTTTTGAACAATTTTTTTTCGTATATCTTCGGAATTAGTCGGAATATTTTATATTTCAAAATTGCATTATGTTATACTCTAGATTGGGCAACTTTGCCCTAATTTAACCGACCTTGTATCTCTTCAACTAACCGAGATGCTTGAGCTTCAAAAACCGGGCAACAATATAAAAATTAATTGTTTTTTTTTTCCTTTCTTATCTTTCGAGTTGTGTCATCCATGAGTCAGACTGGAGACTATTCAACGGCCTGTTATTATTAAATGTTTCATAAATTATACCTTAAGGAAATCTGGTTGTAACTGTTGTCCAGCCATAATATCGACCAATTTTATATTAAGAACAATCCCCAAGGCCCGGGCGAGCAGCAGGACTGCCCTCGACGGGGGACTGGCTGGGAAATAGTACATGTCTATGGCCGCGTCCATTTCACTTCCCAATGTCCTGAAAATTAAATATCCTTAATATCGATTTATTAATGTTGTAAAACAAAAGCCTCGATTAACACTGAAATTATGCAATGAACAAGATTTCTAAATTTTGTTTTGTATAACATTATATTTTTTAAGTTAAGGAAACAAACCAAGTGTATTTTTTATTTCAAATTAATTATATTTTCATTTGCAATTAGTAAACATTTTATAAATAAACATGAATTTCAGAAAATCTAGTAAAAAAATCTTTAGAAGTGTTTTTCACTATTAAAATTAAGTATGTATAACGATTAGAGCCCTTACAATAGAAAATATACCAAAATTATATTTTCAAAAACTGAACACTTGGGCGAGTCGAAATAAATATATATCGCTGGCTCGCGTCTAGAATGAAATATTATCATTTGAAAAGTAGCACCAAGTTCTTAAAATCAAGTCTTAAAATGTGTTGTACTTAATAATTAATAATTTGACACCCTTTAGTTCTGGGATACTCCAGTGTTCCAAACTTGGATCTTTATTATTTATACTTTTTTAAAACGATTTACTCACTTCCTTATCCTGTTCCGCACTTGCTTACGCCGATGATTTAAAAATCTTTTGTGAAATTGAATCACACGATGATGTACGATATTTACAAGCCAACTTAAAATTAGTAAGTATGACCTTGTTCTAAACACCAAGCAATGTTGCCCATCTACCTATTCTCATCATAATTATCCCATTATCAGTAGTTACGTAATTAATAATTTTATTTTGAAAGTTGTTGATTCAATTATTTTTCACAAAGCAAATAGAATTTGTCAGCAAGTAGATCATTGGGATTTATTGTGAGAATATTAAAATTATTTAATAACATCGTAGTGCTAAAGGTCCTATACTCTGCTCAGGTCGTAAGTAAGCTGGAATATGTAACCCTGATTTGGAATCCTATATATGCGAATCAGTGCTCTAGCCTTGACATAATTCTTAAAAGGTTTCTGAAGTTTTTATCATTTAAGGAGGATGGAGTCTGTTGGTTGCTTTCAGAACGTGTTAATGTCGAGGCATGGGATGCTGGAGATCCGAAAAAAGAGACATCTTAATTCTGCAAGATTTCTGCAGTAGGTGGTCAATAGTGAATTTGACTCTGAGGTACCATTGTCGCAAGTCTCCTTCCATGTTCCTCAATTTTCATCGCGGATTTCAGTCATTTTTCGAATAATTATAGCTCGCACTAACGCGATTATCGATTGCAACTATGTGCCGCAGTGTTAACTGAATCTTCAGCGATATATTAATATAATCTTAACATTTTATCTAAGATTACTTTCAGAAGGTTTGATTTATTATAATGATCATAGAAAGTTGTATTTTATTTGTTTGGTCACAGTTATTTAAATTAAATTAAGTAAAATTAAATAAAAAAAAACTTTTATTGCAAATCACCATAAATTCAGACAGGGCAGAAAGACCTCCGGTCGATAGCCCAGAACAGACTAACCTAATATTTATTATTGTTAAGTAAATATAAATGTATATATAAGCTTATGTAACGTTGTCTGGATAAAGATGTTTGTATATAGTAAATAAAAAGAAATTTTAAAAATAATTAATTAATACAAATTAAATAATTAATTATTTTCTCTTTTGCTACTGCAATACACTGAATATACATTAACTTCTAAATACATAAATAATATAAGAATAACTGTTAAAATCAATATTAAGTCTTTCATTAAATTTTAATAGCAGTGGTGTTGCCTCCTACTAAGGCATTTTTTGTTCAAAATAAGTATTAAGGGTGTAGTTTAAACGAAAGAGATAGCTATATAAATATAGGCAATCACTAATTCGAGTTAGATTGCTTTTGTGATCAATGAACAATATTATATTATACATTAAAGTAATCTTAAAATAAGCAGGAATTTCATCAGATGAATTAAAAATTATTTAGTGTTTACTTTGCGTAAAAAACTATTATGAAAAACCATGAAAATTGATCAAATTTATAGCAAATTTCAAATTATATTTTTGCTAACAAAAACTTGTACAGTGAAAATTTAAAGGATTTCACTAAATTCTGCATTCAAATAGCTTAGCAGACATAACCTATTAATTTCATTATATCGTACAATTTTCTTTTCTAACTCGAACTAGTAAATTGACGTAATACACGAAAATTAACGATTTATTTTTTATTTAGACTGATACTTTATACTTGGTGGATAAAAAATGTAAATACATATTCATATTATTAAATCCAAAAGAATAGCTCTTTTTTCAAACGATTATTTCCATTTTACCATATAGCTATCTCTTTCTACTAAACCCCAACCTTAATAAATCTACCGATCTGAATAAAATACCATATTAATTGTTAAAATTCTAACCTACGGAATTAAAATTAAAAGCAAAATATTGAAATATAACTACATTTGAGGAATTTGTTTATTGAAACTAATATTTGATCTATAACGCTTGTTATATCGCAACAATTTGTAATGATCAGGGAATAAAATATTACATTTTTTTAGCCTATTTGACTATTACTTCAAAAAAGTTTATAAACAAAAAATAAAAAAGTACAAAAATACACATTTTAAAGCTCGGTGCTACTTAAGGATTCTTAAGAAAAATAATTTATGGATTCTGAGAAAATTTTCAAACAACAATTTTTCACGTTAGACCCGAGCCGGCGAAATTTATTTATTTTTTCTACCTACCCTACAGAACACACCGATTAGCACACTATAGAAACTTACGATGTTTTCGTGAAAATGGGGACGACGGCTTCCGCTTCCATACAATTACCCAGATTGTTTGATTCAAAAAAGCATATACAAAGAGATAATGTTATCAAGTAATTTGCATACAAATTTAGAACTTAAATTAATTAGTTTGTATAAATTTACTACACTATCTGGTTTAAACAAATATAAATTAGAATATTTGATTACACAAAATATACCGTATTACCACTTATCTTTAAATATTCTTACAAACTACAATTTTCCTTTGTCGACTCATACATTTTATAGTTTTAAATTCGTCGGTATGGAAACTGAGTACAAACTAAAGCCGTCACAAGGTCACGAATAGAATTTATTATTTAATCACCTGTTAAACGTCGTGAGAATAATTGCGATACAACCCCTCCGTTGCAATTTAATTGTGCGGTTTTATACCTATCTCTCGGTATAGATTATTGGAAGTCACTAATTTGTATTACATTGATGTGCTGGACAATATTATTCATTCAAATAATATTAAAAATCGTGCAAGAATTTTGCCAAATGAATTAAAAAATCATTACAATAATATATATACACACATATTTATTCAGACAATATGACAACAACAAAAAATACAAAATTTATTATAACAATATGTACAATTGACTTATTATTTAGTTGTATACTTTTTAAAGCAATCATTTGAGTTAATTTGTTATTTTCCTGCATTGTGTGTATAATACTTATTTGTAGTTTCATTTAGATATATTTTGTTATTATTTTATAATAGAAGGTTTTGTTAAATAGGCGATGTCCGTAAATAAATAAATAAATAAATTGGGTTAGTAGTCTGTCATGGACTATTGATCATAGGTCTTTCTGCCTGCAATAATATTTTCCGAAAAAAATATATATGAAAAACATGAAAATAGGTCATATTTTTATCATTTTTTTATTTACATTTTTTGAAAAAAAAAAATTCAAGAATTTAACTAAATTCTATATTCAAATAACTTCACATTTCTTACCCATTAATATTACAAATTCCTTTTTAAGGATAACCAGTGAATAATCCGCAATAATAAACCATTGTATTTTAATTCAGAGTGATCATTTCCTTGATTAGTAATACTTTATTTATTTATTCCTTTTTTGATTTGTATTTTTTATATATTATTTTGTTCGCTACAAGAAATAATAATATATACTTTATTGCCCAACAGAATAACCAATTACAGAACAATTTAATTTAAAGAAATACAAATTACAAAATATATAAATATATATACAAATATACAAAAAAATGTAAAACAAAAAAAAATGAAAACAAAATATATGTGTGTATGACAACGCAAACTTAAAAAATATTAATATTACAACCGACATTGAAAAAAAAATAAGAATTATTTTATGAACTTATTAGAAAGAAAATATGTCATCAAACAAGTTGTTAGCGTTTCTGCTCATATGAAAAATAGGTGATTTGAATAGAATATTTGTTTTAGGACCGGGTAAATAAAATGTATTAACATCACGGGATGCGACTCTAGGAATATGTATATTCACTTGAGATAATAAATCCGAACAATCAATCCTGTTATTTAACAATTTAAACATAAACATGGCACTATACATTTCTCTGCGATATGACAATGATTCGAAGTCATGCGAGAAAGAAGACGATTATAATCAGTACCCCTATTAGGATATATTCCATCTAGCTTAAATGACAAATATTTTAAAAATCTTTTTTGGACACGTTCTAATATTAAAATATAGCTAGTATATATTGGATACCATATAGCACAAGCGTATTCAAGTTTACTACGTACTAAAGTGAAATACAGTAACTTCATAACATCAATATTACTGAAGCACTTACAAGAACAAGATATGTTATTTATATGATTTGCAAAAGTCATTTGGCTATCAAATAATTCTCCCAAATCGGAGATTTCAGTTTTGCGCATTAAATTTTGTCCATTGATAATATAGTCATTTGTGATAGGAGATAATCGACGACAGTAAGAGACTACGTAACATTTATTGATATTCAAATTTAAATAATTGTTACAACACCAACGACTTATTATAGACAAGTTATTTTGTAATATAAGTACATCATCAGGATTATCGATTTTCACAAAGATTTTCAAATCATCGGCATAAGCTAATACAGGACATGTTAATGAACAAATCAGATCATTTATAAATATTATAAATAACAGAGGTCCTAGATTCGACTCTTGAGGAACCCCAAATGTTGAGATGAATATCTCAGATTTATATCCGTTATAATAAACATAATTTTTCCTTTCATGAAGATATGATTTCAAAAGATTGATATACGAATCAGAAAATCCGAATGTTCTCAGTTTTGCAAGCAATAACTTGTGATTCACGGTATCGAAAGCCCGAGTAAAATCAGTATATATAACATCCGCCTGGCCACGATTATTCAGTACTTCACATATATTCACATATATACTGTGTAATTACAGCCAAATTCGATACTGTAGATCGTCCTGAAATAAACCCATGCTGTTGTGAAGAAAGTAGCGATTTTACTTGTAAATACATATCTTTATATAGGACTTGTTCAAAAACTTTAGAAAAATTGGATAATATTGAAATTGGCCTATAATTATCTAGCTCGTGTTTGTCACCTTTTTTAAATACTGGACAAATCCTTGCATACTTCCAAATTTTTGGAAACGTACTCGTTTTAATTGCAAGATTTATAATAACAGTTAAGGGTCGAACAAATACAAATCGACAATCACGAATAAAAAAAACTAGGTATTTGATCATCACCACTAGTGAATTTGTTCTTTAATTTACTTAAGCTGTTCAATATGTCTGATTCTTTAAACGGCAAAGCAGATATTGTGGTGCAATTGGAATGTATACATGTTGTAACAGTATCATTAACTAGATTTTGTGAAAATACATTAGCAAATTTTTTGGCAAATGCATTCACAATACCTTTGGGCTCTATATAATCAACCTGATCGTCATGAATACGACCATGAATTCGAGAAACGCCGATTTACTGCGTATAAAATCACAAAAAGCTTTGGTATCATCTAGTATTTTGTTCTCAGTTCCAAGTAAATATTTTTTATAAGCTGTATCGATTTTTATTTTAATAAGTCTACGCATACGAGTAAATTCTGAATAATAAAATGAGGAATTTTTAATTTTCAACTTGCGTCTATACAATTCTTTTAATTTAATTACACGCTTTATTTCTGGTGTATACCAACAAGGGAAAGGCGATTTATTGGAAGTGACCTGAGGAACAGAAAAATTTAAAATTGAATAAAGTTTTGAATAAAAATTGTTCACTGCATTGTCAACATCATCATAATCTTCCAAGAATGACCAATCAGCTTGACAAATTAAAACATATAATAATAAATAATTGGCTTTTTGGAAGCTATAACGCTTGTTAACATTACTGGGAAATACATCATTATTACGCGTAAACAAATTTACTTGAATTAATAATGGTGGATGGTGTAGATCCCCAGCTAGCAATGGCACAGCATCTTGTTCTATTTTAAATTCTGTTTCGACATTTGAAAATACCAAATCCAATAAACGTTCATTGAAGTTTAAAATATTGTTATATTGGTGCAAATTAAGGTAGCTACTAAAATTACGCAGAGCACATAGTTTAGGTACAGGAGTGCTATCGTTATTGTAGTACTGTGGTATATTGAAATCACCAAGAAGTATTACTAGCTGACCCAGTAATAATACTTCGAAATATTTTAAAAATAAAACAAATAAGTTTAATGATACATCGGGTGGAATGTAAACAACAACAAATATTATCGTTTTAAAGCAAATTTTAACTCTACAAGCAAGAATATCAATGAGAGGAATAGCAATAGTTATACGCGAGCAATCGATATTGTCAACTACAAAATTATTAGAAAATGCCAGCAGTACACCACCTCCCATACTGCGGCCTACTATTGAGTATCTCCTGTCGTATCTAAAGACATTGTAACCATCAGCAAACAATTCAGTGTTAAAAATAGATTCGCATAACCATGTTTCCGTAAGTGCTATACAGTCATAAATAGTATTATGTGTAGCCGCATATAAAGAGTGAGTTTCAGTACGTAATCCTCGAGTGTTCTGATAATATATATTTATATTGTTGTGATTATTGTTGGGCTGAATTAGTTTTCCAGATTACTGACAATTGTGGGAATTCCTCGAATGAACTTGATCCTCAAATCCTTCTCCCCTTCTTCATTTCTTCTCGTTAATTAATTTTTTACATGACGATAATAGTCAGTCTGCATTGGAGTTTGATCTCGTGAAATACGTACATTAGTGAATTTTTCATTTTGTTTTAATTTACTTGCACTTTTCAAAGCTGTAAACACATCACATTCATTACTCAGGCGTAATTTAATGGCACGATTTTGTTGAACACGAGTGTTATCAAATCTACCTAGTCTAATTGGACGGCTATTAGGTGCTGTTACATTTAAAACTGGTAATAATTCATTCATCATTGAAGTATCTAAATCCGAAAGATGAGTTTTGTTGTCGGATTTCGGCTCAATCAATCCATAGGTTACTATATTCTATTTTCGACGTTCTCTATCTGCGATTTCCTGGATGATATTTTCGATATCAACAGAAGGCTGGTGGGCAGGTCGAGAACAGGCTTTAAACTGTTTTATATCATCCTGGAGAGCAATAATGGAAGCTTTTAATGCATTAATATCGTTGCCAAGTTGTTTACATTGTTCGCAATTGCAAGACAAACCATTTTTAGCATTTATTTTTATGGCTTCTGATTTCGTAATATCAACGCATGTACATTTGATTTTTTTTTTGCATATGGAGTAATTAATTAACATTTGATCATCGGTAGGTGTATTACAACAAGAACAAAAACATTCATTTTTGAGAAAAAAAAAAGAAATAATAAGAAATAAAATAAAGATAGGATATGTAGAGACAGGGACACTATTTTTCACACAACTGCGCCTGTTGTTGTGACTAACGTATTCAAACAAACAAAAGAAGGCGACGGAAAGGTAAAAAAAAACACTATAAATCAATACAAAGGATTAAAAAAAAATCTGTGTGTATGTGTGTATAAAACTCTCGTAGCAATGAGAGTGAAAACAGAAAATATATAATAAATTCAATGCCGAAATATAGGTTAAGGTGCAAATTACACGTCTTTATAATACTAAATAATAATTGCTCAATATATTTGTACAAATACGTTACCATATATATTTGTGAGTCAATTGAACAAGTTGTTTATAATGAACACTAATTAAAACAGATAGAACTAAGAGTACACTATGCAGATCTGACTAGCAGTTGTTCTTTGCGGATGAACAATATTCAATATAATAGAGTTGTGATGTGATACTGTACTTTTGTATATTTTTTAATAAGGACGCAATAATTTTTTCGCAATAAAACTCGCACACATTTTCTCCCATTGTACATTGAAAAAGCAATCAATATAAAATATTATTTTCTTCAAGTGAAGAACGGAATAAAAAAAAATAGTAATGAAAAACTTCTCGTACTCACCAATAAATATCTTAGATAATTTTCTACTCAACATATAACAAAATTAATACATATTTAGTGATGGAGGCGGTTACTTTGTGATACATTTTATCTATTTAAATTAATAACACTAAGTACAATATGTTTAATTAATTTCTCACTTAACTTGTGGCGAAACATTTTTTTAATTAATTCAGGATGATTTAGTTAAAATTAAAACACTTGATTTGTTTCACTTATTTATATTTTCTTCTACTAGTTTCGACCATTGGTCATCTTCAGGGAGGAATGTACATTTTTTTAACAACTAAATATATATGTTATTAGTTATTGATTTTTTGTGTTTTTCATCCAGTATATGTATATGCTACTACAATCACCGCACTTATCAAGTTTATCAACAACAGATTTTTTATTGACTAGTAGTCTTTGTAGGTTTAAAGGGTTAGTCATTATGATATTAAGATTATATTTCTGAAAGTGTTGTGTAATTTTTTCAGGCAGATTGTTAACAAAATCCAATCTATTCCAGATTGATTTTTCGGTTTTTGATTCACAATAAAAATATTTTTTGAATTGTTTTAATTTTTTTCTTTTTTACAAGGTTATCAATTAATTATTCATTATTACCGTTATTAAAACTTTTTATTGTATTTAATTCTATTTTAAAATTATTTTCATTAAGTGGAATGTGTATTAGCCTGTGAATTAAAGAGTGGAATGTAGAGTTTTTTATTTTGTGATAGGTATTAGAACAACTAGGGATAATCGGTGAAACTATCTATATTGTCTATTGTTTTAAAAATGGTTAAATCTAGAAAATTTAATCTATTATTTTGTTCCATTTCTGTGGTAAAAACGATATTTTTGTTTATTGAATTTAATGAAGTTGTGAATGAATGTAACTGTCGAATTGTCCCATCCCAAATGCAAAACACATCATTAATATATCTCGCCCAGTAAACAATTTTACACTTATTATCTTTAAATAAATGTTCTTCAAAATGAAAATTTCTGTCAGTAAAGGCGATAACGGTGAACCCATTGACAGACCGTCTGCCTGGCAGGTTATTTTGTTATTAAATTCAAAGTAATTTTGGCCAATACAAATATTAACGAAAGTCATCATCTCCAATTTGTGTGTGTCAGGATGGTTTGTGTTTTAAATTAAATTTATATTGTTTTCAGTTGCTTAGTTGGAACAGACGTAAATAAACTCTATATTAAATAAAAATGATTTGAAAATAATTAATAAATTATTTCCACATTTAGCTCTGTGACTTTTGACTTTCGCTACGTAAGTACGTTAAACAAATGCACATTAAAACAACTACTTCCCGGGCAAATACCCCGCCGGACATTGAATTACATAATGTACACCTGCTGTTGCACATCAATAAAATATTGCATAATGGAAAAAAATTTTGATCGGAGAAAAATTTAAAGTAAAAACAACAAAAGGAACGTTACCTAACATAAGGCCATCTGTAGAAACGTGTTTCGGGATCTATCCCTCGTCAGTACAGCTATGCCTTACATAATATAAAGATGTTAAATTAAATCAATTAAATTAATTCAAATACAATCAGCAAAATTAAATCAATTATATTAAATCAAATTAAACTAAATCAATTTTGATTTAATTTTGCTGATTGTATTTGAATTAATTTAATTGATTTAATTTAACATTTTTGTATTATGATGTACTAGATGTATATTTTCATTGTATATTTCATTTTTATTTTATTTTGTATTATTACTTTCCCCGGACCCCTGTCCAAGGGAAAGTATTGTGATCGTGAAAATTTTCGAACCGCCAATTTCAACAAATATGCACATTTTGAGGTCCCCTGAGTCCATTCCATCGAGTTTTGAAAAATGTCTGTGTGTGTGTCTGTGTGTTTCCGTGATAGTGCATAAACGGCTAAATGGATTAAACCCAAACTTTATATCTAAGCTTTTTATAACAGTGGAATGATCTGAAAAGCTTTTGGTCAAAATGAAAATTCATTAAGTGCAACTTTACTCTTAGCAATTTTTCATTTTTAAATTCGGATAGAAAAATGTTTCAAATAAAAGTTTTAGATCTTGGAAAATAAATAATTTCTGTTATAAAACTTTTATTGTAGGACCTCCGGTTTTCATTTTATAAGCGGAAGAATTTCGTTTATCTGATAAATTCCCTTAGAGATTTTAATTATTGAAATAATTATTTTAATGACAAATAAAATGTCAAAGTGCCGTCATATTCAGCACATTCACAAAGTTTGAAAAAATGAAGAAGAGTGTGGAGAAATGATTTTAACACATTGTAAGGTAAGAAATAACACACTTAATTATAATATTCTTCTAAATACTCGGCTTTAACTTTAAAAGACAACAATCAATTTTTTCTATTAATCATTTTGCTTTCCTATTAAATTTTCAATCAGAAACTTATTTGACCGTATTCACCGGGGAAAGTACCATGATGAACGCATCACCATTTTTTTAATAGTATTATTAGTTTTCTACTTACAATGTAATTAATTTGAATTTGTTTTACTATTTGTACCTATAACTGGAACTGTTGGGCAAGTAAAGGATTTTATTATTATTAAATTATGTGAAAATTAAAAATATATATATATTTACAAATACACTATTTGCAAACAAAACAAGTTTTTTATGAAATTTCACCAAGTAAAAGTCTCAACCATCGATTATTAAACAAAAATAATATTTATACTATTAAATCCTAGAGACCCTTACTTATTAAGGCAGGATTGGCTAAGGGAGGAAAAAGTAACTCTGGCAATTGCTAGGTGTGGAACCGATGAGAACGGATGGAAGGTATGGATAGGAGAAAGAAATGTATGTTGTGCGGGATTGCTAGGGATACATGGAGCCATTTAGGGCAAGAGTACGTGGGGAATGGACTAGAGGAATGAGGATAGAGAAAATAAGATATGTGGGGAGCGGGTGAAAATAATTTGAAATTAAATCCTAAAGACCCGACTCTCTTTTAATCGATAATTTATATTTGACTAGAAATCTCGTTTTACTAAACCGTAATATTATTCAAAAATATATAGCAATCTGAGCCAAATTTAATAAAAGTGACTTACCAGTAATATAAACGTGACGAGGAAATAAGGGTGGTTAAATCCAAAACACAAAATCAAATGAATAGGATGCTAGAATAAGTTGGCCGCGAAACGAACTGGCGCTTCGGACACGATTCTTAATTTATAGCAATTTTCCGGTTTCGGATCGTATGCCACACATCAGTTTCCCATTTCCACGATTTTCCGGCCGCCCTGTTGTGTGTGTGTTTTTGCGCAAATTGTTGTTTACAATCCTCCTACGCATGCAAAGCCGCTTCCTGTAATTAGATAATCGTAATGACCGTCATTTTAAGTTCGAAGCATTTTCTGAACATGGATTTACGTAAATGTTTGTAAATAATGCTTCAAGCAATAATTGATATTAATTACTTATTGTATAGTATATATGTACTTTAGTTGTAATAACTTGAAAATTGTACAAAAGTATATACGAAACAATTTTTTGACACAAAGTAATATAAAATAAAAACTTTGAAGAACTATCTCACAGGAAATGATTACTTTTAAATAATTTTAATAAATAATATCATTTAAATTCTAGCATATTACTTCATTTAACCTTAAAGGTCATGCGATTTGATTCACTACTGGCTATTTTCTGATAATACTTAAGCACTATGAAGAATAAAACAATTTTTCTCTTTCAAAGTCTATCAATTATAATAATAATAACTTAATTAAAGGTAAGCTATTTAAAGGAATACAAAAAAGAAATTGCGATGTGTTCATCATTGTACTTTTCCCGGCGAATTCGTTAAAATACGTTTTTGAATGAATAATAGAAAAGAAAAAATAATAATTAAAAATAGATTATTGTCTTTTAAAGTTTTCAAAAAATCTCTCCACATTTCTTGAGTATTGTGAAATATGATGGCGTTTTGACGTTTTATTTGACATAAAATAATTATTTAAATAATTAAAGTCTCCACAACCAACATAAAGAATATTATAAAAAAATGATGATGTGTCCATCATGGAATTTTCCCCGATGAATACGTTTTTGAATGAACATTTAACATTAAATAAAAAATAAATGAAAACAATGGATTGTTGTCCTTTAAATTTATAGTCGAGTATTTGTAAGAATATTATAATTTAGTTTGTTATTTCTTACCTTACAATAGCTTGCTCAAATTTCCATACATATTTCCATGAATATATAATTTCTTAATCATTTTTAATCGTTCGGGTAACATATTCTGTGTTATTGCAATTTGAAGTTATTTTGACGTTTTATTTGTAATTAAAATAATTATTTAAATTACATTTCTTTACAATATTCATGCTTCCTAAAGACTCCTTCTCATTAACAGCCACAACCAGCTCGATATCCAATTAATCCAGGTGCTACGCTAAACGCTACTTCAGTGCAAACGGATTTTCCGTAGTTCATCGTGATTGTGACTAGGGGTTGATGTTGAAATGGGAGCATAATGAGTTATGGGCACGTATCAATATCCAGGACAACAGTAAGAGTACGAGTAGCCTCCGACTATTAGTATATATATATTTTTTTATACTACAATAAGTAATTTAAAGGAACACCTTTCACTTTATGATTCTATTAATGCTGTTTTTTTAACATAAATTAAAGAAATATATTTCGTGTTAATATTTTTATTAAAATTAATGTTGATATCCCGCATATTACCTCATTTTATAATAATATTTTATTTGCAAAAAAATCATTACGTAAACTTTTGCTCCATTTCAAAACTTTTTATAAATATTATATTCACAAAGGGATAAGTTACATTTTATTTTGTATTGATTACTTTTAATTGCATGGCATGCGCCATTTCTTATTAATAAAAAAATATTTTGTTAAGACCGTGTTAATTTATCGGAATAAAAATATCATATGTGGTATCATTGTAATCAGAAAAAAATAAGGATTTTAATATGATTAAAAAAACAATTAGGTGCCTATAAGAAAATTGATGATGGTCCAAAAGAAACGAAACATCCTATTACTAAAATGATTACGCCATCGATTAGATCGTAAAAAAGTGCTATAAGAAAGTCTTCATTGTATTGAAATATTGCTTCAAATAAAAGATATAAATAAAAAAAGAAAATTGAATTTTTCAATTTTATCATTTTTCTTGAAAACAAAGAAACTTAGCCCAGTTTTCTCAACGAGATATTAATCAGAATGAAATTCTGAAAAAGTGTCAAATTTAAACCTATCCTTTATCTTTTACAATAAGCGAGATCCCCATGGTGTGATTCGAATGTGAAACACTCTGTATAAAAATAAAATTGACAATAATAAATACAAATATATCATTCTAAATAATGATAATAATAATATATTAATAAAAGCTTAGAATGAGAGTAAAAAAAAACATAAATTTGTTATTAATATAACATTAACAATAATAAACACAAATACATCATTCTAAATAATATTAATAAAGGATAATACTGTGAGTATACAAACTTAAGTTGTATATTCCTAAAAATACATCATCAAAATATTTTGCGTTACGATACATATGCTTTAAATGTGCTTTATCTAAAACGTTTGTTCTACAAATTGGCAGTAAAAACGTATTGATGTGCCGCGAAGTTGCGCGGGGTACTAGAAACTTTATTTTCGACAGTAGATACATCTATTGAGTTATGGATTACTTTTTTTAATGAAAATAGCGCTTTCTTCCCTACGATCCATTAGTGAAATAAAATTAAATTGAGTTAATAATGAATCGTAGTTGATATTAAGACCCGGATAAGTATCATTCGATTTGAATGATAAATATTTTAAAAGACGTTTTTTGAACTTTTTCTGCCATTAATGATAGGTTTATATAATGCGGATACCAGACCAACATGCAATACTCTAACTTTGACCTAACAAACGCATAATAAAGTGAGATGATCGCATTTATATCATTGAAATGTTTAGATGTGCGCATAATAAAGCCTAACATTTTTATTGCAGACGATGTAACTTAATATCCAAAGAAAAACTTAGTAAAAAGCACGCATAGGTCAAAAATTTCACGATTTCTTTCAATTATTATGTCCTGAATATTATAGTTATTGATAATAGTTGATTTTTAGCGACAATATGAACTACATAGCATTTAGCAGAGTTAAGTTTGGGTTTGTTTTCAGCATACCAATTTACATTAACATCAAGATTATTTTATAATAGGACGATCAAGACTACTTTTAGGCCAAAACTGGGCAAATAATTCATGTGATTAAGTCATCTATAAAAAGAACAACAGTGGACCGTGGTTAGAACCTTGTGGTGCACCTGAATTGGAGATAAATGTATGTGATGTGAAACCACTGTAATAGACATAGTTTGGTTTATTGTGTAGATATGAAGAAATAAATGTGATAAATTTATATGTAAATTCAAATGATGATAATTTCTGCAGCAATATATTATTATCTAGCGTATTAAAATCAGGGGAGAAATCAGTATATATTACGTCAGATTGTCCACAAAGATCAAATGACTCCGACAGGAATTGGGTTATTGACACTAAGTTTGTTATTGTTGAGCGCCCACGAATTAAGCCATGCTAATTCGGTGATAAGTAGACTTTGGTGTGATCATTAATAATGGTAAATATTATTTGTTCAAATATTTTGGAAAAGTTTGACAAAATTGATATTGGTCGATAGTTATTTATATCATGAGAATCACCTTTTTCAAAGACTGGAAAAATATTTGCATGCACTTTGTCGAAAATTTACCTGAAGATAGTGCTAAATTAAATATTCTCGTTAAGGGTTCGACAAACAAATATTTACAATCCTTAATTAAAAAAAACTCGGAATATCATCAATTCCATACGAGGTAGAACTATTAAGTTTATTTATGCAATATAGAACTTAGGGTTCAGTAATAATGCGGACATGAAACATTTCTCGGTAGTTTGTTTTTTCAACAAACTGCAAATTAGATTCAGGTAAATAAACATTCGAAAAATGATTCGTAAATGTTTCTATAAATATTAAAAATAATAACATTGCATTTTTAACATTATACCGAGTGTCTGGGATGAGGCGCGAACATAGGAATTTAACAAGTAAAATTAAATATGTGTAATTATTAGCTCCCCTATTCATTTAAGAGAAGAAAAAAAATGGTTGATTTTTAATATTATATTCATATTTATTTCATATAATAAAAATAAATATAACAATGTACCATTTAATAAAAACCCTTGCCATGAGTTTGACAAATGTCATGTTCGAGTGAAAATAATTTTGCTAGCCAGATATCAATTCACGCATTATAATTGTTATGAATAATAATATAAGTTATTCCAATGAAGACAGTCCACTGAGCAAAAAAACATTGCATAACACATTGCATTAATGTTACGGCGCAACGTATAATGTTCCGTTTTAAGTTGCATTAATGTTGCTTTAATGTTACAGAATCGTTGACTGTCCGCCTGCGGCAATATTTCATGGTAATATTTCCCGAAATATATTACTGTACTATTGATAAAGCAACATCCATGCAATACGAAGCATCACGAGTATTATATGCAATTCAACGTACAAATCTAATGTATGTTAAGTTACATATTATATTATAGACATATATAGATGTAGTATGTAATGTTTATGTGCTATATCTATATGTGCAAATGCGTATTGTATGCAATCTGATATACATGATTTAAGTAAGTATTGAGAAAACATTTCTGAAGCAATTTTAATATAATGTTTATAATTATTATAATTAGAAAGTTTAAAAATATGAAAGAAGTACAAGCGTCGCCTATTACCTAACTTCAGGTGGGATCATTAACAATTTGGGTCTAGAAGGTAGACAAACCAAAATCGTTATCTTGTCAACTAAAGAAAGATAAATGAGTGAAGGCTAACGTGTCCTACTTATGATGACATTAGTTTCCGTAGTCGAACGGATCTTGTGTTGTGATTCAATAACCTAATATGATTCATAATAATTAAAAATACAACGCAAGTGCCATCTGTTTTCAAGCGGCATCACCTTTGTATTACATACGCGGAAAGTAAAACAGATACCCATTACTCAATAGCACAAACACGCCCGAGGGATATACATTGAATATCCCTTTTGGAATATCCGCGGAGCGTCCAATGGAGTTGCAATGTTTATGAAATGTCCGGACATTCGTATCCATTAGATGTTCAGTGGTGATTCAATTTTTAAAATGTACGGAATAAATATTCTATGGATATCTATAGGATATAATAAAATAAATATACATATTTAGTTCATGAAATGATATTCATTGAATATTCTTTCCCACTGAGCAAAAAAACATTGCATAACACATTGCATTAATGTTACGGTGCAACGTGTAATATTGCGTTTAAAGTTGCATTAATGTTGCTTTAATGTTGCAGAATCGTTGAATGTCCGCCTGCGGTAATATTTCATGGCAATATTGCCCGAAAAATATTACTGTACTATTGATAAAGCAACATCCATGCAATACGAACCATCACGACGTACAAATTGACTGTATGTTAAGTTACATATTATATTATAGACATACATAGATGTAGTATGTAATGTTTATGTACTACATCTAAATGTGCAAATGCGTATTGTATGCAACCTGATATACATAATTTAAGTAAGTATTGAGAAAACATTTCTGAAGCAATTTTAATATAATGTTTATAATTATTATAACTAGAAAGTTTAAAAATATAAAAGAAGTACAAGCGTCGTCTATTACCTAACTTCAGGTGGGATCATTAACAATTTGGGTCTAGAAGGTAGACAAACCAAAATCGTTATCTTGTCCACTAAAGAAAGATAAATGAGTGAAGGCTAATGTATCCTATTTATGATGACATTAGTTTTCCGTAGTTAAACGGATCTTGTGATTAAATAACCTAATATGATCATAATATTTAATAACAAACGCAAGCGCCATCTGTTTTCAAACGGCATCACCTTTGTATTACATACGCCGAAATTAAAACAGATACCCATTACCTACATAGCACAAACACATTCGACGGATATACAATGAATATCCCTTTTAGAATATTGGAACATCCGCGGAGGGTCCAATGGAGTTGCAATATATATGAAATGTCCGGACATTCGTATCCATTGGATGTTCAGTGGAGATTCAATTTTTAAAATGTACGGAATAAATATTCTATGGATATCTATAGGATATAATAAAATAATTATCCATATTTAATTCATGAAATGATATTCATTGAACATACTTTGATGAAAATTCATTAGGGAATTTACATTGAATATGTATTGTATGTTGGATATTTTGTGCTATGTGGGCATTTATTTTAATAATTTTCTCTATTGCTATGTTGGATCGAAGTAAAAAGTTCATGAAATGTAAAAAAATACAATATTGTATTAAATTAAATTTCTCAATAATTATATAATGTTAAATATGCAATATTACCATTTTTTAAATTTACGCAATATAAATAATACAATATTGTATTAACTTTACATTTTCAACAATTATATAATGTTAAACATGCAACATTATTTTTTTTTAATATTTACGAAATATAAATAATACAATATTGTTTTAATTTTATATTTTCAACAATGATATAATGTTAAACATGCAATGTTATTATTTTTAATATATATGCAATATAAATAATGCAACGTTACATCTATATTTTATTTGTAACATTAATCTAATATGAATACATCAACATTACAGAAAGAAACATTTATACAATATTAGTAACATTACTACAATATTACCGTAATGAATTTAATGCAATATTTTATTTCAGTATCCATAGACAATATTTATATAATATTTGAAATGTTTCCTTGCTCAGTGGAAGGGTATTCATTATAAAAGCATTTGACAGTGGCGTCAGTTTACGCAGAGTTCGTGACTTATTTTCAGTTAAATTTAACAATCGACCAATTCCGTCTGTATTAACAATTATCAAGTTTGTGAAAAAGTTTGAAAATACAGCGGCAGATGATTCAAAAGGTATTTTAATAGTACAATATGAACAAATATTAATTCTAAAACAATAACATTACAGACAAACGGAACAGAAAATGCAACAATGAATTGGAAGAAAGTGTTTTGGGTTTGATAAATGCTGAACCAACAGCTAGCATATGATGTATTACTCGTTAATGCAACGTATCTAAATTCTCTGTACATATGATTCTGAGAAACATGGATATCATCCTTACAAATATCAATGTCATCAGGAGATACTAGTAGTGGTTGAAGAAACAAGACGTGTATTCTGTGAAATAATGCAGGATTGATCAAACACAGACCGAAACTTTTTGCAGTCTCTCTGTTTTACTGATGAATACACGTTCATACTTAATAACGACCCCAACAAACAGAACACGCGATACTGGACCCAGAAAATCCACGGATACGCTTAATAACTAAAACACAGTTCCCGCAAAAAAATAAATATTTGGACTGGTATTTTTAAGAATAATATTATTGCCCCATTTGAAATTTATGGAAATCTAAATTCGAAATCTTATTCAGACCTTTTAATTGACCAGGTTGGCCCTGCGTTAGAAGAAGTTGCACGTGAAAATCAGGAGTTATGGTATCAGCATGATGGATGTCGGGCCCATTATGGTTTAAATGTGAGGGAATATTTAAATGCTAATTTTCCCAATTGTTGGATCGGTCGCAGTGGCATTGTCAAATGGCCACCAAGATATCTTGATTTAACATCACCTGAAAAACAAAATTTATAAAAAAAACGCCATACAAATATTGAATCTTTGCGGGAAGCAATTTTTGTGGAGTGCAGATTAATTACAGATAGGTAGTTGGCTAATGTAAGGCAGGTATTTTATAATAGATTGGGTTATTGTTTACACCAGAATGGAGAACTTGTTGAGTACTTGTTCTAACATTTCCCATTGAGCGTAGATACAGTAAAATAAAAATTTAAACAAAAATAAATCAGTTCGTGATTTATTTTTGTTTGTAATCTGACACCACTATAAATTATCATGATAATGAATAAATTATCTTTCTTCCACTAATTACGTGTTATTATTATGGTTTGCCCCAAACGACAAGCATGCATTATAATTATTTTTCATCATTTAATTTCCTTTGGTAGCATTTCGACAATATGGATTCTGGTACAAACGTAAATTAAATGAATACATTTTTAATTTTTAATACTCTAAAAAATATTCTTTTACGATATTTCTCTGAAATGAATAGGGGAGCTATTTTTTACACATATTTAATTTTCTACTGCCCGAGTGCTCCAAGCCCATTTTTTGCAGAGATATCCGACTCGCATTTTATCGCCTAAACGTCCGAATCACGCGATAACCATGACCGTGATTTCGAGCGTTTAAAATCTGCTAATTAAAATCAAAAAAAAATATATTTTTTTTCCTACGACTGTCTTATTGATTAACTATTAAATATTATTATTTATTACAATCAAATATCAAACACTGCCTTTGTTTTCTATCGTTATCCTTTCCGTGGTCTGCCTGTGTTTTGTGTTATTATAAGTCACCCTGACAGACCCCTGGGTGTGAAAATTTGTGTCCCAGTTATTTTTCCTTATCACAATAAATAATCTTAATTAATTCAAAATTGAACCATGAATTGTTGTGCATGCTGTAAAAAAGAGTCCGTAGCACACAAACTTGTTACTTGCTACGTCTGTAACAAGTCGTATAATACCGGAAGCTCGCAAGATTCACTTAAAATCTGGACTAAAATGGAATTGTCGTAGTTGTGATAAAATTGGTGATGATCTGATTTCATTAAAAGCAGCAATTATTGATCTTCAAAGCGAAGTTGCAGCCCTTAAAAGTTCTACGAATGCGAACGAATCTAATAGATCTTGTTCGTTTTCAATTGATATGGAAAAAATTAACATGGAAAAAATAATTTTTGAAATATCCGAAAGGGAAAAGAGATCCTTAAATCTAATTATTTTTGGAAGTAAGGAGAACAACTCGTTATCTAAACAGGATCAAATAACAAATGATTCATCATTTGCTAAGAAGCTGATGAAAGACGTCGGTGTCTCAGTTTCAAATCTTAGTCAGATTGTTACTGAGCGAATTGGAAAATTCGACCCATCTAAAGCACAGTCTCGTCCAATCAGATTCAAGGTTCCGTCTCAAGATGTTATGACTACTGTAATGAAAAATATAGGCAAACTGAAGACCAACACTGATTGGAAGAATATTCAGCTTTTTCGAGACCGTACACCTGCCCAGCGAGATCTATACAAAGCTACGAAAGAGGAATTAAATACCCGACAGTCGCAAGGAGAAACGAATTTACATATTAAATATATCAAGGGTATTCCCACCGTTATTGAAAACAAGAGTATTCTCACCATCACGGAAAACTAGCAATGCCCAACAGAAAACCCATATACTTAAATATTTTTTATCAAAATACCAGAGGACTACGTAGCAAAACACATGATTTTTATGTTAACTGCTGTAATCTGTCATATGATATTATATGTTTGTCGGAAACCTGGTTGACTAGCTCAATTCAAAACGCAGAACTGTTTCCTAATTCTTACAATGTTGTCTGTTGTGATAGACACAACAACACGGTTGGTCGTTCTAAAGGTGGGGGAGTACTTATTGCATTTGATATAAATATTAGGTTTGGATTGATGTTTTATTATGTAAATGCAGTTTTGATGGAGTTACTTTTACTATTTGTGTCTTATATATTCCACCTGACATAATATCAAATGATTTAGAATCATTCTTTAGTGCTCTAGAAATATTAGTAATCGATCAGCCTGTAATAATAATTGGTGATTTTAATATACCGAATCTTGTTCAGTTTAACTCTACCTGTACAAAATGTTTTTCTTTTCAATCATTTTGCAACGTACTAAGACTCACGCAATTTAATACTTGTCTAAACGCAAACGATAGACTCCTTGATCTGGTAGCATCTAACTTAGAATACCCCCCTCTAGTGGAGCGTGCTGAAACTCCCTTTGTGATTGAGGATTCTCATCACCCATCCCTATCTATCTCGTTAACAATTTATTCATCTTCTGTCAATCATAAGTTTCCGTCAAATAGTAACCCCAGATATAACTTTAAAAAGGCCGATTTTGTATCTTTATACAAAGATCTACATGATGCCGACTGGTCATTTTTAAGAAATGTAAGTGAGGTAAATGAAGCGGTTGATATGTTTCTATCTTAATCTGTACAATATATTTGATAAATCCGTTCCCTTATCTCAATCCAGCAGATCTACATATCCTCCATGGTTTACTTCAGAAATAAAAAGGAACATTAAAATGAAGTCACTCCATAGGCGTAAGTGGTTATCTAGTAAAGACATAAAGCATAACAACGAATTTAAAAGGCTCAGAACACTTATAAAACTGCAGTTAAAGGAATCATATACAATTTATGTGAGAGAAGTGGAGGAGGAAATCAAATCCAATCCTTCCGGACTATGGAAGTACGTACACCTGAAACAAGATACCTCAAGGATCCCAAACAGATTAACGGATGAACATCGAGAATACTCTACACCTGTCGACATTGTTAATGGTTTCGCATCTTTATTTTCACAGCCTTACAAATCAGCCAATATCACAATTCTTCCTGACAATGAGAGCAAGTGTTTATCTTTCACGATTAATTCTACTTCCGAGTCAGATTTAATAAAGATTATGGCCAAACTTCCCAACAAAATATCTGCTGGAGATGACTGCGTTCCTTCGTTTCTAATTAAAGATTGTCGATCTGTTCTAGCTGTCCCACTTTGTATTATTATCAACTTAGCTATTCATACGTGTGAATTTCCCAGTAGATGGAAAGTTGCAAAGATAAGTCCGGTTCATAAAAAAGGAGACAAACATGTCATTACAAATTATAGACCCATTTCATTACTGTCCAATTTCTCAAAAATATTTGAGCAAGTTATTTATAACACGATCTTCAAGAATGTTTGCTCATTTATTTCTCCTAATCAACACGGATTTATGCCGGGTCGATCTACCACTACCAATCTTGGTTGTTTCTCTCAATTTGTTTCTGAAGTAATTGATAACAGAGGACAAGTGGATGTCATATAACGGATTTCTCCCGCGCATTTGACACTCTTGACCACGATACACTGCTAGTGAAACTAGCGGACTTAGGTGCCGCTCCAAAAGTACAGCTACTTGTGAAATCGTATTTAACCAACCGTCAGGCATACGTTGCCTATAACGGATTTCAATCGTCTCCTTTATCAATTAATTCTGGGGTCCCACAGGGCTCTAACCTTGGCCCGCTTCTGTTTATAATTTTCATAAATTCATTATTAGATTCATTAACCTGTCATGCGCTTACTTATGCCGATGATATTAAGCTCTTTGCAGTTATAACAACATTGAGTGATGCTTTGTCCCTGCAAAATAATATCAAAAAACTTACAGAATGGTGTGACAAACATAAGCTATCCCTCAACGTAGATAAGTGCTGTTCATTATCTTTTACACGGAAAACAAATCCACTCTCAGTGCCATACAAAATGTATGATATGCAACTTAAATCCGGCAGTGAGATGAAAGATTTAGGTATTTTATTTTCGACTGATTTGAGTTTTTCAAAACATATTAATAATACTGCAATGGCTGCTTCTCGTACTCTCGGATTTATAATGCGAGTCTGTGTATCCTTCAGAGATATTAATCTCATAAAAACACTTTATTCTGCGTATGTTCTCTCTAAACTAGAATATGGAAATCTCATCTGGTTTCCGCATTATATGAGTCAAAATATGCCCCTGGAAAGGATTCATCGAAGGTTTTTAAAGTACCTTTCGTTTAGAGTCGACGGCGTCTACCCCGAGCGCGGAACAGAACAGGATTTACTACTCCAAAAGCATGGTATGGTCTCCCTGGCTGCTAGGAGAGAAGCGCAATCTGCGAAATTTCTCTGGAAAATTGTTCACAATGTAGCAGATGTACCGTTTCTCCTTTCTAGAATTAACTTCCATGTACCACGATCTAGTTCTAGGCATAGCGCCTCCTTCTACATTCCTGGAGCGCAAACCAACTGTCTGCGACGTGTACCTGTGCCAGTTATGTGTCGAAGTGCAATGAAACATTATGCTGACATATTTTTTGATAATTTGTGATATTATGTCATTCTACCTTATTAATTATTCTGTTATATATTCATGTTTTGTTTGAAATATTAATCTTATTTTGTAAAATTGTCCTGTAAATGGGTCTCCTGTTGGGCAATAAATGATATTATTATTATTATTATTTACATGTTAAACTCCTATATTCACCCCTTATCCCAGATACTAAGTATAATTTCTGAGAAATTTAATTTTAATACAATATTGTATTGAAAAGATAATATTTCAGTTTGAACATTTACATATAGTTATATTTTTTTAATATATGAAAACAATATTGATTTTATTTACATTTCACGATTTTTTTTACTTAGATCCAACATAGCAATATAGAAATGTACTTTCCGCGCATGTAATAGAAAGGCGATGCCTTTTGAAATTAGGCAATAGATGGCGCTTGCAATGTCTTTTAAAGGTTTTACATCAGGTTATTAAATCAGAACCCAAGATTCTTTCAACTAGGGAAATAAATTTCGTTCCTGTTCTTATAAACAGGATAAGTCCACCTTCACGGATTCACCTTCTTCGTCTTCATTTGGTTTACGAGACAACGATTTTGGTTCGTCTATCTTGTAGACCCAAATTATTGACGATGCCGCCTGAAGTTAGGCAAAATGGCGCTTGCACTGTCTTTCTAATTAATAAACATTATACAAAAATTGATTTAGAAACATTTTCTCAATATTAACTTAAATTATGCAAAATGAGTTGCATATAATACGTATGCGCCATAGATTTAGAATATAAACAGATGAAGCATTAGTTAGGTTTTCTGTTTGTAAACAACTATTTTGGAAACACATCGATCTATATGAATTCGAAATTTAAAATTATGTAAACAGTAAACATATTTTTATGTGAAATTTCATCAGATTTATTGAAAATTAAGAACAGATGTGATTAATATTACATTATTTAATGATATAATAAAAATAATAATTCTTTATTTACGGAATACTCCATTTTACAATTTTTACATTACAAAAATATTAGATACATACATAAGTGAGAGAGTTAAATAAATATACATATTGCTTAGCCTACATAAGTTTAAAAATAATAATAAAAAATAAGTATTAATTTAATGGAACAAAAACAGCAATGGTAACGGTTAAATAACATTTATGTCTAAATAAAAATGTAGATTTCTTTTGAAGAGATGGTGTTTAGAATTGAATAATTCAAACCAATGGCAATGACAAAATAAGTGTGCATTAATCTATTAATTACATTATTCATGGCAATATTTGTGGAATAAGTATTAAATTTGAATAGCGGTCTATGACGTGTGAGTCATGTAGTGGAAGGTACATAAAAAGCAATATTTTACAAAAGTTCTATAGAATCAATAGAGTTATTAATTAATTTATGTAAAAAAAGTAGATCGTTTATCACTCTCCGTTTCTGTAATTTACATATATTTAATGAATTCAATATAGGATTATAATCACCTCTAACGTGTCTCACTCCAGTTTTAAATTCAGCGCATTTTAAAAATCCATGTTGGATTCGCTCTATTTCATCGATATCTTTTTTAGGTAAGGAGACCATATAGGAGATGCATATTCTAGAATTGGATGAATTAAAGAACAAAACAGTGTTCGTAAGGATGATACACCCAGAAGTCAAGATAATCGCCAAACAAAACCCCACAGCCTGTCTACTTCTTTTTAAATATAATACATACATAATATACAGAGAGTTTTATGTAACAACGAACATGCTAGAATGTACTCAATGTAAATTTTCTTATGTTCAGGAACGCATCAAAGCAATGTGTGTGATGTGATTGCCTACGATTTCTAATGGTAATATAGTCAACCCAATTTACACTCTTCCCATTAGAAATAAATTATATTTGTCAACTATTATGTCAAGTGCAACATGTTTCATTATGGATATTTTACTTAACGGCAATGCATATCATAAAAAATCTTCTACTCCTTTGTATACATTATTGATACGCAAAGATGCCCAACTCTTCGTCTACGGCTGCTTTAAGCACCAGAACAGTAAATATCAATTGTAATAAATGAAACACTTTTTTACTTTGTTTGTATAACTCGAATTACAATGTATAACAAAGTAGAAGCCTCAACAATTAACAAGTTCAGTAAATATCACTTGCTTGCGATAACTGACAAGTGTAATTCATTTTTGACGGAGAAGGGTGTAGTTTGGGTTGACTATATTATTTTTAGAATATTAGCCAATCACATCGCACTCAATGCTTTGATGCGTTCCTGAACAAATCGAACATAGGAAAATTTACATTGAGTACATTCTAGCATGTTCGGTGTTACATAAAACTCTCTGTATATATATATATATATATATACACATATACAGGGTGTGCCACGAATAACGGTCATTAAAAGTGTGATGTTAATATGATAACTCACAAACTCCAAAAATAATACTTTATTCACGTGCTGATAAAAGCAGGTAACAATAACAACTGTCCATTCGATTTCACAAATGCCGTACAAAAAAAAAGTTTAAAATAAATTCTAAATAAAACGAATACTTTTCAAATTAATCGCAAGAGGTCGCTAGATGTATTATTTTTAATTTTAATTAATAATACATTACAAACAGTTTTCGGGGTTCCTGATCACGGAAAAATAAAAAACAATGACACTGCATGGTTGAATCCGTCCACCTCTTGGAAAATATTTTGACTCTTTTTCAATTCTGCTTGTACCAGAAATGACAACAAACTTTGTTATTTTAAATGGAATACACTATATTTTAAATTTTTCTAATTCTCCGTTGAATTACCTAACCACTCATATGGATTTATGTCTACATAACTTTTACAGTTTTTGAGATAAAATGTATTTGTTAGATTTTAACCTCAATTTGACGTTTCGAAAAATACCCATAACTTCTAGTATGAACAAGATAGATAGGCCAGCGACATCTTGAATTGTCAGTAATAGATCCATCTAAAATAAAAAAAATAACATCTGTCAATTTTGACAGTAGATATTTCAAAAATGTCAACATTTCAGTACCCTCTTAAAACATGATAACTTATTTTTCATTTTAAATGGAATGACCAATATTTTATCTTATAGCGCAATTGGCAAGACAATTTGCAATATAAAATTAGAGCAAGTAGTTTTTGTCATATTTCGAAATTTATTTCCTCCCAAAATGTTTGCACAATCGAACGATCAACGACATCATTGCAACGCAGTTGGAACTTTTGATTTTAAATACTTTCTGCATCTCCAGAAGCCATCACCGCAATAGACCGTTTTGAAACGTCTTCTATATGGAGCTGTGTCATGGGTTTTCAGGAAAAGTCGAAATAGTTGTAAATTGATGACAAATGTATGTCAAATAAACAAGCGCAATTGGATTTTATCTATCTTGTTTTGTTTTCAAGAAAACATTATCGAATATTGTTTTTTTTTTCGGCCTTGTAGGTAGGCATCACCCCTTAAGTATTGTTATATTTTGTTACAGATAGTTGATATTATATTTTTGTATAGCATAGGTCGGTAGTTAACTGGATCGGTGGCTTCGTCATTTTTTAATTTAATAAAAGTAATGAATGATGGGAATAAATCTGGGTTTTCAATTATATTATTTATTTATTTGCTAATCTGATTATGGGTTGAAAATATTTCTTTATATCTGAATTTATATATGTTGTCTTTACCGGTATATTTCAAGTTGTGAGTTTTTTAATCACCTTTTGTGGTTCTTTAGTGGTTATTTTATTATCACTTTATTACTGTATATTCTTTTGTCTTTTGATGTCATGTTATCTACGTAGCTTCTTTATTATGTTAAGCTTCTTTTGACCGTAACTTTGGGATCACATCTTTAGTTGGAAGTATGATCTTTGGCGATTCTTTGTTTGTCACATTTTTTTTGTAAAACATTATTTTCATATAAATAGAAAAGAGTATTCATTCACTTGGTCACAGTTATTTGAATATATTAAATAAAAATGATTTGAAAATAATTAATAAATTATTTCCACACTTTGCTCTGTGACTATTGACTTACCTACGTAAGTACGTTAAAAAGTGTGGAAATAATTTATTAATTATTTTCAAATCATTTTTATTTAATACATTATTTTCATTTTGTTCTAATAGCTTGTTATCTTCCTTTGTTCTGTTTGATTCTTTACATCGGCGTAAACGAGCAGAATATACTGATGAACTCAATCCAGTAACATTGGAATCATAATTATTGGAAAGATAACGCAAGCGCCATCTATTGCCTAATTTCTTGCGGCATCGTCAACAATTTTGATCTAGATCTAGAAGGTGGACGACCGAGAATCGTTTCGTCCACTAAAGGAAGGCGAACTTGTCCTGTTTATGAAAACAGGAATTTAACGAATAGATGATGGTTGTACATTTTATTAAATAATAATATTAGTATTATTATTATTAAAAATGTTTCACCACACTGTGAACCTAGAATTTTTATAAATGTCGTATAGCGAAATAATTTCTGCAAACGACAAAATACAATTGAAAATGAATCAACTAAAAAAAATAATTTCTATTATTTAGTAGCATTTATATGTAATGTAGATAAATGATAAGGACCTTCAACAACAGCGAGATTTGTTTCAATTAAATAAAAATAATTTGAAAATAATTAATAAATTACAATGAAATTAAACAAGGAAAATTTCTGGCAATGATCAATAAAATTCGATCAATCCCTTTTTCCAACTGCAAAAAAATTACTTACACTGTAAGTTTTACAAACATCTATTGAAACAACTACTTCCCGAGCATTTACCCCGCCGGACATTGGATTACACAATAGATATTTGTTGTTGCATAACAGCACTACTACGAATTGCAACGGTTTGAGTCGAAATTATTTAATGAAAGGAAACAACAAATAATTGTTACAAGGCTATCTGGAGACACGTGTTTCGGGATTTCATCCCTCTTCAGTACAGCTATGCCCTGTAAGCCCTTAGTTGTTAAATTTTATTTAATTAATAAATTATTCCCTATTTAGCTACTCTGATATTTTGTCTTATGTTATATAAGTACTTTAAAACAAATGTCTAATAATGAACACTTGCCGTTACATAACAATAACATATTGTATAATGCAACAATTTTTGATTCGAAAATATTTAACGCAAAAAAGATTTTTTTGTTTTAAGTTGCCTCTTATTGATCACTTGATGAAAAATTTTAACCAATATTGAATTTAAAATTTGAATTCAAAATTAGATTATTTTATTTAGTTACTATTATGCAAGTGAGCGCACGCGTGCCTTTTTAAACTCTTAGAAATAACCATTTTTAAATATTCCATTTACTACGCTCAGCAGCTCCTTTGAGTCGTCGTCCATTTATTAGCAGCAATTATCCGTTATCTTGTAAATCTTTATTATGAATTTCCTTACAGCGAGGCTCCGGGCGTCGTCATAAAAGGTGCACTTTAAAAGTTAATACCTTCTAATCCCAACTCTTTTCTACGAGTAACAGCATTTACATGCGCACATAAAAGATGGATTTATTCTTTGTTAGAAAATAACATCTGCATTAAATGTCGCTTCTATACAATTTCGTTTTATTAATGTTTTCGTCATCAATCGAATGCGTTTAATGATGATTTTAAATTATTTATTTTTTGAAGTTTAAATATTTTATTTAATGTTTTATTGAAATTTTAATTCGACGCTGTAATTAAATAATAAAAAAAATAAATAAAAAGACGGAGCAATACGTCTTTTTATTTTTTTATTTTTGAGGCTTAAATACTTCACTAAAGTGTTATTGGAATTCTAAGTTTACGCTCTATTTATATTGATGCATCTAGCAATAAAAAACATTGAATTGTCAACCAATCAATTGATGCAGCTTGTTAAATTATAAATCAAAAACCAACTCCAACTATTGAAGAAATAATATTCTTTAATCGATGTTCGAGCCTCTCTTTTAATTTATTATTTTAAATTGAATGTTGTAAATATTGCTCACAGTTGCAGGCTTGTTTTAACAGCCTGAGATTTTTATCTGAAACGTTGACATTCGATTGTTATTACTTTTTTTTGTCTTCTTAATGCCTAGAGATTAATTAATTTGGTTTAATTTAATTTAAATTGATTTAGTTTAATTTGATTTAATATAACTGATTTAATTTTGCTGATTGTATTTGAATTAATTTAATTGATATTTTTAACATCTTTAAATTGTGTAAGGCATAGCTGTACTGACGAGGGATAGATCCCGAAACACGTGTCTGCAGATGGCCTTATATTAAGTAACGTTAATTTTTGTTGTTTTTACATAAAATTTTTCTCGGATCAAAAATATTGTTGCATTATTCAATATTTGTTGATATGCAGCGGCAGGTGTACATTATGTAATTCAATGTCCGGCGTGGGTATTTGCCCGGGAAGTAGTTGTTTTAATGTGCATTTGTTTAACGTACTTACGTAAGTAAGTCAATAGTCACAGATCTAAATGTGGAAATAATTTATTAATTATTTTCAATCATTTTTATTTAATAAAAATAAATTGAGTTTTATGAACTTCCAATTTTAAAATATTAGTGTGTGTAATACAAGCTCAATGTTTTAGGTTAGGATAAGATTATTCAAGTTTTATCTAAGCTTTTAATAGTTATAAATGTTTGTTTAATTATTATTTCAAACATACGAGTAAGTCGTTTTGTAGCGGCTAAAGAGAATATACATTTAAATTAAGTAATTATTTAATTTTATTACGTAGTAAGCGTGTGTGCCGATCTATCACATTTGTTGATGTTTAATTATTAATAAGACACAAACATTATAAATTGTTGATGTTTAATTATTAATAAGATACAAACATTATTAATTAATGAAGCCATTGCGGTTGAGTATTTCGAATGAGCACGTATTTAACTTATCAATGGCTGATACAATAAGAGAAATATTCATTGAGGAAATGATGCCAATTTTTAAATCTAAACAAGCTTCAGGAGATGAAAAATAATTTAAAATCACTCGATGATAGAATTAAACGAACAGAACGAAAATATTAATATTAGCAAAATTCATAGTACCAATTCGGATTCCCCACCACGTACGAACAGGGTGCTATTCGTGAAATTGAGGAATTAAAAATGCACGCAAAAAATATTATCGTATTCAATTTACCAAAAACAAAATATTCAATCGCTTAAAAAAATATCGATCCTCTTATTCATTTTGCGCTGCTCAAAGTAACTCGTTTAGGAAAATTGAGTAACAAACCTCGCCCTGCAAAAATTGTATTTACAGAGAAAAAAGAGGTTATAATAAGACTAGTACAAGATACAGGTGAACTATATTTTAAAAACGAAACGACTGTTATGCAACGTAACCACCTACGTAATTTGAAAGATGAACTTGAGCGCAGGAAAGCTCAATGTGAAATTGATTGGACAATTAAATATATCAATGGGCATCCAAATATCGTAAAATCAGCAAAGAATAAAAAAAATGTGGAGATATATTTTCAAAACGCTGGCGGTATAAAAGGAAACATTAAAGAATTTTTGTGCAATGTGAGTGCCTGAGTATACGACGTAATTGTTATCGTAGAAACGTGTTTAAATACATGATGCTGACTTGGGATTAACCGACTTCAAGCTTTATAGAAAGGAACTTTTTTACTGACTAGTAGTAAAGTGAGAGGCGGGGGTATTAATAGCAATCAGAAAAAATCTCAAGAGTGTTGAGCATTTATTCATTAATTGATAAAGTAATTATCGACGCAACATATATTCCACCAAATTCAAACTTTTAATTTTATTCCAATAGTGCTGAGGACATGAAGGTAATCTGTAGAGAAAGCTTTTCTCAAGAGTGTTGTTCTAAAATCTAGTGTCAGCATTGAGCATGTATTCATTAATTAACAAAATAACTATCGCCGCAACATATATTTCACCAAATTCAAACATTCTATTTTATTCCAATAGTGCTGAGGACATGAAGTTAATCTGTAGGGATGTAGGGAAAATCGTAAATGCCTGTAAGATTTCTGTGGTGAAGGCATGAGTGAAGGCATTCTTGCTATTCTTGCTATCAATAATGATTGTGTTGCAGCTCATGCGTTAACAAATAATATGCGTTTCTGCGAATTGAAACAAGTAAACAACTTTCCCTACGAAATAGGATTTTTTCTTGACTTGGGTGTTTCTAACCGTACAAATTTGAAAGTGAATACAGGCTTGGACCCATTATGCAATAAAAATACTAATCTTCTTCTTATTATTATTATAATAATGGCCTTGGCTACTGGGCCCTTTAATTATAAAATATATTCAACCCTATAGGTAAACTGTTAATTGGGTAACATATAATACATACTAAAAAGAATCATAGTTATTAAATAAAAATTATTTAAAAATTATTAATAAATTATCATAGATATATATTATTTTCTAACATAAAGTTATACAATATATGAAATATTTCAATTGAGATGGATGATATAACAGAGGTAATACTATGAGGGGATTTAGATAGAGTTGAAGAGATAGAATGATATAGAGTCATACATTTAGCATAGTATTTTATACATTCAAAAAATATATGATTAAGATCTTCTTTCTTTCCACATTCACATAAAGGAGAAGGAATTTGTTTAATATGATATAAATGTGATGAAGTTGAATGATGCCCTAATCTAATTCTTATAATTGCAGTAATGAATCATCTGCCTAGCACCTTATCATTAAAAAAAAACAAGGTCTACTTGGAATAATAGGTTGAATATTATAATATTTAATATGAGATTTCCATTGATATTGCCATTTTGCTTTTATACCATCATTAAACACCTTATTATAATCTTTGTAAGGAGCAGGAATATTTGGATACAAATCAAATCTGCCACTCTTTGCTGAATGCCATTTCATTTCCTGGTATCCCTATATGGCTTGGTATCCAGCATAGAATTATTTCTGCTTTTAATTTATTTGACAATATATAATACAGATGTCTAATTTTAGCTTCTATTAAAGATACACATTGTGGGGTATAGTATTATTTAACAATTCTAATGCATTTTTTGAGTCCGAAAATTTTACCGCTCTATAAATTTTATGATGTAATAACAGAAATAAACATACCTTTATTGCATACATTTCCGCTGTAAGAATTGAACATACATCAGGTATCCTCTTAGACAGATTTATTAAATTTGATATATAAATTCCATATGAACAATATGGAGGATCATATGATTTAGAACCATCTGTATAACAAAAAGTATAATTTGGCCATTTTTCATTGATAGTTGTTAAAAATTGAACATTAGTACTATAAGGGAATATTTCTTTTTTCTTAGTAAAACCCAAATTTAAAAGTATTTTGATTGGATAAAGAAATTCTGGATAGGGAAAACTATAACAGGGAAGAAGATGATTTTTCTTTATATTAAAGAAGGATACAAGTTGAAAATCTTGCATCAAAGTAGACATTTTTTATTTTTAATTATTATATTATTTAAGAGATTTTCACAAGATTTTAACAAAAAATGATTATTGATAGAAATAATTTTAGAAAAATATTTTCTAGCAGTTAAAGATAATCTTAATGAAATTGGAGGTATTTCACTTTCTACTTCTACTCCTCTAGAAGGAGACGATCTCATTGCCCCTATTACAGTTTTTAAACATTTTAATTGAAGTCTATCTATTTCATCATATAATTTGTTAGAAATAGGTGATAAAGCGAATAATCCATATTCTATTTTAGATCATATAAACGATTTGTAGAAAATTAATAATGTATATGGATCTGAACCCCACCAAGAAAATGATAAGGATTTAATTATATTATGTAACTTGAGTATAGATGAACTTAATTGCTTTATATGTACCTTCCAATTTAACAAGTTATCAAAATGAATTCCTAAATATTTCACTGATTTTACCTTTGGTATAGATACTCCATTATACATAAGGTTGAAATTCATTAATTTTCTTTTTTTTTTGTAAAAATTATGCTCTGTGATTTAGTAGGAGACAATTTCAACTGATATTCATATAACCAATCAGATAATTCCATCAATGCAACATTTAGTCTATTAACCAAAGATTGAATATTTTCCCCTGATGTATACATCACCAAATCATCAGCATATTGTATTATAAAACAGTATGGAGATAATAATTTTTGAATTGAATATGGATAAAAATTATACAATATTGGGCTTAATGTTGAACCTTGTGGTAGTCCTATATATGAATAACGTGGATACAAAAATGAAGTATCTGAAGATATATTATTTTATATTGAATTAATTCCCATATAATTTGTATTATCTTTTTATTTAAAGCTAGAAGGAACAAATTTGATATTAAAATGGAAGGAACCACTGAATCAAATGCTGCAGATATATCAACAAACAAAGCTACTGTAGATTGTTTAAGTATAAATGCTGATTGAATATCTGTGGTTAATTTGATTATATAATCAATCAAAATGAAACAAAGATGACATTTGCAGTTATTTAAATTACAATGAAATTAAACAAGGAAAATTTCTGGGAATGATCAATAAAATTCGATCAATCCCTTTTTCCAACTGCAAAAAAAAATTCTTACACTGTAAGTTTTACAAACATCTATTGAAATAACTACTTTCCGAGCATTTACCCTATAGTACTTTTTCCTTTACGAAAACCAAACTGAGAAGCAGGAAGAATGTTGTTCTTTTCTGCCCACCAATCTAGTCTAGTTTTAATATTTTTTCAAAAGTTCTCTCCATTCATTAGGAATTATTTCAGTATTAAATATATTATTATATATTTTTAATAATTTGTATTTGCCTTTTAGAGAAAGATTAATCAACATTGAGTATGATATTTTATCTTTACCTGGAGAACTATCTTTTACATTTTTAAGAGCATATATTAGTTCTTGTATTGTTATATCTGATGATAAGTACGATATATTATATTCATTAAATATAAACTCATGATGTGGTTAAGCATATATAGGAGTCAAATTACAAAAAAAGAATGAAGACATTCTGAATCATACATTTTTGAGGTGTGGGGGACAAAAGATTTTCTATATATACGAATCGTTTTCCATACTTCAGAAGATGGAGTTACTCTTGTCAAAGTTTCACAAAAGGCTCTGAAAGAGTCTCTCTTTTTTTATTAAATATTTTTTTTTGCTGATGCTATAGCCTTTTTAGCTTTTATATAATAGTAGATTGTGCCAAAGTGGTAATACCTTTTTATGGCTTCTTTTCTATTTATTTTAGCATCATAGCATTCTGAATCCCACCAAGGTCAAGGAGATTTATAAATTGAATTAGGAGGGTAAGAAAGAATCCATTTATCTGCTGAGTAATTAACTAAATAAATAAATTCTGAATATGATGTAGAATCATCCAGAGACTCATCAATTTCCTTGTAATAATTTAACCAATCTGCTTCTTTAAATTTTCGAGTTAAATTATTATTTACTGGGTTAATTGTTTTTTTTTTTGGATATTACCAATATTTATTTGATTTATAATTGGAAAGTGATCACTTCTAAGTGTCACTTAAAGTTAAAGATTCCGTCAATAATACTAAAGAAGGAGATGTTATTACTAAGTTTATAATACTATTTGTTATTGTAATAGGATTGAATCTTGTAGGATTTCCATCATTTAATATTAAAAGATCTGTTTTCTATACAATTAGCCAATATTTTACGCCCTGTATTACTATAATTTCCATTTACTAACGATAAATGACAGTTAAAGTCCTCCAATAAAACAAAATTAGAATCTATTGATAATAAATCTTGCCAACCTGTATCTTGAATAACAGTAGATGGAGGAACATATCCAGATATTAATGTAAATGTTTGCAATTTCACTGCAATAAATTGAGCCTCTTCTGGTATGTTAGATCTATCAATAGGAGTTACAGAAAATAAAATATTTGGTTTTATTAAACAAGCTACACCTCCTTTTCCATCAGGTCTTGAATTAAGAATTAGGATCATATTTTTAATTTTGATATTACTATTAGCTTTCAACCAAGTCTCTGAAAGACATATTATATCTGGATTATAGTTATCAACAAGATTCTTGAGGACTATTATTAGAATCATTATAACATAGTTTTTTTGGAAGTGGTGAGGGGTTTTTTTGATATAAAATATCATGATGCATTTTCTTAGTTATTGGATCAATTCATAGATTAATATTTGATTCTAAATGAGGAGAGTTTCTGGGAAGTAAAGGAGTTGGATTAATTTTTCCGAATTTAGAGCAGAAATGTAATTTTTAGGGAATCAATTCCGTAAAATTCTGTAAATGTTACATTGTGTAAAGACATATTTTCTTTAATTTTCTTTTGTCTCAAATATTCTGGACATATTCTTTCATTTGATAACTTGTCAGGTTCAGCTGTATAATGAGTCCCTTTACAATGCAAGCATATAGGAAATTTACTAGGATATACATCTATTATATGTTCATGTGATGTACATTTACCACACTTTATCTTTGTAGATTTACAAAGATTTTTAGTGTGTCCAAATAACAAACAATTATGACATTGTGTAACTGGAAATATATATTTCAGGTTTTTTATTTGTACAGAATAATTAAAATTGGTTGGTAGATATGATAACCTAAATGTAACTTTAATAGAATAGGTGTTTTTATAGGTTATATTTTAATTTTCATTTATTTTCCTTTTCCATCTTCTAACCTGAACTACTTTCAAATCATTTGATTCATTTATATTTTTTAGAATTTCTTCTTCAGAAAATGATGGTTCAACATCTCTAATAATCCTTTTTGTTGTTATTGAATGATTAGGTATGAAGGCTTTAAGATTATTTTTATTCAAAAAATTAATTGATTCTAGTAGTCTATTAGCTTCAATGTAATTATTAAATATAACCCCTACTCTATTACGACCTTTTCTTGAAGTCGTAACCTTCTATATATAAAGCAAATTTCGTATTACCATTTCATGTATGGATGGAAAATTATCTTCTTCATTAGATTTTTTTTCAATATATATTAAATATGGACTTTTATCTGTTTTTTAAAATAATTGAATTTCCTTTCGTGTTGGATCGGGAGGACTCGGATCCGGGGGATGCTCCCCCCGGAAAACGTACTCATATTGTGGTATAAAGTATTTTCTTTATATTTTATGTTAAATATAAAGAAAAAGTATAAATCAATAAGGAAATAGTAATACTGAATATATACTCTATATGTTAGTAAGTGAAAATGAAAATTATTAAATTCTTACGCGCACAAATCAACACAGGGATACGATCTCGATGAAGGCTTCAACGCGACCCGGTTAAGTAATCCTTTAATAAATTAGAATTTATTATATTTATCAATTTGTTTTTCGTTTTTACTCAAAAAATACTAATCATATTCCGTTTACGATCGAGCTGTCTCTGGTACGCGAAGATTTTATTAACATGCCTATGCCTATGATTTTAAAAATTCAAATTATTATGCTATTAATACTTATCAAGTCTCTATTATTTGGGACCAGTTGTTCGGTATTAAATTATCATAAGTGATTCAACAAAGAGCTTATTAAGCTGACGAAAGCTAAGAATAGAGCCTATATGTTCTATAAACGAAATTACTCTATATTTTGTTATGAAGAATTTAGAAATTTAAGGAAAGTATGCAAGCCATTAAATGACAAGCTATATACTAAGTACATTGGACGAATTGAATCCGAAATTGATTTAAACCCGAATCAATTTTGAGAGTGCGTCGATGTTTGTCGTAAAACATTGAGGTACCCGAGCGAAATGTTTTTAAATAATAATTCGTTAGCGGACACTGTCGAGTTATTTGCAGACACATTTTCGAAAGTATATAGTAACTAAATAACTAGTTGTTATATGTGTGTTAGTCAAAGAACGGTTAAATGGAAACTGGTCTTTATTGCATGTCATGTATTGTACATCATGTAGTAGACAACCGTATTAGCACGCTTATTAATTGTTATACATATGTTACACTAGTCAATGAATTTTAAGTACTCAAATTGATATTAGTAATTTCAATATTACCATTGAAGAATTATTTAACGCAAATTCTTCACTTCCAGAGTCGTGCAATGCTGGACCCGATGGCATTCCTGCATATTTTGTAAAGCAATGTGTTTATTCATTTTGCAAACCCTTATATACACTCTTTTCCTATTCGTTAAAATCGGGAATTTGTCCGTATGACTGGAATGATAGTTTCGTTGTTCCCATATTCAAATTTGGCTCTAGAAACAGTATTGAAAATTACAGAGGGATTTCCATCCAATCAGTTATTCCAAAGCGACAAATTGGTTTCTGAGCAATTGATGATATCATGTTCTCAATGTATAAATGAACTGCAAGGGTTCCTCAAAGGAAAATCAACTATGACAAAGCTAATGATTTACCACGGCTTTATTTCCGAAGCTTGGGAAAAAGGAGGTCAGATAGATTTAATCTACACAGATTTTTCGAAAGCGTTTGATAGAGTGCAACACGGGATACTGCTGGGAAAGCTAAAATATATGGGTTTAGGTGACAATGTACTTAAATGGATTGGTAGTTTATTAAGTAATAGGACTCAACGTATTCGAATCGAAATGTATATTCCTAAAACCATTACATTTACGTCAGGGGTACCGCAAGGCTCTCATTGGGGACCTCTGTTATTTCTTCTGTTTATTAATGATATTGGAATACGCGGTGCGCACAGTAAATATTTGCTTTATACTGACGACTTACACATTTTTAATAATATAAAATTTGTATCGGGTCGAGAGGAACTTTACGAATATCTAAATGGTATTGTTGATTGGTGTCAAGATAATCAACTGGAGTTAAACCAGTGTGTATATGTACCATTTTATCGTGGTCGATTTAATTTTTGTAAATACTTTATTAATGGGAATTCTGTAGTGAGGGACCTGGAGGTTATATATACATCCAAATTATGTTTTAATAGCCATACAATTACAAACTTTAAAATTGCAACAATTAAGAAAATGTACTCATCCCTTGTCTAACCACATTTGAAGTATGCATCGTTCGTATGGTCTCCTTTCACTGCTGTCGCCAGTAAAGTTAGAACGTGTGCAAGGTAATTTTTTAAAGTATATTCACTCGAAATAGGAGGCAGAAGGATTAACTATAGTTACAGTGACATATCAGTCCAAATTAATTTAAAGTCGTTAGCAGAAAGAAGAATTATTTTAGATATAATGATTTTATACAAATTATTAAATTGGCTTGTTGACTGCTCAGAGCCAGTCAGTAGACTACAATTTAAGGTTGCGGTTTAGTAGAAAGAGATAGCTATATAATAAAATGGAAATAATCGTTTGAAAAAAGCCATTCTTTTGGATTTAATAATATGAATATGTATTTACATTTTTTATTTACCAAGTATAAAGTCTAAATACAAAATAAATCGTTAATTTTTGTAAATTACGTCAATTTACTAATTCGAGTTAGAAAAGAAAATTGTACGATATAATGAAATTAATAGATTATGTCTGCTAAGCTATTTGAATGCAGAATTTAGTGAAATCCTTTAAATTTTCATTGCACAAGTTTTTATTGGCAAAAATATAATTTGAAATTTGCTATAAATTTGATCAATTTTCATTGATTTTCATAATTGTTTTTCACACAAACTAAACATTAAAATAATTTTTAATTCATCTGATGAAATTCCTGCTTATTTTAAGAATCATTTAATGTATAATACAATATTGTTAATTGATCACAACTGAAATCTAACTCGAATTAGTGGTTGCCAATATTTATATAGCTATCTCATTCGTCTAAACTGCACCCTTAACATAATTTTTCGTATCGGTTTTAATCCCACCAGTTATGGTATGTATTGCTTATTGAGTAGAATAATGAGTGTTAAAAATCTACTCTAGAATCATAGGCATTATATTCTATTCACGAAATCATTTATGTTATTTAAATAGCAGTTGCAAAGAAATGATTTACCTAGCGTTATTTCTAGTCATTATTTTTTTATTAAATGCAATTAATAATTCATTTAATTTAGTTCTGTATCGTTCTTTGAAATGTGTACAATAATGAGTTATTTTTTATTTTTGTACTGATCTTAGAACTGTGATAGTGTATTTAGTTGTAATTAAACACTATGTGCAGTTACATATTTATATCTTATTTTATAATACGTTTGCATTAATATTTAGGACTATTCTGTACGAGAAATGTTAAGTTTATCATTTACGTTGTTATTATTATTATTATTTTTTTTTTTTTTCATCACAGTCTAAGTAGTTTTTGTAATAGATATATATATGTATATATAGAATGTAAAGTTAGTTAGTAATTTACACGTTAAATTTAACATTTACCGTACGGAATAGCCCTCATAATCTGTTATAAACAGCATTGTTTCATTTTTAGCAATCTGTATAAATAAGTTACTTTATCTATTTTGTTTTAATTTATTTATTAATTCATTATTGTACTCATCGTCATTTATATTAATTTTTAACATAATGCGATAGCATTTGTTTATTTATTTAAACTTTTTCAAATATTGTGAAAATTACATTACTGTTTGAACTATTTACTCGGTTAGCTCGACAACGCGTAAAACCACTCGGGATAATAAATGATTAATTTATTGATTTGGTAATCACTATTCTTGGTAATTGTTTATTTGTATATAATAACTTATTTATCTACTACTTATAGTAAAACTTGTTATAATTTTGTAAAATGGTGAAATATCCGTAAATAAAATATAATAATAATAAAATTATTCTATTAAATAAGGATTATTAAATGAATAAAAATTTTTACTATTTTTGTCATTTTTATTAATTATTTATAAAATTCCTTTAATATTTAATAAGCAAATTATTTATTTGTAGAAAAAAAGTCGATATTATGTAAAATATTATTTCATCAGGTGGAAAGACCTTCGGTCGTTCGCGATTTCATGTAATGTAGGTGAATATAAATCTACAAATATAATGTAAATAATTATCTAAACTATGTATAAATATTACATGAATAAAGATGTTTAGTAGTATTATTTCATTAAATATTAGATTAGTTTCAAGATTATTTATTTTGAAAACAGGCGTATACTCAAAATTTTTGAAAACGTATATCAAATACAGCTAGATTTTTAAATAAATTAATTCTAAACGATTATAACCAGAACTGGCATTAACATATCCCCATCACCAATTCCTAAAAAAAATATATTATAATAGAACACATAATTTTCACGTTGGACATATTAATGGCAGCCTCTTTCCGTTTTGTTCCTAGAATTTCCTCAACAACGTCCAACCTGTTCCCAGCTCATTTCACCAGCAGAATTTATGGGAACCCAAACAAACCATTTCAGAAATTCAATGGAATATTCGTTTCGGGGACTATGATCAGCATTTATTTCTGTTGATTATAATGATTAAAATGTTTGTTCTGTAATAGCGATGATTAATTTTTGGGGAATTTATCCGGGTTGTTAAAAAATGCTTAATCATCCTTTTTGCGCAAGCGGGAGTGGAAATTAATTTCTCTGACGTCAAAATCATAAGAGATATGATACGTTTGCTCTCATAGGGCAAAAGTAATATAATTAAAATAAATATAAATAAATTTAATAAAAATAAATAAATTCATAAATTTAAACCTGCTAATTCATAATGAATTTATGCTTCTGAAATATAAAACTATACAGGGTGTCTCAGCGTGCGCGCCGAGTAGCTTTACGGCTAAATGGTTTATTTTTTTCAAAATCTGCTTTGACAGGCGTATGTAGGTCTACTAGGACCACATTTTAAAATTAGTTTCAAATAAGCAGGGTGTCCCATAAAAGCATGGCGTATCATAGTTATATTGTTTCTAATGGAATGACCTATATTTTATATTTTTTTCAGATTCTACATCAAAAATAAAGTTAACTTTTATAATATATTCATATGCCTAAACCTAACAATTTTTGAAATATTTAAATATTTTTGAAAAAATTGACGTTTCTAAAAAAAATCATAACTCTCAAATGGATGAATAAAAACAGATGAAATTTTGTACCAGTATATTAGACTAATGGGTAAATATTTTAGGCTATTTACAGGAATTTAAAATCTTAAGATGTTTTGATAATCTAACGTAACTCCAGAAACACATTCAAGGTCAAATTTCATGCTTATTTTAAATGGCACACCCTATATCTAATAGCCCTATCTTGTAGGAAATTATATTGTCTTTCAAAAAGTATAAAGATATTTTTTACTTAAACCTAATAGTTTTCAAGATATATGCATTTTCGTTAACTTTTGACATAATATTTATTATTCATAACATGGAAAGTCGATTCAAAGCGCCATGTATTGTTCAATATAATATTTATTATTATTATTCCATAATGGCAAGAGTTTAGTTATTGTTTATAAATAAAGTCAGTTGACCCAACAAATAATTTTCGAGATATTTCCTAAATTAATACACTAATTTTCTTAATTGTGAATATACTAATTGCATTATTTATTTACACATGTGTAAATTATTTGATAAAAACTTGTTAGAATTGTAAAACAAATATAACGAAATACATCAAATAAATTGATAAAATAGTATTAAAAGTTTTTATAATAAATTTTCAAAAATACTATCGTCGAATACATAATTAAATTTTATTTTAAATGATATTTTGACATTTCTCAGCATATTAGGTATAATTGATCTAAATGTATTATTAATTTATTAATTCTGCTTTCCATGTATTCTTCCAATTCATTGCTTATTAAACCACCTTTTTTGACGAATATTCAATGGAATTAAACTTGTCATTGTGTTTCCTCATTATTAGTTACTGTATTCAATGTAGTTTTTTTTTCAAATACTTCATACTGCCTACATTTTTTAATGTATTTAAAACTTCCTCTACAGTCTTCTTATTAGGATGTCTTCCATCAGAGAACATTTTGTACACTAAGAGACAATCTTAATAACATTACATTATTATTAGAATCATGTTAATTCTTTCATTTAAAGGAACATTATTTTTTCAATTGTTATTAATAATACGAATGTGTCAATTAAATTTGCTTATAAACAAAAGCCTATTAGAATAACTGGCTATAATAATTATTAAATAGATGGCGCTTTATGTTACATTGTCGTATTAAAATAATAATGATAATGACGAAAATTAACAAAAATGGATATATCTTGAAAACTATTAGGTTTAGGTGTAGAATACCTTTATACTTTCTGAAAGACAATACAATTTCCTACAAGATAGGCCTATTAGATATAGGGTGTGCCATTTAAAATAAGCACGAAATTTAACCTTGAATGTGCTTCTGGAGATATGTTGAATTATCAAAATATCTTAAGATTTTAAATTCCTTTTAATAGTCTGAAATATTCACCCATTAGTCAGATATACCGACACAAAATTTCATTTGTTTTCATTCATCCATTTCAAAGTTATGATTTTTTTTTCGAAACGTCAATTTTTCAAAAAATATTTAAATATTTCAAAAGTTATAAGGTTTAGGCATATGAACATATTATGAAAGTTAACTTTATTTTTGATGTAGAATCTGAAAAAAATATAAAAAATATGGGTTATTCTATTAGAAAAAATATAACTATGATACGCCATGCTTTTATGGGACACCCTGTATATTTGATACTAATTTTAAAATGTGGTCCTAATAGACCTACATACGCCTGCGAAAGCCGATTTTGAAAAAAATAAACCATTTAGCCGTAAAGCTACTCGGCGCGCACGCTGAGACACCTTGTATATTTAATATTTTCACACAGGTGCATATACAGAGGTCTCGTTAATGTTGGGAAATGGCTTAACTGCAGGCGACTAAAATTTGATTATTTAACTAAATTTATATATATACAAAAGTTAACCGTTAAGCCAGAAATCATCTTCAATCTTAAACAAAGTATTATTTGTTTTATTAATAATAACGAATGCTTCATCCGATTTTTGTAAAATTTACTACAGTTTAATGCAATAGTATAATACATTATTCGTGTTAAATTAATATTAAGTATAGAATATAGTAGTACCACTACATAAACATTTGTATATCTTTATATTCGGACACTCAATTGCATTGAAGAAATATTACTTAAAAGAATAGTTAATTTAAAACATTTTTTTTTTCTGTTTATAATTTCCGATAATTTTTACAGTATTCGCATAAAAAATAAAATTCAAATCAATTACATTAAATATTTCATAAAAAACCTAGTTACATTCTGGGTACATTTATTTTCTAAGAGAATAAAAATTAAGATGTTAGTGAATAAGTAATATTTAATATTTATTTATTTATTTACGGAAAACTCCTTTATACAAAGCAGATAACATGTGTGTACAATGGAAGATTAAAAATAAAAATACAATTATTAAATATAATGTAAACTATAATATAACAATAAGTGGTGGTACAAAGTGGAAAAAAAAAAGATAAAAAGATAAGACCAATGATTCAAAAACTAAATTATAGCAAATATTAAATGTTGTAAGTACATTAATAACTAATATGTCACATTTATTTATGTTTTCCGGGCAACTAGATTCGCATTTTATTAAATAAATAGAAGAAATTGTTTTGCATATTATTTTTTTGCCACCAAAAAATAACATAACCTATAAATAAATTCCTAAATATCTTTTTATTTAGAGAAGCAATAATATTTTTAAAAAATATTACTTGTTCGATTTGGGGTATATTTAGTCTCTATAAATTTCGATAATTTGCACTATCGAAATTTATAGAGACTAAATATACCCCAAATCGAACAAGTAATATTTTTTAAAAATATTATTGCTTCTCTAAATAAAAAGATATTTAGGAATTTATTTATAGGTTATGTTATATTTCACACTTATCATAAAATGATGGTACTTATATTAACTCAAATGATTATATTTTCATATTAAACCATAGTAAATTTCATTCAAATCGCATAAAGCATTCAATTGTTATCAATAAAATAAATATTATTTTGTTTAATTCTGAAGATGAATTCCGGCTTAACGGTTAATTTTGCATATAGATTAGTTCGGTTGAATTATCATATTTTGGTACCTTAAACCTGAGGTTGAGCCATTTCCCAACATTAAGAGAACATCCTATATATATATATATATATATATATATATATACTTATTATTATTATATTTGAATTAAAACAGAAGAAAAGATAAAAAAAGTAATTATGTTACTGTCACCATCAAATGGCTATCGATCAAAGATCTTTCTGCAAAAGTTTATTATTTCTGTCGAGCGTCAGCGTAATGAGTGAAAGGATAAAATAATATTTTTTTATCTATTCGAAAATTGTGTTTGGTGGAGTTTTGTATATTGGAGGAATTTTGGGGTTGCTGTGCTAATAAGAAAAACTATTTTCATAATTTTTTTTTCTTAAAATATAATTTATATTTATTTATTTTTGGAATTTCACCATTATACAAAATATAATAATATAATTCAATATTAAAAACTAAAAAGATTTCAATCAAAATTATAACAGGATTAAATTTTATGAAAAAAAAAAAAAAAAAAAACTTTAAAAATACAAATAAGTGAATGAACCAAGTGGTTTAATAAAACTAAATACTAAACTGTAATAATTGTTTAGATTATGGCTTTCTAAATTTTGAAACTGGAAGTTTTAAACACCATTAATATTTCATTTTTTATTAAAATAACGCAGTAATTCTCAAATAGGGTGTCGCAATTATGTCAAAAGAGTATGCATTAACAATATTAATATATTTAAATAACTGTGACCAAGTGAATGAATACTCTTTTCTATTTATGCATTAACAAATTTGCCACAACAAGGATGCCACGAAATTGTTAACACTTATCATTTTACTGCGGTTTTTTACATCATATATCTGTGAAATAGAATTTCCTGTTTTCGCAAATATTAAAGTGAAGGAGATGGACCTAAACACCATTAACAAAATAAAAAAATGTTTAATAATAATGATGTAAACATTAATGTTAGCATTTTTTATTCAGTATTTTATTCGATTATTGATTTGTTAACCCCGAGGGTCGTTGAAAAATAATCTATTTGTAGAAAACATTGTTATTCTAAGTGGTTTACCTTAGATCTCATTGAACTTATTTCTATGAAAAAAAATACAACATCGCAACTTTATGATTTCTGATCTAGCTATCGACTATGAAATTTTTAAAGAAAAGCGGGCACGGTGTAAGCAATTGTTTCTGATTTGTTATAGGAATCACATTCAGTCAGTTGAAGAATCTCTTGTAAATGACCCTAAATTATTTTGGAGCCATATAAATTCGAATGGTTCAATCTCTACTGAACCAGACTCATTTCAGAATAATGATACCTTCATTTTAGTGCTGTATATTATGTATATTATGTACCCTCATGTTTTGTTAACTTACCGTCAAAATTATCAATTAATTCCTTCAATCATATTAATTACAGCACCAATGAAGCATTAAAAAATACAGACGTCCTTAATCAACTAGTCTGTTTGAAAGATTCATACTGTACTGGTCCAGATGGTTTGTCATCAATTCTATTGAAGGAATGTTCATTCTCCCTTAATTGCACTTTATGGCTTCTTTTCAATCAATCTCTAAGTACAGACTGTTTCCATCACTATGGAAAAATGCTATAATTGTACCCATTTTTAAAAGTGGAAAAGGAACATAGTTTCTAACTATCGGCTTATTTCTCTTTTATTATATATTCCAAAAACATTTGAAAAATTAATAACTGCTTCTCTATCTGAATGCATATCTAGTGTATTATATTATAAGGACCATGGTTTCAAAAGAGGATGTTCCACTTCAACTAACTTGTTCTCTTATGGCAACTATATCGTTTCAGCCATGGACGCTGGGTATGTCCACATCATACCATCTACACCGACTTTTCCAAGACGTTCGAAACAGTTGACCATAGTATTCTTCTTTCGAAGTTAATGAGAATTGGAATGGGCGAGACCATGTTGAACTGGTTGCAATCGAATTTGCCTTAGACCGTAGAAGTGTTTTATCGTCTAAAATTCCTGTTACTTCAGGGGTTCCCTAAGGATCTCACTTGGGCAGTTTATTGATATAAAAATTAAATAAAAACACAGGACATAGTAAGTAATAAAGAAAATTTGTGAATGCAAAATGTAAACATTTTCTTTTCTTATTTTTTTAGACCGCTTAACATTTTACATTATTTCTCCATATACCGATACATATACACTGGCATCTTAATGTGATAAAATTTAGGATGTGTTTGCTGTGAATAGTTGTAGGTTGAATTTACGAGACGTTGGTGATTGATTGTCAACGTGACATATACAGTGTGTTCGGGATAAATTTGACATATTTATAATTGAATGTATTTTTCCGTAGGTTAGAGGTATTAACACACACTACTCGTCATTTAAAAGTTTGGACCCTTCTTCATTCATATACAATATGTCAGAAAGGATGGATGACTGGAACCCGCCTTAATCATGGAAGAGAATAACTTGCATCATGATGATTCGTGCCGGCCATCAAAATAAGGATATTATGACTGCTGCCCAATGCTCCCTGAACACAGTAAAAACAATCACCAGAACTAGAGACTTGCAATGGTGACTACGAGGATGTAGCAAGAAGAAAGATCCCTAGCAGACTGATTGCGTTCGTACAGTAGAATTCCTCGCAAATCTGCAGGAACAGGTGTTGAAAAACCCTGGCATTGGAATTCGGGCTTTGTCACGTGAAATTAATGTTGCAGCCTCTACTATGAAGCTTGTACTCAATGAAGACCTTCGCTACTTCTCATACAAGCGCCGCAAAGGTCAGCTGCTCACAGAAAAGGCCCGTGAAAAACGTTTGATATACGCTAAGAAACTTCTAAGCAAAGTGAAACATCCTCCAGAATCACAAACAATCTGGTTCTTTTCCGATGAGAAAAACTTTTGCCAGCATCAAAAACACAACATGCAGAATAACAGATGGCTTGCATACATTACAAAAGACATTTCTCGTGTAATGCAGACTAAATTTCCCTAAACTATGATGGTTTTCAGATGTGTATCCTCTGAAGACGATGTGATGCCTCTGCATTTTTTTCAAGAGGGCCTCAGGTTGACTTCAGATGGCTATGTGGAGTTGTTAAACACTGTAGTTAAGTCATGGATAACAAGGGTAGCCAACGGTAGGTCGTATGTATGGCGCAGGATTCGGCCCCTTGCCACACCTCTCGGAAAAGTCAAAAATGGTTACAATGAAATTAAATAAGGAAAATTTCTGACAATGATCAATAAAATTCGATCAAACCCTTTTTCCAACTGCAAAAAATACTTACACTGTAAGTTTTACAAACATCTATTGAAACAACTACTTCCCGAGCATTTACCCCGCCGGACATTGGATTACACAATAGATATTTGTTGTTGCATCGTAGCACTGCTGAGAAATTGCAACGGTGTGAAGACGGTACGTTAAAATTAATTAAAACTTGTTTAACAACTAAGGGCTTACAGGGCATAGATGTACTGATGAGGGATGAAATCCCGAAACACGTGTCTACAGATAGCCTTGTAACTATTATTTGTTGTTTCCTTTCATTAAATAATTTCGACTCAAACCGCTACAATTTCTCAGCAGTGCTGCGATGCAACAACAAATATCTATTGTGTAATCCAATGTCCGGCGGGGTAAATGCTCGGGAAGTAGTTGTTTCAATATATGTTTGTAAAACTTACAGTGTAAGTATTTTTTGCAGTTGGAAAAAGGGTTTGATCGAATTTTATTGATCATTGCCAGAAATTTTCCTTGTTTAATTTCATTGTAATTTAAATAGCTGCAAACGTGTGAATCATCTTTGTTTCATTTTATTTAATTCAAAAATGGTTGTCTGAAAATTTCTATGACTTCACTGGTTTGGCCTTCTAACTCCCCTGACCTTAACCCCATGGACTATTTTGAATATAGCGCAGTTGAAAAAGACACCAATCGCACTTCCAGTAATACAAAAGTCCAGTTAATGGATAAAATTTAAACAGTTTTTGACGCTCTTCCCAGGAAGACTGTAGCATTAGCTTGTTCGAGGTTTCGAAGCAGGATTGAAGCTGCGATCGATGTTAATGGTGGTTATTTTAAGTGAATCTTGTTGATAGTATTGTAATTAAATCTGCCTGTATTTTTTCTCAATTCATTAAATTTAAAGATACAAAAAATATTTTCTTTTTCCTTACGAAACTGTCAAATTTATCTCGAACACTCTGTAAATCATAACTTGTAAAATTAATTTGAAACTTTCTTAAAGTTTAAATAGCCAAAATTGAGTGTCATGAGAAAATTTGTAAGAACGCAAGTATTTGTTATTTAATGAGTGATAATTATATAATTAATTAAAGTGTTATATTACTGTCGCATTTCCTTTCACGTAACCAACAAAGTAGAAGTTTAGATTACAAGATGACACTTGAATATTCTAACCTTAGCCTATAACACACATTTTGTATTTCACACAATAAATTCTTAAAATGTTAAATTTGATAGGTTATATTAAAAAATATACTTTACTCTTATTATAATTATAAATCTCATGCCAAACCAACTCCCTCCCTCCATTTATGAACTTTAGTTACGCCTATAGATGCCAAATAAACTCACTAAAAAACCTTTAATTATTTTTGATGTAAAGAAAACACTTAACTTTTGTATACCACTTTTATTTTACTTTAGTTATCAAACTAATTTTGTTAATGATTACCGTATAATTGGAACTACTCACTTAAGTAAAATAAAGAAGTGAACACCACCAAGTTCCAAGCTTTAATTATTTGTTTATTAATCACAAGTTAGAAAAAACTCGACGGTGTGCCGCCATAAAAAAAAACACGAGAACCTCTGATCAAACACTTGAATTTACCACGAAGTGCTTCCAACATATTTTGACACCAATGTATTTGAATGGAAGAAATTACATAATAATAAAATTATTTTTTTATCAATAGAAAAGTATATTCATTTATTTGGTCATAGTTATTAAATTTAAATAAATAAAAAAAAGAATTTGAAAATAATTTAATAAAATAGTTCTTCTTTAGCTTCTGTAGCATTTCGACTGACGTTACGTAAAAACTTAAAAAAGTACATTATAACAACTAATTCTCGGGCATGTATCTCGCCAGATACTGAATTACGTAATGGACACTTGCTGTTGAATGTCAATAATATATTGCACAATGCAATAATTTTTGATTCGAGAATATTAAATGTAATGAGCAAAAAACGATACGTAATATAAGGACATCTGTAGATACGTGTTTCGGGATCTATCCCTTAAGTACAAGTCTGCTTTACGTGATTTAAAGATGTAAAATTAAATTAATTAAATTAAACTAAACTAATTAAATTAAGTAAAATAAATTAAGCATACCGCCCCCGCTGTGATCTCAGATGCAGATAACCGAGTTCGGGGAAGTGCGCAAACAATGCGCGCGTTTTATCACAATTTCGAAAAAAAAAAATCGAGAATATATACAGGGTGGCGCAAGATTCCGATGAAGTCCAATATCTCAGTTATTTAGAAATTTACAAAAAGATATTACTGACATAATTTGTAGCTACTGTAAAACTTCACATTTTAAAATTGGTTTCATATATACAGGGTGTCCAATAATCACGTGACGTATCAAACATATGATTTTTTAAATGGAATGCTATATTGTTTATGTCGATTTTAGATTCTACGCTTAAAATTAATAATTTTTGACATAAGGTTTATTAGGTCAGTTTTTAATATTTTAAAAGTTATAAACAATTTAAGGTTGAAATCAATGGAAGATTGAGGCCTTATTTTTCAAAAATGAAAAACGATGTAAACTTTCTGTTAACGCAATTTAATTGAAAAAATGCTTAATAATATAAGGAATAATCGTTTGTTACCATAAAGCAAATGTTGTATACAGGGTGAAACAATACGCAAAATGATTTTTTTCTTTTTTCACTTAAATGGAACACCCTATATTTTTTTACACTATTTCGATAGAAAATTGATTGTTCTTTAATTTTTGTATAATAAACTATACCCCTATCTGTTACCATTTTTTAACAATTTCAATTCAAAGTACAAAATTATAAGTTTCGCTTATAATCTATAATTTAAGTAGGCTATAATTAAAACAAATGCAATTCATAATCGTTTTCTGGTATTTAATAACTTGCTTACTCCCTAACCTAAAAGGATATTCAAATGACAATCGATATTTAAAGGCGCATGCAAAATATAAAGAAAATAGTTGCTCAACGATTATTTAGCGAGTTATAATGGTTATTGGGACATATTTTTTAAGAAAAAAAATGTAAAATGTTTGAATGCTATTGAATTAAAAAAAAATGTGAATGTGTGAAATAAATACATAAAAATGTTAACAAAATATAATGATATAAATATTTTATTATTTCACTTAGTATCTATTTTCGGTTTTTCAGTCAACATGTTAAAATAAATCAATTTAAGAGGCATATAGGAATATTTTAAATATTTTTACCAAAAAATATAGTTGTTGTTAGTTTTTAACAATTAAATTAATCATTTATTGAAGAAGTATGTTTAACTGCACCAGGGTTACAAAATATAACGTAAAATGTACTTTACTTACTAATTATAATATTAAGCGTTGAACGTTACTAAATAAATTAGTTGTTCTGGCGCGGCATACTTTGGTTAAAAATTCTATACCAAATTATTTAATCAAATGCAATTTTGGAGAATAAATTGATAATAATAATAGGAATCGTAAAATCTGTTTAAAAATAAATTATTAATATTAACATACCTTAATAGAAAAAATAACTTCCAACCCATTCCTGGTGAATCGAAAACCAACTCACCTCTACCACTCACTAATTACCACTTGTTCATAAACAAAAATAAATCGCGTCTTTAATTATTAATAATTTCTAACGTTAAAAGTTAAACCGGAATAGTGAACATTGCGCGTTTTCGGACGACTGAATCCAAATACAAGAGCGCGAGATAAGAAGATTCGTTGTGCCTGAATCCTGGCGCACAGCCAAGAACATACCTATTTAAATTGTTGTATTTTCAATATTATCGCGTATTAAAATAATTTCAGCTTAATATTTATTTACTTTTTTTATTAAATTGTCATTTATCCCGTGGTAAAAAAAATATGATTATTCGTTTCACTAAATTATTTTATATTTGTGTTCGCGTAACTTTCACAACTAAATAAATTAGTTCTTCTGGCACGGCCTACTTTGATTAAAAATTCTATACCAAATTTGTATTTGAGATTAAATATCTCAAAAACGGTAGACGGTAGCTATTTAATATGTTATATAAAAAATGAAGAGTGATTAATTTTCTATTAAAATAGCATAAAAAATATAGGGTGTCCCATTTAAGTAAAAAGAGAAAAAATCATTTTGCGTATTGCTTCACTTTGTATATAAAAATTTGTTTTAAGAGAAAAAAAGAGTATTTCTTTTATTATTAAGTATTTTTGCATTTGTATGGCGTTGACAGAATGTTTATTTCATTTTTCATTATTGAAATATTAGGCTCTAAACATCTTTCGATTTCAACATTCATTTGTTTATAACTTTTAAACTATGAAAAATTGACCTATTAAATCTTATATAAAAAATGATTATTTTTAAACGTAGAATCGAAAATCTTCATAAAAAATATATCATTCCATTAAAAAAAAACATATGTTTGATACGTTACGTGATTATTGGACACCTTGTATATATGAAACTAATTTTAAAATGTGAATTTTGACAGTAGCTACTAATAATGTAAGTAACATTTTTATGTATATTTCTTTATAACTGAGATATTGGACTTCATCGTAATCTTGCGCCACCCTGTATATATATATTCAACATCTTTATTAATACACAGATACATACATATATACTTGTTATTATAATATTTAAACTTTAAAAAAAAGAAACCATGAAATAAGGTGATGTAACTGTTACTGTCAAATGGATATCGACCTTTCTGCCAAGGTTTGTCATTTCTGTCTGGCGTCAGTCATCAATAAGTGAAAGGATGAAATGATAAAATATATCCGAAAATTGTGTTAGGTGGGGTTTTATATTTCGGAGGGATTTCGGGGTTTCTGTACAAACAAAACAGGGAAAGAACCCTGTAATTAAAGGGATTTTTGGAGAATTTTTCGGAGATGAATTGAAGGCGTTCTTCTATGGGAATAACAAAGGTAGCGTCGTAGAGAAATCGAGAATATTTTTGTTGCAATTTCGAATATTCGAGAATGTTTTATCGCAATTGTTTTTCAAAGCATTAACGATTTAAACAAATATTTACATTCATTTTTAAATTTCTACAGGTTTTTTTTTGGAAATTAGAACGTATGTATGTTACTATTTTGAAAAGCTATTTTTTTATCTACCTAAAAGTGTGAAAACCCAATATGGCTGCCATAAGAAATACAAAAATTGAATATTGTAACTCAAAATCAAGAGTAACTAGAATATTTCTGTCGACGTTATTCGATACAGATAAATAAATGCAAATATTGATAAAAACACCGCCGATAACAGGGAAGAGTTTTTTTTTCTAAATCCCAATTTTGATTTTTTTTTTTCACGATAAATTAGGAACTTATCAAAATAATAAGATTCCCAATCGCTATTAAAATTAGTTACTTCTCTCTAATTTAAGCGACCTCGTGTATCTTATCTTTTCCGAGATATCAATGATGAGCATCGAAAAATTCACTACCACCTGTTCTAAATTCATTAGAATCCAACAATAAAAAATCCCTATACTTTTTAATGTGAGACTATAGGGTGTCTCGCCAAGAAATTACATTAAAAGTATATGGATATTCTATTGTTGGATTCTAATTAAATTTTTACAATTTACCTTAACAAATATATTATTTTTAATGAAGATATTTTCATTCCAAATTCTTTAATTTAAGCGAGGCTCTATATTTCTTATTTCAAATTTTGATTACACGTGGGATTTTGTTGGAAAATTCATAACGAGGGACCATACCTAAATATAATAATTTTTGAGATTTTTCAATATTTATGGAAATTATTAACTTTTTAAACATCTTTTCAAAAATACAAGATTAATAATTGGAACATTTGTAGTACTATTTCTGGATAAAGTACTACTACTAAAGTACTTGATTATTTTTAAATATTCTGATCTATAGTAGCAATGTCTACATCTATCTTTATTTTTGGTAAGAAATTTGAATTTCTAATTGAATAATATTTTAGTTGATAAATGGTGATAGGATGATGTTTGTATTTATGAAGGATATTAGAGTTATGGGAATACAGAATTTTGTAAGAAGGGGTAGGTTATTAGGATTATTGGCATTTTTTTGCTTAAGGCTAATACACGCTGGTATATGGGTGGATTCATAAATGTATTCGTTGGAAGAATTGTGGAATGGGTTGTTGGGATGATTACGATTCTTACGGAGGATCTTTCGGCGAGCGACTTAGAGGTGATAAATAGTGGAAAGAATGAGTTGAGTGAAGAGGATAGTATCGTATCTAACAGGGCCCGACAAATAGATTGTATATATAAATGGAGGTTTTAATGGATATACCTTGTTACTTGTACGTGAGAGATTTGATATGCCAGACCTTATGTCATTTTTTTTTTATTTTAGATGAGAGGATATTTGGTTTGTAGGAGAGTTTGTAGTCGAATAGGATGCCTAGATATTTGTAGGAGAGACTAGAGTGTTACTATTGGAAATTGTGGGGGACTGTGGTGTAATTTTATGGAATAGAATAAAAAGTTTAGATTTAGCGAGATTAATTCTAATGCGTCTTTTTGAGCACCAGCCTTATACCAATTCGAAGGAAGATTGTAGTGATCATTGGGCAGATTGAAGAGTGAGGACATGGGTGATGAGGGCTGTGTCATCAGCGAAAAGTAAGGAATGGGTGGGATGAGTTAAAACATGTGAGATCAGGATTGTATTTATCATTTCAAAATATGTTATATATGAGTGGGGATAAAGAAGATTCTTGAGGGACAACTTGTAAGATTGGAAATGAGTGGGAGAGAGTTTCAAGTATTCTTACTTTGCAGGATCTGTTGGAGAGGAAGTTATGTATAAGAATAATTAGGTGACGCAGAATGTGTAGTAGAAAGCATTTGTAAGCAATATGCCAAATTGTATCGAATGCTTTTTGTATATCCAAAAAAATAATTCGGCCAATTGTTGACCTTCGAAATGTTTAGCTTGCATTTTGGAAGTTAGGAAGGATTGGGGAATCATTGCGGATATTTTAGGAAGGAAGCCGAATTTTTATTCTGGATATAATCAATAGAACAGTTGAGGAATTTTTGTTTAATGAGGGATTCAAAAACTTTTCCGATGACTAGAGGAAGGATAATAGGATGGTATATGGCAACTAGTGTGGAATCATTTTATGATTTCGGGGTGTAAACAATTATTCATTTTTTTCCATTGGGAAGGGAAGTATTGGTAGAAGTAACAATAATTGAAGATTTTAAGAATGAATTGATGGATTTCGTTTGGGAGCTTTTTGAGGATAAATCTGGAGATTTTATCGAAGCCGAGAGAGAGAGAGAATTTTTACCAGAGTGTAATATTGTGTAGTAATCCGTCTTGTCAATAGACTCGCTTTTGTCAAAAGCGTCGTACCAATTGTTTATCAAATTAAAAAAGTTTTCGTCATAGTTGTTGTCTTCTGTCGGTTTAATCGTATCCTCTAACGGTCCTGCGAATGCTTTCGCTATTCAAAAATCGTCAGTCAGTATTGAATCGTCACACAGCTGACTCGAGCGTAAAATGGCTTTCATTTAGTACTTGGCCTTGGCACTTGTTCTATGGCAGTAAAAGGTTATAACCAACTTGAAATATATTTTCGTTGCAAAATTAACGAGATTTATAAATTTAAAATAAATAAATTGGAAGTTTAAATAAAAATTATTTAAAAATAATTAATAAATTATTTTCACATGCATATCAATGACAAAAACTCCTTACACCTAACGGTAGAAAGGAAAAAGATTAAAAAAAAATCAAAGACGTATTGCATCATGCAACAATTTTTGATTCGAAACGTGTTTTTTTTCAAAAAATATCTTACTTTTTAACCCTCTTTCTATTGAGACTAAGAAAAATATATCATTCCATTTGAAAATTTGAATAAAAATGAAAAAAAAAAATAAGTTAGCTCCACCTAGCGGCGATAAAGTTAGTTATTTTTGTGATTATTGTCAATAATTTTAATCAGTACGATAAGTTCATTCATATGACATTAAAATAATTAAGATCGATTAAAAAACAAAAGAGTTATTTGACATTTACTCGTTACAAATTCAGACCTTCCCCCACCCTTTATATCAAGAGTAAGGCAAAAGAGTCAATAACATTTTTTTTTCATGAACTCATAACGATTTCAAAAAGTGTATTTTTTTAGATAATCGCCCCCCTACCGCAAGAGTTACGAACTTGATAATTATTTCCAGCATTTTTCATGGTCATTTTTATTGAAATTTTTTATTTGAAAGCTCTAGGGCTCATAGTTCCTGAGATATAGCCTGTTACCTATATTATTGGGATACCCGGTATTTTATGTAATTCAATGTCTAGCGGTGTATTTGCCCTAGAAGTAGTTGTTTTAATGTACTTTTGTCTAAAGTTTTTAGTTAATTTATTTAAATAACTGTAACCAAGTGAATAAATGCGTGTTTCTATTGAATTGGAAGTTTCTTTAAATGCAATTCTTTATTCAAGACTAATACAATATTCATACAATACAATACAAAACTATAATGCAATATTATACACTACATACCTGTCCCGAACGGGCTATCGACCAGAGGGCTTTCTGTCAATTTGTGTATTAATTTGTTGTATATATGTGTCTGTGTCCGTTAATTTATGTTTTGTCAAATTCAGGATTATTGGCTTTAATGAACTCGTAGATGGTACTAGAGGGGAATTTAACTTTTAGTGAAATATTAGAGGCAAACTTTAGTGAAAGGTGTTCAAAGCGATCTGTAATATTTGGGATATTTATGCTTAGGTAAAGGAGAGTGTTTAAAGGATTATGTAAGGGATTATGAGAATATCGGATTTTAGTAAGTACTCTAAGTACTGTTCTCCCCGCAACTTCCAAGTTACACAAAGCGGAAAATATTTAAATATGAGCGTCTGTTTTTATTGAAATACCTTGTTGCCTACAGGTTAAAGCTCTGAAAAAAACTAGCCCTGTTATTTACGGAAAACTTAAGGGATTGGGTGTGGGTAGAAATTGAGTGCTTGGCGTAAAATATAATATCGAGGTATTTAGATGTTAAGGTATATGTTGATATTATTGATTTTGATGGTAAAAGGGGAGTTATGAGTGCGATGGTGAGGAATGAGGAATTGGGTTTTGTTGGGATTAATGGTGATCAGCCCCTGTAGAGTACTTAATGCTGTTAGAAGTGTGGGTGCGTGGGAAACAAGAGCAGTATTGCTTGCATAGAAAATTAATACACTGTTGTAATCGCGAAAAAATGTAATACTTTGCGAATGATTGCTAATAGTTCTGCTCAAATGATTATAACCTACTAAATGTTTAACGCTTACATTTATACAATAGGAATGGTATATCTAGATATGGTTTCTATGGCGAAAGCGCCCCCTGATGGTTCTTTCACCGTACTAAAATTATGTTAAAAACAACTCCATAAGAGTGGGCATACCCTGGTCGTCTGCATACAGGAGAGAGTACGCGGAATGGTTGAGATAGTAGGTTTCTGGTGATAAAGGTCGATTAGGATAGGAGAGAAGGGGGATCCTTGAGGAAAGGAAGTTTCGGATTCTTACTTGAAGGATTCTGTTAAATAGGAGATTATCTACACCTTAGAATGGGAAATACCAAGTTGATTTAAAAAAGAGGCCAGTGTGCCATACGAAGTCGTAAGATTTTTGTATATCTAAGAAAACTACGGCGGTTTTGTTGCATTCGAGGTGAGCGGTTTGGATGAGACAATTTTATTTTGTGCAAAATTTGATATTAATAACTTTACGCATTTAATCAGACTGTTTATTGTATTTCGTTCATTTATTCATTTATTTGTTTCATTAAATAAACAAATATTTATTTGTTAATTGTTAAGGCTTACAGTTAGTTGTATACGGTTTATTATAACTTTAATATTTCAACATTGTTTGCACAACTTTTTTATTTAGTAACTATAGTTTCGACAACATTGCGTGTCATTATCAAACTAAGAGTACAATTTTACATGGAATATATACATTATTTACGGAGGGATAATTGCTATAAAAATAAATTAAGTCGAGTTGGTATTTAATTAGGGGAATGTCCGGATTAGCACGCGCTTTGTAGATTTTAAGCGACTCCAGGAGGTCCATCTTGCGACCATTTTCGGCAAAATGGATTATCGATAATGCTTCTTTCCCAAAATTATGATTGTTTTGAATCAGGTGGTTTGCGAAGGATGACTTATCCGCTAATCTCTGCCGAAATGATCGAAGGTACTCCTGGAGCCAGATATTAAGATTACGACCAGACTGGCCTGAACTTTACAGTCTATACCTGTGAGTTTTTATATCCCTGATCTGTGAGTTGATTCTATTTGTGTTTTTGAATTGAATGTGTGATATTTAACTTTTGTGTATGGTTTTAGTGCAAATGTTAAGTTGTAGTGTTTTAAAATAGATTTAATTTTTAGTGAGACGTTACCAAAGTATTTATTTATTTATTAAGCAAAAGACATGTACAATTTTCACAAGTATTGCATTTGTCATACAAAATTATAAACTATAAAATACATAAAGTTAAAACTAAAAATAATAATTATGTAATAATAATACACAATAAAATACAAAAAAGAAGAACGGCTCATTTTATTTCTCAAATTTTAATATGTCGAACAATAAATGAATTAAATAAAATCCTGCAGAAATTCCGCGACCGAATAATACGCTCTTTCAATAAGCAGTTCTTTTAGCTTACGCTTAAATATTTTCGTATTTTTAATATCTTTTATTATTTTTGGTAGTTTATTGTACAGAGAGAGACACATATAGTAGGATAGGGGTTTATATTTTTTTTCTGTTTTTGTATTTTTTTTTTGCTTGCGTACATGAAATTATTTGTTTTTCTAAGTTTGTATTTGTTAATGAGCAAGGATTTATTGTTTATTGTAAATAATGTACATAATCCGTGTAAAATTGTTATTAAGTTCCTCTTAGTGTGATAATAATACGCTAATGTCGAAATTACCCAGGAAGAAATTATATATAGTAACTACATAGAAATCGCTATATTCCAATATATTTACTACATAGCGATGTGAACATTTCTGTATATAGATACTATATAGATATCTATATAGTAACCATATAGGTCAAACTATGTAGGTTCTACATAGATATCTATATTTTAGCAATATAGTTTATTTTATCTAAGAAATACTACATATATTCAGCATAGTAACTACATACTTAAAACTATATAGAATGTACTATGTATTTTCAATATAGTATATTATATTTATATATTGATTGTGAACCAAAAACTTAGTCAAAGCAAAAATGCTTTACAATTAATTATGTGCTTAAATTTAAAGGAATAATTTGAATCATTAAAATTTAGTAAATTAATAATTTATTATAAAAATTTAAAATTGAATTAATCAACATGACATTTAACAAACATGCACTATAAATAATTACCTTTCCAATTAATCCCATTTTGTTGTGACTATGTTTTGGTTCTTAACATTTAGTATATAATTTTTATAATTACTGGGGTCAATTTATAATATATAAGATAAAAGCTCACATTAGACAAACCATATTTTATTACATAAATAAACAATTTAAAACAAATTCATATACAATATTTTTCTCTGTAAAAGGACTCATAAGGCGCACTTCTTTTTCCTAAAACAAATAAACCTTGTTAAAAAAAACACACAATAAATAAAGCACTAATTGGCTTACTCTTTTAGTATGGCATGTTTTGACTTTATTTCACCAAACCCGTCGGATGATGTTGCTAAACAATTACTTATAATTTCAGTGTTCGCGGCTTCGGTGTACTTTATGCGAACAGCATCTAAAGTTAACAAATACACTTTAATTAGTATGGATTTATTACAATTAATTATATTTATAAAGTAATTAATAAATCCTTTATTTCAAAATGCTTATAAATGTAATAATATAGTAACTACACAGCACCTTGGATCGATTTGGAACAGACATAATAAAGAGGATACAAACAAAGTTCTTATAATGTATATATAATTTGTATGAAATGTATAAATATAAATCTAAAAAAGAATCGTAATATGATGCATTTATATCTATTTAGAATTAATAATGTAACAAAATTATATAGGAACTATATAGTATATCTATATAATGACTATGTAGTAATACTATTTAAAATATTTTTTTATTTGTAATAACTTGAACTGAATAAGGAATTTTTAAATATTAGTGTGGAAGAATGGTGGTAGTGTCATTAACTGTCTACTATCTATTAGAAAAAAATAATATAGTAAATTTACGTAGGGATTACATAATAAAATTATATACATACCATGCAATATTTATATGTAGTGGCTATATAGTAAAACTACTAATGATTACATAAAATCTACGTTGAAGCTATATTTAAACTATATAGTAAAAATATATAGTTCTACCATTGTAATTTTATATAGTAACTGTGTAATAAAATTATTGTATGAATAAATATAGTTATTATATGTTGTCACTATATTGTAAAACTATTTAAATGCAATATAGAAAAAACTATGAATTCGCAACATATTTACTATGTTACAATGTTCAAATAAAATATTACTATATATATTCTATGTTGAAACTATATAGAAACACTATACAGTTTTACTATCTAAAATCAATATAGCCACAATGTAGTTACTATGTAAAACTATATACATTTCTTCTTGGGTATAGTCACTAAATAAAAAAAAAGTTTTTTTTTTTCAATTGTGAAGACTTCTACTTTGCTATACATGCTCAAGTATGATAATAAAAACACTTCTAAACCTTGTTTTGTATAACACTTTATTTTTACTTGTTTGATAATGAAAACTGAATTTGCCGAAACTACATTCACAAAAAAAAAATAAAGTGTTGTGAATTATTATTATTATTAAAAGTAATTATAGTGTGATCTTAGGCGCGTGGATACAAATATATATATATATATATATATTGCAACGAATAAAAAAATAGTTTATAAGGTGTTTCATTTAAAATTCCAAAGATAAAATTAATTCCGAAAAAATGAGTCAACTTGAATATATAAAAAAAATGGATTCGATCCTTTTCCAATCGAAAACGTTATGTTTAACAACACGTTATTCTTCAATGTTACGTTGGTATTCCATATCGCTCTAAATCGTAATGTCAGTTATCACCTATTAAAATTGATGGAAATAGCAGACACCAACGTTGTGCAAGTTATCATAACGTTTTACCTCTTTTTGAGGTTATTTTTAAGTCAAACGGTTCAGTTAGTGGTAGTTTAATAAATATTGTTATTTTTGGAGTTACTATCTTGTAAAATTTAATATAAACTATAAAAAAAGATAATTTTTATATATCGCTCTTTCATGTATCCATAGAATGTGTATAAATTTTAGGGCGACTGTGTCTTTTTATAATTTTTACCATAATTAGCAACACGTTTTTTTTTTTCTTTCTTTAAAGGCGTAATTTTAAATACATTTTTGTAATGAGGGCACTGCGGGGGTTCAAAAAACAGTGTGATTACTGTTTTAGGTAAAAAATATGGGCATTTAGAGAAAGATACTACATTTTTTCGACTTTGTCAGGGAGCGTAGTTTCCACGTTTTCTTCGATTTCGTCAGGAAGTGTACATTTTCTTCGTTTGATTTTAGAATTTCTATTAAATAAAAATGATTTGAAAATAAGTAATAAATTATTTCCACAGTTAGCTCTGTAACTTTTGACTTACGCTACGTAAGTACGTTAAACAAATGCACATTAAAACAACTACTTCCCGGGCAACAACAAATTTTGACCCGAGAAAAAATCAATGTAAAAACAACAAAAGGAACGCTACATTATATAAGGCCATCTGCAGACACGTGTTTCGGGTCAGTACAGATATGCCTCACATAATTTAAAGATGTTAAAATAAATCAATTAAATTAATCCAAATACAATCAGCAAAATTAAATCAATTATATTAAAGCAAATTAAACTAAATTAATATAAATTAAATTAAAGCAAATTAATTCAATTTAAATCAAAACCGAATAAAATTAAACGAAAATAATTGAATCAAATTAATTAAAAAGAGCGACCCTCACCTGTAAATTATATAAGGGATAGCTGTACTGACGAGGAATAGATCCCGAAACACGTGTCTACAGATGGCCTTATATTAAGTAACGATCCTTTTGTTGTTTTTACATTGAATTTTTCTCGGATCAAAATTTGTTGCATTATGCAATGTTTTATTGATGTGCAACAGCGGGTGTACATTATGTAATTCAATGTCCGGCGTGGGTATTTGCCCGAGAAGTAGTTGTTTTAATGTGCATTTGTTTAACGGACTTACGTAGCGTAAGTCAAAAGTCACAAAGTTAAATGTGGAAATAATTTATTAATTATTTTGAAATTATTTTTATTTAATATATTTAAATAACTGTGACCAAGTGAATGAATACTCTTTTCTATTTGGAATTTCTTATTTTTTCTTTAACAGGATATCCGGAAATTGTAATAAACTTTTCATTTTCCTAGAAAGGAATTCCAGTTGTTCCTAATTCTTGGTTTTCCTTTTCTTCAAATTGTTTCGACGTAGTTTTCTTCGGTTGACATTTGCTTGTCTTCATTTACACACACACACATTTTGCTAGATTAGAATTCAACAGCCTTTCGATGATCATAACGTTGAAATTTATCAACCTTGTCTTACTAATTGGACATGTAATAAACTCTCTCTTTATACCGGCATATCAAAATTATATGCTTTTTTAACAGTGGAAGAATTGCATGTGACTAGATATGGAATACGAAATTATTTAGAAGCGTTGCGTCGACCGCCACGTTATCCGTCGACCGCCATTTTAAAATAACTGTCAGCCTCTATGTTTAACGTTTTCGATAGGGAATAGGGCTGATTATGCTCCTTCAGCAGTCAAATTCTATTAATAAATTAATGCTGCGGGCGAAAATACTTCTGGTCGATAGCCTAGACAGAGTAACATCTACATGTATTATAATTATTTATGTTATAGTTTGTTGTACTATCCGTATAGTCTGATTAAAGATGTGTGTATATTAAGCCGACATCAATATATTAGCAATCGTTAATAAATAAATAAATGTTAGTAATGTTTTTTTTAATATATTAATATTACTAACTATTACTACATTTAATAATATACATTTTTAATTCTTTGTGTTAATTTTTAAATTAAGTTATATGATTTGTTTACTTTTACCTGGTCTGTGATTTCATCTGAGATATATTATTGTTTAAATTATTATATATTCTTGTTTGCTAATATATTTAGGTATTGATTTGTTTATTTAGTAATTATTTTATTTATCAATATTTATTTATAATTTATCTATTTAGTTCAATTTTTATGGCATAATTTATTTGTTTAATGTCACTGAGAATACCGTTTTTGATATTTCAATTATTTTTTTCATCGCTAGAGTCGACTACTTGGGTTAATTTTTATTTTGCAGTTTCCGCTACTGATATTAAAATATGTTATATATGTAAAATTGTATTATTCTGTTTATATGTGATTTACAGTCATGCTATTTATCTAAACATTTTGAATATTGTTATTATTCTGTATAAAGGTGATTTACCGTAAATAAATGAATTGAATTGAAAATAAATAAATAAATGGTATTGCCCAACAGACCCAATTACAGGGCATTATAAATATAAAACATAAATAAATTATAGTAAATAGAAATAGAATATACAAAAAAATAACACAAAGCGACGAAAAGTTATGATAAAATAAATTATGAAAATTGTTTTTTTACTTAACTCTGCAGTAACAAAAAATAATAAAAAAATACCGAGTTTGCCAATCTCAATAAATTTTATTTGACAATTAATTAATTAAACAGTCGAATCACTTTAAATTAAATATGCTCGAGGTCATAGAAATGTACAAAAGTAAAAAGGTATTGTTAAATTATGGCCTGAGACGCCTAGGTAACCCTTTACTGGAATTATTATCTTTAAAAAAAAATAATGTAAATCCTCCTCCAAACATTTCCTCAACGACTTTATGTTTTTTTTTTATAATCCCTCTTTTGTATAAATACCGGCCTATTAGTTTCAAGAATTTAGTTTATTATTGATAATGTGCACATTGTGAACAAAATGTACCTTTAACGTGTAAATAAAGAGCGAATAAAAGAATAAACCAAGTTTTAATTTATTGAACTAATTAAAGATTTAATTTTAATAAAATATCCTCTTTTCCAAAATCCAAAATATATTTAATAAATGTATATGAGGAAGAAAACGATTTGTTATTAAATTTAAGAATATTTATATTTATAGATACAGTAGAAGTTGACGAATCCGGACTAAAGGGTAATTTAATAACAATTTTAGATAATTACATTAAACGAATTGTATTTAAAAAATAATAATGCAGGTTTATTGTTAAAGGTATGTCAAGTGTGTGCAATATTAAATATTTTATATTTTATGGATGTATATTTTTAGATATAATCGTAGGTGTTGGGTGTTTGAGTTGGTGGGGAAATTGGCGAGAGGGTTTAACGGAGCATTTTCGCGTGTGGGTCAAACAGTATCGATGGTCCCAATCAACTGCTATGACCCCCGACCCTTCGGCAATTAAGCCGACGAGAAGGCGACACTAGCCGTTCATCTCAGTGTAGTCTGCGATCTCAAGTTAACAGCATCTCGCCACTCGACGGATTTCACTGTCTGTACAGACAGGACAACACATTAGCCAGTCCGCCAGTCGGTTTCTGCTGCCTTTCTGGTGGAACGGGTCCCTTTTCTAGACAGCGTGGTACCGACCAGGCAGACCAGCGAGTGCGCCCTTCCAGACAGCGTGGTACCTCCGCCCATAGTATGTGGTATCCGTGTTTGTGACGCGTAGCATGACATAGTGAGTGAGTGCCCAAGAACCGACCTACCTACATACATACCCACCTCTACCTGGAGAACGACGTCTGCGATGTGGCTCTTGCAGGGAACGTTCACGTTCGCGCTACTCCTCGCTGTTGATGCTCTGGTAAGTCCTCAACCGGATGGTGTTGGTTTCGTTGGTGAAGAGGTCAATCGAAAAGTTAGCGCCAATTCAATTATCTGCGCTTGATTAATTAACGTTTGATAAGCGCGCGCGCCGCGCCGGTCCGGGTGTTTTGGTAAAAATCGCAAGGCCGGGACGGCGCCTGGATATCGCTAAAAAAACACAGCACATTTTGCGCGACCTGCGGTTATGCCATTTACAGATAAAACCGTCCGCGAGGTGTTGGATTTCTGGAAATACACGTTTTGGCTCGGCCCGAACGGACCGAACTCAGAGGAGCCTCTTCTTCGCCGTCTTCCACTGTCCTCCGCGCTTTTTTTATTTTATTATTGTCGCATTCCAGTGGCGTATTCAGGGAAAGGTACCTGAAACTAAAATACACGCTTACATTTCAAAATCATTAATATTAATAACAGAAAACCACATTATTTTTTTTTTTTTTCGTATTATTTTCTCATCACTTCGTGGAACATTGTGAAAATATTTAACCCTTTACCGTTTCTATTCGAAATTAAACAAAACTTAATAAAACTGTGTATTTGTGTATAAAAGTTAAAATAAAAGTACAAAGTTGTCAATTTATCTACAAAAGTTTAAATTCATCGAGCGAAGTAAAAATCAATATACAAATGTGAATTCGTTAGTGTGTATAAATTTTGAATTAAATGTTGCAAAAAATTGTGCATTTGTGTACAAACGTTCAAATTTAATCTACCAAGCAGAAATAAATGTTATATAGAATTGTGAATTTGCAAAGAAAAATTTAAATTTATTCCAGGAAGTAAAAATAATTGTTGTACAATTTGTAAATGTGTGTACTAAAGGTGAATTTTATCTAGGAAGTAAAACTAAATGCACAAAACTGTGAATTTGTGTACAAAAGTTCTTCATCCTGAGATATCTTAACTTCTTGTGTACCAACTTATGAATCTCTGTACAAAACTTTACATTTATTTTACGAAGTAAAAATAAATTTTGTACAAAATTGTGAATTTGTGCACGAAAGTTCATAAGTATGAGAAGTTTAAATAAATATACCAACTTAAAATAAAATGCTCTATAAATTTAAGAACTAAATGTTGCGTTGCACAAATGCATTTGTGTGTAAACGTTTAAATTTAAGCCATCAAGTAGAAATAAATGTTTTATAAAATTGTAAATTTGTAAATAAAATTTCCTATGAAATAAAAATAAATGTTGTACAAGTTATAAGTGAATTAATTGAGGATGATTTAATTGAAATTAAAACACTTGGATTGTTTCACTTATTTATATTTTCTCCAACTAGTTTCGACCATTGGTCATCTTCTTCCTCCCTTAAGAACTTTAAGTGAAACAAACCAAGTGTTTTAATTTCAATTAAATCATCCTGAATTAATTCAAAAATGTTTCACCACGGGTTAAGTGAGAAATTAATTAAACATAAAGTTATAAGTGTTTGTACTAAAGCTGACTTTTATGTAGGAAGTTAAATTAAATGTACAAAACTGTGAATTTATGTACAAAAGTTCTTTATTCTGAGATATTTTAACTTCTTGTGTACCAACTTATGAATTTCTGTTCAATCTTTCAAATTTATCCTACGAAGTAAAATTAAATTTTGTCAAAATTGTGAATTTATATACAAAACTTTAAATTTATTTTAGGAAATAAAAATAAATGTTGTACAAAATTATGAAATTGTGTATAAAAGTTCTTTATAATGAGAAGTTAAAAGAAATATACCAACTTAAAATAAAATGCTGTATAAAATTGCTAACTAAATGTTGCGTTGCACAAATGCATTTCTGTATAAACGTTTAAATTTAACCAATCAAGAAGAAGTAAATGTTTTATAAAATTGTAAATTAGTAAATAAAATTTCAATTTTATTCTATGAAATAAAAATAAATGTTGTACAAGTTATAAGTGTTTGTACTAAAGCTGACTTTTATGTAGGAAGTTAAATTAAATGTACAAAACTGTGAATTTATGTACAAAAGTTCTTTATTCTGAGATATTCTAACTTCTTGTGTACCAACTTATGAATTTCTGTTCATTCGTTCAAATTTATCCTACGAAGTAAAATTACATTTTGTGCAAAATTGTGAATTTATATACAATATTTTAAATTTATTTTAGGAAATAAAAATAAATGTTGTACAAAATTGTGAACAAAAGTTCTTTATAATGAGAAGTTAAAAGAAATATACCAACTTAAAATAAAATGCTGTATAAGATTGCGAATTGAATGTTGCGTTGCACAAATGCATTTGTGTATAAACGTTTAAATTTAACCCACCAAGTATAAATAAATGTTGCATAGAATTGTGAATTTGTAAATAAAATTTCAATTTTATGCTACGAAGTAAAAATAAATGTTGTACAAGTTATAAATGTTTGTACTAAAGCTGAATTTTATTTAGGAAGTTAATTTAAATGTACAAAACTGTGAATTTATGAAAAAAAGTTCTTTATCCTAAAAAGTTAAAATAAATATACCAATTTTTGTACAAACGTTCAAATTCATCCTACAGAGTAAAATAAAATGTTCTACAAAATTGCGAACTAAATATTCCATAAAAAATGAATTTTAAGTAAATGTTATACAAAATTTATTTAAAAATGTTGAAATTTATTGTACTAAGTAAAAAATAAATGGTGTACAAATTCTGAAATTATGTACAAAAGTTAAAATTTATCACACGAAGTAAAAATAAATGTTGTACAAATTATGAATTTGTGTACAAAAGTTATTTATCCTGAGAAGTTAAAATAAATGTACCAATTTATGAATTTCCGTACAAACGTTCAAATTTATCCTACGAAGTAAAATAAAATATATAAAATTGGGAACTAAATCTTCTTAAAAAATTAATTTGTGTACAAACTTTTAAATTGAACATACGAAGCAAAAATAAATTCACAAAATTGTGAATTTGTACGCGAAGGCTCAATTTTTTTCTAAGAAATGTAAATAAATATTGTACAAAAATTATGATTTTGTACACTAAATGCATTTTTTTTTTTCATAGGAAGTAAAACTAAAGGTTTCACAAAATTGTGAATTTGTGTACAAAAGATCCTCATCCTGAGAAGTTAAAATAAATTTATCAATTTATGAATTACTGTATAAACAATCAAATTTATCCTACGAAGTAAAAATAAATACTGAACAAAACTGTGAATTTGTGTACAAAAGCTTTTTTTCTTAGTAAGTTATACTAAATGTTACATACAAATGAATTTGTTTACAAACGGTTAATTTTTTTTCAATTTTGTTTATTTTTACACAATTACAAGGATATATATATTATATATTATTTGTTATCCAATTGTTGGTGTTCCTGTGTCCTTGTATTTGTACTGATTGGGGTCCTTTCTTCGTTCCTCTCCTCGTGATGTCTGGGTTGTCCCAATCTCGGGCTAACGGTATTGAAGGAAACTGGTTGGTTTATCTTATTCATGTTAGTTCTTTATGTTATGTCATTGTTTATCAGTTTATGTTTGATTTTTAGTTTAAATGGAATAAAATTTAATGGAACATATATAGTTTATTATGTCCGTTGTTAGGTGTTGAGACTATTTTTTCGTGTTTTATTTGTGTATTCTAAGGTATGATTTTCGTCTTGTTTTATAGTTGTGTATATGTTTGTTTGGTTAGATTTTAATCCGAGTCTTTATTAAGTTATGTTGCATTTTGTAAAGCATTAATAAATTATTATATGTTATTAGTTTTTTATGTCTAGTTCTTTTGTGACTTCGTATAGTTTTTTGTACTTGTTTTTCTATCTAATATATATAGTGTTTTTAGTATTTTGTTTTGTTGTCTCCGCATCATTTGTTTATTTTTTCTATTGGCATTTCCCTATATTGTAGATAGATAATTAGCATTAGATGTAAATAAAGCATGATAGACAGATCTTTTCCTATTTTCTGGGATATATTTTCGAATTTTCCACAATGCTCCAATCGTAGTTGAGTTCTTTTTATGTTTTTCACTTATGTGTTCATCCCACTTTAAATTCTTATTTATTTTCAAGTCTACGTATTTCATCTACGAAGTAAAAATAAATGTACCATATTGTGAATATGTACACAAAACGCCCAATTTCCTAGGAAGTTAAATTAAATTTAATTATGAGGCTAACAATTATTAAAATTTATTAATTACTTAAATTAAATATCACTATATAGTATTTAAATATCGCGAGATTACAATACACATAAGTCCAGCAATATATTAGTTTTGAAGCAATGGGATGCAACCGGGGTAAATGTCAGAAAATTCAGTAGATTCTCCTCATTGCCCTGACGTTGCAAATACAACAAAGTGCAAAGAATTAATAACGTAAACGTTAAATTTAACATGATACAGAATATTCTAGAATATATAAGTGTTTACACAATCACACAGTTTTTAATTTATTTTTTTATATATACATAATCTTTATTGACAAACGCAATACAACACGTATATACTTAAAATAAATAAAATATATCAATACATGCTGCAAGAGTTTGCCAATTGGCTATCGACTAGTGGTCTTTCCGCCTAGATTTTGTATTTTCGTCCTTGTCAAAATATATGAATAAAATGTGATGATCGTCAACAGTCTATACCAATTGTCCCTGTCAGATATATATGTAATTTAACTGTCTTGAATGTTGTGAAATTAAGTGATGAAATCATGAAGGGTTTGACTGGGAAATTTACGTTTGGGATTTATAGATTTGCTACAAGGAATGCATAGGGAGTTTATTTGTTCTACGTTCATGGGATTTGAGGAAAATTTTTCAGATGAGAAGGAACGTTTTTCTTTTATGGGAGTAATCTATATGCAAAATGAAATAAAAAAAATTAATAATTAATAATTATTTTTTAATAATTAAAAAAATAAAAACAGCTTTTCAAATTCACTCCTATTGAGTTCATATAGCAGTAAATTTGAAAAGCTGTTTTTATTTTTTTATTATTTTTTGTAACAGTAAAATCATTTCTATTAGTGAAATCAAACTTAATTCATTCTCATAAAAAAAGTTAAAGTTTAAAACAATTATTTTTTATGCAAACTGCATTAAAAAAATAGTTTTATTCCCCGCCATCCAGTCATAGCACAAAGCTGAAACAGAATTTTCCATTATTTTTTTTTTTTTTGTTAAATTGTTGTATGATAATAAATGTGGGTGCAATCAAAAAGTGTTTTCTCAGAGAAGAAGAGGTTTTTCTGCAAGGAAATTTTCTTTGATTTTGGATATAGATATATCTTTGTGTATTTCTCGTTTCTTTTTCATATACTTAAAAATGGATTAATACAGAAAAGCGTATAATATAAAGAAAACAAAATTACTTTTTTATAACATTTGGATTTTTATTAATCGTGACTAGTTTCGATTACACGGTCATCATTCTCAAACAATAATGTTGTAATTTTGTTTTCTTTATCTTTATATACGATATTGAAAATGTAACACGAAGTTAACGCCGATAAAATTAAAGAAAAGCGTTTTTTTTTTATGAAGGAAGACAAATTTGTGGGATTACCTCATATTAAATATTTTACTTTTTAATAACTGACAAAAAATGATAATAACTTATTTAATAATGTAATTTAATAATCAATTTCTGTTGGTGATCAATTTCTGCAGCAAATTGGTTATAAATAACCAAACAGTATATATACATATATAAATTAAATCAAATGCTGCACAAAATTGTGAATTTACGTACAAATGTTTAAATTTATACTAGAAAGTAAAAATAAATGTTGCTCAAAATAGTTATTTTTTTGCAAATATTTATCCTGAAAAGTTAAAATAAATGTTTTACACAAAAAAATCTGAATTATTTGAAAGGATATAATCCAACTCGGAAACCATTCGAGAGCAAAATCTAAATTAAAAAATTAAGTCGAGACTGCCCCGACAGCAAATGGTTAGGGATATTTAAAGTAAATAAAAGCCCTTGATTTACATTATGTCACGACCGAATCTGGTTATCAAATAGTGCAATAATCACGAAGTTTAAAATTTCCGAGATATAAGTTAAAGTCGTTTTTTTTTAATGTAAATCATATTTAACTTTGACTTCAAATAATTGCGCGTTTTTTTTTTCTAAGTTTTTCATAGATAATTTAAATTACTTGTATATATATATATATATATATATAATTTATATTTTTTTGTGTTGTAGACTTTCATTTTGTGGAACTTAAATACATTTATAAATAATAATAATTTATTTCTCAACAGACTACGTTGAATTACAGAGACAAAAATGGTGATGTGTCCATCATGGTTTCCCCGATGAATTCGGTAAAATTCGTTTTTGAATGATCATTTAACAGTAAATAAAAAATAAATGGAAAAATGGATAGTTGTCCTTTAAAGTTAAAGTCGAGTATCTGTAAGAATATTATAATTTAGTTTGTTATTTCTTACCTTACAATGACGTGATAACATTTCCATACATATTTCTATAAATATATAATTTCTTAACCTTTTTTAATCGTTCAGGCAACATATTCTGTGTTATTGCAATTTGAAGTCATTTTGGCGTTTTATTTGTCATTGAATTAATTATTTAAATAATTGAAGTCTCCACATTATTATAAAAATAATTATTTATTTCTAAGGGAATTTATAAGGTAGACGAAATTCTTCCGCTTATAAAATGAAAACTAAAGGTCATACAATAAAAAGTTTTTGACAAAAACTATTTACTTTCTCATGATCTACAACTTTTATTTGAAATATTTTTGTATTCGAAATAAATAATGAAAAATCGCTAAAAGTAAAGTTGCACTTAATTAATTTGTTACTAAATCTTTATAAAAAATGTTATACCATATAGAGTATAATGTAAACCATGTTTCATCAAGTGTTGTATGAATTAAAATTAAATATTTGACAATTGGATTATTTAATTAGTTCATAATTTTGAAAAATCAGCACATTTCAATTTGGTGCTTTCGTCCACTTTGTAATATATCCAGAAAATAGTATTTTGTATTACAGAGGTTTTTGTTTCATTAAATATACAAATTAGTTAATTAATTAAAGCACTTTTTAAATTTGTTTTTCACAACCTACTTAACAAAATTGTTGCAAATAACGTTGCATTCACAAGGATTAATGTTAACATTTTTTCATAATGAAATAAATCATTTGTTTTTAAATTTGTTTGTATAACGGAATTTTATGTTTAATGACTTTTTTGACCAACACATCCACACACCTACACGAACACCAACATAATATAATAAACTTTGGGTTTTATACTGGAATAATGTTAAAAAGTATTAACTAAGTTGTAAATTAAAACACTTGGTGTTGTTCCAAAATCTGGTTAATACAAAAATGTTTCACCACGGGTTAAGGGCGAAATTATTTTTATTATAAAATTAAATGTGCTTTTATTATAATCTTGCACACGATGACTGTTTACATCGTGTAAGATTATAACAAAAACACCTTTTAATTTTATATTAATTATTTATTAATTGCTAAATTATTTTATATTTTTCACTTAATAAATTAATAACTGGAAGCCTCAGTTTTTAATTAATTAATAATTAATGGTTACACCAGTGCCATTTATAATAATCTTCATTCTCACGAAATATGTGTAACAATATAACATCTTTTGAAATTGCGATCCTATTTATTAGTGGCAACGTTGCTAACCTAATTTCTGGGTTAATCTAAACACATATGTTCATCACTGTTAAAACTACAAACAATATAATGGATAAAGAGTGAATAGAGTGCATACATTTTAGTAACAACGTTGCTAACATAACTTCTAGGTTAATCAGAACAAATATTATTAATGGTTTAATATTTAAACATTGGTAGTTCATATTGTATAAAATAAATATGAATAGATTATTAAAAAATAAATAAAAAAAAAATAATTATTGATAACTGATGTTTCATCTAATTACACTTGTCACATAAAACTAAAAATCAGTAAATAACAAATTCCATTATAGAAAGAAATATCAACTTAATCAACTTACTATTTTACAAAGTAAAAAATGTGTTTTATTTAATCACACACAATGTATTACAAAACCTGAGTTATCAATAATAAGTTTTTGCATGACATTTTTCTTCTCCACATCCTCGAATCAAAGAGCGCTGCATTGCCCAATCGTTTTCTGTGCAACGGTAAATGTCCATTATATAATCCAATGACCGGCGGGGTATTTGCCCTAAACTTGTTTTAATGCATATTTGATTTTAGTACTTATGTAAATCAGTATTGCACTAACCAAAGATATAGTAATATTTATATTCTATTCATTTCTTCACTTTTTATTTTAAAATAATATATGTATAACTACTATAATATCTTTGTTCAAAGTTATTTGTTTTACATATATTTACAATATATTATGGTATATTTGTTTCTTGCTTGCTTGCTTGAACAGGCTATCGACCTATGGTCTTTCCGCCAAAAGGTGTCTTATTTTCGATGGTTTCTTCAAATAAAGTAGCATTAATATTAAAGTTAGAGAAAACCCAATATATGCTTTCATTGCTCGATTTTAGTGCTGACGATATCTACGTTATCAAAATTTGTTTATCTTGAATTGTTTTCGAGTTATACGTCAAAAATAAATTTTGTGAATTTAGAAATATTAAGATAAGTTCTGTATTTGAAAAGATATCTACTTGTAGTAAATACATTCTCAACGCACTTTTCTTAGTGGAATACTTTGATGCTTTTATATTTTGTTTTAAGTTTAAAATTTCCGAGATATAAGTTCAATTAGTATTTTCTTAATGTAAATCATGTTTGGCTTTGACTTCAAATAATTGCGTTTTTTTTGTAAGTTTTTCAAATATACATAATTTATATTACTTGTATATATATAAAATCTTTATTCGTGTTAATTTACAAAACTAAATATTATTTACAATACATATATTTTAATTTTACGAAATGGCAGAGGTCTTTCGCCTGCCTTTGTCTTGTTCTTGTCGTTGTACACTTACTCGTCATGATCGCTAACGTTCTTGTCGAAGTCCGCATTATTTGATTAAATGAAGTGAAAAATCGTAACTGCGGGGAATTTATATTTTGGGGTTATTTTGGAGTTCCGGGTTATACACAGGACGGATGTGAAGTTAGCCATAGATTTCAGCCATTGATTTTCAAATTTCATTATTTCTATACATATTCAAGATAAATAGATTATTTTACTTTAGGGTGTAAATAAAACGTTGAATTAACAAATTGTGATACAAGCACCCCAATTTTCAACCCTTAATATTTTTTATCACACCCTTAAATAATAAAATTAAAAAAAATCAAAGTGCGCCGTCTCCTATAAAAAAAGTTAGCAACAAATATGGATTCAGCACACATTAAACTTTTATTTAAACAAATAAAATTCGGACCACCTTACTTTGATCATACGAAAAAAAAAAGAAACAATATTAGTCGTCAGTTTTAATTTAAGTTTTATTTAATTTATAATCTTGATATATAACATAGGCCATGGATAAAAGTAAATTATTTAATGAAACAAGTAAATGAATAAATAATCGAAATACGGTAAAAACTTAACAAATAAATAAATTGTCACAAAATAAGAATTATTACAAATATTTTTCAAAATGCGGGCCATTGTTATTAATTTACTTTAAGTATCGGCGGTAAACTGCATTTATAGCATTTTGTAAAATAATTTGTGTCATTTAATTAAATGCATTATGAATGATTTCTTAAAGTTCATTTAAATTTGTATTAGATTTCCTATGTATAATGTTTTTAAGAAACTCCAAAATGTTTTTACGAATGACTTACTTAATAAAATACATTTAAATAATCGAAAAAACTTAAAATAAACAACAATTATAAATTATACATATATTTGGAAAGCTTAGAAAAATGCAATTATTTAAAAAGACAGCCAAATATGATTTGCATTTGAAAAAAATCAACTTTATATTATATCTCGGAAATTTGAAACAAAATCTAAGAATATCAGCGTATAGAATACGCTGCAAGTAATGCTTTTCGAATAAAGACGTTATCTTAATATTTATAAACTGGAAAAAAATGTTTTTGACTTATAACTTGGAAATGTAAATATGTAATAATATATCGTATGTTCCATTTAAAAAAATAACTTTGTACCAGTATTTGCTTATGGGACACATTATAAATAATTTTTTTAGTGAAAAAGATTTACAATTGAAAATACTAATCGACCTGTCCGAGAGTTTATCTCGAAAATAGTCATCAGCCGTTTAGATTAATTTGTTCCTTTCATTGCAAACGCACTGTATATTTATTTAATAACAATACTTGTAATCAGTTATCTGTAATAGACTACCGACCATAGGTCTTTCTGCCTGTTAATGACTATATTAATTTATAAATCGCACAGATAATGTGACTGCATGATAATAATTATAATATTTATCACAAACTTGCCTCTCTTAATCTCCTTTATATTAATACAAAAAATATCAATAAAATAGTCGTGGTAATCTAATGTTACCACGGCTAATGCTTAATCATAGTTAGTAAAGGGGAATTAAAGTTAATGGTTTATGCGGGGAGTGCTAAATGTGAATGTATTTTTAGTTCTTTAATATAACTAGGTACTGTGAAATTAAGAAGTACAAGAAAATAAGATGAATTGCTTTTATTGTCAACCAATTCTATGTTATTGTATGGTATATTACTAAATAAAGATTATTATTATTTGATGAAATAAATATGAATAAATTAATAAAAATCAACCAATAAAACACAGATGAGATTGAATAACTTTAAATTCTCGACTAATTTCGGGTTATTAGCCCATTTTCAAGAGAATTTAAAATTTGTTTTAAAGTTATTCAATCTAATCTGTGTTTTATTGGTTGATTTTTAATAATTTATTCATATTTATTTCATACAATATGAACTACCAATGTCTAAATATTTAAACCATTAATTATTATTATTATTAATTTGCAAGTACAAATCTTTTCGAATAAAGACGTTATCTTAATAGTTCTAAACTGGAAAAAAATTATTTTTGATTTATAACTCGGAAATAATTGAAGATAGATAGTTTTTGACGTTAGTACTAAAATTGACCTTTGGAAGTATATATTGGTTTTCCTCTATCTTTAATATTAATGGTACTTTACTTAAAGAAACGATTAAAACTAGGACACCCTGTACATTTCAAGCACTATGTAGTCTTTATTAATAGGTTGTTTTTATAAAATTGACTAATAAATAAGCATAAAATTGAATATACTAATTTGATATATTTGAAAAGCAGATACAGATAAATTATTAAAATTAAATCAATAAAGTTTTAATAAATTGTTTTTTAAAGGAGTTACATTTAAAATTTTACTAGATTTTTTGTACATCTTAATTACTTCATACATATTCAGTTGTGGAGAATTTGATGACATTTTTATTTGTTTAATTGTTTAAAGAAAATGTATGTCCAAATAATTACATAATTTTTGACAAATAGCTGATGATAATTTGCACAACACGGTAATTTATTTCCTATTTAATTATTTTAAATAAGTGCGACAAAGTGAATAAACGTTATTTTTATTTTTTTAATTATTATTGAAAGTTATTGTAACATTGATAGAATTTTTTCATTTTTGCTCATGTTAATTTTTTACGTAAGTCGATTTTTGTCAATAATTTATTACTGATAAATTATGTAAAGCTTATTTTTTATGTGACCTTTTCTTCAAAAGTTGTACTAAAAATCGCATAAAAAGGTTAATTTACGTACAAATTATAATTACGATGCAAAAAGAAATGTACAAAATTATGAATTTGCGCATACATTTTATTCTAATATTAATAACTATTCACTATATGTTATATATATACAGAGAGCTTTTTTTTTAAAGTAAACGTTTCCCCTATGGGTACCTATAAAAATGTCAGTCAAAAAAAAGCTCTCTGTATATATATATATATATATATATATATATATATATATATGTTATAAATTCGTTTGTATTTTGATATTTGTCAGTACTGTAGTTTGAAAATTTTCCATGGGTATGTTACTTTATACATTTTTATATGATATTCCATCACTCTATTACTAATCGCTTTCGCAAATACATTGATTAGTGATATATTCTGGAATACAAACGGTTATATTTTGTAGAAATGAGTATTCATTCACTTTGTCACAGTTATTTAAATAAATGAAATAAATAATGACAAGGCAGATGGCCATATATTAAGTACGTTCTTTTTTGTTCTTTATATTGAATTTTTGTCGCATAAAAAAATGTTGCATGATGCAATATGTTACTGATATGCAACAGCAGGTATACTTTATGTAATTCAACGTCTGGCGGTGTATTTGCCCGAGAAGTAGTTGTTTTAATGTGCATTTTTTTAACGTACTTACGTAACGTAAGTCAAACTATCACAGAGCTAAATGTTGAAATAATTTATTAATTGTTTTCAAATCATTTTTATTTAATTTATGATAATATTTTATTTTTATATATATAACAATCTTTATTAACAATTAAATTTACAATAACGTAACAAACATTGATTATGTATATTACACAAAAATTAATTAATTGTCAAATGGCTATCGACCATAGGTCTTTCTGCAATTTTATTTTTATTTTTTTATATGTTATATTTCTGTTTTGAATACTTCGCCAGGAAATATAATATTTTTAAAATTGTATATTTTTGTACCATTATTATGTATGTTTTTCTTGCATTCGACACTAAAGTTGAGAATTATTATGTTATTATTAATAAGGTTTTATTGGACCATTTTGGGATTCAATGCACAAATTGGATTTGGGATTTTATTTATTAGTTTTTTGTAAATGAAATGTATATTGTAAAATGTAAATTTCGTAAAAAAATAAATACACCGTATATACACAAATGTTTATTCAAGCTATACAGATAATTCAAAACAATATAACATAAATAATTATAATGCATGCGTATGTTTGTCTTGGCTATCAATCAGATTTCTTTCTGCTCAATTATTTATTCAATATAAATATATGCGAACTTTTTTATTAATTATTCTATTATAATTGTTAATTTATAAGACATATCTGCCCAAAATGATTCATTTAATAAAGCTCGGTTTTATTATTACTTAATATTAACCAACACTTTATTTTCCTTATATTTAATCAGTAAGGAATACCTTCCACAAAACTCCAATGATTCATATAAAAATACCCAAATCCTATATAAATAACGATAAGTGTAACATACTGCACGTTTTCATTTTTTATTTCTAGAAAAGATAGCAGCAATTTTCGATAAAGCATGTTTAAATATTTGCGCGAAATCTTACCTTTAAATATTTCAAGTAATGGCACATATACACGTATTAAATATTAAACATGACAAATAATATATATATATATATATACATTATTTGTCTACAAGGTGACCAGAAAAGAGGTGATAATTTTCAGGTAGTGTGATTCGTTGATTAAATTTGGATAAAAAAATCTAAATAAAAAATTGTATATGTAAGAATATTAATTTAAATAACCAAGTGATTTTTATTTAAATTAAAATTCTTAAATATATATTTAATAATTTTTCACCAAGTGAATAATGAGAAAATAGTTAAAATAAAAAAAATATTGTATTCTTCCTTGTAACATCTCACGAGACCGTTAAAATATTAAACGTGTCTCTGGAAATTAGTATTATTTTCTAAATATTTTGGAAAAAATCAATAGAACTTACAATCAGTTAGACATTTGTAAAATTTAAATGACATTGGTGATAAATAAGTTGGAAACTTTAACAAATTAATGACTTCTTCAGAAGAAAAATGCTTCAAATTAATTATCTAATTTTTATTTTTAATAAAAATAGATCTGACATATCATACATCTTCAGAAAGTATGATGAACTAACACAAACTTACATAAAAAATGATGACAAGTATATGTCAAAGTGAAATGAAATAATAAGGTTATATATGAAAATGCATAGAAAAAAGGATTTATTCACTTGGCCACAGTTATTTAAAAAAAATTAAATAAAATTGATTTGAAAATAATTAATAAATTATTTTCTCTTTAGCTACTGTGACATAATGACTTATGTTACATAAGTACTTTAACAAATGTCTAATATTAGACACATTGTATAATGCAAGAATTATGAATAGAAAATATTTAATGCTTTTTTTTTGTTTTGTTTTTTGCATTAAATATTTTCGGTTCAAAATTGTTGCATTATAAAATATGTTATTGTTATGCAACAGCAAATGTCTATTATTAGACATTTGTTAAAGTACTTATGTAACATAAGTCAAATTGTCACAGTAGCTAAAGAGAAAATAATTTATTAATTAATTATTTTCAAATTCTTTTTATTTAATTTATGAAAATGCATAGTTACTTGTCATATTTTTGTGTAAGTTCCTCATACTTTCTGAAGATGTATACAGTCAACGAGTATACAGATGATGGTTATCAATTCGAACATTTACTTTAATCTTTCATTTTTGATGTATACTTCAAATATGAAAATTTTCTAGATTTGTTCAATTTATAATTATTATTAAATGAAACAATTTTTTGATCCACTCTTTCCCAATGTATATTTTTTTAAATTGGCTTGTGAGGAATTATAAATCGCAATAAAATAAAATTAAATAAAATGAAACAAAGATGTCCGGCGGGGTAAATGCTCCGGAAGTAGTTGTTTCAATAGATGTTTGTAAAACTTACAGTGTAAGTAATTTTTGCAGTTGGAAAAAGGGAATTATTGATTTTTTTATCATTGCCAGAAATTTCCATTTGTTTAATTTCAATGTTATTTTTTACCTGAAATTAATCAATGAAATACTTTACCTGAAGATAATCACACCTTTTCTAGCCATCTTGTATAAAACGGAGGGGGAATTTTGTTTGCTTTAAGTCTTGCTTTGCGTGAATCATTTAAGGAATTATTAATGGGCGGTGAATTTACATCACAAAATAATGGCAACAACCTTCAATTATTCAATAACGAAATCGTAAAGTGTTCGTGGAATTATAATGTTTCATACAGATTTAGAATTTATAAGAGAATTATTTCAAAAAATAAAATAATAAATACAAACATTTGAAGAAATTTGTTTTGGGCAATAAAATATTATTTTTTTTTATTATATGTACAGTGAACTCGATGTTTTGCACATTCGATTTAGTAGATAGGGATAGCTTTACATGGTGACCAGAAAATGTATGTTAACTTCCAGGTAGGCAGGAGGACGTTGAAATTTTAAACATGTGTCAGGGAATTCATATTAATCTTTATATAATTTGGGTGATAACATTTTATTTAATATTTTTATATATTTTTGGTAAAATTAATATAAGTTTGAATAAAACACACATTTTAATATTATTTAATATCAATTATATAAGTTATGAATAAATTGGCAATTTTATAAAATCACTAATAAAATAATGCGTGAAGAAAGGTTACAACAGTGCTAATTATTTTGATTATACTCTTCACGTAACTCAAAACCAAACACTAATAATTGGTAATTTCAACAATATTATAAAAAAATATATATAAAATTTTAAACAGTCTTATTAAATGTTCACAGTGACACAACAGCTGTTTTCTATTAATATCAGATTCATGAAATGGTTGTTTTGAATATTTATTTTTTTAATAATAGACAAAAAAATTTATTAATTTGGCCACAGTTATGTAAATAAATTGAATAAAAAGAACTTGAAAACAATTAATAAATTATTTCCTCTGACATTTTGACTTATGTTACATTATTAAACGTTTGTTTGAAGTACTTATGAAATATAAGTCAAAATGTCATTTTAATGTTATTTAATTTATTTTATATATATATATATATTTTGATGTATACTTTAGACATGTGCTAACGTGGAGTTATAAGTAACAATACAAAAATCACTAATTCTACATACAATTTTCTTCTTTCTAACAAACACTAGTGAATTGGAATAATAGGCAAAGACACAGTGTGACAATTTTAATGTTTTGTTTCTGAATTGAAAGATTACACGAAAATTAAATAATACATACATATAACTGCGACTTGTTTAATATTATAACACGCAGTTATATATAACAGTGGATTTTATTTTATTTTCTAATCATTACAGCTCTTCAGTTTTATACAGAACGGTCCAAAAAATAATTCTAAGAAAATAAGGAATTTAATAATTATATTAATTTAATTAATTAATCTCATTATAAAAAGGTCAAGAGCTTGAGCGTGTAGCCATTGTAAACTTTTTATAAATAATTAATGGCAAGTAAAAAATATTGCACTCTATTTGCAACAGTCAAGTTATAGGCTAATAAAGTTCATATTTGGTAAATTTAATTTTTAGGCCACCACTCATAAAAATAAAATTACAACATAAATATGATATATTAAATAAAATAAAAAGAATTTGAAAATAATTAATAAATTATTTTCTCTTTAGCTACTGTGACATATATAAAAATAATTTATATTCTATTATTATTTAAAATTAACCCTCATTTTGAGATATTGAATAAATTAGTTTTCATTTATATGACGTTTTTATTATAGAATTTAAAAGCAATCATTATTTTCGTAACAAATAAGGTAGGAGTAAAAATTCGTCCACTAAAGGAAAAAAAAATGAATTTAATATGATTTTTAAAAATTTTAATAAAAACCATTTTTTTATCAAAATTTTTAAAAATCATATTAAATTCAATTTTTTGAACACTCTGTATTAATATGGTATGTGTGAAAATATTGCAAAATAATCAATGTAATTAATGTCTTTTCAACAGATAATTCAATTAAATTAAATATTAATTCCTTTTATGGAAAACGTTGATAATACTTTTAAGGTCATCTATTTCGGTATAACCACGATCTTGAAAATATTTTAGGTGATTTAATCACATTTATCATATGACATTCATATGAATTATTTTGGAAAAGATAAGGTTTTAACAATTTATTTTTTTTTGTTATTATATCTTTAGAATAAAATCGATATGTTATCAGTTCAGTTGTTTTAACTCTAAGTGATTTAAGTCGCTTATTATTTAAACTCAGTACTGTAAACTGATCTCAATAATTTGTATCTGATGCAGCTCGCAACCTCTAGACATTTGATAATTATCCTATGTGTGATCAGATTTGATTCCAATTGAAAACAATATGAAAAATTAAACGAAAATAAAAAAGAATAATGGTCGAAAGCTAACAATTATTTAATTTTTGTATAATATACTATACTATATACATTTTCGTTATGTTCTTATATAAAAACAAATTCCTAAATGATTAATTTAACGCTTAACTAACTCACAACTCACTATTTGTGGTCAATTAACCTGTTAACGGCCATTTTTTAAATAGAGGATTAACTATTTAAATGTCATCTGAAATGCAAAGTATAAGCTGGAAAATATATTTAAAAAAATATAAGTATTCAATTTTAAGACAAAAAATGTGATATAATTAAATGTAAATTATTATAAATAATAACGTGTTTCTATTATTATGAACTATATACAGTGATCTATATTTAAACCAATGGGTGTTAATGGGTTAAAAACAAATCTGAAAAATTATAAAAAAATCTGCCACAAGATTAATTTAACTACTAAAATCACTTATTTAGTCAACGAACTGAAATCTGCTGCAAATAGTTCGTATCTGGCACAACTCTTTGTTTGACGACATTAAAAAAAATCTGAAAAACTAAGAAAAAAAGTACAAAATTAACTACCCAATATTTTGTATCTGATGCAGCTACAATGATGCGGTGGTCAGATTTTACTCAAATTGAAATATTTAAATTGCAACAGAATTATAGTAATTTCTGATTTTATTAAACAGAAGTAAAAAGGAGGTCTACTTCCTTAAATAATCAAAATTATACATACAATATGTTCTTTACCCCTCCAGACGAACTGAACAAAGGAATAGAAAAGACTTGTAAATAAAACAAATAAATTTTGTTTAACCACTGTATTTAACACTTAATTATGTGACTATAATTTCGACCATCTAGAAGTCACTCTAAAACCAAAAGTATTATTCACTTGATCAGTTATTTAAATAAATTAAATAAAAATAATTTGAAAATAATTAATAAATTATTTCCACATTTAGCTCTGTAACTTTTGACTTACGTTACGTAAGTACTTTAAACAAATGCACATTAAAACAACTACTTCCCGGGCAAATACCCCGCCGGACATTAATATTCGTTTGATTTCATATATCAATAAAGGCAGTATTACAGTAATATCGAAATGCCAGGTTGAATAAGATTCTAATGGTGTTACGCTGTAATCCAAAAATACTTATTGCAGAATGACCCCAGGCAACTATAGTATAAGTAAGATGAGATTGAAGTAGCGCAAAATATGCCGTACTGAGCATTTCAGATTATACTTTTTTTTTCTTAAGATAATATGCTTTTGTTCAATTTTACTGCTGGTTCGTCTCCTTGGCTGTCCCACAACAAAGAATTATCTAAGTACACACCAAGAACAAACCTTGTCATATTCACCATATTATGGTCGTTAAGGGTATACACAGAAGTTTCTGTTTTGTTAGCGTTCAGACTTAATGAATTATCGGTAAACCATGTTTTAAGCTTTATTAAAAGTTATTTGTTTTTATTATGAGCCGTTTTGATGTTAGTAGATGAATTAATTATAGTAGTATCATCGACGAACAAAACTACTTTACCATCATGCATATACTGAGGAAAATCATTAATAAAAATTAAGAACAAAACAGGCCCCAGTGTTGAACCTTGTGGGACACCACAAGTTGTTTTGAGAAGCTCAGAATTTTCCCCGTTATACATGACCGCCTGGTGCCTCACAGCTAGAAAAGACATCAAGAGGCCACAACTTTTTTGGTAAAAATTGTATGAGTACAATTTCCTGAGAAGTAATGTATGAGAGACACAGTCAAATTCCTCGGATAAATCAATATAGAAAAAAAAAATAATTGAAAATGATTTGAAAATAATTAATAAATTGTTTCCACATTTAGCTCCGTGTTTAACGTACTTACGTAACGTAAGTACTTCAAACAAATCGACATTAAAACAACTACTTCCCGGATAAATACCCACGCCGGACATTGAATTACATAATGTACACCTTTTCTATTTAAATCAATATAGGTAGAAAAGGCAAAATGACCATTTACGTATGCTCCAGTAAGATTACATAATGTACACCTGCTGTTGTATATCAATAAAATACTACTGACGAGGGATAGATCCCGAAACACGTGTCTGTAGATGGCCTTATATTAAGTAACATAAGTAGCTGTAATACCGCACTTTTAAAAGTAACTGATGATATGATATTTGTAATAAGGGTAAAATAACTGCACTGGTACTCATTGACTACAGCAAAGCTTTTGACACTCTGAACCATCCTGTTTTATTTGCAATTCTAAAATACATAGGCTTTGATTAACCCGCGATACTTCTTTTAAAAAGCTATTTAAAGCACCGTTACCAAGCAGTTAAATTAGAATCATCTGTGTCTAATTTTGAAGCAGTATATGTAGGTGTTCCCCAAGGATCAATTTTAGGGCCTTTGTTGTATTCTATGCTGTTATCACATGTACGCCGATGACACTCAAATATTGATTTCATTTTACCCTGATCAATGGAATGATGCTTTAGTTAAATTAAACAAAGATCTAAAAACTTTAAATGATTTATCCAAATCGCATAGTTTTCTATCAAATCCATCAAAAACATCTTATCTGCTGTTTGGACCAAAAATAAAATGTATTTCGGCACATTTTATTTTTGGTCCAAACAGCAGATAAAATGATTTTGATGGATTTGATAGAAGACTATGCGATATTGATAAATCATTTAAAGTTTTTAGATCTTCGTTTAATTTAACTAAAGCATCATCATTGATCAGGATAAAATGAAATGTATATACATAATATTAAACCACTAATTAATAATAAGCCGATACCATTTAGCACTAATGCCAAAAATTTAGGTATTGTGATGGATAATACTTTTAGATATCGTAGGTTTTTTTTTTCAAAATGTATTAATACTGCTTTCGGAAATCTAAGACGTATATGTCATAACCGCGAATATCTAAACAAAAATAATAAAATCTTACTTTATGAATCGACAGTTCTATCACAATTTACGTATCGTTCTTCACTGATTGATTGATTAAGCTACGGATGCAGAGAGTTCAAAATATATGTGTAAGACTTATTTATGTAATGCGCAGGCGAGATAGAATAAGTCATAAATTGAACGAATTAAAGTGGCTAAACATGGAGAACCGTCGAAAGTTACAAAGCTATTGTTTATATTATGACATAGTTAAGAAAAAAAAAACACCAATTTATTTGTTTGAAAAGCTATGTTATAGAAGTGTTGTACATAATATAAATATTAGAAGTTGAAGAAGATTATCGCCACAAGCACACAAAACAGCATTATATAAGAGATCGTTTCATTTTACAATATTCAATTTCCTAAATAAATTACCCATGTTCTTTATTGATATCTGTTCCAAACTAAATTTTAGAAAGGGTATATTTGAAATATTATTTATAATGTAGTAATATTTTATTCCTTTCTTCACTTTTTTATTTTTATAACTATATGTACATTTCGAGCACAACGTGCTCTTTTTCAATAGTTTTATGTAAAATTGACAAATAAATAAATAAATATGTAAACAAAATTTAATATACAAATGTGATGTGTTATTAAAAAATCAGATAAAGGTAATTTATTGAATTAAATCAATTAATTTTAATAAATTGTTATTTAACGGAGTTAAGTCAAAATTTAAAAGTTTACTAGAATTTTTATACATTTCAATTGCTTCTAACATATTTAGTTTTGGAGAATTTGGCATTTTTAAAATTTTTAAATTGTTTAAAGAAAATTTATGTCCAAATGTTATTATGTGGTTAGTTAGCAATTGCGGATTTTTCTCTGTTGTTTATTTTTTAATAGATGTGTTCTTTATATCTTGTTTTTAAATTTCTTTTTGTTTGTCCAATATATAATTTCTCACAGTTACAGCACTGTGCTGAATAAATGCCACTTTTTTCTAAATCATTAATTTTGTTAAATGTATTATTTGTTGAACAGTGTAATTAGTAATATATTTAATAGTATTTATTCTATTATCAAATTTCCAAATTTATAAGTGTTATAGGTGTAATGGAAGATCAGAGTGTACATTCCATACACATCTGAATTACGTCTATTTTTCTTTAACATAATGTAAGATATATGTATCATTTATACTGTATAATATGTAGTCTGTGAGAAAATAATGTTTATTTTTATTATTATTTATTTAAATAACTGTAACTAAGTGAATAAATCCTTTTTTCTATTATCATCTCTAATTGTTTTTCTTTATATGTTGTTTTGTGCTAATTTATTGCTAAATAAATTACTTTCAAAGTGTGCCATGAACATTTCAGCCAGTAATGGTGACAAGGGGGAACCCATAGGTAAACCATTCGCCTGTCTGTAAATTTTCTTGTCAAACTCGAAATAATTTTGTTCGATGCACAGGTATAATGGTTTTTCTTTTTATTTATTTTTTGGTTTCAACAGCGTATTTGTTTTGTTAATTAAATTATCGAAAATATTTTTTAAATCTTGAGTAGGGATTGCTGTAAACAAACTTCTAACGTCAAACGGTATTAATTTGGGATTATTAAACTATCTAACGTTTCCTGTTCTCATAAACAGGACAAGTTCGCCTTCCTTTAGTGGACGAAACAATGATTCTCCCTAAATCGTTGATGATGCCACTTGAAATTAGGCAAAAGATGGCGCTTGCGTCGTTTTTAATTTATTATGATATCTAACGTCCATTGAATTTTTATTGCATATTTTGATTTGAATTGGAAGAAAACTGGAAGAATTTTATTTAAATATTTACAGATACTATAAGAAGGAGCATACAAATATGACACAACTGGTCACAGTGGTATGCCTTCTTTATGTAATTTTGGTAGTGCTCCTAGGCGCCCTAGCGTAAAGTCAGTCGTTAAATTTTTGCATTGTTTGAGGATTGTTTTTAGTTATGATTGAAAAAAAAAACTAGTAGGAACGAAATAAATTTATTTGTGAAGCAATACCAAGTGTCTGATTTCAAACATTTAATATTTCAAAATATTTCAACAAGAGAGCAATTAATTACATATAAATTAATATAATTTAGTTTGATTTAATTTAATTTCCTTTAGTTTGAGTTAGTTTAATTTAATTCAGTTGATTTAAGGGTGCAGTTTAGGCTACAGATAAATATTGGCAATCACTAATTCGAGTTAGATTGCAGTTGTGATCAATGAATAATATTGTATCATACATTAAAGTAATCTTAAATTTAAAAAAAAACTATGAAAATTGATCAAATTTATAGCAAATTTTAAATTATATTTTTGCTAATAAAAACTTGTGTAATGAAAATTTCAAGGATTTCATTAAATTTTGCATTCAAATAAGTTAACAGTCATTGGATATTAATTTCATTACATCTTACAATTTTCTTTTCTAACTTGAACTAGTAAATTGACGTAATACACGAAAATTAACGATTTATTTTTTATTTAGACAGCTACTTTAAATCTAAGCGCTATTATTTTGGATTTAATAATATGAATATGTATTGACATTGTATATACATATATTAGAAACATTTTTATATATATGTATATAAAAACGTAAATACATATTAATATTATTAAATCCAAAATAATGACGCTTTGATTTTCAAACGATTATTTTCATTTCACTATTAAACCACAACCTTAATTTAATTTAACATTTTTAAATTATGTAAAGCACAGCTGTACTGACGAGGGATTAAGTAACGTTTTTTTTGCTGTTTACATTAAGAATTCTTATATCCAAAAAGAAAGAAAAAAATGTGACATGATGCAATATGTTATTGATTTGCAGCAGGAGGTGTACATTATGTAATTCAATGTCTGGCGGGATACTTGTCTGAGAAGTAGTTGTTTTTGTGTACATTTATGTAAAGTACTAACGATACGGAAAAAAAATCACAGAGATAAATATGGAAACAATGTATTAATTAATTTCAAATCATTTATCATAATAAATTAAAGACGATGCAAGCGCCACCTTTTGCCAAATTATTATAATTATTTATTACTTAATTTACTTGAATAAAACAAAATTTATAACTTAAAAGAAGTACTGATCTGCTTGGAACAAATATGGTTCTGTAATTCTGAATTCTATGTAGAGATTTAGAATTAAAGCTAAAATAAACTGTATAGATAAAACAAAACAAAACAAATATTTGTCCTGTAATTCTAAATCTCAACATAGGATTTAGAATTACAGGACAAATATTTATTTTATTTTGTTTTATTTATACAGTTTATTTTATCTTTAATAATGCTATGTTAAAATAGAAAAAATATTAATAGATTTAATTAAGACCCTCCTGGGGATCACAAAAAAGCTTTGCACATGGTAAATTTTTCATTAAATTTCTTTGACTTTTATGGATTTTATAGAATTTTCATCGCAAAATTAGATGTCCAGCCATTATGCGCCGCCGCCAATCCGACAATCATCCGCCATGACCCGCATTGTCTTAATTATTTTTGATAGTAATGTTTTGACAATTTTATTTGTTGTTGGTATATATGAATTAATTCTAGTATGAATAATAATCTGTAGAAATATTTTTCATTCAATTTCTATTTGATTTAGAGGAAACCTTGATACGCCACTGTCACTTTGGGAATGCTGGGAACTCATTTAATATGCAATCACCGTCGGTTTAACGATGTGCGAACTGTCAGCGACGAAAAAATACACAAAAAAATAAATAACACAGCACATACACATAGATGGAAGATTTATACGTGATTGCTATTTACATCACGATTAAAGAATCCCAATTGGGCTGAAACCCTCGCGAGCGCGAAACTCCTCTCCAACTCCCATTCTTTTATGCTTATTTTTTTAATTAATTAACGAACCGTGACGGCAACGAAGCACCGCGCAACGGAATACGCTTAGCAGGTAGATAAGATATGACATGATACAGGTGTGAAATACAATGGGCTGAGGTGCACACCTGTTCTACAATAGTGGTAGGAATGCAGTCTTCCAATGAACACCTGGCCAACACGGGGCGCGTTTCACGAAACATTACCCGACGCTCGACTTCACAAAAAGGAGAGAATGACGACGCGCCCACGCCGGGCTATTAATTTCCACCTACACCTAGGCCCCCCGTTCGGGCTTTTTCAGTTCGTGCGGGAAACGGGGCCGTTACTTTTATTCGGTTCGAATGAACACGAAATGCAAAATACGAAATTCAAATCATTAAGTGTGTGATAAAAAAAAGTTCTCAATGGCTGAGTAAAGAATATTCCTTTACTCCTTGCTACAGCAATTTTTTTAGATGTACATTTAATTCTTCTGATAGAATATGTGGAGTTTAATATATTGATTAATACCTCGTGCGCCCATTTAAAGGGGGTAGCGGAATTGAGTTGTCAGTGTAAAAACTATATTGCATATTAAATAAAATTAAACAAAGATGATTCAATAGATGTTTGTAAAACTTACAGTGTAAGTAATTTTTTGCAGTTGGAAAAAGGGATTGATCGAATTTTATTGATCATTGCCAGAAATTTTCCTTGTTTAATTTCATTGTATATTGCATATGTTAAAAAATAAAATTAGCATTATTTGTGCCTAAAATATGGTGAACATTTCTGTAAAGTTAGTTGTTTGGTGGAATTCAATTAATTTAATTATATAATACAAAACAAGATACATCTTTTCTTACATTTTTTTTTCTAGATTTTTAAAGGTTGTCGGACCCCAAAAACTTAGTGCAAGCAGTTATTTATTATTAAAAGAGTTATAATATTTTTATTAACCCCTATTAATTAGCCCAATTAGAGAGAATTATTACTTTGGAAAAGGTGATTCAACGTCAAATAAAATAATTGTCTTGTTATTATTTCAATTTACATTTATTAATTTAGAAGTTAATTCAATTTCAATTTCACTTTATTAACAAAATCTCCATTTCCAAATTACATTTATGATTACATATTAAAAATTTTACAACAAAAGGTAAATTACCAATCACAAATTACGATAAAATACATAATAAAAATATTACGCATCAAAATAATTAATTATCAATCCCAATCAGTTCATAGCGAAAACAATATGCAACCGGCTTATTCCTATCTTCAAGTGATAATAAATAAATATAGATAAAAAAAATTCATTTACGTAAGATGAATGAGATGGGAAATATCAATAAGGCGTAAATGGGCTGTGAAAACTGCAAATGAAGAAGTGAAGAGCATAAAGTTAGAATTGATAAACAAATCGTTCGCATATCTCATCATACGATCAATAGGGTTATACATACCATATTTTGTGGTATGAAAACTAATGCGAAATATTGGTCGTTGTCTGGAATGAATACTCCGAGGTATGTTAAAATCCAACGTTCCCATCAATTCACTGCAATTCAGAAACACATTTACTAACTTAAAAAATAAAGGTAAAGAAAAGCTCTTCTTTCGCCCAAGGAATGTAAATTAAGTATTGCAAGCATTTAGCTATGACTGAACTCTAGCAATCCTTTTCCCATGCGAATCAATCCCATCAATTTTGAAACTATAAATATGTCTGTATTTTTTACTATCTTTGAATTTTTGGCAGGCAATGTGAAAGACTATTGGTTGTTGATTTATAATGTGTTAATTTTTTATTGATTAAAAATAACTTATTTCAGACTTCAAATATGTGTTATTCCTATATATACAAACACCTTTATTCAGACAACATTACATAAGCTTATACATATATTTATATTTACTTAACAAGAATAAATATAGTGTTAGTCTGTTCAGGCTATCGACATGGGTCTTTCTGCCTTGTTATTCCTATTTTTATAAATTTTGATAAATCGGAAATCGTGGAATTTATCATACAAATGTTTAATTTATTTTCATAAACTAAATTTGTGTAACAAATAAATTAATTTGAAATATATATACAAACATCTTTATTCAGACAATATGACAACAAAATTTTACAAAATTTATTATAACAATATGTACAATTGTGTTAGTAGTCTGTCATGGGCTATTGATCATAGGTATTTCTGCCCTAATTTTAGTATTTTATTAATTTTTTTCTGCAATTCCTTAAATAACCAAAAATATACATACAATATGTTCTTCATTATATCAAAGCCAGGGTCGTCGATAGTATTCACGGCTTCAAACGAACTGAATAAAGTAAAATTTATTACTTAATTGAATTAAATTTAAATTCAGAAAAAAAAAATGCTAATAGCTGTCAAATTGAGTGACTTAGGTGAACATAATCACACTTTATTATCTCGGCTACCTTGTGATGAATATCATTATAACCAAAACAAAACATTAAACAGATTAAAACCAATTATAAATAAATAAATACGTTTATTCAACAGATAACCTAATTTAGGACATAAAGATCAACAAAAATTTCTAATTATAACAGAGTAAACATACATAAATAATATCACAATCAAAATATATGAAAAGTTCCCAAAACAAAATGAAAGAAACTAAATTAAATAAAATAAACACAATATTCAAAACAATTATTTAAGCTTATTCAAGAAAAAAAGAGAAAAATAATACTGAACAGACTATAAAAAAAATATCTTCAAATAATGAATTAGCATCACGACTTAAATGGCTAATAGGCGCTCTTAACAAGATATTGGTGCAAGCGATAGGTAAAAAGAATGAACTTTGATGACGCGATGTCAATCGAGGGACATGAAACTGTACCATGCATAGCAATTCGGTCGAATCCACTTTATTGGAGATATTTTTTTTTTTTTGATAAATGAAGGGATAAATTTCATTTATCCATTTGATTATACAGAGTCGTGTAATCATCTTGCTTAAATAAAACATTGTAATCTGTCTGTCTAATTATTTTATAAGACAGGTATTTGAGAAAGCCTTTTGAACTTTTTCGATAACCAATGAATCCGAGGTATAGTAGGGATACCAAATAACTGAAGCGTACTCTAATCTCGGGGCAAAGTATAATATTTTCAATAAATTAAAATCATGGAAATATCGTGGCGTTCTCATTAAAAACCCTAATAATTTAAATGCTGACTTGCCAATTTGGTGAATATGATTTGGAAACGTTAGTCGGAAATCAAATAAGACCCCAAGGTCTTTGATTTCATTTTCACGTATGATTTTGTCACCAATACTATAATCATATGATATTGTATGATGTTTACGTGTGTATGATATTATGACACACTTATCTATATTCAACATTAATTGGTTCTCACTACACCAGTTATACGACTTAAGTTACTTTGCAGAAGAATACACTCCAGCTCTCATGTAACCGGACTATAAATTTTTAAATTATCCGCATAAGCTAGAACGCGACAAGATGGCGAGGAAATTAAATCGTCAATATAAATATTAAATAATAACGGCCCCAAATGTCACCCCTGCGGCACCCCCGATGAAGATATAAAACTATTTGATTTAGACCCATTATAATACACATAGTTAGTCTATATACGATGCTAAGAACTTCACCATGCTTAAGGAAAGACCAAACTCGCAAAGCTTTTTTTAACGGAAGTTCGTGATTTATTTAGTCGAATGCTCGAGAGAAGTCTGTCTATATTACATCCATTTGATAAACGCGGATCAAGAGATTCGCAGATATGTTGTGGTGATATGTACTTAATGACATGATTGTAAATAATCTGATAAATTATTATTACGGAATAAATACAGTGACTTAAAAGGAACAAATTTAGTATTGCGAACGCGAGACAGTTGATATTGATCATACCGAGTGATAATAAGGTTTTACAGATAAAAATAATTCGAATTTCGATTTTGATTAAAATATGCTGGTGATGTTTTTCGTAACATTGTCAATTCCCAGTGAAACATTATGTCGTTTGAATTTCTGCTCCGTCACTTTTGGTTTATAGTTTACGGCAAAAATTAGTACATTGATGTAGTTGAAAATAAAATTCCTTACTTCACTTTTAAATTTTATTAATAAACCAGATGTACATTTCAAGTACTTAGTACTTGAAATAATTCAAGTACTAAGTACTTGAAATGTACATCTTAAGTACTTACGTTTGAAGTAAGGAATTTTATTTTCAACCACATCATTAAACAACACTTCACAGTACTCAACCTAAGTTATTCAGCAATTAGTACAATGTTTGGGGCTAAAGTAAACTGGTCCATTTTAAAGTTATGGAATTTGAAAAGGAACTTGCTGACTCGAATTTTTACTTTATCTCCTTCCTATAAAAATATATTATCCGGGATTTTTGTGGAAAGTTATATTTATTCCTGGCTATTGCCTTTGAAGATTTGGGAATTTCATTACAATTGGTATACTGAAAAATGAAAATTTTCCATCATTTTGAGGCTAATTCTGTAGCATTACCTGGAGCTACCGTTTGAGGTATGGGAACATATAAAAGTAAGTCTGGAGAATGCGGCGGGTGAACAACGAATTCGAACTAAACAATTTGAGCCTTACTCTCAAGGACGTGAGTGACGCTGTATTATGGTAATGATACAGAACTATTTTCTACTCAATATGGGGTCGTTTTTATTTTACTTCGTCTTCCAGTTTCTTTAATAACCCTGCCAAATACTCTCTTGTGGCTGTTGTTCCTTTCTGCGCCTATTTAATAAATTATTTTTATTATGTACAGAGAATAATCCCATATACATCCTAAGAAAACGGAGGGAATAATTTTCTCGGACAAAGTGTTGATCTTTCAGCCCTTTGATCGGCTTTCCAGCCATTTTGTAGATTGCCTATTGGGCAGGCGTATGGTAATGAACTCACATTTGATCCATCGTCACAAAACATTGAGAAAAGTCGGAAAAGTGAAAAATATATCTTGTCCATTCATTCAAGATGCCAAGCTCACTCGCATAACTTCACTTTACGATTACTCAAAACAACTTGATGAATTTGCTCCACGGTTTTCGGATTCGTAGCCTCATTAAACTTCCAAGAATGAGGAGCGTTTTCGGTATTTATACAAGCCATTTTAAATTCACTAAACGACCAGTGTATTGTTGTTTTTGAAGGAGCAGATGTAGGATATTATGGTAACCATTGAAATCATGGATGAAATGTTTTTCTCAACAGAAACATTTTTTTATCAAGGTGCGATATTTATTTTTTTATTCTATTTTTTACACAAGCGCAAGTAATGTGGCTCTAACAACTGTAGCTTATCAATGAATGGGCGAAATATCTTGAAACTTACGCATACATACATAAACTAGTGACATACATAAACTAATGACAGATCTATTGAAAAATCGCGGGACTTCTCAACTTATGCTGATGATACGCATTTTTGTAATTGTTTGAATGAGTGAAAAACTCTTTATTGACAGTGAAAAAACAAAATATAGACTATACAATTGCTAACTAGTATCGCCAATAATACATTTATTTGCATTCAATACAATAGTTATACATTAATAATATGAATACATTATGAAACTAAATGTAAATATATATTAATAGAAATTAAAATAATAATAATAATAATAAAATCTTTATTTCCTCAACAGATATAGTCTAATTACAAAGTAAAATACAATTTCACTTATAATCTAAAAATGAATATAATTACATATTATTACTTGCATACTAATTGGTGTAAATTACAATAAAAATAAATTATAAGTAAAGTCATTTTGGTTTGATGAGAAAACATCGACTGCATATTGTACTTCGTGATATTTTGTTAGCATTTTATACAAAGGAGAACGTGAATGATAAGTGGTTCTAGGCGCATCATAGTTAAAAGTTCTACAACTTCTCGAGAACAATCGCGGCACGGTAAAATTAATTTGCCTTGAAAAGTTGACATTGTCGGTTTTATGATGGATAATTTTACACAATTCTTTAATTAAAATAAGCCTATGCCGATCATAGATGCGAGGCACATTAAATTCAAGTAATAGCTCATTACATCGAACATCGTTATGAAGGATATGAACCATATTTACGTAAATATAAATATCGTAGGAACCTTTTGTACTTTTTGAAGCATATCAATATACGATTTACATTCAAGAGACCACACAGAAGCGCAATAATTTAATTTACTTACTATTAACGACTTGAACAAGATTTTAGCAGTGGTGTCAGAACGAAAATATTTACAAATGCTTTCATTAGTGATCATTTCAATGTGTGTCCTAAATTTTAGCTGGTCATCAAAAAGTATACCTAAATTTTTAGTGTTTTATTCTTGTAATAACGGAATCATTAATTTTGTAGTGAAATATTTTCTGATTTTTTGATCTATAATAGCTAATTATACGGCATTTGGATACATTAATGAATAATACGTTTTGGTTGCACCAAGAAGTTAACAGGTTCAGATTATTTTAAAGACGCATACAATCAGAAACATTATGTATTACACTAAATGGTTTAATATCATCTGCATAAATCACAGTCCAATATTTTTGCAACTCGATTAATAAACACAAGGAACAATAAAGGGCCGAGATTGGAACCTTGGGGTACCCCACTAGTTGCAGTGTATCTATTAAATTGAATGCCCATATATGATATGTATTGCTGTCGGTCCTTGAGATATGATTGAAATACCTATAATATATTACCATTAATATCGCAAATGCTTAAATATTCCATGAGTTTTGTGTGCGGTATATGATGAAACGCTTTGCTGATATCAGTATATAAAACATCTACCTGTTGCCCACTATCTAAGTGACTAAGTGACTGGAAATATATTGAGTTATGTTAATTAAGTTGCTTGTGTAGTTCTTTTTTTTAATAAATCCATGCTGATTGATCAAAAGCGTTTTATCGTGGTACATATGTAAGTCGTTAGATATTATACTTTCGAAAACCTTAGAAAAGTTGGATAGCAAAGCTATAGGACGATAGTTTTTTATGTTGGATTTATCTTACGTTTCTTGTTACCAACAAATGACCAAAATGATGGTGGGTCGAAGCTATACTAATTTCAGCATTTCTAATAAAATCGTTGTCGGTTCAATTCTTTAAATTTTTTACGAGTGTCGATAAAGATTTCATTGACTGATGGACTCTTGTTTTTTTTTTTAAGTTTGGTGTAACTTATTCTTCTTTTTTAATAGTTTTATTAAAATTCCATCGTACCACGCAGGATATCGTATAGTACTACTAACTTTTTTCCTTCTAGGAACATATCTATTAAATAAATGATATATGATTTGATATAAATTATGTTGTATCAACTTCTTGGCAGTTTAAATCAGGCGACGAATCAACGTGCGGCAACGATAAATAAATAAAGTTATTACCACGTCCAAAATCCTATTGTTATTTTTGAGGATGTTGTTGTGTTGAAGTAAGTCTCCGAAGCTGAGAAAATCGAAGAATGTTGAGAGCTTTGGACAAAAGTCTCCATTCGTCTTCCATGAAGAATACGCCGTTAAATTAAAATCACCGGTAATTAGTAAATCATCGTAACTAAATGTTTGTTCCAATAGAAGATCATAGGAATTTAATGTTGTTTTGGGAGGTATACATAAACAAACGATCGTAAAATAAGATCTCAGATATTTGACTATAACAGCAACCAGGTCCATATTCAAATCAGTCACATTAACAAGAACTCGCTCGCACGGAATATTATTTTTAATGGAAATTAGAACTTCCCCACCTCTTCCTGATTCTCTATCTGATCTGAATGTAATGTAATCATTTGGGAACAGTTCACCATCTAAGATACTGTCATTCAGCCATGTTTCAGTCAAAAGAATAAAATCAAAACATGAACTTAAAGCGTTATTATGTAATTTAGCAGTTTTAGTACGAAGACCACGAACGTTCTGATAGTAAAAATTGAACAATTCAAAATTATCGATGTGTTGAGGATTGTTTAGTATTTTCGTTTTATAATCTTAAAATACTTCAAGGTTAAATCATTTTCACCAACATTTTTACGCCTTATAAATTCATCTCGGATGCTTTTTTGATGTTTTTGTTGATCAGAAATAAGGTCAGGCTTCATAAACTTATTCTTATATAACTCAATATTTTTCAGATGTTTTGATTTCCTTAAGACAGCCAATGCAGTCTTTGAGTCTTGTAATATTACTTTTATAGGCTGTTTGGAAATTTATTTTTCACATCTAAATATTGCTTGGGTAACGAATCAAATAATACTTGAACATAGTTTTTATCATCTTTAATTTTATTAGAATCCAGTACTCTTTCAGAAGTAGGCACGTTAAATAACATAATTATTAGCGCGACGATTACGTTCTTGAATTTCATCGATGATATTATTAGGTAACGCGGAAGGTTCGTTAGATTTATTAATTTGCAGCTTAATAAAAGTTCTCTCTTTTTCAATTGCCTCGATTTTATTAGCAAGTAGCTTAATTTCACAATGTACGGAATTCAAAATATCACTTTTTAATTCTGAAAATTGTTTTGCTAAAATTTTACTGATGATTGCTTCTAACAAATTATGAGGAACAGAGTTAGAAGAAAGTAATGCTTCATTTTCGGATGGTAAAAAAGACGAACACGTCCATCTTTCACCGTCAGATTTACCTAATTCTTCATTAAAATACTCTAGCCAAAGAGAGTCTAATTCGGTGCATGTTAAATGAAACCATGTTTTACAATCCTTACATTTTTATCATTGAAGATTTAGGACTAATATTTTTCCACAACTATCATATTGTACCATTATGCCAAGTATAAAGGAACGAACAGGGACACACTCTTCACGCCCGTGGTGCCCTTCACGGCGACTTTGTTATGACAAGCAACAGTGAAGGCAGCGGAAAGGATGGTGATTTTGGATTTATTAATGGAAACGTAAAAATAACTGTATCAATGAGCGTATTTGTCGTTTTGACCTTCGATATATACCACTGTGTATATCGATCGATTTGAGTTTATGGACGCAACAAAATTGTAAAAATATCTATCCGTGTGCAAGAATTATTTCAGAAATTCGGGATAATTTATTATAAAAAATAGTATATAACTAATAGACTGTATTGTTTGTACTTATCTCAATATTTTGCGAAGAAATGTTAATTTTCCGTCACTTTTATCCACAAGAAACGGGCAATTATTCCGGAGCGACAGCGATACACACGGCGTGTTAATTACAAAAATAAATTGTTAAGTGCAAATAGGACTAAAAACAACTATAAAGTTGATTTAAGTCTTAGCCCTTCGAGTGGAAACAGAAAGCTTGTCAATATGTGCAACGGTAAAAAACTATATAAGAACAAAAAAAATACAATTTATAATCGGTGATTCACAAATCATGGACAAATTAAATATCATATCACGATAACAACATTTGTTTAAACTTTTTTTAAAAGAATCCACATTTAACGATGTAATATTAATATTTGTTGGCATAGAGTTATATATTTTGTAAGTAAAACTTCTTTTAAAAGTTTTAAAAGTTATAAATATATGTTATTGTCATTCATGTGTGAAATAGGTCATGTTTCTAATGTCGTCCGAAAAGTTTGTATGGAGACGTCATTCAAACGCCATAATCGCTAATGTCGTGAAATGATAATATCAATGTGAAAATTGTGGAGGAGGGATGTTTAGCTTTAGTAGTTAAGAGTTAATTGTTATACAAATAATATATTAGGTGAACGGGAAGATAGGAAATGCGATTGTCATTTAGGATAAATTGGGTTATATTATACAATATGATGTTTGAGAAATTGTAATTTGGATTTTGAGGATGCCAAACGTTGGTTATCACTCTGAGAGCTGCTCTTTCTGCAACTTGTATTTTTCTTAGCATGACAGGATGGAGGTGAGGATGGTGATTGTGGAAAAGGATGGAGGCATATAATTTAGTAAATGCGCAAGAAATTATTGGTTGACATTGTTTGCTATTTATAATTAAGGTCTTAATTTGCTTAATCATTCTTTTAAGAATGCTGGAGTGTATTGTATACTTTTTTCTCATTTATCACTTGGTAAAACATATTTAGTAACCATTTGTTATAATGAAATTACTTGGTTTTGTTTTACTAAAATATTTTAGTAAAACAAAACCAAGTGATTTCATTATAACAAACGATTAATGCTGGAGTGGTTTATAAAAGTGCATTTTGTATGAATGGGGATTCCTAGATATATATATTTGGACGAAGAATGAATTATTATATTATTAATAAAAATTTAGCAGACGGATTAATTTAGCGTGTAGAATAGAATACGAATTTGGGATTCTTTAAGGTTTATCGATATTCGCCACTTAGTGAACCAAAAGTGTATCGTATGAATTAGGCTCTGCAGAGTGCTAAGAGTTTTCGGGATTATGAGAGCATGTAAAATTAGTACCGTGCATTCGCATAGAGGGGATAAATAATCTGCATATCGATTTATTTAAATAGTTTGGATTTAGATTGCAAATGTCATGGAACGGGATATTATATAGGAGTGAAGATAACGGAGAACCTTGATACCTTGTTCAGGAGTTAAGAAACACGAGATTGAGTGAGAGAGTTTAATTTGTAGATATCTATTCTGAAAGTAATTATCTATGCGTGAAAAGCTCTTTTGACATCTAAAAATATGATGACTGACCTTCGATTTTCACATTTTAGCTGCTAGACAATTTGAAAAAAGATGAAAAGCGGTGATTTAAAACGGCGTTCGAATAATTCAAATTGATAATGTGGGTAATATTACACTAATATGGTAAAAAAATCTTCTCCCGGTTTTAATAAAATCCGCAGATACATCCTCAAAAAGTCTCAACCATATCTCAGCATACAGCCTTAAGCAAAATATCCAATAATTCTGATAACCTATCTCTTCTTTAAAAAATCTATATTCTCCATAACCCTAATATGCTTGCTTAATACAAACATCCTCTCATCACCATTTGCCAATTTATTTCTGCGAATTATCAGGACAGTTTAGTTAACTAGCATAGATTTTTTTCTTTGATGTCATCATAGATTCATGACAGGGCTATCTGGTCGATAGTCCAGACAGACTAACACCAACAGGTATCGTAATTATTTGTGTTATATTGTTTTGTATAATCTGAATAGAGATATGTGTATATGTGTTGGATACATGGATAAATAATTAGTTTTAATTATTGTTTCCAATAATTTACTTAAGGCAGGGATTGATGTGATATAAAGATCTAGATCATTTCCGAGTTTATGGAAGCGGATAATAATGTCTTTCTTCCATTCGTCCGGGATGAATTGACAGGTGTAAATATGATTGTAATTGTTTTACAATTTTTGAGTAAATGTTTATTGGAAGGGATTTAAGGACAAGTCTAGGAATGTTGTTGTTACCAGGGGTCGTGTTTTTATCTTTTAATTGGATTTTAAAGTATTCCATTTCTATAAATAAAAAAGAGTATTCATTCTCTTGGTCACAGTTATTTAAATAAATTAAATAAAAATGATTTGAAAATAATTATTTGCCCGGGAAGTAGTTGTTTTAATGTGCATTTGTTTAACGTACTTACGTAACGTTAGTCAAAAGTCACAGAGCTGAATGTGAGAATAATTTATTCATTATTTTAAAATCATTTTTATTTAATGTATTCCTTTTCCTTTATATCATATATTGGGTTGATGGATTTGGTGGGATTTATGGGAATGTATACCTGAAATTAAGCATTAAAGAATTCGATATCATAAAATATTTCGTTTCGGTCATTTGAGACAAAGATTTAACAATAAACCAATGGCAGATCACCATTATTTATTTGTATTTGTATGTTTGTTGTCTTGCAAAAATGTTTCTGATTACTATTTAATTTGTCATAGGAATCGTTATTTTTTTATTAATAAAATCCGTTTTACGGTATTTGCAGATTTTTTTTCATTTATTGCCAATAATATCTACCATGTGATTTATTTATTAATTTGTAAGCTTTATCTAAAAATCAATTTTATATGACGAAATTAAAACGTTAACGTCTTTCACTGGATATTTAGGGTAATAAAACACACACTTGGTTTTTGTTTCATCAAAAAGTATTAACGTCTTTGTTGATTTTATTAAATTATTGAAGTATCTACACAATTTTCATTTGTATTGAATTAAGCGGAGTATGTAGTTAGAAAGGGGATGTTTATACGGTATTTTGTGATCGTGGGGGAGTTTTCTTGGATGGAATTCGACAGTATACTTATGAATTAGGAGATGACGTACTAGTTATTTTTTTAAATTTATTTTACGGAAATTTAAATTTTATAACTATATTAACATTAGATACAAAGTTTTATGAACTTTGTATCTAATATAAATAGAAAACAGTATTCATTCATTTTACATTAAATTTTTCTCGGATCAAAATTTGTTGCATTATGCAGTATTTTATTGATGTGCAACAGCAGGTGTACATTATGTAATTCAATGTCCGGCGTGGGTATTTGCCCGGGAAGTAGTTGTTTTAATGTGCATTTGTTTAACGTACTTACGTAGGTAAGTCAATAGTCACAGAGCTAAATGTGAAAATAATTTATTAATTATTTTCAAATCATTTTTATTTAATATATTTGTATCTAATGTTAATAACTAAATTATAAAATACGAAAATAGGTATTGAGGAACATTCTTAATTATAATATATATAATAATTATTACATATTAACCAATGACAGAAAGATCAATGAAGGATAAATGCCGTTTAAACATAGTATATGAATTACAAAAAATATGAAAGTTTGGATGGGTTAAGGAAATAATTTCAGTAATTCTGTTAATATATTTTAATTACACATTTTAACTTAATAAATAAAGTGTTGGATGTTACATGTATAAAGAAAAATATCGGGTGTAGTGGATTGAATGTTAGATACAATGAATATAGGTCAAATAAGAATACGAACTAACTTAATGTTTGATATAAAGGAGAAAAGCTGTTTGGATTTTTTATTTATTTATGTTAAAGTCAAAAATAATGGCAACAAGATCATATAAGTGCCATGGCAAGGATTTTGTCTTCTATGGAGGATGAATTATACACATATACAAGAAAAATATGGAGTAGGAAGTGGTAAACGTAAACGTAATAATTATTCATAGGATCATAAATGATGATTCTATTTTAGTAACTTAATGTTTTGTCTCAATATAACTAATCTCATCGTTCGATTTGCTGTACAGTTGATAAAGGGATTTTTATAAAAGACCAGGAGTTAAATGCTAAAGATTTTTTTCTTATAATTTCTACTAGCTTTCAGTTTTGCTGGTAGAAATTAATCATAAATAGAGTTGTTAGAAAAGCAATTGATAAAAGATTTGATAACTTGGGGAAAAATAAGGTGGTTGGCAAAGATACGATTTCTTGGGAAAGAAGTTTATGTTAAAATTACATGTAGCTAATTGTTTAATTGTTTTTTCTTAAAACCATTATACTCTTGATTGATTCTTGTAGAATGTATATTTCTTAAGATATTCCATTGGATAAATTAAATTGGGTCATCCAGTATATATTTTTGATTACACACCCAAAATACAAATTTATTTTAGTCCGTAAAATGGTTCTTTTCGCGATTCAATGGCATTCAAATCGCAAACGAAACACCTTTCCCTATCCTGACATTTTCATGTCACACCTTTTTATTAAGCACACAATTACGACACAATTAACATTATAATAATAATATTTTCTTTTTCTTTTTTTTATATTTTTTTATACCCCATCTCCTCCGTCTCACCTCTATGTAACTGATTCCGTGCACTGCCACAACTTGTAGCTGAGCCAGCTCGTACAAACAATCCGCCACACTTCCAAAATAGTTTTATTATTATTACTATATCAACAAAAATGTCATTCTAATATTCACAACTAAAGGTTATTTTAACACATAGTATACAAAGGTGTGTAAAGAACAAACTACTGAAAATTATGATGCCACCAAGCTAAAAGCTTATATGTGTACTCTACTTGATTGATTTTCCATTATAATGTTCCTAGGAATCTCATTAAATAGTTTACGCAGGTGTATTTCTTTCGTCGCAGTCCGTACTTGTTGTTGTGTCTCTTCACTTAAAAAAATCCGCCTATTTGTTGCTTTGTTGTCATTTTGTGTTGAACTTTGTCCCACTTTCGTATGTCTTTGAAATTGTTTATAATACATCGCCCCTTTGTTAGGTTTCTAATTGTCATTATTTGTCTCTCTTTGTACACGTCAAAATTCATTTCTTGGTTTCGTCTGGAATGATAAATATTTTTCGTTAATGTGTTCTTTGTAGATCTGATATAAGGTATTATGATGCTAAACCATATACAAATATCCCATAACTGATAATTGATTCGGGTAGTGCATGATATATTTTTTTCATAATATCTGGCATAAATGCTTTCAGGTAATAGAATCTCTGTCCAAGATGTCGTAATTTATCTTGTATGTGGCGTGTGTGTCTCCCATGTCATATGTTTGTCGAACTATAATTCCAGGTATTTTTATTTATTTACCACTTGAATCCTATGTGCACAAAAGCAGTCTCCAATGTTTGGGTTAATTATATGTAAGCATTGTGTTGAATGGAAAGTAACGTATGCCGCTGGACCTCTGTCCGTTTTTGGTGTCGATATATGTAACAATTTTGTCTCATCTTTATTTATTATCGTGAGCCCATCTCTGGAATGTTTTAAAATCTTCTTGTAAATTGACTAACGCTTGCTGAGCGCTTCTGTAAATTAAGACAATTAGAAGGTCGATTACAATCATATAGTAGTCAGAATGTTGGAAGGATCTGCCAATGCATTCATGCAGTAAAAAAAGCTTTGGTCTCAAAATGCTCCCTTGTGCCACTCCTTCTTCCGTAGGTACATTGCGTCCAATCCGGCCCCCAATTTTTATTTGAAATGACCTGTTTTGCAAATAATTATGCAACCAGCCATTCACATTTCCTCGAATTCCATATTGACGTATTGTTTTTATCAAATTGTATCTGCTTATTTTATCGAACGCCTTTAAGAAGTCAACAAACAGACACATAGCGTGCATATTGTTGTCCAGCTTCTCATTTACCCAGTTTTTGAAGTCTTCAAGCAACTGTATTGTACCTCTTCCTTCTTGATATGCATATTGTCTCATATCAATGATGTTATACTTTTAGAGGTATTTAGTCAATGCTACATCAATGTGTTTCTCTACAATTTTTGAGATTGAGAGTAAAATTGAAATTGGTCTGTAGTTCTTACACTTTTCTTGTTTCTCGATTTATAAATTGGTCGGATTGTTGCGTTTTTTAATTGCTTCGGTATTATTCCTTTTTCCAGTATTGAAATGGGTATACTGATTTCCTGTTCTATTTCTGCCAACTCTTTCATTTTGATTCCATCATGGCCCGCTGGTTTATTTTTAGGTAGTTTTTTTATTATAGTTACTATGTCATTTTCTGTTATTAATGGTATATATATTGACTGGACATTTGATATTGTTGTGTCTTGAAACAATTTTTTATTGCATTTGTGTATTATTTGTATTGATTAGCTCTCAAATGAGTGTTTTTTTTTTTGTCTCCAATGCTGCTGCACTTTCTTCTGAAAATATATTATCTATCTCCGTCATAATTTCATCGGAATTCTCTTTATTGTTCCAATTTATGTTTGTTAATCTCTCTTTAATTGCCTTTGTCATTCTATTTTAGTTTGTTACTATATATTAGTTATCTTGTCTTTCCTTCTCTTTTATGTCACTATTTTTCGATTTAATTGCTCCATTTATGTGGTGAATATCGATGTTTCTACATCTATAGTCCGTCCTCTGGTATATATATGGTCGAGTTAGGCGGCCTGTACATGACAATTAAACACAAGTGTTTATTTTCAGAGAGTCTCACTTCTAGACATAATGTTTCTGCAGATGCTATTTGTTTGATCACTAGTGTGTACTGAAATGTTTGTTGTATATATACAAGTTGTTCTCCTCCGGCATTGTTTTGTCGTAATAACTTAATGATCTCGTACCCTTTAATCGAGAAGTCTTTTATATTTTAATAATAATAATAATAACCGACCAGACATTACATTAATTGACAAAATTTCCAAATTTACGTATAAGAGATAACAATATTTCAAAAAAATATATAGAAAAAATTGACAAAAACCAACGCCTTGCATTTGAAATTAATCGTGAAGGAGAAGGTTATAATAGTACCTTTCATCATTTCGGTAACCGATATTACACCAAAAACATTACACCAAAATTTTAAACTGTTAAATGTGCCCGCTCAAATACACAACACAATACAAAAAGCCACAATTCTTGCAACCCTATCTACAGTGAGAAGATTTTTACAATGATTAAGATTAACTTGTAAAAATACCGTTAATTCTTAAAAAAAAAGAATCCGGTGTATAAACTGAGGAATAAATAAATAATAATAATAGAAACGACTTTATTCCCTTGCTTAGAGTTTTTTATATAATTAAATAGGAATTCTATTTAATTACCAACTTTATATCTCATTTATAGCTTTTGAATAAATCGTTTATTTTTAAAATATAAGCAATTACCTATTCAATAAAGTAATAAAACATTATTTAAAAAAAATCCATTAAATCATTCATCATCCACTAAACGATTAATAATATTTCGCAACAAACCAACAGAGATCGGATCGAAGAAACGTGAGCAATAAACGGCCGTAAGAGCCACAATTAAATTTTTCTAATGTCTGTATCCTGAATGGATGCGATCATTCCGTATGCAAGTTTTATCGTTCCGCGGTTGTTAACGTCCATGCGACGCGAATGTAAAGTTTACATCGCGGACGCGCGCTGAAATAACAATTATAACATCGAGATTGATGTCCTTCGCGATAATGAAAATAATAATAATAATAAACGGAAAGTTAATAAATAATAAACGCGAGTTTTGTAATTCTTATCTTTTGATAATGTATATAAACAAAAGGAAATGCTTGGCGGTGCTTTGTTGTGTAATAAATACAAAAATGGAAATGATGGGTTATGGGAAATTAATTCTAAATTATTTGATTTTTTCCACTGAAAAACTTTAATCACTTTTAAATTAAAAAGTATTTACGAACAACGATAATAATTTAATTATGAATAGAAAATTGTATTCATTCATTTAGTCACAATTATTTAAATACGTTAAATAAAAATGATTTAAAAATAATTTGGTTTAATTTAATAAATCGATTTAGTTTAATATAATTGATTTAATTTCACTGAATTAATTTAATTAATTTATTTTAACATCTTTAAGTTATGTAAGGCATAGCTGTACTGACGAGGGATAGATGCCGAAACACGAGGCTGCAGATGGCCTTATATTGAGTAACTTTTTTTGTTGTTTTAGAATTAAATTTTTCTCGGATAAAAATTTGTTGCATTATGTAATATTTTATTGATATGCAACAGCAGGTGTACATCATGCAATTCAATGTCCGGCGTGGGTATTTGCCCGGGAAGTAGTTGTTTTAATGTGCATTTGTTTAACGTACTTACGTAACGTATGTTAAAAGTCACAGAGCTAAATGTGAAAATAATTTATTAATTTCAAATCATTTTTATTTTATTTAACCTGTTCTTCTAATTCGATATTTGATTCTCTTCTTTTTCCTCCTTTAGACCCAACACAACCCGTTTCTTTGAAATTCTTTACACAATTGAGTATGATAGATTTGAATGTACCATTCAAATCTACCATTCTCAATTTCGATTATTGAAATTTACAGCCAATATAATGTCTCGTCTCAAACTATTATCACAGGAGAAAGTTTGAATCATAAACACACTTTCTTCAATTGAATGTTTATGATACAAATAAAATGTATCTTTCAACATGAAATTACATTAAAATATGTCATAGCAATGTATTTTATTCAATTAGAATACTGTATAATGCTATTTCCCTATGGCCAGGTTTGGTGGTTAATTCTCGGTATAATTACAAAGTTGTTAAATTAAATTAATCAAACGGCTGCAATCTCCGATGTTGATCGAGTTTGGCAACAGACACGAATGCCACTAATTGTCTTCAGCAAAAAAGTATATTTTCGACTCGAATTTAAATAATGCCTCGCTGTTTATTAATAATAATATAAACCGTTATTTCTTGTTTAATGTATTTAAATTAAGTTAACATGTGATCAATTGATCACCCTTTTATATTATTACCAACTTTTGTGTTTACACAAAAATGTGCAGCTTTAACTGCACTGCGTATTAAAAAAATTCAGTATATTTTGTTCATGCAAATTACATATTTCATGAACACATATTTGCTTAAATAAAAAACATGTGCAAATGGATGCATTAATATCACGTCATTTTCAGACATAACAGATACAAATCAAATCGCAGTTAATTATATATAAAAAACGATGTGAAACAGATGTGCTCTCTGTTTTAGATCATTTTTCTACTTATGCCATTTAAAGTTTTATGTGGACACTTAAATTCTTTATGTGGCCTAGAAAGTGGACCACACTTGAAGATTATAGATTGTACTAGATACAGCTCATATTGTTTGCACTGCACTCATGATGAAACTGCATATATAATTTTTCACGTTAAAATTAATAAACATTACAAACATTTTGTAATAAATTAACCCTACAGATTCTTTTTTGCAGAATAAAATACACTAAACACTACATATTTACACATATTTAGAAATTGAAATAAATATGTTATAAATCTTCATTTCAATTTTTAAATTGAAAAATTGAAATAAATATGTTATAAATTTTCATTTCAATTTTTAAATATGTGTAAATATGTAGCGTTTAGTGTATTTTATTCTCCAAACGAAAATATGTTGGGTTAATAAATTGCAACCAATGCTTGTAATAACATATAATGTTACTGATTCAATTTAAATTAAACTTGAAAATAATTAATTTACTTGAATAAACAATTAATTATTTTCTCCTCAGCTAGGAGGGGTATTTTCCCGAGAAGTAGTTGTTTAAATTGATGTTTATTTTAAAGTACCTACGTAAAAAAAAAACAATCAAGTTTCAGTAGCTGAGGAGAAAATAATTAATTAATTATTCCAATTGATTCAATTTATATTAAATAAAAATGATTTGAAAATAATTAATAAATTATTTCCACATTTAGTGGAAATCTGTGACTTTTGACTTTTAATTAATTTGATTCAATTCTTTTCGTTTAATATAATTTGGTTTTGATTTAAATTGAATTAATTTGGTTTAATTTAATTTAATTTGATTTAATTTTGCTGATTGTATTTGAATTAATTTAATTGATTTAATTTAACATCTTTAAATTATGTAAGGCATAGGCTGTACTGACGAGGAATAGATCCCGAAATACGTGTCTGCAGATGGCCTTATATTAAGTAACGTTCCTTTTGTTGTTTTTACATTAAATTTTTCTCGAATCAAAATTTGTTGCATTATGCAATATTTTATTGATAATCAACAGCAGACGTACATTATGAAATTCAATGTCCAGCGTGGGTATTTGCCCGGGAAGTAGTTGTTTTAACGTGCATTTGTTTAACGTACTTACGTAGCGTAAGTCAAAAGTCAAATGTGGAAATAATTTATTAATTATTTTCAAATCATTTTTATTTAATATATTTAAATGTGACCAAGTGAATGAATACTCTTTTCTATTTATGATTCAATTTAGTTCATTTCTTTTATTTTAATTTCTAAATATAATTAAAGAGGTAGTTCTAAATTAAGTGCGCACCATTGCTAACTTTGTTATTAGTAGAGCTAAAGACTCGGTTAAATTAGCAAAGTAGTAGTAAATATTTCAGGGATTACAGCGGTGAAATCATTAAAACAAGAGAGCATTGCGTTTTCAAGAAATTAACAAAATAAACTTTTTTTAATTGAACATATGTTTTTTTTATTATATCATAATTTGATACAGAATATAATTTTTAACAAAAATATTATAATACATCATCACAAAAAATATAAATAAAAAAATATTCGCATATTAATATTTATTTATTTATTTATTTAACGGAATATACCATTTTTACAAATATAAGACATACATGTAAAATGCAATAAATTTATATCTCTTACTAACTAATTTTAAATACAATAGTAAACACTTTGAACGCAAATATAAACGCAATATTGTGTTTTCATTTCGTGTAAATAACAAAATAGCAACAAAACATGAAAACAACATTTGTTACCTCAATCTGTCAGTTAATTCACCAACTACTTAATCGATAACAACCTTGTTTATTGATGTATTACAACAACAAAAAATAGTAATGTAATATGTTGGTGACGTACATTGTTAGTGCAAGACTTTGACGTTCGATCTAGAATTCAATTTGTTTATTCAATACACCATAATTGACGTTTAATCTATTAAATAGGTGGTAAATTAACTTATAATAAACTTAAAATTAGGCAAAAGATTGCGCTTGCGTCGTCTTTAATTTATTATGATTAAAATTGAGGTATATAACCACAACACAATTTCCGTTCAGCCGCCTTATATAAGGCATTGCACCTGGAACACACTAGTCTGATGAGGTTCGAAATGGCCATCACTAGTTATCCATACGCTAGATGAATGATGACTGAACATTTCATTAAATGTGAACTCCGTTTTCTGTTCTCATAAACAGGATAAGTTCGCCTTCCTTTAGTGGACGAAACAATGATTCTGGGTCGTCTACCTTGTAAACCCAAATCGTTAACGATGCTACTTGAAATTAGGCAAAAGATGGCGTTTGCATCGTCTTTAATTTATTATATTTTATTAATTTAATTGAAAACAGAATATTAAAATGACAATAACTTCTTTATTTGTATTTTTTTATTTTCGTCTTTTTTGTTAAAAGTACCTTTTTGTATCAAATGGTGATAAAATTTGTAGGGTGTTCCCTATTAAAAAACTGTGCATTCGCGCTTAGCAGACCAATATGGTTACTTTTTAAATTGTCACCTTTTAGTGGTTGTTTTCCGTCTTGCTGGAAATTAACAAACATAATTCCAATATATAAGAATGGCGATAACAAACTTGTTAAAAATTATCGTCCTATATTATTGCAACAATCCCAAAAATTTTTGAAAAATTGATGACGGATTTCTTGACTATTCACTGCAATCTTCAATCTCTCACAAACAACATGGGTTTCGAGTGGGGGCATCCACTGAATCTAATTTATTGTTATATGATTCTTACATTGTCGACGCCTTGGAACGCGGATTTCAAGTTGATTCCATCTATACCGATTTCTCCAAGGCGTTTGACTCTGTTGATCATACGCTATTACTCAACAAGCTTCATTATGTTGGCATTTCTGGTATTCTTTTACTTTGGATAGAGTCTTACTTAACAGATAGGTTGCAGGTGGTTAAAATTGGGCAGATAACATCAAGACCCCTAAAGGTTACTTCGGGTGTTCCTCAGGGTTCGCACCTGGGTCCCTTATTCTTCAACATATTTATAAACGACGCTACGAGCTATTTTCGGTATGCGAATTGTTTACTTTTCGCTGATGATATGAAAATATATATGCGTATTGAATCGACTGTTGATGCAACAAACCTGCAAAATGAACTTGATCACTTTTATAGCTGGTGTAATGATAACAGGTTAACGCTAAACATCAACAAGTGTAATATCATTACTTTTTCAAGAAGTCCAAGGTCGTTCATTATAAATTATGTTTTCAACGATGTTGCAATTAATCGGGTTGATAGGATAAGGGATTTGGGTGTCACTGTGGATTCAAAGTGGTCATTTGCACACCATATCTCAAACATTGCCGCGAAAGCTTATCAGATGCTGGGTTTTGTAAAGCGTAACAGTAAGAACTTCACAAATAGCAGAACGCTGTTAACGCTGTATAATTCATTAGTGCGCCCCCACTTGGAATATTGTTCAACGGTTTGGCCTCCGTACACTGATTGTGAAATTAAAAAAATTGAGCAAGTTCAAATGAAATTTGTAAGGTACCTTGCCTTTAAATTTAGTACTGATCAGCGCTACTTTGATCTTTTGACGACTTTGGGCCTTCGCAGTCTTAAACAAAGGCGTGTAGAAGCTGACATTAAGTTAGTATTCAAACTGCTCAACGGGTATTTGGATTGCCCTGATCTGTTGGAATTGGTTGGTATACGGGTTCCACCGCGCTCTCTTCGGTCTGATAGTACGTTTCATATTGGTTAAGGGCGCACGGATTATGTGAAATATTCCGCATCTGTTCGTGTTTTGCGTCACGCCAATATTTTAAATTTTGACTTTTTTAATGGAAGTTTTTCATTGTTAAAGCGCCTTTTAAAAGAAATGTAATATTATTGTATTGTTTAGTTTCAAGTTCAGTGTTTGTATCTATTATGTATTTTTGTGTTGTATATTGTTTTATTCATGTAAATGGCGCGCCGTTAAAATAAATAAATAAATAAAGGCGATGTTACTTTGTTGTTTTGATGTCGCGGTTGTATTCCTGGGAAAATTTACTACTACTTTGCTAATTTAATCGCCTCTCTAGCACAACTAATAACAAATTTAGCAATGGCGCGCATTTAATTTAGAACAAGTATATCTAAAAAATAATAGAAATTGAAAATTATTATTTTTGCTACAATAATGAAAAATATTTACTTTTAAATTATTTGAATGGCAGGTATTTATAATCATCGGCAATATTATTGTATAAAGTAATCGAATTTATCAATAAAGCTTTATTCACTATGGAGGTTCGGTATTTCGAAATTATAATTATTCCTTTATATTCTGAATAAATTATTCATTTAATCCGTGGTGAAACATTTTTAATTAATAATAATAATAGATAATTTAAACAAGGAGATAATTGTCACTGACTGAAACTAGTCGAAGAATAAAGTAAAATCTGTGAAACATGAAAAAACCAAGTGTTTTAATTTTTATCATTATTAGTCCTTTATGTATCTGATTTAAGTGATATGCGTCACTTCGAAATCTCATAAAATCATAAAGATACGCTAGCTCTTTATTTTGAACTATTTTTTATTAAAGTAGGTAGTACATTTGATTATATGCTCGTATTCCCTAATTCCAAAAATTAATCTCATAAAACTTTTTTGTACTTTTTTATCAAGTTGTATTTTGCGAACGCTGATTCGTACACTTCCATACAATAACCAAAAATAAGACGTCACAAGACCAATGCATAGGAGGGTTATATTTTTGTTGATAAATATTGCCTATGAGGACAAATTTGCTTTAGATTAATTTATGCTTTACGTATTGAATTATTAAAGTGGGTGCTATACTGAAAACTGAAACTACTGTCTAGTACTAAGCGCAAGTTTTTTTGTTTCATTCTTAATGAGTATTTATTAATAGACAATTGGAAATATTCACTAATTTTATAAACAATATAAATATAAATATAAATATAAATATAAATATAAATATAAATATAAATATAAATATAAATATAAATATAAATATAAATATAAATATAAATATAAATATAAATATAAATATAAATATAAATATAAATATAAATATAAATATAAATATAAATATAAATATAAATATAAATATAAATATAAATATAAATATAAATATAAATATACAATTCACCATAGAACAAGAAACAAATAATTGCCTCAACTTTTTAGACGTAACTAACAACATACTTTATCGTATAAAATATATAGAAAACTGACATACACAGGTAATGCTCAAATACTCATAACCAAATTAAAAACAGCACTTCCATTCTCTCCTTAATATATTTTTAAACATACCGATGAATAAATTAGATTACGACACGGAACTAAACACTATACAATTAATTGCTACAAACAATGGTTACCCACAATATCTAATTAGTAACATGTTAATGAAAAATAAAAAAAGAAAAACTATCCAAATACTTTTACAGTGTGAAAAATGAAGTAGTTAAGTGGAACAAATTGGAATGTATAAAACCTCTATCTTTACAAATTTAAAACTTACTTAAAGGAAAGAACAACATAACTTTGACGAGATCAATAAATCTAAGTAAATTATTAGTGAGTAACAAAATAAGTCCCAAAAACAATATTTTGAGTAAAAGTTGTGTTTATGAGATTAACTGTGATGTATATAGAACAAACCGGACGATCTTTTGACACAAGAATAAAAGAACATATAAAATACAGAAAAAATATGAAAGAGTCCACTGAATTTTCGAAACATTGCATCACTCATGAATACTATTTTTCCTCAAATAATGTAAAAATAAGATTTACGTGTAATAATGGATTAATGATGAACTATAGGGAGGCGTTAGAGATCACAAAAGCTATTAAAGCGGAGAAAAACATAGTAAATGACAACGAAGACCTATGGAATTCTCCGATATGTAGCACTCTTATTACGTGACGGAGTAATCTTAAAAAATAATTTCTATATAATAGTTTGTAAATAAAAAAGAGTATTCATTCACTTGGTCACAGTTATTTAAATATATTAAATTTTATTTTATTTAAATAGTTTATAATTCCATTTATGTATTTATTCTTGAAAACGGCATCTAGCCGAAACTAGTTGAAAATATAATAAACAAGAGATTTCATTAAAACAAACGGTTAATATATTTTACCAAGTTATAAATGAGCAAAAAGTATACAATATATTATTTTATTGTTCATATTCAATTTGGTTTTGCTTTTAAGAATGTCAACTTTATGATTTTTTTGGAAGTCTTTTAATATTTTTTTGGGTTCTTACTGACCTTTTCTCTTTTCTAAATAATAATAATAATGCCTTTATTTATCTCAGAGAAAAATACAAAATGAAATGTCATGAGTGTAGGCGAAGTTCAGTCAGCTTAAACTGTTACTGATCTTCCACTTAACCTACGAGTAATGAAACATAAATATAATTGCAACATGTGAGATAAGGTACAAACATATTTCGACGTCAATAATCCCGAATTGATCACGTAGTAACAGAGAACGCAAGTGACATCTGAAGCTGTTAAATTTTAACTGTTCCTCACACCCCTATGAAGACCAACGTCATATTGTTGATCTTGTCTATTTTAAAGACTCGGTTATATCTGTCGGTGAACGTAGAGCATTCTATTCAGCTGTTGTATTCTGCGCATTTTCTTGGTATGATGCCCCATTTTATTTAATCGAAATCAAAATCATTAAAAAATAACAACAGACCAATGATATTTAACCTGTCGAGTTGTAGTCAAATTAAAATATCAAGGCTACGACTAATTCGCATTCGTACATGGGCAACAAAATAATTAAGATTTCTTTCTGCTTTAAGAAGTGTAATAAAAAACAATAATATTCGTAACGTATGATCCGAATGTTTTGGGGAAAAATCATTAGTTGGATTGAGTGACAAATATGCATGTAATAAATCAGGTCATGGAAATGAAATATCACCCGTCATGTAATCTAAATAAACAGTGCAAACGTTTTTGGTTTCGCAAAATGTCTTGTAAAATTGATTTTCGTCGAGGTATTTATAATCTGGTTGGGCGAATGTCGAAACGAGACATTGTCAATACTTATTGAGTTCAAAACGTAAGGAAAACTACAATCCTCATTTATCACTTGGTAAAACATATTTAATAACCGTTTGTTTTTGTTTTAATGAAATCTCTTTGTTTTGTTCTACTAAAATATTTATTATATTTTTCAATTCATTAATAAATTATTTTCCCTTTAGCTGTATAATTACTTATGTAGCATAAGTCATTATGTCACAGTAGCTAAAGAGAAAATAATTTATTAATGAATTAATTTCAAATTGTTTTTAACTGTGACATAATGACTTATGTTACATAAGTAATTATGTAGCTAAAAGAAAAATAATTTATTAATTAATTAATTTCAAATTCTTTTTATTAAATTTATTTAAATAACTGTGACCAAGTGAATAAACCCTTTTTTCTAGTATGTATAAATTTACCTATAAGCGGCCGGATGCGGGTTTTGAACCGATTAAGAGAGGCTAGATAAATTGAGGCAAATAAACACAAAATAAGAACGTCATAGCGAAAACTGGCCAAAAATTTAATGTTGGAAAAACCACTCTATAAAGTAAGAATATTGTTTTCCGGAAAAGGAGGAACGCTCCAAAATACACAGAGGCTCAATTAAAGAGAATTCTGAGATGTTGCCGCGCGTTGAGACGAGTGCATTTCGTCAACAAGTTGATTATGATGGACGACGAAAAATATTTCACATTATGCCACAGTAAAATGAAAGGAAATGATAGATTTTATACGGACGATTACGAAAATGCCCTTGATGATGTAAAATTTAAAAACAACAAAAAGTTTGTGGACAAAATTTTGGTACGGTGTGCCATTTCTGAGGCTGGCTTTATCGCAGCCCTACATTGGTAATGTTCGGGACGAAGGCGTAAACGCAAAGCGTTATATCCAGAGATGTCTCTCTAAACTGCTTCAGTTGAATTTTGTTGTATAATAAACGGGTGTGAAGTTAGCAATAGATTTCAAATTTATATTTTAGGCAAAGTATTACAGATAAAAATCCGAATTTTATACTATTCAGTAAAGGAAGGATCCCTTTAATAACAATGCATAATCTCATCCCAAATTTTCAACTCTTACATTTTTAAAGTGTCCCTAAAATTGATACATTATTTAAATTAATTTTAACAACTTTCTAAATGTTCCACAAAAAATAGAAGGCCATATGGATTCAGCATACATCAATTAACAAAACTAAACAATAAAATTAGGAACACCACCCCCGGAACATAGAAAAAAACTTCCCCTAGCACACACTTTATTCGAAATAATGATAATTTTTATTTCAAGATTTGCGACAAACTATAAGTTCCATAAAAAATCTAAGGCAAGATCTGGATTCAGAATAGATCAACTAACAAAACTAAATAATAAAATTAGGAACACCACTCTCGGAACAAAGAAAAAGAAACTTCCCCTAACACACACTTAAACCGAAATAATGATAATTTTCATTTCGATATTTGCGACAAACTATAAGTTCCATAAAAAATACATCAATTAACAAAACTAATCACTAAAATTCAGAACACCACCCCCGGAACATAGAAAAATAAACTTCCCCTAACACACACTTTAATTGAAATAATGGTAATTATCATTTCGAGATTTATGACAAACTATAAGTTTCACAATAAATTTAAGGCCAGATTTGGTTTCAGCATATATCAATTAATAAAAATAAACAATATAAAAATCTTCCTCTAACGCACACATTAACCAAAATAATAATAATTTTCATCTAGTGATGCGAGACAAACTATAAGTTCCATAAAAAAACTGAGGCTATATCTGGATTCAGCAGACATCAATTAATAAAGTCAAACCATAAAATTAGGAACACCACCCCTGGAACATAAAAAACCGATCTTCCCCTAACACGGTTTTTAACCGGAACTATATTAATTCTCTTCATAGTGAAGAGGAAACTTCATATAGTAAAGAGCAAATGTGGTTATATTTTCACCATTGAGCAATCATTTCCAACGACACTCGGAACTTATAGTTTGTCGCAAATATCGAAATGAAAATTATCATTATTTCGGTTAAAGTGTGTGTTAGGGAAGTTTTTTTTTTTCTTTGTCCCGGGGGCGGTGTTCATAATTTTATTATTTAGTTTTGTTAATTGATGTATGCTGAATCTAGATATGGCCTTCTTTTTTTTATGGAACACTTAGAAAGTTGTTAAAATTAATTTAAATAAAGTATCAATTTTAGGGGCACTTTAAAAATGTAAGGGTTTAAAATTTGGGGTGAGATTATGCATTGTTATTAAAGGGATCCTTCCTTTACTGAATAGTATAAAATTCGGATTTTTATCTGTAATACTTTGCCTAAAATATAAATTTTAAATCTATCGCTAACTTCACATCCGTGTATAATAAGGATGGTTAAGAGAAATTGTTTAAAAGTTTGTTACAAATATAAAACTATTTTTATAGAAATTTCCAGAGTCTGATTTTTCTCCAAAACATTCGGACTATACGTAAATTAAAAATTGTCAATCAGGACTATTCCGTACGGATAATTTTAGGATTAACCTGTATGTTATTAATTAACTTCGCATTCGGTACGAAATAGTCCTGATTGTCAATTTTTAGCATAGTCCGAATGTTTTGGAAAAAAAATCAGACGCTGGAAATTTCTATATAAATAACTATTATAAAAACTATTTAGTTTATGATGATTGAATTTAACGTTAAATAAACTAAATATTTCGCCCCGAATAACTAATACTAATTAATGTCAAATTACCCCACATCTCATTTTACTAGCGCATCTGGTTACTAAAATGGAAGAGAATTTCTAATGCTATTTATACTGTATTTGTTATTCATTTTCTTACTTATCAAAGAAAATTCCATAGATAATAATTATTTATCATGCTAACCATTGGAGATAGTCTTGTTTTATGCGCTTAGGGCTTATTATTATCTAAATCACAAAACACTAATAACCATTATCTCATTTCCAACGACCACAATACAAGATAATTGATAAAAAAGCACTAATAACCTTTCTTCACACTTTTATTATTAATTCCATATGCACATTTCGGACACAAAGTGACCATTATCAATGGATTAATACCATTAATCCATTGAAATCCATTTAATCTTATTAAAAATAAAAGTGTGAAGAAAGGTTATTAGTGCTTTTTTATCAATTATATTTGATCTTCACGTAACTCACCCAATCAATTTAACAATACAAGATGACAAATAATATAAATGCCATTTTGTTTTCTGGTTTTAACAGGTACTTTTTAATTGAATTAATATCTGTACCCAAGTTTAACCGATCTCTGCAGCTCTAGCATGTTGATAGAATGATTATATCAAAACAATGTTCTAGTATACTTGAACTACTACTTTTAATTAAGTATACCGTAAAATTTACCCGAATTTAGTTGGTGGATCCAGTATTGCTGTGTTATCTGTTTAATTAAGTACGTTAAACAAATGTACTTTAGTAGTTGTTTTATTGTGCATTTGTTTAACGCACTTACGTAACGTAAGACAAAAGTCACAGAACTAAATGTGGAAATAATTTATTAATTATTTTCAAATCATTTTTATTTAATTTAATGTATTTTTTCATTTTATTAGTAGATTTTTTAATACATTATTCATTTTTATTATTTTATTAATTCATTTAATAAAATGTTCAACCACCAATCATCTAGCGGATGGATAACTAGTGGTGACCATTTCGTTTTTTTTAACTTCATCAGACTAGTATATTCCATGTGCAATGCCTTGATGAAGGCGGCTGAACGATTCTTGTATTGTGGCTATATATATGATATTAATCATAATAAATGAAAGACGATGCCACATGAAATTAAGCGAAAGATGGCGCTTGCATCATCTTTCATTTATTATTATTAATTCAATTTAAATTTTCAATGTTTTTAAACACAAAATTGACATAAGTTCATGTTGTCATCACCTTCTTAAGCCCAGATGAGATGCAGAATCTGTTACAACTGAAACCAGCTCGATTTTATGCAACTACTTGCGACATGCTTTTAATCCTAATCCCCGTTTAATTGGATTTGCGAGAATGGTTTATTCATTGAACGGACGCGGATAATAATTAATAATTCCAATAATTTAGAGCGCAATCGCTTAATTATAAAGATATCTACCTGCGCGCGTATTTGGTAAGTGCTGCTCGCTTCCACCTATTGAATGTTAGCTGGAAGTGAAGAGCATTCGCAGGATGTGTAATTTTATGCAAATCGACCGATTCGAATCGGCGGCGCTGTATTTTTTTCTTATTGCGGCGTTTTCAACTAAACGTCTTTGTAATTTGCATCGGGTACAATTTCCTTTAGCGTTAATCATCAGATTGTGCCAGATTAGGCTAATGAATGTGCCGCATTTATTGACACAATCTGATAAGTAATGATGCGTACGGAATTTCGTTTTAGCGTATAAAATTGCAAGATATTTTTATTAAATACAAACCGACAACCGCTTGTAAAAATACACTGACCGTCAAAAAAACCGGCCACCAAGAAAAAAACACTAAATGCATAATATTCTTGGTTTAATTAAATAATAATAATAATATTTATTGCCCCACAGGAAATGTTCCCAATAACAAGACAATTATGTAAATAAAAATTGATGAATACAAATTACTTTTAAAAACATAATAAAATATAAAATAAATACATTAAAATATAAAGAATAGTAGACTTACGTTAACATAGAGTAACGAAGGAAGATAAAGGATCACAAAATATATCAAGGTTTGCGGGCACTTTATTACAGATGTTACAAATAATACCTACAGGGGATTTAGAGCCGTATACAGTTTTATTTAATTCAACACGAAAAGTAACCTTATTTTTAGAATTGAACGTTGGAGTATGCAAATCTATAAGTTTTAGTAAATCCGGGCAGTCAATATTATTATTAAGAAGTTTACATAAAAATGTTATACTTGATTTTTTACGTCTATGTTCAAGCGAGTCCACGTTGAATTTGTGCAGCAATAATGAATGATTACAGCTGCGTTCAGGGTAAATTCCCTCTACTTTAAAATATAAGTATTTAAGAAATTTACGCTGAACGCTCTCAATTAACTCTATTCGAAATTGCGTCTGAGGCTACTAAATTAAAGAAGCATATTCCAACTTAGAATGGACAAAAACGTTAAATAAGGATTTTAGTGCATTGGGATCGTTAAAATTTAGAGAATTACGATAACGGAACGCCCTGAAGGATTCCCCAACTAGCTGTTGCACGTGGGTATTAAATGTAAACTTATCATCAAATACAACACCCAAATCTTTAAAAATGCTTACACGCTCGATTGTGCAGTCAGAAACTTTGTTGTTATATTGAAACGCACAATGTTTATTTGTAAAGGACATAAATGTGCACTTGAGACTATTAAGTGAAAGATTATTGGTATTACACCAATTAGCAATTGTATCAAATTGATATTGTAACTCTTGGCAATCAGAAAGTGATGAAATATTAGCGTATATTTTCAAGTCATCCGCATAGAATAGGTATTTACAAGTTAGAAGTTCTGATAAGTCATTAATAAACAAATTAAAGAGCAATGGGCCTAATATTGAGCCTTGCGGAACACCAGAGGTAGGAAAGTATGTCTTAGACTTGAAATTGTTGACTGATACATATGTTTCACGTTTAATCAAATAGGAAGCTAGCAAAGAGTAGAGCATTCGAACAGAAACCAAAGTTACCTAATTTATTTAAAAGTAGATTGTGGTCAACTTTCTCAAATGCGTTTATCATATCAGTATAGATAATATTAATTTGTCCAGAAGAGTCCAAAGTTCTAGAGATATCATGAGTAATAACAGCTAGATTAATTGTAGTGGAGCGTCCAGGAATAAATCCATGCTGATTCATAGATAAGTATGGTGCGACATGGCTAAATATTTGGAAATAGAGGGCTTTTTCAAATACTTTCTCAATATGAGATAATATGGCGATTGGACGATAGCTAGGTATATTTCGTTGATTTGTTGTAGTTTTGGGAATAGGCAAATTGATGTTAAATATTTAGTTTATATGGAAATATTGATTTTGTTATTGATAAATTAAAAATAATCGATAGTGGATAGGAAAGAATAGATGCACAATCTTTTAATAGAAACGCTGGTAAATTTTCCGGTCGAGATAAAAGTTTATTAGGAAGCAACTTTAGGTGTTTCAGGACAGTTTCAGTAGACATTTCAGAGAAAGAAAAACGGAGATGGTTAGTGAAGATCCGAGGTAAGATGTTATTGGATACTGGTGAAAAAATGATTTAAAATAATTTGAAAATCCATTATAAATATCATCCGGAGTACTAAACAATTTGTAACTATAAACAACTTCAGCTGGGATTCTCGATAAACTAGATTTCTTAGAGTTAACATATGCCCAAAATCTCCTAGGATCCGTGGTTAGATCAAGTTCAGTAGTTGAAATGTAGTTACTATATGCCGCCTTGATTTTAGATTTGATTAGCGATCTAAGTTTTTTAAATTGTAATCGAGAGTGTACATCATTATTTCTGAGCTTATGAACGCGAGATTTTTCTTTAATGAGTTTAATAATTTCACAAGTAAACCACGGAGGGTATTTACGTTTCGGCACAAACTTTGTTTTTGGAATAAATTCACATATAGCGCTGTTAATAATACTGTAGAATGCATCAAGTGTAAGATCAACATCTGAATATTCAAGAAGAAAGTTCCAGTCAATCGATCCTAAAGAAACATACATACTTAAATAATCACCCTTTTTAAAGTTAAATATTGTGATATTTTCGTTGATTGCTAACATACTAGTGTTACAGTTCAAAGATATTACAAGTGCAGGATGATAATTGTCTACTGATACCAAAGAGTCCGCTTCAAGCTGAACGTTACAATCTGTATTAGAGTATATTAGATCTAGTATATTATTAGAATAATTTTTTGTATTATTAAATTAATGCAAACCTAAAAAAGTGCATGCATTAGAGATAACTAATGCTTTATCGTTCATATTTCCTACTGATAATGTTGGACAATTAAAATCGCCAGCAAAAATAACAGGAGAGTTATTAAATTGAATTTGAATTAAAAGACCAAAGAATTGCTTAATTACAGTTGAAGTTGAGTCATGTGGAATATAAATAATAAATAAATAAATACTAACCACCACGTTTTTTATATATTTATATAAAAAAGTTAAGTGTTTTCTTTATATCAAAATTGAAAATGTACCACGAAGTGAAAGCCTCCAAGATCCAAGAAATAAATACTAGTTTGATTAACGTTCAACTTACAAATTAAGAGATCGATTAGGGGAATTTGGATTTAATGTGATCCGTAGGAATAACATCTAAATTTAGTACACTTTTGGCCGCTATTAATACACCACCACCTCTAGATCTACCGGTCTATCACGATCCGAGCGAAATAGTTTATATTGGTTATTATAATAAAAATCATTATTAAATATTAACCGAAAAAGAATAAAAATTAACGCAAAATTTAATTTAAAAAAGTATAAAATGGTGCAAAATACGGATTTTAATATTCTTTAAAAAGTTCAAACTTTTTATTTTAACCGACAACCTAATAATGTCTAATAGCGCGTATGTCCTCTTCGTGCTTGAATTACATCGCGTAACTGACGAGGTACTGAATTAATTAAACTTGTTAAAAAATCTTGATGTATTGCATGGAATTCGTCTTGGAGTGCCATTTTTAGCTCTTAGAGGGTCTCTGACAAGGCTGGGCTATTACGAATACGTCATTAGACTTAATCCTAAAAGTGCTCGATTGGATTAAGATCTGGACTGCATGCTTGCCAATCTAAGGTTTGAATGCCGACTTCATTTAAGTAATGTAGTACCTCATGCGACAGGTGTGATGTAGCATGAGGTCTAGCATTAAAAAATTAATCTCCAATAAAATGAGAAAAGGGCACAACAGCTGCTTGTAGAATATTTTCCACGTATCCATGTGCATATAACGCACCATTTTCTACAAAAATAAGGTCGGTATGTGCCCTTGAAGAAATACTTGTCCACACCATAACAAAACCTCCCTTATAAGGTCGCCGTTTGAAAATGTTGCAGTGTGCGTATCGTTTATTTTGTCATCTCCACACCCTCTCGCGACTATCAGGCGAACGCAGACAAAAGCGGGACTCATCAGAGAAGAGAACTTGACTCCACTGACGAAGGGTTGGATTTAAATGCAGTCGTGCAAAACGCAAACGTACTCTCCGTTGTCTCGGAAATAATTCAAGGTCTCCTTGAAGTTAAGCTGCCTTCCTGAAGTTTTCATCTAATTGCTTTCTCACATATTTAAATCCCTCTAACAATTTGTAGGCGACGTTGAAGCTGAACAGTGGCAGTTCTCCGGTCTCTAAATGCGTTGAGCACAACAAAATCATCAACCGCATTAGTTGCTCTTCTTCTTCCAGATCCTAGCATAACTGCCAGTCTCCAAGTACCGACACCAAGCATACTGAATGGTAATACGAGGTATACCCAATGAACGAGATACGTAGTGCTTGCTACGGCCATCTTCAATTAAAGCAACAATTTGAGACACTTCCGTAACGGTCAGCTGCATTCAATTTTTTTATTGCGAGATTTATTAACTGTATAACTATTGTCAATCAATGACATGAGCCCGTTTGATGTTGCCCCACATAAATTATAAAATAAGATGTATAATCTGCTAATGCGTAAATGATAAAAAGAAAGGTGGGAATGAAGAAGACATCTTAAAATACTAATAAAGGCAATTTAACAAACTTTGATTAATAGGCTGAAAGAATACTGGTCGATAGTCAATTTGTGAAACTTATTATGTATAATGTATCAATGTATCGGTTTTTTTGATGTATTGTTTGTATATGGTTTGAATTTCACAAATAAATAAATATATTATTTATTTAGTCTTATATAACATCGTTATATGTTCTTCTCTACTTCTCAGTGTGAGGTGTTGTATATATAAGATGGCAAATAATAAAGTAATATAGGTTTTAACTTTTAAGTTAAACACCTTATTAGTTTCACTTAAAAAAAACATGTTTTGCCAAGTGATTAATATACAGTGGAAATAATGTAACGATGTTATTCGTCTTAATTCAAATAAATGTTTCTACTTTTTTACTTAAAAAATCTGAATTATCCGATTAATTATACATGAAAAGAAAACATTCCCGTCTTTGCTTTTCTTAATTAAGAACAAATTTGCATAACCATTCCGCACATTTTCGAAATCTTCATCCCAAAGAAACGAAAAAAAAAAACGAAGAATACGTGAAAAAAATAATAAACAAGTCCCACATTTGCATGTTCATTCCGAGATCCACTCGAGAGCTGTTTGAGTTTTATTTGCGTCGGCTCGTACCTTTTCAGTCGGGCTTTTGTTGGAAACAATAAGGATCGGTTTCAATTCCCAGGGTCAACACATTTCACAAAGCTCTCCTCCGGTTTTCTCTCGCTCTCGTGTGGCTCGACGACGGGCCCAGGGAACTAATTTGGTGCACAAAAACCCAATAGGAGGATGGCCTTTATGTAACGTCCTGAGCCGATTTTACGCCCACTTTCTAAAAACCTATTAATTATCCTCAGGTGTTGCTTGCATGCATACACACACACAGAAGAAGAAGAAAAAAAAGAAGATAGTTATAGTGCCTGATTTAATCGCTGGGATTATTGTGGATGAAGAGGTTGAAAGGAAAACAGTTTTGTGAGTGATAATTGGATGGACTTAGTATTTAAAGAATGACGAAAATAAACACGTAATCATATTTTTAATAATGAAAATTTTAATTATTTCAAAAATTATAATTAATTCGCAATAAGAATTGTAATTTTATGTAATTTTCGTAATATTAAAAAAATACATAAAATTACCATTCTTAAATAGAAAACAGTATTCATTCACTTGGTCACAGTTATTTAAATATATTAAATAAAAATGATTTGAAAATAATTAATAAATTATTTTCACATTTAGCTCTGTGACTATTGACTTACCTACGTAAGTACGTTAAACAAATGCACATTAAAACAACTACTTCCCGGGCAAATACCCACGCCGGACATTGAATTACATAATGTACACCTGCTGTTGCACATCAATAAAATATTGCATAATGCAACAAATTTTGATCCGAGAAAAAATTAATGTAAAAACAACAAAAGGAACGTTACATAATATAAGGCCATCTGCAGACACGTGTTTCGGGATCTATCCCTCGTCAGTACAGCTATGCCTTACATAATTTAAAGATGTTAAAATAAATCAATTAAATTAATTCAAATACAATCAGCAAAATTAAATCAGTTATATTAAATCAACTTAAACTAAATCAATTTAAATTAAATTAAACCAAATTAATTCAATTTAAATCAAAACCGAATAAAATTAAACGAAAAGAATTGAATCAAATTAATTAAAAAGAGCGACCCTCACCTGCCGCGCGCTGATCTAGATAGTAATGACGGGCGAAGGAGGATGTGCGCTCGTGTATTGTTGTTATCGCAAATTCACAAAAAACTTCTCTCGGTTCGGATTTGAATAAATGCCTCGCTGGCTATTAATATAAATAGAAAACAGTATTCATTCACTTGGTGAATGATGTGCAACAGCGGGTGTACATTATGTAATTCAATGTCCGGCGTGGGTATTTGCCCGGGAAGTAGTTTTTTTAATGTGCATTTGTTTAACGTACTTACGTAGGTAAGTCAATAGTCACAGAGCTAAATGTGAAAATAATTTATTAATTATTTTCAAATCATTTTTATTTAATAAATTACCATTCTTATTGCGAATTAATTATATATTTTTTTTAAATAATTAAAATTGAGGCAAATCATCAATTATTTCAGTAAATTATTATATAGGATGAGTCATTGAAATAAAACTTGCTTGACTTCTGAAGACATATAATTTTAAATTATTTTCATATATACAGGGTGACCCATTTTCCCGGAATTGATATCTTTGTTATTTTAAATAGAATACCCTACATATTATATTTTTATTTAATTATTTAAATTCTCTTTACATCAATATAATATGGTTAATAGATTTTAATAGCCGTTACTGTAGAAAAAAAATGTTTTATAAAAATTTTTACATTTGCAGAGGTATACTAAAAACTCATTACTTTTATGCTTTCTGAGAAAGAGAAATTAAATTTTATTTGCATACTAAGAGAATCTTATTGTATGCAATGATAATTTTAAATATGAAATATTTTTATACAGGGTATTTTAAAAATAATCTTAAATGTGTCACTTTTCAAACCGGTGGAAATTTATCTTTTAAATTGCACCCTATACTTTTCATTTTTTTTTTCTTGTCATTAAAAGAGATACATTTTTTATATTGAATACTATATGCCTGTCTTTCGTTTTCAAAATATATCACATTTTATACTGTCTTTAAGATTTCCGAATTTCTAACGTCAACGCAGATATAGAAGACGAGCACTTCGATGACTCACGCTGTATATTCCTGCCTTCACTTCCTTACTTTTCAAATGTATATTTTGAGCACAATGTAATCATTGTAAAAAAGTTTTGTTACTTCTTTATTTTCAATTGTTATAATAATTATTTTTTTAAATCTACTTCTGAAATCCCCGATGGAAATAATTTATTATTTTCAAATTCTTTTTATTTAATGTATTTATATAACTGTGATCAAGTGAATAAATCCCCTTTTTAATGAAATAATAATAATTATAATAGAATTATTATTTTTTCATTAAAATTTAAGGGGTTTGTAGGAAATCATTAAAGGCACCAAAATAATAAATAAAATGTGTATCAAGCAATTTAAAAATCAATCTAAAATATTTTCCCAGAGTACATCCTAGAATCCAATTTTGAAATTTTGGAGGCTTTACTCCAAAATTTCAAAATTCTAACTATTTAGTAACTGAGCTATCGAAGACGGGAGCTAAAGTGCATGTTTGTACTTTTTTCTTTATTCTCTGAGAATGACCACACGTCGAAACTAGTCGGAACTTAAATAAAGTAAACGAATAACAAAGTGTTTTAATTAAAATACATTTTAATTATCACATAAAAATATTTCACCACGGGATAAATGAGAAATTAATTCAAAATATGATACATCTGCTTTTAGATGGAAAATATATTATATTCACTAATATTAATAGATGCTGAACGTTTCATTAAATGTGAATTTCACTAACATTGTTGCAGAGGTGGAAGAGCGTCAGTTACGGTCCCATAATATTATGGTATCTACCGACTCAATTGAAAATAAAATAGAAAAGGATACCATTGCTATAAGCAATATAGTCAGTGGAAAAAAATATCAAATTTTAATCCTGGTAAAATAATTCGTGTTAGGAAACTAGAGTCCAATAAATTAATACTTGCTAAAATTATATGTAAGGATAAAGAATCAACTAATAATTTGATGAAAGTATTTAAAGACCCTGTAATCAGACAAGGTCTGTAAAATGTTTAAATGACATGGCAAAATTACAACGTGATTTGAACGAATTAAGGCGCGAACTTGTTTTACGCCAAGAAAACGGTGAAAACGACATCACAATTAAATTCATCAATGGAAACCCATCTATTGTGGAATCACAAGTTAAAAACCAACAAAAAACTAATGTTATATTTTCAAAACCTTTCAGAAATTAGATCAAAGTTTAATAATATTAAACCTTTCCGTTTATGATATTATTATCTTAGTGAAAACATGCCTAGACCCATCAATAAATTATAGTAATCATCATTATCATTCATTATCTTTAGTTTCTTCAATTTCAATCGTTACGAGCCCAATGTAAGGAACTCAATGAAAAGTTATATATTGAATATATATACAAAAAGTTGAAGACAAAATTAGCGTTAAATCAAAATCTTTTTGAGCGCATGTTAACGATTCAAGACAAACGGCTGACTACCCTAAGGTTACGTATTTCAACGAAAAATCTAGTGACTCAGGTCAAGACTGTGTGAACCTATTTGCGGAATATTTTTCTTAAATGTGTTCAAATTCTTATGTATCAAGTGCAAGTGTGCGTTACCGACATAAATACAATGTTAATTTGACTAGTTCTAATGTAAACATGGCGGACTTTTTAACTCTATTCAGTTATTACGTGATTCCTGTAGGTATGGACCTGATCATTTGCCCGCCTATTTTATTAAGTGATGTGTGTAAACTATATGTACTCCACTTCACTTATTGTTTAAATTTTCAATAGAATCGGGTGTATTTTCTAGCTATTGGAAAACAAGTTTTATCATACCATTATTTAAGAAAAGAAACCGGGGTGACGTTAAGAACTATAGAGGAATAGCAACACCGTCAGTAATACCAAAATTATTTGATAAACTAATATCTTATCAGTTGATGTGAGAATGTAAAAATGTGATTTGCAATGAGCAACAGGGATTTTGTGAAGGAAAATTAACTTTAACTAATCTGATCTTGTACCAGTCGTTTTTGCTAAGTGCATTTGAGGACGGGAAACAGGTTGATGCGGTATATACTGACTTTTAAAAAGCCTTTGATCGTGTTTCCCATCCTATCTTTATCAGAAAAAAAATCTTGGTTTCGGGCCGCCAGTTACTAAAAGGCTGATCAGTGACTTAAAAAATAGTCAACAATTTGTAAAACTTAACAGCTTTGTTTCAGTTGCGATTACGGTAACCATTGGTGTTCCTCAAGGTTCCCACAGCGGCCCCATTTTGTCTATTAATGATATTACCACTTACGTTGCTCATTGCAGATTACTCCTATTTGCCGACGATCTGAAGATATTTCGAGTTATAAACAATCCCGCTCATCGGATATTGATGCAAACTGATCTTAGTCATTTACACCAATGGTACTGTGATAATTCTCTATTTAAATAATGTTACTCAATCTCACTTGGCAGGGGCTACATATCGGAAAATCAATATCGTATTAATGATCAACTTTTGTTAACAGTTAAACACATTAAAGATTTGGGTGTAACTTTCGATTGTCGTTTGCTTTGCCAGATATATTGATAACATTTATTGTAAAGCAATGCAAACTTTAGGCTTTGTTTTCAGGTTTGGTAAAACTTGTTCCATTCGCACACAAAAATTACTTTATATGACTTTGGTAAGAACTCAAGTAGAATACGCGTCATCTATATGGTTTCCAAATTATTCCAACCGCATAGACCAAATTGAACGAGTGCAAAATATTTTTTTGTTAAATATCAGTTACAAATTTTGTATACCGAGAATAAATTATAGTCGCACACATATGCTGACTACAATTAATTTGACTAGCCTAGAGAATATGCGTATTTATTTTGACTTCTGCTTTCTATTCAAAATTGTCAATTCAATAATAGACTGCTCCGAGTTGCTTAATCAAATTAATTTCTAATTGCCTAGTAATACGCGCATCAACCAAACATTTCACCGTTCAAACTATGGCAGAAATGATCCATTGAGCAGAATGATGAGGCACTACAACATATTTAAATAAAAATTCTTGTCCTTTCTCCTACTTATTTTTTATTTCACTAGATATATTTCGGAAACTATGTTTCCATCTTCAGTAGTTGAAGTTTTTATAAATATAAATATGTTGTTATGGTATACAACGCAATATTGATAAAATTAAAATATTTAAAAATCATGTTAACTATAAACTAATCTAAATATAATTATATATAATGTGCTAAAATTTATGAATTAATAAGATCTAAAAGGGGATTATTTAATGAACTAGTATCGAAATTTAAAATATTATCTATGTGTTTTTTCATTTCAATAGACTCCAATATGTTTAATTTTGATTCACGTGAAAATTTAAGAAGTTTAACATTTTCAATCGAAAATTTACATCCCGTATTTATTGAATGAAAAGCTACAGCAGATTTTTCAGAATTAAAGTTTTTTAATATGGTAATTATGTTCTTTAAATCTAGTTAAAACACTTCTAGCAGTTTGACCTACATATAATTTTGTACAATTTTTCTAAAGGATTATTTTTCAAAAAGGTGTTGCCTATTAACATTTTTAATTTTGTGTTTGAATATAGTGCAGGTATTAAATTGATTTTTTTTAAATATTATTTAATTTGAAACTTATACATGGATTATATAAAATTTTTGCATAATTTTTACTTGAATTTTGTTCATAAAGTGGTGTTAAAGTTGTAGTATTTTTATTATAAATTTGTTTTTAAATTTATTAATAATTTTTGTTATTATTTTTGATTCAAAATTTAATTTTTTGGCTATATTATATATTAAATTAATTTCTGTTTTTCTATTTTCTTCTGTGATTGGATAAAAAATGTCTCGATAAATCATTGAATTAAATGCTGCTAATTTATGCTTATAATGTGTGTTAGAATCTGAATCAATGTAATTATAAGTGTGAGTTGGTTTTCTGTATATGTTAAATTCTAATTTTGAATAATTTCTAATAATTAAAAGATTTCAAGTTCGTATGTAAAATTGAGATTTTTATGAATAGTACTAATTTCGTGAATAAATTGGTCAATTTTAAAATTCTCGTTAATGATAGCGAAAATATCGTCTACATACCTGTACCAAATTCTTGGGAAATTAACTATTTTTGATTTTGCTAAATTTTCTAAATTATTCATAAATAAATTTGCCAAAAAAGAAGACAAAGGATTTCCCATAGCTGTTTCGAATGTTTGTTTAAAAAATTTGCCATTAAATTCGAAGGTGTTACATTCCATAACTAATTTAGTCAAATGTACGTAAATTTTGATTTTATTTTAGGGACTAAATTTTCGATTAAAAATGTTTCTAAAAATATTAAAGGATCATTAATTGGTATGCTCGGAAATAGTATTTGAACATCAAAAGAAATAATTTTTTTATCAGAATTTAAAGTGACTTTTGAAAGATTATTTATTAAATCGAAAGAATTTTTAATTGAAAAATCATTTGTAATTTTGAAATTTTGAAATTCTTTAACTAAGAATTTGGCAATTTTGTAAGTTGGTGAATTAATATTTGAAACTATTGGTCTGAATGTATTACCTGGTTTATGAATTTTTGGTAAACCATATCATTTTGAAAGCCTTGGATTATTGACTTTGATTTTGTCAATTATTTTTTTATCCATCAAACATGTTGAAGTTTTCAAAAAATCATTAATTCTAGCACAGTATAATTTTATTGGATTCTTCCTTTGTTCCAAATATGGTCCATTTTTCAACATCTCTTCAATTTACTGTGCTAGAATTAATGATTTTTTGAAAACTTCAACATGTTTGATTGATAAAAAATTAATTGACAAAATCAAAGTCAATAATGAAAGATTTAAAAGCAAGCATTAGGGAGAAAATTGGTGCAATTCAACCATAAATGTTGAATAACGCTATATATAATTTTGCTACAACAAAGTGAAGGTAACAAATGGTGTACATAAGAAATCTCATTATTTAAGCAATTACATTTCTTTTGCTTTTTGTTCTTAGTTTAATGTGTTGAACATATATAATATGTCCAGTCGGAAAGACCATTTATCGGTAGCCAATTAACAGATATAAAATATACACTTGATTTTGTATTTTTTTAATATTTATTTAGTGTTTTTGCTGCATATATCTGTTAATAAAGATTATTATTATTATATAATATGTTGAAATATATTCCTTGCTTCATGATAACCCTGTATATTATAAATACCTTTCTAATAAATCAAGTTATTATTATTTATTTTTTTTTTTTTCAAGAAAAATTATGTTATATCTTGGAAACAATTGCACGTAGCAGAAATCTAATAACTTTTTTTATATTTTCCCGTAAAAATATTTAATATACTTATCTACAAATATGCAATTTCTGGTTTTCTCTCTTTTATTGTCATATCGAAAAATAAATTTCATTTGTAAATAAGCAACTTTCAAAATTCCTTTTTTTTTTTTCGTAATAAAAAATGAAAAAGTAATATTCTGGAATGCTGTGTGCAAATCACCTTTTTTTGTAAGATACATATTTTGATACAATTATCATCTGAGTTTTTAGAATATAAATGTTTTTTAAAATATATTTTTTTAAAGTTACTTTTTACAATTTCTTTAATAAATATATAGTCAATCTGCAAGAAAAAATATTGCCCTTATAAAACTGAAGTTCTTCTTTCTCTAAATGAGATGGAGATCCCCGCAGGCAACAAGAGAAACAAAACTCATCCTGTATACATTAATTTGCATTTTTTATTTCATGACACAATTCGAGATTTCGCAAAACCTGTACATTCCACAAAGAGTGGTAAGCATTCGGGGAATAGACAGGCACCGACCGGTGTAGCATTTCTGCGGAGATAAGTAGTTCCTTCATTATCGACCTGTGAAACAAAACAAAACAAAAATTCAGGGAAGGAATGAATATGCAAGGTGTTTAAGTGAGTAACAAAGGCGGTCATTGGCTGGCGCCATTAGCACGTCGCTGGGATTCCGTCTCTATTATCGTTAACGACAAATTTCTGCCGTTTAATCACCGTGTTTATTTTCAAGCCTTCCCGGTAAAGATTACACGGGGCCCCGTTCTACCTGCATCTAATAGGTTTAAATTACCTTCGGATTAAAAGTTCTGACTGAAAACCAACGGTTTGGTTATTTTTAAGAGTGTTATTCAATTTCAATTCAATTTATTACAGGCTTAATCTTTTTTTCCCCATTTTGAGATAAATTATTCAATTTACTAATTACTCTAAGTACGTAAACCCATTACTTTGTCTGACTTAATTTCTCTACTGTGAACATTAGCTGACTTTTTAAATCTTCTTGAAAATCCATCAAGGCTGCGATTTTACGCCTAATAAACGGTGCGATTAACGACAGAGCGTGCAGTGGTTTTTACAAAATGTGTGTGTTTATTTTATTCCAACTTTGATTTTTCAACTTAGCGGCAAACATCTGAACTACTAGATACTGTTGCACAATAAAAATGATGGCGTCGAACTAAATTTGTTCTCGTTGACTATTTTATGGGATTAAGGAGTATACAAATAATAATATTATGATTGTATTAAATATCAGATATATTTGAAATAGATTAAATGTATTTTTATAAATTAAATTATTTTTTGAAAAAAATATTTTTTTCACTTTTTTGTTTATAAAAAATAAAAATTATCTGATGTCGTTCATCAGTAAATAAGCTATCTGCCTGTATTTAATGTTTATTTTTTATGACAGTATAACATTGTTAATCCCTTAAAACGGAAACGTATTGGGGATCGCTGAAAAAAAAAAAAACGTAAATTATCAAACACAGTTACTAGAAATTAGTTATTTATTTATTTAGAGAATCTCCATTTTACAATATACATTTCATTTACAAAATCTAATAAATAAAATCCTAAGTCTAATTGGTGTCCCAAAATGTTCCAACAAAGCCCTACCAATATTAAGATAAAAATGCTCAACGTTACTATTTAATACAAGAAAAAATTATATATATAATAATATAAAAAAATTATATATATAAATAATTGTATCATTTTGTTTTAGCAATTTATTTATTTTTATTACGATTTTAAATAAAAATATTTTCAATGTATACTGTAAGGAAACTACCGATGGAATAAAATTAATAATTTTAAAACAAAAATATTTATTGGTTAGTATATGAAGTTTACTTCATTAGTAAATTAGAGAGTATAAGCAATATTTAAAAATTACAAATATATACATATAAAACCTTTTCCGCAAAACGGCTATCGATCTGTGCTCGTTCTGCTTAGATTTAAATTTATTTCTTTTTTTTTTTCTGTCTATGCCAATGAATTTACTATCTTGTTCATTATTGTCCGATTGAAATAATGAAACGAATTGGTGTAAGGTATTGCTGGGGAATTTAGGAGAGATATTAGGATCCCCTAAGATACATGACTGGTTAAGGTTTTTGAAAGTAGTAATGCGTAAATTCTGGAAATAATTTTAAAGTTCCGGTAGGGTACGCAATGAACAAAATATAATACTGCGAATATCTCAAAAAATGTTTTATCTGTTAATTTAAAATTAAATAATTTATAACTAAAATAACAAAATTTAATGATTTTGTTACCAAAAGGGGGCGCTTTGTACTTTTAACAATAATTTTCTCAATTTTAATAATAAAATATTTCTTATAGTACAGATGGATAGAGGATTGAAATAAAATGGAAAAGCGTTCAAAACACCAAATTTATATAAAAATTCTGCCTTTCATTGCCCGATGTTAACTATCATCATATTTTATCGGAATATTTTGATTACGAAAATACAAAACCCAGGCTGAAAGACCTTTTTATGTTTATATTTTATGTTATATGTAGATATTGTATTACGTTTGTCAATAAAGATTATGTATATATATACTTTAAAATATATTAATTCTCGATCAACAATAGTTCAAAAACATCAAATAATTTTTTATTTGATTTTTTTTTGCTTAAATTAAACAGAAACTCAGTCACAATAATTTAGTATTAAAATTCTCTTACCAAAACACTAATATAATACGTAATAAATTTTACATGATATATGTGGATGATTTAAAAATATTTAAAATAATTAAAGATGTAAACGACTGTGTGTATCTTCAGGAGGATCTTAATATGTTGTGTAAGTGGTGTGCGGAAAATAAATTAAATTTAGAAAACAATAAATGTTCGGTTATGACTTATTCTCGAAAAAAAATCAATGTTGATTACAGGTATAGTTTTGAAAATCATGTACTGAAAGTTATAACAGAAGTAAAGGATCTAGGAGTAATATTTGACTGCCGGCTTACATTTAACTCACACATTTGTCATTTAGTTAACGATTGTTATCATATGTTGGGATTTATAATACGAAATAGTATTTTAAAGACATTGCTTCCAGAATAAAACTATACGTTTCTTTTGTGATGAGCTAATTAAACTATTGCGCTCCCATCTGGAACACATACTATGACATGAAGATTTTTTTTCAGTGTATGGTGTGTACCCCGAAAGGGTAATTACGAATTTCTACTTAACTATTTTAACTACCAAACGGTTGAGACAAATCATAACATGTTGTCCGTAATATGCCTCTTTAAATTAATCAACAATTATATTGATGATATAAACACAGTAAGTGAGCTTAGAATCAATTTTCCTAGGTCATCAATGAGAAATTGTTGTACCTTTAGATATGAGATACTAAATACAGAACATCATGCTAACTCACCTCTTATAAAAATGTTAAAAAACTATCGTGAAATCGAGCATAACTGTGACATTTTTGGTCTTTCCCTGCACAATTTTATAAAATTGTGTATCCAAAAATTTCGCATTTAAATAATTTGTGTATTCATTTATCTACCTAATTATTCTTTTATATTTACATATACTTTTTAAATTGTGAAAGTAATTTTACCATTTAATGTGTTACTCTTTTGTTATGTGTTCGTATATCAGACTCTTTTAATAAGTTATCAACGTTTTTTTTTTTAAATTCATTTTGTTGTGATTATAATTTAAAACAGTGGATAATAATCATAATAAATTAAAGACGACGCAAGCGCCATCTTTTGCCTAATTTCAAGTGGCACGGCCAACGATTTGGGTCTACAAGGTAGACGACCGAGAATCATTGTTTCGTTCACTAAAGGAATAGCGAACTTGTCCTGTTTATGAATGTTTATCAGTGGATAATAATTTATAATTTATATTAAGCAATAATTCATTTATAAATTCATTTATAACAATTTTACGTGAAATTGCTCTGTTATTGGGCTGTAAGTCTGTTGGGCAATAAAGCACTTATTATTATTCTTTATCACTTGGTGAAAAACCATTTGTTTGTTTGTTTGTTTGTTTGTTTGTTTGTTTTGCAATTCTACCAATTTTGTTAACAAACCAACTTTTAATTAAATTAATAAGAAACTTAATTATTTATAAACACGCATTTTTTTTAAATCATAATAGAATATTTACTTATGTACATTTATACAAATATAAGGAATGATTAGTAAGAAGACCAATTAATTTCATTAAATGGAATGCCGAAACGACTCAATCAAACCGAAAACACATGCTTAAACGAGCGGAATTTAATTCAATTCAAAGGTCAGTTTCATTGATCTGTGCGACTGTGACGGTTTCGTCTTCATTAATAAGCGAGAGTGATTTCAATCAATGTGGCTCCACATTAATTACAGCACATTAGATAACATTCTTATTTTGTTTTTTCTTGTTGGTTTTCGTTGAAACAGTTGAAGTGAATATATTTTTAAATTTATCTTAAATAATATAATAATAAAATTAGCCTTGACCAGAAATATTATCACCATTTTTAGATAGATTCTTAATTGATTCATTAGTTTATATTTTGAGAAAATTCAAAATTTATTTGACATTAATAAAAAAACAAAAGTATAAGGATTAGTCTGCAATATGTGTTGTCACGTTCTTTTCTTGATCTATTAATCAGGCATAGATCTACGTGAGAGATTTCAGTTGCGAGTCATAATAGTTGACGTTGTAATAGGCAATTTTGTCATTTCCTTTGAATGCAGATGTGCAGAAAAAGTCTCTCTGAGGGTTATTCCATATTTACTCTATCGTCTATCAATCATATGCAGCCCACTTCACCTAATGAAATTGTATGTGAAATATTAGAAAACCCAACTTTATTATTTATAAAAAGTTACAAATAATTACATATTGTTTAAACTTAATTTATTTTAATAGGAAATATGACCCCCCACCTTTGTTGTAAATTACTTCTTGTTCTATTTGACACAGAAACGACCAGTTTCTTGCACTCTTCCAACAACTAGTCATCCCGGAACCATATTTCAATTACAGCATCTATAATTTTCTGTTTCGTCGTACAATCCAGTTTTCAAAGCTTAGCTTTACAAATAGCTCATAAATTCTCGATTGAATTTAAAACTAGTGAATATACAGACCAATCGAGACAAGTAATATTATTATCTTTAAAATATTCTATAATTTTCTTTGATTTATATCACGGAGCTGGATCTTGCTGGAAAATTGCTTTACTATCTGGAACAACTCTTTCCAATCGAATAAATATTTATACTTATTACTATTCTTCATTCCTTCAATTGGCACAAGAGAACCGAGCCTCTTGCAGGAAAACAACTTAAAAACATCTCCGTCCGGGGATGTTTCACTATCTGATCAACATATGAGGTTCTCAGATTTTCGTCCTGCGATTTTCTGACGTATTATGGCCGCTGATTGGTACAAAAAAGTGTGTCTCATCTAAAAACAATACCTCCATCCAATCATCTATATGCATATTTTTTGGCCCAAAGAAGCCCAACAATTACTCTTTATGGGGTTGGATTGCCTTTCTTCCTGATTACATAAGACTTCTACGTACTATAGAAACGTGAATTGTGATTCCATAAGCAAAAATGTATTGTTGTAACTCCAAACAAGTTTTCCTAGAATTAATTTTACTGTTTCTCAATATAAATGATACATCTCTCGCAATTATTTTCTTCTTTTTCCCACACTTGCCTTTTCTCTGAATTTCAACTGATCCGATTTCATTCTTTACTTTTAGAGTTTTGTTCACCGCTACCAGACTTACTCCACACTCTTTCGAAGTATCTTTTTGTATCATAGAAATATACTCCTTTAAAGTCACAATCTTTTTACGTTTCCTCAGAATAATATCCATTTTGTAAAACAATGTCTTCTCTCCGCTCATAAATACTACCAATCGCTAATTATACCAAATACATGTAGCTTATAAATGATTATATATATATATATATATATATATATATATATATATATAATCTTTATTGTAAAACTTACATTAAGTATATTAAAATACAACCCGACACTCGAAGGGTATAAGGGTTATATGATAATATATATATATATATATATATATATAATACAATACAATACATTTCATATAATATTCTTACTAAATGGCTATCGACCATCGGTTATTACTCTTGATTTGAGGTTGTGATAAATGACATATTACTTCTGAAAATTTCAAAGTAGCTAAAGCGGGAATAACTTATTAATTATTTTATTTTTTTTTTATTTAATTTACAAAAATGTTCACATGAATACTCACACTACTGTATTTATTCTTGGAAAATGATAAAAATGTAAATTAAAAATACGAATGGAAATGTTTTAATAAATGTTTAAAATATGCAATACCACATATATTTGTCAATTCTTGTAACAAAATCTCGTCGAAAATACATAATCGATTTTTTTTGTAAATGGTTTGCTTTTGCGTTGCGTCTTATTATGAAATGTACTATTAATTAAAATTGCGTTGACATTCAACTAGGGTTTCATTTAAATTATAGTATGCTATACTTAAAAGATAATAAACTAAAATGCTTTCTCAAACTAAAGACTGACGTGCACGATTCCTTCTTAAATTCCTTATTTTTATTAAAACCTTTGGATTTATGCTTAATTAATTTCTCACTTGAGAGGGATGTGTGAATGTGGGTATTTACGGAGACGTCCTATTAAGCAGGCATGGATCTACGTTGGAGCTTTCAGTTGCGAGTCATAATAGCTGACTGTAATAATAATAGCTGTAAACTGTTACCCCAAATTAAAATTAAATTATTCAATATTTTTTTATATATTATTTTTGCCTAAGGAGTGATTTCATAATTAGAAAACGTTACCTATTAATTAATTTTTATTTATTTTGGCCATTGTTGGGAAACATTTTTGATCTAATTCGGACCATTTAATTTTAATTAAAACACTTAACCATCGGAGAAAATATAAATAAGTGAAAGAAACCAAGTATTTAATTTTAATTAAATATCCTGAATTAGACCTTCGAATGTATGTTATCAGCAGAATATTTGCACTAATACTTATCCTATACAGCAGAATAAATTAAATCGTAACAAAAAAGCATATTTTATTAAAAAATAATGATTCTTCTTTGAATTTTCAGAGTTAATCCCACCGCATCATTTGTGTAGTTTTTTTAAAAATGATTTGAATAGCTCCCATATATCAAATCGTAACGAAAAAGCATATTTTATTAAAATTATTTATACAATCATTTGTGTAGTTTTAAAAAAAATGATTTGAATAGCTCCCATAAATTATTTGATTGGATGGCTGGAAATTAAGTTATTCCACTATAACACTTTATAACTTACAACATGTATATATTAAATTAAAGACATTTTAAATTAAATAATTTACGCAATTTAATAATTAATTATGTATTTTCTCTTTAGCTACTGCAACTTATCGACTCACCGCCAGACATTTAACCACACAATATAAAGCAAAAAAAATAATCGAGAATATTTAATACAAAGAAGAAAAAAACGTTACGTAATATAAGCCATCTGCAGACACGTGTTTGTAAAGTTGTTAAATTAAAGTAATTAAACGATCGCCGCTGCGATCACAGGTGTAAAAACGCACACGTTGTCAATCATCGAGCGCGGTCACTCAAGCCAAGCAATAAATGCTATTTCAATTAACCTGTATACATTTTTAATTGGAAATAATGATATAATAGAATTCTTAAATTATGTAAATTTTCTTCCAAGGGCTATTGTCCAGTGGTATTTTTGCTCTCATATTGATTATACTACTATTTGATTATTTTCTCCACAAACAGTAGCTCTACGTATTTTTTTTCTTCGGTTCTACACTTCCGTCAGTAGAAAACTGATTAACAACTCTAATGAAAGAAAATCTTACTTTTGACAGAATTTCCGAAATTTCTCCTACATTCGCCATAAATAAAAATTATTTCAATTTTTCTTGACGTACAAAAATTGTACTAATCTAGCTTGTCAGGTATCCACAGTTATGTTAAATTTACAAATTGAAATTTAAAATATAATTCTAAACTTAAATTAAATTAAATTTAAATTTTGTTACGAACAAAAATAGTATGTAAAAAGCTATAATCTTATGTTTTTTTTATCTCTAGAATCCGATTCGTGAAATGGGGTTCTAATTTAAAATTTTGATGAATGTAAAACAAGATGATGTCCCCTTAGGAAACATAATTTTTTAGTGCCGTAACGTATTTTGGAAAGATGTATATTTTTCTAGTTATTTTAATATGTCAGGTTAAATCCGGTATATTCAAAAAAGGATCTGTGGGCCATCGTCTAGCCTGGATCGAGGTCTTTTAGTATATTTACCTAACAAAGTTTTTAAATCAAAAATGCTCGATTATTTCATGCACTGTATGGTTTATTAACTGACTATGTAATAATTTGGAATGTAAAAAATGGTGATGTGTATTTTCCCCGGTGATTTCGGCCAAATACGATTTTTAATCAACATTTAATAGCAAATGAAAATTTATTAAAAGAAAATATTAATTGTAGTCTTTTAAAGTTAAAACCAAAACATATAACTTTATAAATCTTCCTCTACTATATACAGGGTGACCCATTTTAATTCATCCAGTAGAATATCTCGATGAATATGCATCGTACAAAAAAATATTTCGGACAAAAGTTTAATGGTTTCGAAAGGGGCGTCTGATTCTTAAAAAAATGTTTACTGTCACCCTCCAGGAGGCGGCAGAGGTGGGTAACTTTGAAATCTTAAATGGGAAACGATATATTTTATTGCAGACTCTGATTCTACTCCAACAATGATAAAAGTTTTATCTGAGGGTTTTTTTGGTGTTGGTGGTCAACATTGAAATCTTAAATATTAACTCATATATTTTATTGCAGATTCGGATACGACACCAAAAATATAGGTTTTATGCTAACATTTTATTTGAAATCGTAACAGAAAAAAATAAAACAAATATCGACGATTTCAGCACCTCACGGAAAAACAATTTCTAAGTAAAATGTTTATAAATTAAATAAAAATGATTTGAAAATAATTAATAAATTATACTCATATTTAGCTCTATGGCTTTTGACTTACGTTACGTACGACGAGGGATATATCCCGAAACACGTGTCTGCAGATGGCCATATATTACCTAACGTTATTTTTGTTGTTTTTGCATTAAATTTTTCTCGGATCAAAAATTTGTTGCATTGTGCAATACTTTATTGATATGCAAGAGCATATAATTCAATGTCCGGCGTGGGCATTTTTCCGGGAAATAGTTGTTTTAATATGCATTTGTTTAACATACTTACGTAACGTAAGTCAAAAATCACATAGCAAAATGTGAGAATAATTTATTAATTAATAACTGTGACCAAGTGAATGAATACTTATAAAATGTTTATATATTTCTTAATTTATAAGGGCCACTGTATTCTTTGAACACCTTTTGTTTAGATTTAACTTTTTTATGTTTCCGACTACTACGCCATCTATTTTGATTTCAAAATAAAATCTTCCGATAAAACCTACATAATTTTTGGTGTCGTATCCGAATCTGTAATAAAATGTATGGGTTACTAATCTTATACAATACATATTTTACACGCTATGAACGCTATTTGTTTAGATTTAACTGTACCAATACCGCACCATCTATCACGATTTCAAAAGAAATCTTTAGATAAAACTTTTATCATTTTTGCATGGAATCAAAATCTTGAATAAAAATATGGGTATATAAAATATATTCACTGCCACACAGAACCCCTCCCCCCCCCCGGGGGGGGGGGGTGGCAGTGAATATATTTTTGCAGCATCGGATGTCCCCGTCAAAACGATTAAACTTTTATCGAAAATATTTTTTATACGATGCAAATTCGTCGAGCTATTCCACTGGATGAATTAAAATGGGCCACCCTGTATAATTTTTAGTAGTCGTTTGCAGAATATTTATTCTGTTATTGAAATATGACGGCATTTTGACGCTTTCTTTGACATAAAATTAATTGTTTATTTTTAAGAGAATTTATCCGGGAGACGAAACTCTTCCGCTTATAACATGAAACCTAAATTTCTTAGGATAAAAAGTTATATAATAAAACGTTATATTTATTTGAAATTTTTTTCTGTCCGAATAAAAAAAAATAATCGCCAAGAGTAAAGTTGCACTTAATGAGTTTTGATTGTGACCAAAAGCTTTTCTCATCATTCCACTGTTATAAAAAGCGGTTAGTATCGGTTTATGCGCAGACATTTTTAAAACTTATTAATTAATTATTTTCAAATTCTTTTTATTTAATTTATTTAAATAGCTGTGACTAAGTGAATAAATTTTTTTTCTATTATTTTTAAAACTCGATGAAATGGACACAGGTGACCTCAAAACGTGTATATCCGTCGAAATTGGTGATTCGATTTTTTTTAGGATAACAATACTTTTCCTTGAACAGGAGTCCTGTGTAAGTAAATAGTAATGGTCGAAACTATGTACATTTAAAAATCAATTGTATATTTTAGAGTGAACAATATTTAATTATATTTTTAAAAACACTCAGTAAGCGAATGACATTTGTTCATTTACATTCGTATACGCTTTATTAAGGCAATAGTATTAATATTAATTATTAATTGATAATTTTATCAATTAATAATTATACACATTCATTTTTATGACTCGACATGCATCCACTGAAATAGTCAAATAAATGTAAAATAATCGTTGTTTATTCGATTGGTGAATAATATCTAGTTTATTAAATTATGTTTCATTTTCAGTTTTGAGATTGTTATGCGATCATATTATTATACAAATTATTTATTATTTAATTATTTTATAGGGGGTTTAAAAATGAACTAAATATTTTTTATGAAATAAATATGAATAAAATATTAAAAATCAACCAATAAAACACAGATTAGATTGAATAACTTTAAATTCTTGACTAGTTTCGAGTTATTAGCCCATTTTCAAGGGAATAACCCGAAGCTAGTCGAGAATTTAAAGTTGTTCAATCTAATCTGTGTTTTATTGGTTGAATTTTAATATTTTATTCATATTTATTTCTTACAATATGAACTACCAATGTCTAAATAAACCATTAATTAATTATTTTTTTTAATAATTAACACAGATAATTTGTTATTCTTGAAATTTGATACGAATGTGTGGCGGTTGGTACTATATTATATTTAATAATAATCTTTATTACCCAACAGGCAATAAAAAACAATTACAGAGCAATAAGTACAAACTTAATATAACATGCTATTAAATAAGACGTATATAAAAATATAAATAATGACATATTTAAATAAAATAAATTGTGAAACAATTCACGGACGTTTTAAATAATGTATCTACAAACCCTATACGTTAAATTCTACTCCAGAAAGGACTGCCTTCAATTCACTCAGACTACAGTTAAATATGTCACAATTAAAATAATTGTGACTTAGTCAGATACGACACAATTGATTTTCTCAAGTATATTAGAGCGTGCTTTCGTTAGTAGGACGTGCAACATCTACTAGATAATTTAGGCACATTAAAGTTAATTAATGGATTGGAACAATCGATCATATTATGAAACATTTTGAATAGAAATACTTGACCTAGTGTGTTTCTCCGTGTTAATTGTGAGATCGCATCAAAATCATTCAAAAGCAAGTCGTTATTAAAACGCTGCAGAGGATAGGTTTCATGCTTTTTTATACCTCAAGTACTGGTAGAATTTACGTTAAATGTTCTCAACTAATTGATTACGTGTGTGATATATTGGATTCCAGATAATCGAACCGTATTTAAGTATAGATCGTACATACGAATTAAATACAACTTTTACAGTTTCAGTATTTTTAAAAGACCTAGTGTTAGGAATGATAAACCCGAGAGTCATGTTGGCTTTGTAAATTATTGACTTATATTGATTTTTGTAATTATATTGAGAATCAAAAGTGACACCAAGGTCTTTAAAAGTTGTAAGCTTTTCTATAGGTTAATTTCCAATATTATATGCGAATAGTATTGGTTTAAATTTGCGTGAATAAGTAACTACTTTACATTTAGCTACGTTTAGAGTTAAATGATTAACACACCATTAAGTAATTTAATCAAGCATATTTTGTAAATTTAGACAAGAAGAAACTATGTCAATATTAGAATATATTTTAAGATCATCGGCAATCAGTCATTAAGCATTTTGGTCATTAACAAAGAGAGTGAACAATAATGGGCTCAAATTGGATCCTTGAGGTACACCCGAACGAGCAACAAGCATTTTAGATGAAAAACCATTGATTGAAACTTATAGATATAAGATTTAAATGAGTTAATTAAGTTGACATGAAATCCATAATTATCAAATTTTTAATATTACAGTGTGATAATTACGGCCGAAAGCCTTAGCAAGATCCATATATATACAGTCAATCTGACCCTTACGATCGAGTTCACTGCAGACATATTCACTAAAGCAACACAAATTACTCGTCGTAGACCTGCTTTGCATGAAACCATGTTGATTTGTGGAAATATAGTGTTTAACCTTTGAATAAATATTATTATAAATAACTTAAAATTTGACAAAAAAATATGTTTTGGGGTGGTTGCTTTATTTAAAACATTCGGCATATTTGTCAATCCGTTTCTAATTTTGTTGAGAAATGTATGTTCACCGACTAATTTCGTATACTTAGAATTATGTTTAAATATTTTTTAATAAATATATATGTTTAATACATTAATATAAAATATAGATTTTAATGGATTAAATTATTTTATTAAGATTGATAAATACTTTGAATTAGTTTCATAATTATAATTTATATATAATTATTTAAATTTGTTTAATTAAATAGTGGTTAGATTATATTGCAATAACTTTTAAAATAACCTATTTCATAATTGATTGAAATCCAGCTCGTCGTATAAAATACATTTAAAATTAAATCAAATTACCAAAAAAATGTAAATTCTAGCTGGATTAAAAATTGTTTATTTTTAACAGAAGTCAAAAATCAACCCCTGCAATGGTTTGCAAAAGAGTAGGGCTCCAGAATTAATAACGTGAATATGTACTTGCATTTTTTGCATTGTAGGTAGAAAAATATAGGCCTGATTAAAAAATACCTTCAATTATTACATATCACACAAATTCACTAGTTCTTGTTAGAATAAAAAAGTTGAATATATAATGAAATTAATAGGTAATCAGTGTAAAGTTATTTTAATGAAGAATTTACTGAAATCATTAAAATTTTCATTAAGCACATTTTTTGCTAAAACTATACGTTAAAAATGGTGATGTGTCCATCATGATACTTTCCCCGGTGAATACGGTCAAATAAGTTTCTGATTGAAAATTTAATAGGAAAGCAAAATGATTAATAGAAAAAATTTATTGTTGTCTTTCAAAGTTACGAGTATTTAGAAGAATATTATAATTAAGTGTGTTATTTCTTACCTTACAATGTGTTGAAATCACTTCTCCACACTCTTCTTCATTTTTTCAAACTTTGCGAATGTGCTGACGTGCTGGAACTTTGACGTTTTATTTGTCATTAAAATAATTATTATAATCTCTAAGGAAATTTATCAGGAAAACGAAATTCTTTCGCTTATAAAATGAAAACCGGAGTCCTACAATAAAAGTTTTATAACAGAAATTATTTATTTTCCAAGATCTAAAACTTTTATTTGAAACATTTTTCTATCCGAATTAAAAAATGAAAAATTGCTAAGAGTAAAGTTGCACTTAATGAGCTTTGAATCTAACCAAAAGCTTTTCAGATCATTCCACTGTTATATAAAGCTTAGATATAAAGTTTGGGCTTAATCCATTTAGCCGTTTTTGCGCTATCGCGGAAACACACAGACACACAGACACACACACAGACATTTTTCAAAACTCGATGGAATGGACTCAGGGGACCTCAAAACGTGCATATTTTTTGAAATTGGCGGTTCGAAAATTTTCACCATCACAATACTTTCCCTTGGACAGGGGTCCGGGGAAAGTAAAAATTGACATAAAACTGACAAACTTTATTTCATTATTTCTTTCGTAATTGTTTTACATAAAATAACACTCAATTTTAATCTATCTGGGGGAAATCTTGCATGCTTAAATAACACTTTAATATTTTTTTAATCTTTTTCCTTTCTACCGTTAGGTGTAAGGAGACACTTTAATGTATAATACAATATTGTTCATTGATCACAACATCAATGTAACTCGAATTACTAACTGCCAATAATTATATAGCCATCTCTTTCTACTAAACCGCACCTTTAAGGTCTCCTTAGTTAGTGGAATGTCAGTGCTTAACTTCATCTCGTCTATAAAAGCATATTATTCTTGCTTTCTAACCTTGAAATCATAGAAAATTATTATTAATTTTAGAAAATAACAATTATTTGGAGTAATTATTACTGTTTTAAACATTATAGTAATCAAAAGAAACCTTAAACAACATATTTGCATTTCATCAATTTCTTTATAACATTATTGGTTTGCTTTCTCTACTTTAATCGTTATCTATATTTTTTTTTGATATATAGGTTAGAATCAGTCAACGCTAAGGGACCTTAGTGAAGTTAAGCCGCCAACATCGGCGGCTTAAATTTAAGGAGACCTTAGACGTCGTATGCGCACGGTGCAAACCAAATGTCATGAGTTAATGATTACTTAGCACTAAGGAATACATAAACAAGACGGTGCAATCGGGGATTAGTTAAGTAATAAAATGTTTTTAATTCGCGGGAGATTATAAAATAATAATTATAAATCTACTTGTTATAATGACACCAGTCTACTTGATTTTTTTTAACAAATAATAACCAATCTCTGAATTAAGACAATGAGCGTATGTATTTTTTTTGCTTTAAAAAATTGTAAAACACCTACTTCTCGGGTAAATACCCCTCTAGACATCAAACTAAACAATGAACATTTGCGGTTGTGTAACAAATAATTACTTTCTTTTCAAACAAAGAACTTTCCTAATACATCCCTTAAAGGCTCACGTACACCTGCGCGCGCTGAAAATTGAATAGACTCCCGAATTATAAAAAAAAACATTTCCAATCAGGCTTCGAACAGACTTTTTTGAATTGATATCTAATGTTTAATACTACTCTATTAGGGGATTTGATTTATTTATATAAGTAGGTATTTCTCTAACAACTTTCTTTTAATTTTTAATGAAGTCTATTAGGAATACTTGATTAAAATATTTACCTATATTGATTTATTTATTGCGGTATTTCTGCCCATAAATATTTTACTTTAAGTATTAACGTAAAATATTTATACTATAATTTGTACAATAAAAAAATATAGAAATAAAATTCACCCAAAAATTTATGAAACAGCAAATTTTTATAAAAATGAACGGAGATTGTTTAGAAATGAATCATTTTTATTGTAGCAATTGAAAAATTGCAATAAGTTGACTTTTAGCAAAATTACAGTTGTTCAAAGTTGACTGAAATTAGAGCGGAAAATTTTAAAGAAATTTTTAAAGAAATTCAAATTACAGCTTATTAGAAAATTATATTACTAAAAGCTGTGCCATGTGGTCATTTATTTTTTCCCAAGATTTACAAACACTACCACAGGTATTGGGGATTACCATCAGCTCCCATTTAAATTAATGATTTTTTTTACGCGCGGCAGTAATATATTGTTTAAAAATATAACAAGTTAGAGTTAAAACTTTCTGATCATTTATAACCGTTATATTGTTTAGATAATTAGTGAACACATTTTGAAAACAAAGTATGTGCCTTGGGAGATATGATTTTTTTTTAATACGCAGGACAGGAATATATTTTTTAAAATATAACAAATGAGGGTTAAAACATTCTGATCATTTATAACCGTTCTAGATATATTGTTTAGACAATTAGTAAACACACTTTGAAAACAAAGTATGTGCCTTGGGAGATATGATTTTTTTTTAAATTTCGTATGTGTAGTGGAGATACGCACGACAGGAATATATTTTTTAAAATATAACAAATAAGGGTTAAATATTCTGATCATTTATAATTGTTCTAGATATAATGTTTAAACAGTTAGTAAAGAAAATTTGAAAATAAAATATGTGCCTTGGGAGATATGATTTTTTTACCGACATAGTTCATAATTATGGTGGATTTGATGGTGGAGGCGCCAAAATCCGTGGCCAACTTCTCGTCGGTGAAAATAAATTATTTACAATGTTTTATAATTTTCCTAATTCTCTCACATTAATAATTATAATTTGAATACTATTTAATTTTATTACACGTATGTAACAAACAGAATAAACTAGCATAGCTAAAAAAAATCGAATGAATTGCCGACTTCTCATTAATTTCGATGAAATAAATATAAGGTGAAAGGAGACGAGATTTTTTGAAGACTAGCCATGCTATAATAAATTCAGTGCACACAAGCAGTTGATTATGATTCGTAAACTCTCCGCAATATCTCCGTGAAACTGATTTCTTCTCTATGTATTCCCTTACTCAATGATATAACTTAACATATTCCATGAAATAAATATGAATATAATATTAAAAATCAACCAATAAAACACATATTAGATTGAATAACTTTAAATTCTCTTGAAAATGGGCTAATCACCCGAAACTAGTCGAGAACTTAAAGTTATTCAATCTAATCTGTGTTTTATTGGTTGATTTTTAATATTACATTCATATTTATTTCATACAATATGAACTACCAATGTCTAAATATTAAAACCATTAATTAACATATTCCGCCTAAAAAAAATCTATATTACGTATTTTTTATAAAACAATCAAATTACTTCTATATTCATTTATATAATTTTTCTTCGTGGACTGAATTCGATCAAATAAACGTAACAGTTGTGATTAATTTCAAGTACTTTAATTAAGTTACAGCTGTCGTTTCCGTTATTTATCAAAGGCAAAAGTGCCTTCTCGCCTTATTTGAGAGGTATTATTTATCTAAGATTAGTAAAAGCTGCAAATTTGCTATAATTATTTGGATGGTCAATCATTTGTTTTCTTTTTTATATTCCAAATGTGGAATGAATAAAGTTGTAATGTACATATAAGAAAATGCCTACTTCATGTAATTAAAGTGAAACCGTGTTGTGTTTTACAGGAAAGTTGTTCTCCAAAATCGTGCAAAATTGGCCTGGTTACAAGAAAGGCGGCGTGCGGCTCCGACGGCTTTTCCTACTACAACCGGTGCCACCTGGAGATGGCGAGGTGTCACAACAAGAACCTGACGTTCGCACACAGGGGCGCCTGCAGGGCTCAGAAGTCCTGCCGGGATTACCTGAAGGCCTACCCCGGGTACACCTTCAAGCCTCAGTGCAGATCGGACGGGAATTATTCGGCGGGACAGTGCAATGCAGATTTCGGTTATTGCTGGTGCGTTACCGCTCAGGGCACGCCGATTCCGTTTTCCGCGACCCGGATGAAACCGGGCGGGAAACACCGCTGCGGGAAAGCGAAGAAAACAACGAGGTCCTCTTCGACGAAACAGAGAAAAAACCAGCGCGCTTGCAACAGGGACGATAAAGCGATTTTCAACAGCAACTTGTTGAAGATATTCACGACGGAATGGGGCAGGGAGACGAGCTCGAAATCCACCGCGACGGATAAAGTCGTCCTGGACTGGAAGTTCAATTTAATGGATCTGAATCACGACGATATGCTCGATAAGACCGAGTACAGGGATTTGCGGAGGCTGATGAAGAAGGTGGTGAAGCCGAAACGGTGCGCGAAGAGTTTCGCCAAAGCGTGCGACATGAATAGGGACCAAGTGATCGGGAGGCAGGAGTGGGCGCAGTGTCTGACCCGGGACGGAATGGACGGTAGGTGTTTAAACATTGTTTCCAGTAGTTAAATTAGACTACCACACCATCCGGTGTGAGTGTATAACGCTTCCGTTCGCCCACGCCGCGCCGCAAGATTTATTGTTTCGCACAATTAAGTCCATTCTGATTTTTTTAATTCCAAGCAAGGCGTTCGCGAATCAACACCGAATGGCAATTCCTAGATCATTCCATGTACTTAATTATTTATTACACTCTTTCAAACATTGACAATGAATACTGTATTATCGCTTTAATTGAAATCACAAAAATGTTGAAGTAAATTCTAAAATATACACTAAATTATTTGTGTATGTAAATCTATATTATGTTGTAAGAAATACACAATTAAGTCTTCCTAAAAAAATACCTAGAAATTACCGATGTAGTAATTTCAAAAGTAATATTGTCGGAAACAATGCTGCGACTGACTTTTATATTCAGCTTATTATTCAGTTTGTAGCAAATAATTGAAGAATACAACAAAATTAATCAAAGACGTTAAATAATTATTATTTGGTTTTGATTTACTTAATTCTATATTTGTTCGACTAATTTCGGCTCGATGCCATTATCAAGAATGATGTACAGGGTGGTCCGTTTTGTTGGTGCCACATATGGAAAACTTTTTTATTTTAAGAAATATTGAAAAACCGTTTTCGCGACCCTAGGTCAATTTTTAATGACAAAAAATAGCCAAGAAAAAACTGATATATCTTTATCCGTTTCCGTGTTATAACCGGAAGTTGACGACGAGTCATTTTTCGAGGATGCCTGTTATTAAAAATAGAAAAATATAATAAAAACTTTCTCAAAGCAACATTTTATGCTGACTTCGAATATGTTATCACATTTTATATATAATTTTTAGTTTTAGAGTTATAACCTCAAATTTCGATTTTTTGAATTGACATTATTGTGTAAAGTTTTTTTTTTGTAGATTCAAATTATATACAGGGTGTCTCAGCGTGCGCGCCGAGTAGCTTTACGGCTAAATGGTTTATTCTTTTTTAAAAATCGGCTTTCGCAGGCTTATGTAGGTCTATTAGGACCACATTTTAAAATTAGTCTCAAATATACAGGGTGTCCCATAAAAGCATAACGTATCATAGTTATATTTTTTCTAATGGAATGCCCCATATTTTATATTTTTTTCAAATTCTACATCAAAAATAAAGTTAACTTCCATAATATGTTCATATGTCTAAACCTAATAATTTTTGAAATATTTAAATATTTTTGGAAAAATTGAGGTTTCGAAAAAACATCATAACTTCCAAATGGGTGAATATTTCAGACTATTAAGAGGAATTTAAAATCTTAAGATGTTTTGATAGTTCAACATATCTCCAGAAGCACATTCAAGGTAAAATTTCGTGCTTATTTTAAATAGCACACCCTATATCTAAAAGGCCTATCTTGTAGAAAATTTTATTGTCTTTCAGAAAGTATAAAAGTATTCTATACCTGAAACTAGTAGTTTTCAAGATATATCCATTTTTGTTAATTTTCGTCATTATCATTATTATTTTAATATGGCAATGTAATATAAAGCGCCATCTATTGCTTAATTTATTAATTACTGTTGCCAGCTATTCTAATAGGCTTTTGTTTATAAGCAAATTTAATTGACACATTCGTATTATTACTAACAATTGAAAAAATAATGTTTCCCTTAAATGAAAGAATTAACATGATTCTAAAATAATATAAAGTTATTAAGATTGTTTCTTACTGTACAAAATGTTCTCTGATGGAAGACATCCTAATAAGAAGACTGTAGAGGAAGTTTTAAATACATTCAAAACTGTAGGCAGTATGAAGTATTTCAAAAAAAAAAACTACCTTGAATACAGTAACTAATAATGAGGAGACACAATTTAATAAGCAATAAATTGGAAGAGCATGGTCACCTGGATCCTCTGATTTAATCCCCATAGATTTATTTCTGTCAAATCAAATATACAGCACTCCTCACACAACAATTGGATACATGGAAAGCAGAATTAATAATACATTTAGATCAATTACACCTAATATGCTGAGAAATGTCAAAATATCATTTCAAATAAAATTGAATTATGTATTCGATGGTAGTATTTTTGAAAATTTATTATAAATTACTTTTAATACTATTTTGTCAATTTATTTGATGTATTTCGTTATATTTGTTTTACAATTCTAACAAGTTTTTATGAAATAATTTACACATGTGTAAATAAATAATGCAATTAGTATATTCACAATTAATAAAATTAGTGTATTAATTTAGGAAATATCTCGAAAATCATTTGTTGGGTCAACTGACTTTATTTATAAACAAAAGCCGAACACTTGTCTATTGGAATAATTGTCAATAATAAATTTTTAATTTAACAATAGATGGCGCTTTGTATCGACTTTCCATATTATGAATAATAAATATTATGTCAAAAGTTAACGAAAATGCATATATCTTGAAAGCTATTAGGTTTAGGTGTAGAATACTTTTATACTTTTTGAAAGACAATACAATTTCCTACAAGATAGGGCTATTAGATATAGGGTGTGCTATTTAAAATAAGCACGCAATTTGACCTTGAATGTGTTACTGGAGTTACACACAACATCTTAAGATTTTAAATATCTGTAAATAGCCTAAAATATTTACCCATTAGCCTAATATACTGGTACAAAATTTCATCTATTATCATTCATCCATTTGAAAGTTATGATTTTTTTCGAAACGTCAATTTTTCCAAAAATATTTAAATATTTCAAAAATTATTAGGTTTAGGCATATGAATATATTATGAAAGTAAACTTTATTTTTGATGTAGAATCTGGAAAAAATACAAAATATGGCTCATTCCATTAGAAAAAATATAACTATGATACGGCATGCTTTTATGGGAGACCCTGTATATTTGAAACTAATTTTAAAATGTGGTCCTAATAGACATACATAGGCCTGTAAAAGCCGATTTTGAAAAAAATGAACCATTTAGCCGTAAAGCTACTCGGCGCGCACGCTGAGACACCCTGTTTAGTTCCTGTATGTTTTCTTACTTTTTGGCAAAGTTATAAACAATTTAATGAAATCTATCTATGATAGGATTGCCATGGAAACAAATGAAGAAATAAAGTAAACAGTCATACGATATTGTTTACTTATTGTTTTATTGTTTAATAATATAATATTTCGCTATATTGTGTTTTATTTTTATGAATGAGTTATTCAATTGTATTGTGTGTGCGCTATGATTACTTATACCTAAGAGGAAGGCAACCACGTAGAATATTATTTTAATTTAATTAGTTTTGGAAGATTTTACAGAGATGTAGCGGGTAACTATAAAAAACAAATGATGAAAATTAAAAATTATGTATATTAGCCAGAGTGGAAGTGAATCTAGCGGTTCTTGCAGGCAATGAAAAATAGCAACTGAAATCGAATTATTTCGTATTAAAAATACAGAAATATAGGCATAACAAATTAAATTTACCAACATTTTTTATGAACGACAACGAATGACATTTTGCATATGGTTTTTCACTATTTGAAAAAGCTATACTTTAAAATATAACATATAATAGCGAAATATTACACTATTAAAAAATAAAACAATAAGTAAACAATATCATATAACTTTTTACTTTTTTTCTTCATTTGTTTCCATGGCAATCTAAGGTTATAAACAATTTCATAAAATTGTTTATAACTTTGCAAAATGCAAAAAAACCTATACAAACTATATATATTTATTATATATATATTTTTTTAATTCAGGTAATACGGGCATTTAATATCGGGGAATTCCATAGGTCGTCGTTGTCATTGACCATATTTTTTCCCGCTATTAATGCTTTAGTTATTTCGAGGCCTTCTCGTTAAATGAGTTTTAATCCCTTATTCGGCCCTATTCCCTATCGAAAACGCTATGTGTGACAGCACGCTATTCTTCAAGGTTACGTTATATGGCTGTTTCGTATTCCGTATCGCGCTAATCTGCTATCTCAGTCAACGCTCAGCGCCATGACAGCCGCTAAAATCGTTGAAAATAGCAGGTATCAAAATAGGTCCAATTATCATAGCGTTTAGCCGCTTTTCGAGGTTGTTTTCAATTCAAATTGTTTTTTAGCGGTAGTTTAATAAATATTATTGTATTTTTGGCTTATTCTCTTGTAGAATTGAATTTAAACTATCAAAAAAGTACTCTTTTATACTTCACTCCTTCAGGAATCCATAGAATGTGCATAAAATTGAGGAGCGAGTGTGCCTTTTTATAAATTTTCCCATAATTTGAAACAGGGATTTTTGATATTAAAGATATAATTTTTAATGTATTTTTTTAATGAAGGCACTGTGAGGGTTCAGAAAACATAGTGATTGTTGTTTTAGGTAGAAAAACGTCAAACCCCTTTACTAATGACGTGAATAGCAAAACGGCTGGACAGTGCAATAAAACATTACTGCAATTTAATACAATCATATAACAATTTATAAACTTTAAATCAGAGAAAGCCAAAGCACAAATTGATTTTTTTATGACCGCCTTATGAGCATTTCAACTCCACACGGAAATACAAGTAATTTGCATTTTACAGATGCTTTGAGTACGTTTTTTTTAACAAAATCGCACTGTTTATGGATTTTTCATGCACTTTGATTTTCTTCGATTTCATTTACACACACACATTATGCTAGATTAGAATTTAACCATTCAACAGCCATTCGATGAGCACAACGTTGAAATTTATCGGCCTTGTCTTATTAATTCGACATATAATAACCTCTCTCTTTCTACCGACACATCAAAACTATATTATTTGTTAACACTGCAGGAATAACATGTCACTCGATACGGAATTATCCAGAAACGTTGTCGCACACGCTATCATAGACTGCTATCCCAACGTAACTGTCAACCATTATGTTTAGCGTTTTCGATAGGGAATAGGTCGAACCTGTATATCGGATGTTTACATCGTTAGAAGTAAAATTATGATTAAATGCGACAAAATGTTTAGAAAAACCGGTGTTTTTTTATTTTCAATATCTTTTTTATGTTATTTTATTCTTAATTCAAAGGACCTGCCGGTTTTAGTTTATTATTTACTAACAATTTTCCAAGATTGTTTGAGTCCGTCAACTTTATGTTAATATCCTTTCGTTTCAAAATATTTCTTATTTGTAGAGACACCGGCTTAATATACTCTAATTTATTCCAGCACATTGTTTCAATGCACGATTCTGCATAAAATATTTTCTTAATTTTGTATATTGTTTCTTTTTCAACATATTGTCTATTAAATATTCTCTATATCCGTTGTTAAACGCAGTTGTTTTTATTCTGTGTAATTCTTTTTCTAAATCTATTTTGTGTAATGGAGTATTAATTAGTCTATGTAATAAGAAATAAAATGTGCTATATTTTATTTGGTTGTGTGTATTTGAATAGTCTGGAATGATGAAGTCTGTGCAATTGTTTTTTTTTTTTTTTCGGTAAGTTTGATTCTGTTTTTGTTATTGTAAAATCAAGAAAATTAAGGCTGTTTTTTTGTTTCTGGTTCGACAGTAAATTGGATTCTTTTGTTTATGTTATTTAAAAAGTGCATGAAATTATCTAATTGTCTCTTAATGTCTGTCCATATACAAAAGATGTCATCCGCATACCTTAACCAAAAATGTTAAACACATACATTTTTGGTCAAGGTATGCGGATGACTTTTTAATTTATTAACCAATTTATTAATGGTTCCGAAATGATTTATATATATCGCTGATAATAAGGGAGATAAAGGTGACCCCATAGGCAAACCACCTAATTTTTTTATAAAATGTATTATTAAATTCAAAATAGCAATAATACGTACACATATCAACTAATGACTCAAATTTTATTTTCTTAAGTACTGATTCGGATGATTTAAGTAATTCTTGTTTGATAATTTATTTTAGTTCATTTATTGGTAAGGATGTAAAAAAGGCTTTTGATATCGAATGAAATTAATTATGAGTTATGGGGGATTTAAATTTGTTTTAGTTTATCAATTAGTTCTATTGTATTTTTTTTTATTGAATAGTTTGATTTGAAATTTAGGAATTCATTAATATATTTACATAATTTGTATGTTGAAGCGTATAAATAGGATACTACTAGACATATCGGAATATTTTATTTATGAATTTTTAGTAATCCATATAGTCGGAACTTTTGGATTTATTAGCGTTACTTTGATTTTTTTTTTGTTCCGGAATTAAATATTTACAATTTTTAATTACTCTTTTGGTGACATTATAAAATTTGTAAGAATTGACCCTTCTTAGAATACAAAAGTTATCTATTTTTAGAATTACCTCTGTTTTTTTTTTTTTTTTAATAGTCTCATTTTTATTCATTACTGTTATGGTGTTACCTTTATTAGCCTTACATACAATCAGGTTATTATTTTTCAATTTATTTCTAATACCATTTATTGTTTGTTTTTTCTCTCTCTCTGAACTTTGTTTTTATGTTTGAATTCTGATTTTTTTAAATGAATTTTGAAGGTTTAGTTTTTATTATCAATCGTTCTTCTTCACTAAACGTTTTATTGCAAATTATTTCAGAATCTATTCTTAGTGTTTTTTTTATATATATATACATATAACAATCTTTTGTTATGTTCATAATGTGTTCGAATTAAAATATTTTGTATCACTTGCAACCTAGTTTTATTTGATTAAATAATGACGAACATATACAAATATATATATAACATGTGCCGAGTCTGAATTCAAAAGTCGAAGTGATGAAAAGAAATAGTATTTAACATTACTTCACAGAATCACCCCTACTAATAAATATCTTAAAGATAAATAATTACCAACAGAAACACGCATAACGTTGAAAACAGGGTCTATTTTCTGGACTCAAATATTTAGCACGCGGATGAAAAGAGAACTTTAAACGATGTTTGCTAAACGGTACTAGAACGATTTGAATTTGAACTAATTGACTATTTGCTGTTTCCAACGTTATCTATGTTTTGTGATTCTAAATAACCGATGTCTTAAAATACGTTTACAGGAACAGACATAATAATTAAATATATGATTAATATGATTTTTGTAGAATAATATTATTTATTGATTATGGTTGCATAATATTTATTATAAATTAAGTTTACAATAACGTAACAAACATTGATTATGTGTATCACACAAAAAATAATTAACTGTTAAACAGCTATCAACCATAGGTCTTTCTACCTATTTTTTATTAATATGTGAATTATACTTCAAGCCTTTTTTAGTAAATTTGTCTCTGTGTTATTAAATTCTCTTTGTGTAAGATTTTTTATTCAAGGAAAGAATGTAACATAACCTTGCTTTTCCTCAATTTTTTTTGATAAATAAGATATTCAAAACTTCAACTACTGAAGATGGAAATATAGTTTCCGAAATATATATCAATAAAATATAAGTAGGAGAAAAGGACAACCATTTTTAATTAAATAATTAAAGTCTCCACAACCAAGAACCAACATAAAGAAGATTAATTATAAAAATGCTTGAAATGTTTTTCTTTCAAATCGATTAATTATATCATAGAAAATATCTATCTCAAGCTTATATTTCTTGAATAGTGAAAGCGATGACCAATCAAGATATTTTCGTCAAACTCAGGAATTTATATAAAAGTAGATAGATTCAATTATTTAATTAAATAACGTATAGAATTATTTAGTTTAGAACAGATTTAATCATTATTCATCTACATATATTAATTAAATTAAAATAGTTGTTCTTTCTCCCACTTACACTACTGAAGATGGAAACATAGTTTCTGAAATATATTTAGTTTCATAAAAATAAGTAGGAGAAAGGACAACTATTTTTATTTAAATAATTAAAATCTCCACAACCAACAACCAATATAAAGAGGATTGCATATATTAAAACATTTATTTGTGTAAATTAAATAAAAATGATTTGAAAACAATTAATAAATTATTTCCACATTATTTGTGATTCGATTCAATTCATAGCACTTGCCCATCAATTTTCTGCACCCGTGCAACTCTTAATTATGTTAATACGAAATACGAAAAGAATAAAGTATTCACTTTATTCATGGAAAGTCATGGAAGCTAAAGAGAAGATAACTGATGAAGAGACCAGTGTGTATATATCGGTATATGGAGAAATAATGTAAAATATTAAGCGCTCTAAAAAAACAAGAAAGCGAAATGTGTACATTTATCTATCAAAAAATAATTTTCTTTATTATTCACTATGTCATGTACTATTTTATTTATTTTTTATATTAATAGAACAAAAAATCTGGTTCTGAAAAAACTAATAATATCTACGTAAGTGTCACTGTCCTAATTTCATACCTATTACATTGCAAATAAATGTACTATCAAAAACATACTTCATACACTGCATACGTAGGGGGGCAATAAATTATAACTCAACATTTCTTTTCTTCTTCGTCACTGTTTAGCTCTTTTAGAGTGCTTAAAAATATCGCGCTTTTATACCACTTATTTTTGACGTGTAAACATCAAATATTATTTAATGACAGGCGAAGATATATCATTACACACGTTCATTTTTCGACATATGACTGATGAATATGTTACGAACCTCTCACAATTCGTTTCAGTCCGAGACATACAGGACTCTTAATAATTATTTAATTTCAAATTATTTTTATTTAATTTATTTTAAATAGCTGTGATCAAGAGAATTAATACTTTTTTCTATTCTAAAATTAAATATATGTTTCATTGTCAAAGATTGAACGAGTCAATCCCTTATACATCCTAATACTGTTTATAATATCATCACATCCAATACAGTTTGAATCAAAATCAGTACCGTAGTTTGATTAACACACCGCTTAAATGTTTAATTTTTTTTTGTTTATGCCCTCTTCACCGCGTGTGGTTAACCGTAGTTATTAACAAATTTGAAATTTCCAGTAGATTTGGTGCTGATTATTAGTTAGTATTGCCATTCGCCCTACTTTGTTTTGAACTTAAATAGTTTCTTTGCGTGTGTTCTTGTCACTGAACGCAGACGTCAAAGGTGCGGAGGACGGACCCAATCCGGACGAAGACGAGGACGACGACGACGAGGAGGAGTATTTTAAGGGGAGTTTCCCTCCCAGCAGCAGTAAGTTTTATTGTTTTGTAAATATGTCTGCAACAAATTAAAATAATCATTGTGATTAAAGCAAGTGGTCAATCTGAATTGTCCGAAGTTTGGAAATAAAAAATCCATATTTGGTTATTTAAAACTTTGATTCAGTAATTTATAGGATTCGTTAAATTGTCCCTCGATTTCTAGTCGAGTGCGTTACAAACTACAACACAGAGACCTGTGATATGAAACCCATCAGAGATGTTTCTTTTTCACTTTATATTTAATTAATTTAAATTATACCTCAATATTGTACATTGAAATTTCTACAATCCATACTTATATGATTCAATTAGCGTCCAAACTATAGTTACTAAATAAATTTCAGTTATACAAAGTTAAAAAGTGTTTTCATTAAGCGAACAACGATGTTGCTATACATCGTTAGTAGAAGCCTTAACGATCTATAGGATTTTTCTACACTAAATTGAGTGCTAATTTATGACGACACTCATAAGATTTACAATACATATACACTTATAGGTATGTTCGTTTATTCTCCACTAAATTGTGTGCAAATCACACCTTGAAAGTATTTCAAGGAGTGATAAAACATCGTGCTGTCCCACTACAAATGCGACCTAAGTGAATGTATTGTAAAACAATGTCGATTACCTATTATGAAAACATTCTTTTACTCTATTGAAAATTGTTTATTTTGCCCTTATTTACCATGAATTATGATTAATTATACATTCGGTAAAGAAAACGCGTAACCATAATTCGATTGTTTTTTGTAATAAATCGGTTAATTTTCTGTTTAAGATTGTGTAAATAATAGAAAATAAAAAGTTTTAGACATGAAAAGTTGTTGAATTATAGCAATTTTTACTTAACTCCAAATACGATAATTTTATTATTTTTTTTTTATAATATGCACAATTGCATCATTTTATATTGAATCAACAGCTGTGAAATTAAAGATGTGCATTTAAAGTTCAATCTTACTATAATAATTTATTAAACAGTGTAAATTTGAAATTAAATAAATAATATTCTATGATTGTGGTTAGATAGCTTACAAATTTTATTATAATAAAAATTGTGGAACTCAAAAACGTCTTGTTTTCTTATAATAAAATAAATATTTAAAAATTGCAAGGCCATTTACATAAAACAAAATATAATACACGAGCCAATAAAAAAAAATATAATAATAACAGCAACTGTAATATTCAAGCCATCATAATTGAAATAACGCTGGAAAAAAAATATAATCATAAACGTCTACTTACCAGATCAAAAGTGGAGAAAGGAAGAATACGCAAACTATTAGAATATGCCAATAATAACATAATGATAACCGGTGACTTTAACTGTCATATGGGGATCTACAGTTACTTCTCCGAAAGGGAAACTGCTTGAAGAGTTGATAGACGAAACACCCCTGATACTCCTCAACAATGGTGACCCCACTTATATAAATAGTGGGTCGGGAAACTTTAATGCGATAAACCTATCGTTTGCCACCCTTCACATCTATAACGATCTAATTTGGCTTATTATACAAGACTTACATCACGGCGATCACTTCCCAATCTCAATCGAACTAGCACTAAAGCGATATGACTATAAACCCAATAAAAAATGGTTATTAAAAAGGTAAACTGGACCACCTATTCAGAAAACATAGAAATAGAAAACAAATATGTAACCGACCCTATGACTAACAAAGTGACAAAAGAAATAATAAAACTGTCAAGCAGACATATAAAAAAGTGGAATGAACAAATAGCGATGCTAAATAAAGAAAACAAAAGAAGTACTTAAACAGATTTCGTAAGAATTACAGAACGGAGGACCTTGGACTGTTTAAAAAATATAGAGCCAAGGAAAGAAAACACAAAAACGCATCACAATAATGATCCCGGGAAGAAGCATCAACGAACAAACACCGATGCGAAAGGTCTGGAAAAGTGTTAATAATATTATGGGCAGAGGGCATCGTCAGGTGCTACCAATTCTAGAACATAATAGCCAGACATACACCAATCCCAGAGACACACAGCAGAATTTAGAGCATTTAAAGAAAACTCGGAAAATATCCCTACGTCAATAAATGGAGGTGAAGAAGAGAAACACAATTGCTCCATTACGGTGGAAGAACTGGAAGATGCGCTAACAAAAACGAAAGATACTAGCCCAGGACCAGATGATATATGATATAACATGTTGCGCAACCTATCACCGCTTGTAAAAGAAAAAAATAACATACATATTCAAACGGCATAGAATGAATCTATAGTAATCATCATACCAAAACCAGGAAAGAACCACGATAACCCAGAGAACTATCGCCCAATCTCACTAACATCATGTCTGCGCAAAACATATGAGAAGATTATAAATATCAGATTAACCAACGTACTCGAACAAAAAGCCCTCATAATCTGCTACCAAGTAGGATTCCGAAAGGGATAATCCTGCACCGACCATACCATCCGGCTAGAAAATATAATTAAAGAGGCTTTTTGCGAAAGAAAACACTCTCTTGCGGTTTTCTTTGACCTACAAAAAGGCTATGACACGATATGGAAAATAGGAATAATCTAAATGCTCGAAAAGTGGGGTTTTTAAAGGACATCTACCCTTAATGATTAAATCTTTTCTGGAAGACAACACCTTTCGAATCAAAATAGGCAACGCTACACCCCGTCAATTCGTACAAGAAAATGGCATACCGCAAGGATCAGTGCTAAGCTTAACTCTATTTGCAATAGCAATAAACGGAATTGCTGAAAACTTACCAGCTGGAGTAATACCCCTATTATATGTGGACGACCTTGCCATCATAAAATCAGGGGACAATATAGACCTCATAGAAAATGATTTACAAAACAGCATAAATACCATCCATAATAGAGCCAAATTAATAGGACTGCAAACCTCAAACCAGAAAACAAACTCCGCTCACTTCTGCAGACTGCGCAAAGAGTACACGGAATTAACCCAAGAAATTGAAAACTTCACCATCTTATACAAATCTACAATAAAATTCCTAGGCCTTACCTTAGATAATAAACTTACCTGGAAGGCACACATCACAGCCATAGAAACAAAAGTAAAATAAATCCTTAACCAAGCCAAAGCGATAATCCGCTTTAGTTGGGGAGCAGAGAAAATACCTTAAATAGAAAAGAGTATTATTCATTCACTTGGTCACAGTTATTTAAATATATTAAATAACAATGATTTGAAAATAATTAATAAATACCTTATTTAAAATCATAAATGCCCTTGCTATCTCAAAATTTGATTTTGGTGTGGCATCAAAATAACACTTAAGAAAAATCGACTATGGCTGCACGACTGGTGCGTTTAGAACATCTCCCCAAAAAAGTGTCTACTGCTACCCCCCGATGAAAGACGGACCAGGGTCAACTCTTAATACGCGAGCAAAATAGCTCCGAAAAAAAATCAACCCCAGAGTCTTGGACAGCTACCACTGGAACCAAACCAAAACCATACCAGCAATTTACAAACTACCTACACTCCTTAAGGAAAGCTCGGTATGGAACAAACTAAGGTCTGATAATCCGGAAACCCTAGACGCCCTACACCAACAAATAGAGAACTGGTCTCAAATCATTTCATGGAAAAAATGGCTTGACAAGTGGAACTCTACTGAATGTGTACACAGACAAATAAGACCATCACTAGCCCTGTGCAAATACCCGGACAACCATACCCGTCACGATCGAATAATACTCACCAGATTAGTCACACAATAATTACGCAAGGTAACCTTCTCACAGGACACATGCTCCAATGCCCCAGTCTAACAGAACACCGATCAATCCTCGGACTAATAGGCAACGCAACTTCAATCTTCAGCAACCAATCGCAACCCGTAAAAACAATCCAATATCTAAGAAAACATAAACTTATATTACAAAATATAGTCAATCTACGGAGAAACGAATATTTACCAATCGCCAGAAATCGAGCAAAACCTAATATTAGTAATAAAACAAAAATACTCACCACTACCCCAAGAACACATGAACCTAAAATAAATCTTACCTTTAATATAAACATATATTAAAATATATAAATATACAGGGTGCCCCGTTAATAATAATAATAATAATAATAATAATAATAATAATAATATAAGCTTTATTGTTCAACAGGAAACCCAATTACAGAACAATACGAGATATAAATAGAAAAACATACATAAATACAAATGAAATAAGAGTAAAAAAGGACAACGTTATATTTTGAGTGACGGTGAATATATACATGTAACATTTAAATGAAAATGTCTTCGTAATACTTTTCTGAGCACTTGCACAGTACATGCAGTTAATCTAAACGTGGAGGTAAATCTTGTGTGTTTTGCAGGCACGTTAAATAGCACTTGAGCTAATATATCCGGGCAGTCGATTCTCCCATCGATTAACTTCTTCATAAATCTCGAACAGCACAGAATTCTTCTAGAGATAAGAGAATCCATGCCATGACGTTGAAGAAGTTCGTCTTGCGGCGTTCCAGTAGTAGGATATACCTGGTCAGCTCTAAATGAAAGAAATTTCAAAATTAGACGGTGAATGCGGTCCAGGAATAGCGAATGACTGGCATAGATGGGAAACCATATTAAAGTACTGTATTCCAATTTACTTAAAACAAACGCAGAGTATAGAGCTTTCAGGGCATCTGTATTGCGAAAGACACGACTAACGCGTATAATAAAACCTAATGTCTTAGAGGCATTTGCACAAGTAAACTCAATATGGTGTTTGACGTCAAAAACAATACCTAAAACTTTAAAAGTTGTATATTTCGATAATACGTTTCCGGAAATGTGATATGAAGAGTCAACTGGCGTGTGTGTACGGAAATAGCTCATTACACAGCACTTTTTAATGTTGAGGTAAAGATGAACACGGTCACACCACTCAGCGATTATATCTAAGTTGTCTTGAAGAGTGAGGACATCATTGGTACTATTGATTTTTTGGTAGAATTTAATGTCATCCGCATATGCCAAGACAGGGCAAGTAAGCATACTTAATAACTTATTTATAAAGATGTTAAAAAGTAGTGGTCCTAGACAAGAGCCCTGAGGAACACCAGAGGCGGGAGTGAATTCATAAGATTTGAAGCCGTTATAGAACACATAGCAGGAACGATTTGATAAGTAGGACTTGATGAGGATAGTAACTGCAGGGACTCCACCCAAAGCAGCAAGTTGGCAAATCATTATCTCATGGTCCATAGCGTCAAAGGCGCGGGAAAAATCAGTGTAAATGACGTCCACCTGACCACGAGCATCTAAAGAATCAGCTAAATACTGAGAAATTGTAGCTAAATTAGTTGTAGTAGACCTGGCGGACATAAATACATGTTGATATGAAGATATACTGCGAACGCCATTAAATATTTCACTATGTAGCACAATTTCAAAAATGTTATTGTTGGGAAATGGATTAACCTTAAGTTCCTGGGACCAAAATATGATGATTTAACTAAACTACATACAAACGTTAACCGTTAAGATAGAAATCATCATCAAAATATTATTTGTTTTATTAATAACAATTGAATGCTTCATTAAAATTTTATAAAATTTGCCATGGTTTAATCTAATAGTATAATATATTAGTGTTAATATAACTACCACCAATCAATATTACAAAATTCGCATAAAAAAATAAAATCAATTACATTATATATTTGATAAAAAAATAATAATTTAAAATTAACATGTTAATATATAAGAAATGATTCAATAACTAAATTTATAGCAAATATTAAATATATTAATTACATTAATAACTAATTAGTCACGTTTATTTACGTGTTCCGGGTAATTGTTTTGCATTTTATTTTTCTCCGACCAAACTGTGCAAATTATCGAAATATATAAAGCGACAAAAAATACTGCAAATGGAACATTCATTATAGCAATATTTTTTAAAATATTATTGCTTCTTTAAATAAATAGATATTTAGGTATTTATTTATAGGTTATGTTATATTTAACACTTACCATCGTAGCAAATTTTATTCAAATCGAATAAAGCATTTAATTGTTATAAGTAAAATAAATATTTTTTTTTAAGTTTGAGGATGAATTGCAGCTTAAAGGTTAACTTTTGTTACAATTTGAACAATGGAACCAATAGCCATCTGTAGCTGACGTTCCAAAAAAAGCAACTGCAAGATCCAATTACACATTATTAACATTAATAAAAAATGCTAAATAAACAGTGAACATTAAAAAAGAATACAGTTTGGAGTAAAATTTCAGTCTGAAATTAAAAGTGTTGCAAGATCTATTAAACAGATGAAACCACTAAAATTTGCTAAGCTCATTTCCAATCTGGTCATGGTGTTCAGTGCTATTATAATCCAAATAGAAAAATATGTTTATTCTGGTATTCCTAATAGATATATAAATAGTAATCGTAGCTAATATCACTGGAGATATAATGTGCCCATTTATAATGCGATATAAAATCTGAAAATAGATGAAGACAGTATGGAAGCTGAAGTCTACGACGATCTCCCATCCCTAGATGAAATACTACCCCTGGCCTCCGACGATTTAAAAGCTATCAGCACGAAAACCCGTAAGGAAAACATCGAGAAGCTGTAACAGAAGTTATTAGAAACTAATAAGTTGATTCGCGATCTCACGTGGACTTTCAGAACACCAAGGAGGATCTCAACAATCTTTTAGATGGAGAGGAGGACTTTACAGTTGTGCTGGATGAAAAGAACAAGGATATCATCACTCCCAGCGGCCTGATTGTGCCGCTAAAGAAAACTGTATAAGCCCCTTATAGTCGGAAGAGCGGAGTAGCTAAGAAAACCCCGGCGGCCGACGTTCCAAAAGTGACTGAAGAAAATAAAGATCTGAAAGAAAGGCTTCCACCTCCACTTTTCCTTAAGGACAAAGAGCGTTGTAAGAGGTAACAGAATATTTTCTATTGTGGAGGCTTCTACTTCATTATACATGTTTAAGTATGATAATTAAAAACACTTCTAAAAACATGAAATTTGATAATGTCAATCTGAATTTGCCGAAACTGCAGTCACAAGTAAAAATAAAGTGTTATACAAAACAAGGTAAGAGAATATTTGTCAAAAAACATATAACTGTGCGATTTAACGAGCATTCAGATGGAGTCAACAACTTCACAAATAATTCTGTGAAGTACAGGAAAGCTGTCATCGAAACAGGACTCCGACGATTTAAAAGCTATCAGCACGAAATCCCGTAAGGAAAAAATCGTACTAAAGGAATACTAATGGAAAGTTTCCGCACATCATTATTTATTGCCTGAAGAAAAAGAAAAAAAAAGATTCCCCGTGGGCACTCAAACAAAAATATCATGGAGAACTTAGCTGTCCACAGAATCAAAACAAATTCAATGGCAAGAATGTGCAACGGACGACGAAAGTATTCGCTCGTTCTGATCTCGCTGTTGAAAGATGAAAAATCCAAGAAGATCTTCGATCTTCGAACACAGAATGATCGTGGAAGGAAAATGGAAACCCACACATCAGCAGCAATGCTTTAAAATCCAGAAATACGGACACGTAAATACAGATGTATTGCTGAAAATATATGTACATATTACACTAAGAAACACCCATTTTACGTATGTAAAAACAAGAACAACGCGAAATGTGTGAAATGCAAAGGAGCTTATCCAGCATTTTCGTACAAATACCCGGAACACCCGATAAATGTTAAGAAGGCCAAAAATACGGCGGCCTAGAAGAAAATAGAGAAGAGCCAGACAAAACCTGGTATTAGCTTCGCCGAAAACGCCGGAAGACAGAAGAAAATCGAGCCGAACCAAGCACCACCGCTCCCGTCAAAGGAAATAGAAAAAAATGATCCCCGAGATCATTACAAGAATTCTTTCTGAAATGTTGAAACAGGTGGCGCTTGTGTTGTGCTTTTAATTATTATGATTCATATCAGTTTATTTAATCATAACACAAGATCGTTTCCTGTTCTTATAAACAGCATAAGTTCGCCTGCACGGATTTGCCTTCTTCGACTTCCTTTACTGGATGGGACAACGATTTTGGTTCGTCCACCTTGTACACCCAAATTTTTGACGTTGCCACTTGAAGTTAAGCAATAAATGGCGCTTGCACTGTCTTTCTAACAACAACATTGCGCTTTGCGTCGTAACATTCATGGAATGTGTTATGCAGTGTTTTTTTTTTGCTCAGTAGGAGATATAAATCAACATTAACTTTGAGATCCTTTAAAGATGTTATAATCGATGCATTGCGGATTTTTTTTTTCGAAACAGCTTTTAAAAAATTCACGTTGAAGTTTAAATATGGTTTAAACTAGATTGTTATTCCTTTTAAATTATATTTATATCTATGAACTGTAGAAATGTTAAATGTACAAATCCCATCAGAGATGTTTCGTTTCCACTTTATATTTAATTAAATTTATATTATACCTCAATGTTGTACATTGAAAATTTCTACATTTGAATATGGAGTCCAGATAGGCGACGTGTGTTCGAGATGGGACCTAACCAGTGAGCAAAAAGAGTCTTTATGCAACCGATGTCTAAGTTTATGGAAACTCACCATACAAATCTCCACATTGTTATTGCACTCAAATATATTAACTACTCAAATGTCTCAGTAATTAATCTTAAAAGAAGTTTGATATAGATGTAGATACGAAACATATTTCTGTAACATTTTATACATATAGAATAGTTACTTTCATTTCAGACGACTATACAATAGGGGCATTAACTAATATACACACGGTGTAATTACAATATGTATTTTTATAATTAATGTGATCAAATTTGTGAATTTGATTGTTTTACCAAAAAATCAATGCATCAATTTGGGTATTGTTTTGGATCGGTGTGGCGTACGCAACCAGCTATCTTAATGAGGAAATACGTAGAACAATCGATATAAATGGGTACTGTAAAGATGGAAATTTCACTAATAACACAAATAGAAAGTATTTCCAGATGATATTGATACATGCAAAATACATTAATTTGGAAATTGTTTTGGATCGTTATAGCGCAAGCGACCAGCTATTATAATAAGGAAATACTTAATCGAATCGATAAAAATGGATACTGTAAGGGCAAATTCATCGGAAACACAAACAGAAAGTATTCCCAGATGATATTGACACATGCAAAATATATCAATTTAGGTATTGTTTTGGATCGGCGTGGCGTACGCGACCATCTATCGTAATGAGGAAATATGTAGTCGAATCAATAAAAATGGGTACTGCAAGGGCGACAAATTTACTGTAAACACAAACAGAAAGTATTCTCAGATGATATTGACACATTCAAAATACATCAGAAAATACGTAGACCAATGAATAAAAATAGGTACTGCAAGGACGGCAATTTCACTGGAAACACAAACAGAAAGTATTCCCAGATGATATTTTCATTCACTGTTTTGTATTAAACAGTAAACACAAATGTTGATATTTGAAATAATAACTTACTGAATCATTTTAGCAAACTATTAAGCATGAAAATATACCAAAGTGTTGTTTTATATTGCAAACCCCGGACACTTGAGATTGATGACTCGGTTCATATAATGACGTAGTAGATATACCCCGAAAAAGGATTAATTTTAAAATAGTTCAAGTATTTTAAAAATGGTATCATTTGTTTTTATCCTATTTTTTTAATACTCATTAATAATAATTAAAATATGCTTGAATACATCTCGAGAACGAATCAAATAATAAAATAAAACCATCAACTAAAGTCAATGATATAACTATAATAAAGGTAAATTAATGTCTCAGCAAACCACCGTGTGTCGATCGGATGCCAATATACATAACGTTGATCCTGATTCGATGGCTATTCTGCAAGAAAAATGTTAAGTTCAACTTGTACGTTATTTTTTATCATCACAGTCTAAGGAATTCTAGTAATAGATATAAATACATTGAATGTGCAATTAATTATTAACGTACACTTTAAATTTGGCATTTTCTGTTCAGAATAGCCTCGATTATATCCACCGGATTGAATGTCGACGTCGTGAAAAAAATTGTATCGAATCGACAGCTTTCGGAACCACAATGTTGAATTGACAGAAAACAAATAAAAAACATCATATATTTAATAGCACTTATTTCTCACTTGTTTGGTATAGAGAGAGAGAGAGAGGGAGAGATATTAAATGTGGGAAAAATGACAAATATATTGTCAGAAAGAGGACGTGCTTGTTTATTATGAGAATTTCTTAGAAACCACAAAGGGATTTACATTTCTAATTATTATCTCTTTACTTACCAACAATCCGGTTTACACAAGCTTCGATTTCCTAATTGACCAATAAGCAGGTGCCTCATTTAACAATTTGCTTACCAGTCAATATTAAAATTCTGGCAAGGGCCAATCGATTTTTTTTTATTTGCTTTCTTTTTATTCTGCCAGTTTCCATGTCCACACCATTTCGGAACACCTAACGGATGGTTCAGAAATGTATTTATTTATTTACTTATTTATTCAAACGGTACACCATTTTACAAAATGAAAACAAAATATATATAAAAAAAATACAAATTGATTACAAATAGACTTTATTTACAGTACAAAATTGCATAAAACAAAGGAGCTACATAAGATTCATATATTTTTAAATGTTGATATGGGAATTTTAAACATATCTAAATTAGAATTATCATTACATATATTGTTGTAGTAACGCATCATTCAATGCAGGTATTACTATAAGTAAAACACTATTTTTAAATTGAATTAATAATATCAATAACAATAAAATATAGAAAGTAGAGATGTAAAAAATTTAGAAGCAAAAATGTAAGTGCTGCAAATATTTTTTCTTTAATCTGATATAAAGTACAAGTAACTATGAATGAACGCTCTTGTATATATTCGTAGTTAACAAACATTTTTTTTTTAAATTGTGATTTACTCCCAGTCGCTTCAAGTCTATCATATTTTAGTCTTAAAAAAATAATTAATAGATTATTTTCTCTTTAGCTACTGTGATATTTTGACTTACGGTACGTAAGTACTTGCACAATAATGGACAAGGCCAGAGACGCGAATGCTACGCGCATTCTTAATTGGTATTCGGCAACAAATATTTTCCACTCAGATTTAATTAAGGCATTGCTGGCTATTAATAATAAGTGAGAAAAGATGTATTCACATGGTCGCAGTTATTTAAAATAAATTAAATATAAAGTATTTAAAAAATGATTAAGTTAATTTAACAACTTTGTTTTTATATACGGCGCAGTTGCACTAACGATAGATAAAATCCCGAAACACGTGTCTGCAGATTGCCTTATATTACGTATTTTTTTGTTTTTGTGCTTTGCATTAAATAATTTTTAATTAAAAATTGTTGCATTATACAAAATGTTATTGTTATGCAACAATAAGTGTCCATTATTGTACATTTGTTTTAAAGAATTTACGTAACGTGCGTCAAAATGTCACAGTAAAAAGGGAATAATTTATTAATTAGTTTCAAATTCCTTTTTATTTAGTTTATTTTATATAACTGTGACTATGTGAATAAATCCTTTTTTCTATTATTAAAAGGTATTTGATCATTTTGTAATCATACTGTATGACTTAAATTAACTTAAATTTGATTAAATATATATATAATTATATATATATATATAGAAAGCACTCATGGATGGTATCAGATCTAGGATTAGCGTCAATGTTTAGTTGAGTTTAGAATAATTTAACTTTGATAATTGGTTAGAGTATTAATAGCTATTATTTTGAAAATTATATTTATTTATTATCTGATAGTATCTTAGATGTTGGGGCGTCTTTTCACTCCTAATACTCAATTTGATAATGAAACTAAGAATAAGTAAAACAAGCCCTTTGTTTGGGTGAGAAAAGAAAACGAGGGTCGGTCGAAGAAAAGCAATAAAAAAATCTTAGAAAACGAAACGAAGTATCGAAATCTATTTATGGGATGTAGATTTGTAAGTTTCTAATATCAATGCATCGGCATCGCCACCGTATCATCAGATCGACAAGAAATCGGATGCCGATCGGCACACGATGGTATACTGCGATGTTTATAACATTTTTTAAGTTAATTTTGACTGTTTAGTAAACACGGGTTATTTTTATAAACAGCAGCGTGTTTGCGGTTTCAGTTTTAACAGACATGCCACGGCCATTAAACGGAGGTCCGAACTACGACGATGAGTCGACGGAGAAGAAAGACGACGACGCTACTGATTGTCTCTCCGACAGAAAAGTCGCGCTGGATGAGGACTCCCAACTTTATGTTCCAGAATGTACCGCAGATGGTCGATATGCTAAGGTAAAAATAAAAGAATTACTATTTAAAATTTATATTCCGGATATCTAATTCTATATTCAAACATAGGAATTTATATTAAATTTCACAATATTTGCATATTGTCGCCTAGGAATTCTTTAAATAAAAATGAATGAAATGAAAAATTATTTCATAAAGTATTAAATATTAATCAAAAAATTGCATTCCCTGCTATCCACCAATTCATTAACTCATGCATACATGACAGTTCAGCTAGCTAGCGTAGTTTTTATTTTGTAAATCACCATAAATTCAAACAGGGCAGAAAGACCTATGGTCGATAGCCCATGACAGACACTACACTAAAATAAATAAGTGATTATTTTACACATGATAATGATTACGCTTGCCATTTAACTTGTCGACCCAGCATGCCAAGTAACTTATTTCCAACAAACATTCTAACTTTGTTAAGATTTAATAAAATGTATTGCTTAATCCAAGCAAGATCATGTTTATAGTAAACAAGATTCATTATAATGTTACTATAGTTATAGAACTGTTAATCTCTTCTATTTATCTGAACTATAGTTACTTGGTCAAGAGAGAATATTTGGTGGAAATTACCAATTAACTTAGTACCACGTACCAAGATAATTTAACCATTTTAACTTCATTCCGATAATTATGTTTAGGTGTTTATTTTAAAAGCTTTTCAAGAAACTGCCAAACAAGTGAAAATTAAACTTGTTTGAAAATATTTATTTCAGTGTACTAACACAACTGTATATATTGTTATTATAAATTTCCTAAATTTACGGTATTATATTGTCTGAATAAAGATGTTAGTATACATGAACATATTAATCGGAATAATCCAAATCCGCAAAATCTATACCATTCTGCCCATATCTTGCAGTTTGCAATACAATACAATACAGCATTAATTGCACACCACTCTACTCTCCCTAAAGTCCTGTCCACCATACAAGAGCTATGCTATCGCTTTGTTTTGCAAAATAGAGAATTACCATTAGTCCCAGTAAAACCAAATTTTATTAACCCTTACCATAAATCCCTCATTTCAGCATTCAAAATATAAATATAAACCAAACTTCGATAGTTCGTTCCCCCACCTGCATATGCCTATTACTATTAATCTTAAGCCTACCTAAAAACTCTACTCCAAGGTCCAGCATAAGGAAAAAAATAAATAAGGAAAAATACTTTAAATTCCTAACCTATAAAGGCATTTCAACAAAAAACTACGACACACGTCTACAAAATGATTTGTTGTCACCTGCTGGACTGCGGTGCAATCATGCTACACAATCCGCACACCTAAGAAACATCCACTATGTTTCTTAGCTGAATCCTTACAAAAATCCGATATCCAACCCCTTACACAACCCTTTCAAAGGTGTACAGAGTGGTGTATTTTGGCGGTGTCACATATGGAAAACCTGTTTAATTTAATAGATTTCGAAAAACTGTTTTGCGACCCTAGGCCAATAATTAATGATAAAAACAATGACAACCCAAAAATTATTTATCTTTCATCATTTCTGGGTTATAACAGAAAGTTGACAAGTCATTTGTTGAAGGTGCCTTTAACTCTGTTATTATTAAAAATGGAAAAATATAATAAACACTTTCTCAAAGCAATATTTTATGATTACCTCAAATATGTTATCATTTTTATTTTTGAAAAAAAAAAACTACTTGTCAAAAGTGACAACTATATATGTATCCTAACACTCATATTTTAAAGTTTGCGTTTTTAAATAATATAAAATATTTAATAATTATTATAATTTTCTCTCATTTTGACAAGTTTTTACCATACACATACACTGAAACAAAATCGTCGAATACTATAACATTTTATATAAGGAGTGCAATTTTAAATGAAAATTGATGATACACCATAGCAAAGACCATTTTATGAATAAATAATTTTTAATATTTTACCGTAAGAAACGTAGGCCATGGAAAATATTAGTCATTTTGTAATTTGCATTCTGTATACTAAATTTCATATTAAACTTTTTTCGTATTATTAATATTTTAGGTAATGAAATCTGGATAATGCATTTTCAGTCACCCTGTATATATAATTATATCAATGTGTCTATGTATTTAATATTTAAACTGTATTTTAAAAGAATTGTAAATATTTCCATGGAAAATTTAAACGACAAAAAGGAAAATGCGATTTTTTTATTTTCTCGTGCTTAAAATCTATCTTGTATCACCGTGAGTCACATTTCTTTATATTATTTATTAAATAAAAATAAGTTTCGCAATCATTTACACCATTCCACTTATTTACAATTTAATTTAATATAAGTTAGATTAAATGGAAAATGCAATACGTATGAAAATTGTATTAAAAAATATGAAGAATTATAGCTATTAAAAATTCAACTAAAATCATTTAGAATAAAGGCAAATACAATTCTCATATATATTGCATTTTTCATATAAACTAACTAATAAAACTCCACTATATCTAATCGTATTTATAGTTTCTTCAAATTTGTTTCACAAATTTATTTATTGTAGAGAATACTGCTTTGTTTCGTTGCAAAATATCATCAGCAGCTTTGGTGATAATACTGTATGTTGAAACAATTCTAACAGTCCTGTAGTATGAAGACTTCTACTTCGTTATACATGTTGATTTTACAATAAAACACATTATATTTTGTTTGTATAACACTTGTTTATTTTATGTGAATGCAGTTTAGACAAATTTAGCTTGTCAACTCCATGTAAAAAGTGTTCTATTGCGAAATTATAACAGTGTTTTCATCAATAAATATATGCAAGTTAGAAAACAATCAAGTGTTTTACTTATAAAATTAATTAAATTGATAATTTTTCTTTTTTTGTTTGTAAATTTTTAACTCTAGAATTAGCACCTCATTTCTTATATAAATACATTATCGTATTAATGGTGTCTGTTGGGCAATAAATAAATCATATTATTATTATTCATGTTCTGGTACTCATTTTTTGTTTTTGAATAATTATAATAAATTTATTTACGGAATCACCTTTTTACAAAACATATGCTACAAAAAAAAATACGAATATATATAATTATAAAATAACAGTGAACAATTAAAAATCAATCAAAAAATGAAATATAATTCTAAGTAAAGGAGGAATAACAATATTAATAATTCCCGCAGTATCCACTTAATTGACTAGTGTGATTTAAGTAACTAGTTAGAAGTTTTAGAAATATTACTTCAGCAAGATCTGTTATGAAGTCATGGGAGTAACATTTTAAAATTGTTTTTATGTAATTTATGTTTAACTTATTTTTTCTTAAAGTAATTTATGATTTCAATAGAAAAGAGTATTCATTCACTTAGTCACAGTTAATTAAATAAAAAGAATTTAAAAATAATTATTTCCTCTTTATCTACTAATTAAATAAAATAAATCAAGCGTGCCGTCTATCTCGGGCTCGGTAGTGTCCTTCTCCGAAATCGATCATTTACATCTGAGATCGAAGTTTTTGAGTGTTAAAAAATTAAAGAAAACTAAAATAGTACCCATTCCTTATATTTTTTTGTATGGTTGTGCATGAAATAATATACATATAACAATCTTTTATTATAAATTAAGTTTATAAGAACACAACAAAAATTTATTAAGTACATCACACAAAAAATAAACTGGTAAAACAAAAAATATAAATAAAGAAAAAATAAAACAGAATGTTCACAAATTAAATTGTATCAATATTAAACATTAATTTAACATTAATGCAGGTTTTATAGTCTCGTTGATTACTGGGGCATTTAATATTTGAAAATTCATGTTAGTTTTAAATCTAACACTATTTCTAATATTATTTACGATTGATTAAAAAAATAAAGTCTAAAATCATTCGTGAAGAAATTTTTTTGAGGAGTGTTTAATATCGTTATCGGTTGAATTTTTACTTTCACTAAAATGAGACAGTTTTCCCACTGAAGAATGTGAATTAAAAAATAATTCCCTGTGATCTCTTAATTTTTTAGTCCATTCTTTCTACTGGAAATATTGTTTCCTTTTAGTTAAAATATAAAATCAATCGATTCTAGTTAAAAAAATGCATCCGATTCTAGTAAAAATAATATTTCATCGTAATAATACAATAAAAGCATGTAGTTGTTGTAAGAAAAGCACTTTTACATCCTTTCACTACTTTTTTTTTATTTTGAACGCAAAACCTCTTATCTTTTGTACGACATCCCTTTTATTCGTCCGTCGGTGCATTTGTCGCAGGTGCAGTGCTATAAATCAGCGGGTTATTGCTGGTGCGTCAATGAGGACACTGGAAAAAATATTCCAGGAACGGCCGTGAAAGACCAGGTGCCAAAATGCGACCAAATTGCGTCCTCATCCAGGCCGATGAAAGGATGCCCCGAGGACAAAAAGATCGCCTTCCTCAAAGACCTCATGGAGTACCTGCACGCGAGCATGATCAAGGAAACTAATGGCACCAGCATAATTGGGTGAGTTTATTATTATTGATAATAGTAATAATAATAACTTTAGAAGATATTTATATTCACTTGGTCACAGTTACTTAAAATAAATTAAATAAAAAGAAAAGAGTATTCATTCTCTTGGTCATATTTAAATAAATTAAATAAAAATTATTTGAAAATAATTAATACATTATTTATTTGCATTATGCAATATTTTATTGATATACAACAGCAGGTGTACATTATGTAATTCAATGTCCGGCGTGGGTGTTTACCCGGGAAGTAGTTGTTTTAATGTGCATTTGTTTAAGGTACTTACGTCAAAATATCACAGAGCTAAATGTGGAAATAATTTATTAATTATTTTCAAATCATTTTTATTTAATTTATTTAAATAAAAAGAATTTAAGAATTGCTAAAATAATGAATTAATAAAAATCAAGGACGATGCTACATAAGTTTCGACTTTTGACATTTCCCGAAATGAAAAAAAATAATGGTGATGTGTCCATCATGGTACTTTCCCCGGTGAATTCGGTCATATAAGTTTTTGATTTGAAAATGTTATAGGAAAGAAAAAATTATTAATTGAAAAAATGTGTAGATGTCTTTAAAAGTTAAAGCCAAGTGTTTGTAAGAATATTACAATTTAGTTTGTTATTTCTTACCTTACACACTAATTTTCATTTTTTGAAGCTGTAAGCGTTTGCGAAAGATGATTAAATCTAGTGTGCCATATATTGAATATGACGGCACTTTGACGTTTTATTTGACATAAAAATAATTATTTTAATAATCAAAGTCTCCACAGCCAAAATAAAGAAGATTATAAAAATAATTGTTTATTTCTAAGGGAATTTATCAGGTAGATAAATTTTTTTGAAACATTTTTCTATCCGAAATAAAAAATGAAAAATCACTAAGAGAAAAGTTGCACATAATGAGTTTTGGACAAAAGCTTTTCAGATCATTCCACTGTAATAAACAGCATAAATATAAAGTTTGGGTTTAATCCATTCAGCCGTTTATGCGCTATCGCGGAAACACACAGACACACACAGACATTTTTCAAAACTCAAAACTCGATGGAATGGACTCAGGGGACTTAAAACTTGCATATTCGTTAAAATTGGTGATTCGAACATTTTTACGATCACAATACTTTCCCTAGGACAGGGGTCCGAGTAAAGTAAAATAAATTTTACAAAACTGTAAGAAAGCTGAATAGCTAAACCTTCTTGAATCCGCCGAAATTTTTAAAAGAATAAAAAATCCTCTCGTTAATCTGCTATATCAGCAATCAGATTTAGTATGCTATGTATTTAGTGATGGTCGAAATTTTGTAATATTTTAATCAATTTATCTGTTCACGTTAAACTAATGTAACTTTTTTGTAATTGAAAATGACTGTCAAAAGTCGAAACTTAAATAGTGAATTTATGTATTTACAAATAAATACAATACAATAATTGTGATAAAAACATAGCAAGTGTTTATTTAGTGAAATAACTTCTCATAGATTGCTAAGTACTAAAGCTTTAATAACCCATCTTTTTTTTTTCTCTATCACCAGTGCGGCGAGTAGTTCGTCGTGGAGGTCGTCAAAAGAGGAGCAGATCGCATCGTGGAGTTTCGTTTTCTTCGACAAGAATAAGAACAAGCAACTGGACAAGGTGGAGTGGAAGGGCTTCAAAGACAAGATGGTGACCGTCAAGAGCCTGAAGCGGTGCGGGAAGAAGCTGCCCAGATACTGTGATATTAACAAGGACCGGCACATCAGCATGACGGAGTGGCTGGACTGTCTCAACACGCATCGATATCAAGAACAAAGTAATTCATTTTTTATATCTTTACCTTGATAATAATAGAAAACGGAAGGGAAAATAATTATTTGATCTTCATTAAGGTGACTTAAACAGCACTGTTGAAAACTTTTTTTTTTTATTTGTAGACCAAATTTTAACAGATTTTTTACATAATTATACTACATTTAATTTTGCAACTTTTTTATGATGATCTTTTATTATCATTTATAGTTATTGTTTTACTGAACTTCAATTTTGATCCAAATAATTGCTACAAAATGTTTATTTTTAATGTAGATATACAAATAATAATACATTTATTTACGGAATCACCTTTTTACAAAACATATACTACAAAAAAATATTCATATAATATATATATAATAATAAAAAACAGTAAAAAATAACAGTGAACATGGCAGAAAGACCTCGGGTCGATAGCCTGTGAAAGGACAACCTCAATTTATATACCGTATTATACTATACAATACTGTACTTAATATAATGTAAAAGTCCCTTGAATAGAGATATTTGTATATATATAACAGTGAACAATAAAAAAAAATCAATCAAAAAATGAAATATAATTCTAAGTAGAGGAGGAATAACAATAATAATATTAATAATTCCCGCTGTATCCACTTTATTGACTAATGTGATATAAGTAACTAGTTACAAGTTTGAAATAGTGAATAAAATTAGTAAGCACAGGTAAAATATTTGGTCTATTACTTCAGCAAGATCTGTTATGAAGTCATGGGAGTAACATTTTAAAAATATTTTTATGTAATTTATCTTTAACTTATTTCTTCTTAAAATAATTTATGATTTTAATAGAAAAGAGTATCCATTCACTTGGTCACAGTTAATTAAATAAAAAAGAATTTGAAAATAATTATTTCCCCTTTATTATCTACTAATTAAATAAAATAAATCAAGCGTGCCGTCTAAAAGAAAGGCGCTACCGAGGCCTTTCTCCGAAATCGATCATTTACATCTGAGATAGAAGCCGGGACGGTACAGTTAATTTATTTAATTTAATTAGTTTAGTTTAAGTTAATTAATTTACTTTAAAATCTATAAATTATGTAAGACAGAGCTGTACTGAGGAGAGAAAGATCCCGAAACTCGTGTTTACAGATGACTTTATATTACGTAACGTTTTTTATCTTTGCATTAAATATTCTCGAATTAAAAATTATTGCATTATGCAATATGTTATTGGTATACAACAGCAAGTGTCCATTATGCAATTCAATGTCTGGCGGGGTACATGCCCGAGAAGTAGTTGTTTTAATATACATTTGTTTTAAAGTACTTACGTAATGTAAATCAAAAAGTCACTCTAGCTAAAGAGGAAATAATTTATTAATTTTTTTAATTAATTTATTTTATTATTTTACAATTATATAAAAACACAAAAATATTTTAGTTTCACTATTATTTATTGTAGCAGCGTTTCTACAATAAATAATAGTGAAACTAAAATATTTTTGTGTTTTTATTAATTGTGAATATGCAGTTTCATCAAGTGACAGCCTCAACTATTGAATTGAATTTTTATGATTTTATTTTATTTTTATTATTCAATTAACACATTTTTTTATGTACAGGGTTAGTTAAAATTGACGAAATATCTTATTGAAACTTTTTTAAGAAATATTTTCTTTAAAACAAAGTTTCAAGTAAATGGATATAAATCAATACATCATAATCCAACTAATGTCTCCTTAAGGTCTCTAACCTTTTCCACTCTAAATACTTACGAAGAAGTTCCTGACTTTATTAGAGCTGATTATAAAGCCATTAACAATCTTTTTGCTACTATTCAGTGGGAAGACGTTTTACTGATAACGTATCTTGGGTTTGCAACAAAGCAATGCGATCATTGGGTTTTATTATGCGGTCTAGTAAACATTTTAATATAAAAACTTTACTAATTTTGTACAATTCATTTGTTCGTTCTCACCTTGAGTATGGGTCATTAGTTTGGTTTCCAATTTACGAAATACACATAAATAAAGTTGAAAAAATTCAAAATAAATTTGTTAGGTATTTGTCCTGCAAATTCAATACAGTAATAAATCTTAAATCAATCAGTGGTCGTTAAAAAAACTTGCAGGCGTATGTTTTTTTCACAAACTTATACACGGTAATATCAATTCTCCTGCTTTGTTATCGATGTTAAACTTTAATTTCTATCCTCATAACCTCATTCCCATTCGTGGCGCATCTTTGTTTCGACCAAATTTTTATCATAATAATTATGGTTTCAATTCTCCCTTTGAAATAATTATGAGAAATATTAATAAACTAAATTTATCTAGGGAGTTTGACTTATTTAATGTTTTTTAACCTCATTAAAGACAGTCATTACTTCGCATTACGTTTAATTATTTCAATCTGGATATAATTTGTTTGAACAGTAATTTTTCCTGCCATTCAGCTAAATTTATTAATATGTATAACGATATGACTCTTACTTTTCTACTAAATAATTTATTTTTTTTTCTTCTTATATACTTGTATCTTTAATTTGTAATACTGTTTGTAATATTTTTGTAAAAAAGGAGATTCCGTTAATAAATTAAATTAAATTAAACAAGTTATCGTTCAAATATGTTTTTAATACACAGGGTGTTCAATTTATTAAGACATTTTTTGAGTGAAATACCTCATTTTTCATATTTTTTTTAATTCTTGGATTAATTCTAAGAACTTTTTTTTAGAATCATTTTTTTATAAATGCCTTATATTGAATTTATACGTGATTTATCAATACATAAAATTGCATTTGTTTTATCATTTGCTTTAATTATTTTGTAAATTGTGTTTTATGTTGTTAATATTTAGCAGTTTGGTTGAAATAAATCTATTTATATATAAATGGGAACATACTTTACTAGTTTAAGAAACTGTATAATTTACATAATAATAATGTTAATAATTTACTCAAATTAAGCATTTTATAAAAATAATATTCATTTAAAACTTCCTTAAAAGTAACGAAATAATTCAAATATGTGAAAATTTACAGGTTGTTCTATTTGAAAAAGTAATTTACTAATTTCAATTGTTAATTGAACACCCTGTGCAAATAAATTTAAATTTTTATAAACAACATCATTTTTCTTTTTTGAAAAATATATGCGTTTGTTGCTAACGGCACTTTTCGATACATTGTTATGAAGTTTGGACTCGATATTTAATTCTGAACATTAATTAAACTAGTTAATTATATATTTTGTGACTTAAAGATGCTTTATACAAGATGACCCTACAAAATGTTTTTAAAATTAAAAAAATCTAGGTATTCCATTTGAAAATCGCAAGTTCATCAACATGTCTTAATAAATTGAACATTCTGTATATTAAAAATTTATTTAAATGCTAGCTTGCTTAATATCAAGAAACTTTTAGTTGTTATATTTTTTTACTGTTTGAGAATTATTTAAGTGTTCAGTTAATTGTACTAACCATATATATTAGTTTAATAATTAAACCACCTGGGCTTAATCGCACGTTTGGACACGAGGCAACTGTCAATTTCATATATTGTTTGCCCAACTAAATTACAGATTTCATGCAACCCAAATTTATATATGCAGGTTTTGCTTACATTCAAATCAGCAGCCACTCGGCTAAGAGAGCAGTTTTCTTCTAGTTTACCTATTGCCCTGCTCTTCTCATCTAAAGATAGAAGTCTAGGCATATTTTTGGATGACTTTTATAAATCTGTCAATCAAATGTTGGTTTTCGCACAAACGCGACGCTCTTGATTAAAAGTCATATTCACATAGCTAATAAACATCGTTCACATTTCGTCGGCCGCCATTGTACAACCAATCTCGAAAATTTCCACAATTGTCTTGTTAATGTAAAATTTTTCAATCTCGATAAATTTATGTTAATGGAATTTATAATGTTTTGCATATACTATGCGTTCACAATGAAAGGAACAAATTCATTTATTAAAGTGCTGGTGATTATATTCGAGAAAAACGTTCGGACAGATCGATTAAAGACTAACTGGATATTTTTTACTGAACATTTTGTATATAGGGTGTTCCATAAAAAAATGCTAATACAAAGTTATCTTTGTTTAAATAAGGCAGGTATATGACAATTTATACAAAAATATCTAGAATTCTCCAAAGAATCCAAATATGTAATGTAAAAATACTTGTCCTTTCTCCTGTATACTATGTTTCCATCTTCAACTACTGAAGATGGAAACATAGTATCCGAAATATATCTAGTGAAATAAAAAATAAGTAGGAGAAAGGACAAGTATTTTTATTTAAATAATTAAAGTCTCCACAACCAACAACAAACATAAAGAAGATTATGTAATGTTATATTGGATGTTCCATTAAAAAATATAACTTTGTATCGAAATTGGTTTATGGGATACCTTGTATATACATTTTTAGCGAAAAAGATGCTCAGATAAAATACTAATCGACATGTTAATTTTTTTCTAGAAAGTAATTACCTACAGATTAAATGATTTTTTTCATTTCATTATGAACGCACTGTGTAATCAAAACTCTTCGCAAATATGGTACTTTTTTCCCCATCTCTTTGACAATTTATGGATTCCATCGCAAAAGAAGCGTTCATCTTTGGAAACCATCATATTTCAATTAAAGCATACTACATAGATCATAATAAATTGAAGTTAGAGCAATATCTGCATTATAAGGCGAGCGAGTCATGGTTTGATCGGGTTGACACTCTTCAGATCCTGCTATATCAAAAACATTACGTTGACATCATGGATATTCAATTTCGGCATTAATGTTCCCCATTTGGCTGGACTTTACATACGATTGTTTGCATTTCGGATTACCGCAATAAAAACATTTTTCGTTCTCGGTAATGATTCGATGCAGAAAATATTTCTTTTTGTATCGTTTAAGCAACATTATGGAGATGCCAAATTGCGTTTCGAAATTTAAGTTTCAATTGGTATGAGACCCAATTTCCTTGCTTTTGGATATAATCCGTAGATACGAGTCGTTTCAAGATGTTTAAGTAACATCCAGTGTTTTTGCTAATTATCATTGCATTTTTTATGAATCTTAAGGAAGTAGTATTCCTAAATCATCATCTTTGAACTTTTTTTCTTAACTCGGTTACAGTGCAAATGCTGCGCAGGCAAACATTGGCCTCGTTAGACCCCTAATACGTCCTCCATGTAGGGCAGGGTTTCTTAACCTTTTTGTAGTCACGGACCACTTTCAAAATTTTAACTATCTGACAGACCCCTTCCTAACTTAATTGTAGGAAAAGATAAAAAAATACTTTGAAAAAGTCTTGAGTTGCCCAAGACAATTCCTCAATTTAATGTGCTTATCGAACAACTGTCACTGTCAAAAAAAAAGTATTTTGAAAAATAAAACTAGTATTTATTATCAAAATAAGTAAAGCGCCAAATTTTATTTTGTTTTGATAATAAATACAAGTTTCCTTGTATAAATAAATGAAACATTTTTTTACTTTGTATAACTCGGATTGTTGACTGTAGTTTCGACAACCTTAACGTGTCATTATCAAATCAAAAGTATTTTAAAAATTACAAGTACAGGTATATAAATACATTACATGATTGCTTTAAACTTTGTTTAACCTTTTTTTCAAACGATTTTTTTCCATTTTACTTTATAGCCATCTCTTTTTACTAAACCGCAACCTTGAGGATTCTAAGAAAATATATACATACATTTTAATTGAAAAAATATTTCATAAACTTAAATATTGTGGAACAACTTGAACAATTCAAATATTAAGTACAAATTCTCAAAATAACTTTTATTGAACTGACAGAAATTAATGTAAAAATTATAAGTTTTATAGTAAAAAAAACGGAGATTACTTTTAATTTTTTTAGAATTATAAAACAAGCAAAGCAAAGTTGTTAAACTGCAAAGAATAATGTACAAGGTATAGCTTAGAGTGGTAGTAAAACCTGGAGTATTTTTTAACGAATACAATATGATTAACAATAATAAATCAGGTGATATACATACATCAATAAAAAATATAGTAAATTGATCCTTATTTAGAATATCGATAATGTTTAAGTAAAAATATAAATATTTATGATATACAGCAAATCGCATGCGTAATTAAAACATTTTGTGAAAAAAAAACTGATCATATGAAAAGAAAATCAGCAAACATTTCTTTCTAAAGTAAATTAAATATTTATACATGTATATATATATATATATATATATATATATATATATATAAAGCTGCTCCGGACTTATGTTCCTTATCTCTTTTTCAATTACTGTTTTAAGTTCGTATGAAATCGATTTTTAAAAACGCAATTAAAAATACGTCGCACGATGATGCCATAGATATTAATATATACTAGACGACTAACTCGGCGTTGAAAAGTAGCCATCTGTTGCACGTGGGACAGTAAGCAAGCAACATAATGCTTAGGTCAGTACTGTAAATCACTATTGCTTTAGGCAGCAGTAAAATTGTGTCAGTTTATTAATAATTTTTGAAAAAATGCTTATCGTTGAAATCCACGTGTTTTGTAGATATGTTTAGTTTTGTTGTATAAATTTTGCCAGTATTGCGATATCTTCAAGTTTCAATATGTTCCGTCAACATTTTGTTTTTTTATAGCTTGTACCCCACACTCTGTATGGGTAAACGGGGTTTTCGATAATATATATATTTATAGCTTGTAGAAGCTCTTCGCTCTTTTATCGAAATAAACATTTTTAAAATAATTAATGTATTTTCCCATAAAAATACACAAAATGTGTATTATACTTTTCCGCAACCCTTTCAAGGCATTCTAGATTTGTGTAATTTCCGTATGGGTTCTCAGATTTAACTCTGATTAAAACATTGTAAAAAAATAAATAACTATTGCAGGGTTAATTTAGCTATTAAAATTGCTTACCTAGATTCCATTCTACATAATTCAGTTAATAGTTTGAACCTGATGCATCCCGCAACCCTTCCACGGCATTCTAGATTTGTCTAATTTCCGTATGAGTTCTCAAATTTAAATCAGATTAAAAAAATTGTAAAAAAATAAATAACCATTGCAGGCTAAATTTAGCTACTAAAATTGCGTAACTAGATTCTATTCTACATAATTCAGCCAATAGTTTGACTCTGATGCATCCGTCAACCCTTCCACGGTATTCTAGATTTGTGTAATTTTCGTATGCGTTCTCAGATTTAACTCTGATTAAAAACATTTTAAAAAATAAATAATCAATGCAGGGTTAATTTAGCTATTAAAATTGCTTAACTAGATTTCATTCTACATAATTCAGTCAATAGTTTGAACCTGATGCATCCCGCAACCCTTCCACGGTATTCTAGATTTGTCTAATTTCCGTATGTTTTCTCAGATTTAACTCTGATTAAAAAAATGTAAAAAAATAAATAATCACTGCAGGGATAATTTAGCTTTTAAAATTGCTTAACTAGATTTCATTCTATATATTTCAATTAATAGTTTGAACCTGATGCATCCTGCAACCCTTCCACAGCATTTTAGATTTGTGTAATTTCCGTATGAGTTCTCAGATTTAACTCTGATTAAAAAATTGTAAAAAAATAAATAACTATTGCAGGGTTAATTTAGCTATTAAAATTGCTTAACTAAATTCCATTCTACATAATTCAGTAAATAGTTTGAACCTGATGCATCCTGCAACCCTTCCATGGCATTCTAGATTTGTGTAATTTTCGCATGGGTTCTCAGATTTATCTCTGATTAAAAAATTCTAAAAAAGTAAATAACTATTGCAGGGTTAATTTAGCTATTAAAATTGCTTAACTAGATTCCATTCTACATAATTCAGTCAAAAGTTTGAACCTGATGCATCCTGCAACCCTTCCATGGCATTCTAGATTTGTGAATCAAGTGACATCGTCAACGATTTGGGTCTACAAGGTAGACGACCGAGAATCATTGTTTCGTCCATTAAAGGAAGGCGAACTTGTCCTAGGTATAGGGAGTTGTATACAATCATTGTTGATCACTCTGTAGCATACATATTTAAAAAAATGGACCAAACTACCTAAAATATTTAAACATGTTTCACCACTAAAGAAGAAAGAAAGAGCGGAAGATCTCTGATCGATAGCCAATTCCAGAAGAAGATAATCATGTTTGATGTAAAATAAGAAAATCTTGTAATGTAAATAATTATGTTACTTGTGTGGAATAAAGATATATTATTATTGTTATTATTAGGTGCGAAGTTAATTTAAAACATATTTACTTTTAATTTCAGTTGATTCATCGACCCTTCCCAGTTCGACAAAGTCGGGAAAGAACCCGCTCAGTCTACTAATGGAAGACTAGGTGATTATCACCGCCCTCGAGTTTCTGTTTGGGGGAAGGAAGTGGTGGCAAAGACAAAACCTGGATGTGTTAAAGTTAACGGGAATGCACATTTTTCACGAAATTGTGAGTGTTTGTATGTATGTGTACAGATGGAAGTATTTTAAGTGCCTAAATGTGATCCTAGTGTAGTATATCGAGATTCCGCGCGATTGCACGGGTATTTCTGTAAATATAAACAAACAAAAAATATCGTTATTTGTCTCTAATAAATATCGCTCATATATTAATTATTGTATGCGGGATTGTGTTAAATTCGTGCAATTTCAGTTTTTGTATTTAAAGAAATTTTGATTGAAATTCCATGGGACGGTGTCTCGGAAATTATTTTATAATTTTTAAATTTATTCGTTTGTTTTGCACTAAGTTTAACCAAATTATTACGTCATGATTCGTCGAGTTTTGTTTTAAGTTCGCATGCGCTGCATTCGACTTGAACGAACAGTTTCAGTGCAATTTTGAGTATGCTATGAGAAAACAATAATATTGAGGGCTATTCCGTACTGCAAATGTTAAGTTTAATATGTACGTTATTTTTCATTATAACATTATAAGCAGCTTGTGTAGTAGATATATATATATCTATAATCGGGGCTATTCTGTAAGAGAAAACGTAAATTGTAACGTATATATTATGATCATAATCACAGTCTAAGCAGATTTGGATTTATTATAATTTATAGGAAATCCACTTGAAATATACTTCTCCGATAATGATCATATTATGCTGAACGTTATCGATACATAATAGCCCCGAATGTGTAGTTAATTAATAACGTACGCGTTAAACTTAACATTTACTATACGGAATAGCCACGATTACCACAATAATTAAAGCAATAATATAAAATTGTTCTTATATTTTTCATTAAAAAAATACTATATTTTATATAATATGAATCTAAAATGTAAACAATCGAATCGAAAAAGTGAACTAGTCCTGTTTATGAAACCAGGAAACGAAATTCATTTGATACGAAAATATTAAAAGTGTTGCACCGGAACAAACCTATTGAGAGCACGATTGTTCTGTAGTAAGTTGAACAGGCTGTAATTTTTAAACATTGTTCTCAATGCTGAAATTGCAAAGAGTGCTGGACTGATTTATGTAAAACAAAATTATCAAGTTTTTTTTTTTAATGATGTTACAAATTTGCACTAGGTTCAATTTATTGCAGAAAAGAACAAGTATTTTGTATAAGCAATACCCAACCAATTAAGTTGCACCAAATTCTTATCTTAATATAACTGAGATATTTCTCAATTTATTTTCCCATTAATAGGTCTTGATAGGGTCATATTTTTATTGGTAATCACTTTGACTACTAATTCCCACCTAATTTATTGGTATAATTTTTTTAGATTTTTTATTTTACACCATTGCCATTTATAATAATCTTCATTCGCACGAAATATGTGTTACAATATAACTTATTTTAAAATTGCCATCCTATTTATTAGTAGCAACGTTGCTAACCTAATTTATTGGTTAATCTAAACACATATGTTCACCACTGTTAAAACTACAAACAATAATGGATAAAGAGTGAATAGAGTGCATACATTTTAGTAGCAAAGTTGCTAACATAATTTGTAGGTTAATCAGAATAAATATTATTAATGGTTTTAATATTTAAACATTGGTTCATATTGTATAAAATAAAAATGAAATCATTAATAAAATCAACCAATAAAACAGAGATTAGATTGAATTACTTTAAATTCTCGACTAGTTTCGGGTTATTCAATCTAATCTGTGTTTTATTGGTTGATTTTAATAATCTATTCATATTTATTTTATACAGAACAAATATGTTCTTCACTGTTAAAACTACAAACAATGATAATTTAAGGTAATATAAATCAAAGTTCATTACAGTTAAAACTAGAAACAATGCCAATTTAAGAAAAATATAAATCCAACTAAGTGAATAGAGTATATATGAGATTATGAAATTGATACAAATATGTTCTAATCATCTAATGCTTAACTATAATAATAATGTAATGGGGGAATTTAATATATGAATTTACATATGGATGAAAGGATTTTTTCCTATTCAAGAAATAAAATCGCCTCAAATTTTGTAATTAAGGGTGCGGTTTATACGAAAGAGATAGCTATATAAATATAGGCAATCACTAATTCGAGTTAGATTGCAGTTGTGATCAATGAACAATATTGTATTATACATTAAAGTAATCTTAAAATAAGCAGGAATTTAATTAAAAATTATTTTAATGTTTAGTTTGTGTGAAAAACAATGAAAATTGATCAAAGTTATAGCAAATTTCAAATTATATTTATGCTAATAAAAACGTGTGCAATGAAAATTTAAAGGATTTCACTAAATTCTGCATTCAAATAACTTAGTTGACATGACCTATTAATTTCATTATATCTTACAATTTTCTTTTCTAACTTGAACTAATAAATTGACCTAATATACGAAAATTAACGATTTATTTTTTATTTAGACTGTTACTTTATAACTCTTGAATTAATTTCTCACTTAACACTTGGTGTAACATGTTTAAACAATTAGGTAAAATTAAACACGTGGTTTGTTTCACAATAATTTTTATTTTTTACCTAACTGAAACTTTATACTCGGTAGATAAAAAATATAAATACGTATTCATATTATTAAATCCAAAAGAATGGCTCTTTTTTCAAACGATTATTTTCATTTTACTATATAGCTATCTCTTTCTACTGAACCGCAACATTAAAAAAGCCTATTGACATAATAATGCAAGATAATGAATTATTATATTAAATTAAAGGCTTCGTTCATTACAACATTAACGCGATTTTATTGTTTTTTTTTTTGCACTGTTAAGAAGATTAACATTGATGCACATTTTTATACGTATTACCACAGAATTATCATTTTTGATAATTGTGTGGTATTTCTTACTGCTTAATTTTATTCACGTTTCGATGAATTAATAACGGATATGGCTCATATATTTAAATATATTTACAGATATTTAAATTAAAATGAAATACGGAATAAACTGCAAATGATCAATAAAATTCGATCAGTCTCTTTTTATCGCTATAAAAATTACTACATTGTAGAAAACAACTACTTCCCGGGCTATTACCTCACGGAACAATGGATTTCGCAATATATGACTGTTGTTGCGTGCCGGTACATCTGCGTATTGCAACGTTTTGAGTCAGTGAATACACCCATGAAATGAACGATAACTCCTCAAAAAATATATAATATTTAGAAGTTTGTTCATATATTTAAATATATTTATAGATATTTAAATTAAAATGAAATACGGATAAACTGAAAATGATCAATATCAATCAATCAGTCTCTTTTTATCGCTATAAAAATTACTACATTGTAGAAAACAACTACTTCCCGGGCAATTACCTCACGGAACAATGGATTACGCAATAGATGACTGTTGTTGCATGCCGGTACATCTGCGCATTGCAACGTTTTGAGTCAGTGAATACACCCATGAAATGAACGATAACTCCTCAAAAAATTATATAATATTTAGTAGTTTGACAATTTAAAAACATCCACTGTTTGTAATTGCATGTATTACAAAAAATAGAAATTTGCAATTAAAAACATCCACTGTTTGTAATTGCACGTATTAAAAAAATATACAAATTTGCAATTGAAAACATCCACTGTTTGTAATTGCACGTATTACAAAAAAACACAAATTTAAAAATAATTTTATTCATTTTCCACTACCTGAATGAATGAAGTGTTTTCAGTTCTAATAATTCTATTGCACTACTTACTCAATTCAACCCCATCAACCGTTCGGTGTGTGGTATTCAGTAAATTTATAAACCAACGTTACGAAAGAATATCTCTTAAAAAATATAAACAGTTCACAGATAGATAATTAAGAACACGCACTGTTTCCAGTTGCACGTGTTCCTGAAAATGATAAATGACGGTGGTCGATATTAATTTCGTAAAGGCGAAAAAATATGAAATCGCCACGTTGTAATTTATTCACACGTGTTTCACGCCACAATGCGCCTTTTCAAAAGAGCCGAACGTTTCATTTTTAGAACCATCACCGGCGCTAATTCGCGTTGACGCGCTCGGAAAGACAGAACTGTAACGCGATACTTATTTGAGAGTTCATTAATAGCCTCTAAGGTTTTCAAAAGAAAAAAAATATTTTTACGAGAGTGTGTTTTTAAGAAAAACTCTGGATCGGTGTCAGTGTGAGAAAATTTGACGCCTAGAGCGAAACTTTAAGTTTTACATATTAACAATTGGTCATAAACCAAAAATGCTAGCCGCTTTAATAGTCGTCACTGATATAAATTCCAAATTTGTGTTACTCAAGAAGAAATAAAATGTGATTGAGTGATGGTTTTATACTAACCAAAATAAGTTCATTTCAAAATTAGATCAATAAAATAAAATAAAAAGAGATTAATTAATGTCCAGTGAACAAAACCCACTGAACAAAATGATATAATAATTATTGTATCACTGTTACATTTACAATTAACATATTAAATGTTATTTAAATAAAAATAGTTGTCCTTTCTCCTACTTTCTTTTATTAAACTAGATATATTTCCAATTTTTGATAAATATAAATACAAATTACTGAAGGTGGAATCATAGTTTCCGAAATATATTTAGTTTAACAAAAAAAAGTAGGTGAAAGGACAACTATTTAATTTAAATAATTAAAGTCTCAACAACCAACATTTATTCTAATTGAATATACTCTTTATTCAGTTGATATGGTAAAAAAATACGTTGAGCCAATATAAAAAATATCAAAGGTGAATCTAAAATTAATGTAACATTCTTAGGTCGATTTTGATCAGTAAGAGAGCTTCATTAATTATAATCCTCAAAGAGGTTAATTAATTATTTCATTCCAAAAAAGTATTTTGATTAATTTCGTAAACTATTTTCTGAAAAATTATTAACAAACATTTTTGTTTGCAGTCAATTCAACTTAGTTCAGAACAAACGGAATAACCCATATATTATACTTGCATCATATATAAAATTTATTATATATCGAGTAATCAATGTCAACTGTCCTATATACTAAACCTATAGCAAATTTAAGTTAGGGTGACAGAAGTATTGCCTAGTGTGATTTATTCCATATCCGGTTTTATGTGCCAAGGGAAGATTTTTTCTATGGTATAATTGTAATTGTAATATTGTTAACGAAACTATCATCCCAGAGTTTGAGGGAAATTTCAAATTATTAAAACATTTTTAAACTATAAAATGTGAAAATATATTAATATTCAAATAATAGATTAGTATATGTTCACATTTTATAGTTAAAAGATTATTATATAAACACTGCAATTTTTTTATAAGGTTCTTCATTGTTCACACTAAAGAAATGTTTAAAATGTTAAATGAAAATAATTTTTATTTAAAACCAAATGTACAATTCAGATTTCAGTCACAAGATACAATTATCAATGAAAAGTAATATCAATCTCGAATGGTTGATATTGATTACTCGATATATCAAATATATATGAAATATTTGAGAGGCTAACATAAAAGCATTTTAATTAATTCCTCTAACAATTCCATCAAAATCATTAACTAACGCTTTTTTACAAACAATTCCATCATAAAAAATACGCTTTTATTATTAGTTAATTACAAAATAAACAAAAACGTAATTGCACAAATTTAATTTAAACAGTCCCTGCGTATGCGAATTCCGTGCGCACCGATTACGTGCTTATTTATTCAACTCAATTGCTGTACTAACTGTAGTTTTAACATTTAGATCTTATGTGTAATTTAAAGATGTCAAGATTATTCAGATGCGGACGGTACAGTTTGACCATTAGGTATGCACTTGACGGTGTGAAGTGCAATTCACGTTCGGGCCGCGTAATGGCCACAAATGGTTTCTGTCTCCCCTTCCGCGGCTGAGATTGTTGCAAGTGTCAATTTGCGAGTGATTGTTATTTAGTTTTATATCGGATTTCCTTCCGCGTTTGGAAACGGCGCGGGGGAATTTTTTAGTTATGTATTTCTATATAGTTTTAATATAAATAAATATGAATAGTTTACAAAAAATGTTTTGTTGTTTTATTTTTAATATGTACAATTGATCACAGATTTTATTATTTGAAAATGAATCGGTCATAAATAAATAATTGTTATAAATATTCTGTAATTGAGTCTGTTATTACATTTTTCTATTACTTATAGCTATGTTTGGTGTATTTGAATTAAAAAAAAACATTTTTTTACCTTGGCCTAGACCATACCGTCATCTACTTTTTTATTATTTTAATATTTGGATTAATAAGGTTTTCTACACTCGCGCTTGAAAGTCCGTTGAGAGCGGACGTACTAGCGCACATTTCCTCGTGTATCATTTAGCGACTAAAATACAAAATGGAAGCTGAAGATGAAAGCAGCGGTGAGTTTATCGGACCATCGTTAAGAAAACGTGGACGACCTCGGAAAATTGGGCTGCCGATATCTCCTAAACGATGCCCACCAACACTGGTAAATATGCCAAAAACAACTAATAAAGTGTTCCAATCGGTTTAAAAACGTTAAAGTGTTTTTAAACCGATCGACTCAATTTTGACCTACTGTTGATGATATTGATATCACTGAAATGCGGTTTCAACAAGACGGGCCTTAAATCACATAGCCATCAAAACAATGAATTCATTGAAAACCAAATTTACGGATCGCATAATTTCCTGAAATTAAATCATGTGATTTAACATCAATAGATTATATTTTATGGAGCTATGTCAAAGACAGTCTATACGTATATACGAGGCTAATCGAATCGATTGCAGCCTTAAAAAATACAGCTGGTGTAAGAAATATATTTCTGTGACCCGCAACAGAAATACATTTCTTGCACCAGCTGTATTTTGTATAACTTCATACTGGGGTCGTGAAGTAACGCGTCTATAGGAACAAGCCAACCACCATTGCTACATTTGAAGACAATATTACTCGTGTCATTGGTGAAATACCGATCGAAATGTTGGAAAACTTGTGTCAAAATTGGACTTTCAGAATGGACCACGTGAAACGTAATCGCGGGCATTGATTTATCAATTACGCCGTATACTTAGTGCAAAATAGTTTGTTTTTAAAATGGGTTTTATTAATTCTATTATTTCATTATTGTAACTATTCTATTTTATCATGTATGTATGTATGTTACTGTACGCAATGGTCTCCGTTAAATAAATAAATATTTCATTCACTTTTACAAATGTTTTACTAAAAAAAAAATACTTTAAAAAATCACCGTTTAATTGAGTCTGAGTAAATATTTTGAAAGAAGTAAAATAGTTGAATGTGTCAGTAAAACGGAGTTGATTCTGTATAAAAACGTGGGAGAAAATAATTAGAAAAGTAAATTAAATGAAAATAATTTGAAAATAATTAATTCATTCCCTCTTTAACTACTGTGACATTTATTATTAATTTTCAAATTCTTTTTATTTAATCGATTTTAAATAACTGTAACCAAATGAATAAATCCTATTTTATATTATTACATTTAGAAAAGATTTAGTGGCAAGAAAAAATGTGAGGGAATGTAAACATCTGGAGTACGTATTCATGGGTTTGGTAGAATATCCAGGTATATATGAGTTTAATAAAATGTTCAACCACCATTTATCTAGCGTATGTATAATTGGTGATAAACATTTTATTAATTGATTTTTATTTCCTGTTCTCATAAACAGAAGAAGTTCGCCTTCTTTTAGTGGAAGAAAAAACGATTATCGTTCGTAGACCCAAATTATTGACGAAGTCACATGAACTTAGTCAATAGATGAAGCTTGCGTTATCTTTCCAATTATTATAATTGAGTTTGTCTATAAGAAGGCTTAAGTAGCAATCAAACTACTGCGCTGCATATGGAGTGGATTATTGAAAAAATGTAAGAATGCAGATTGTGTTGTGTGAGGCGAGGTAGCTGCAGTTAAAATTTAGGGTGTTAATGCAAATAGACGGAATGATGGAGTGTAATTGTAGTACTTATAGATAAATTTAAGATTGGGCAATACTACTCCCGGTTATAAAGTACTGTAGGTTTTCAACAGAATCTCAACGGAGTAAAGAGTTTGGTAACGTGGAACTACAGATTTTTGTATTATAGTACAAGATGATTTTGAAAATCTAGATGCTACAACGAATCAATGAATCAAATCTATAGCTTGTGGGACATCCAAGGAGGTTTAATGAGATAGAATTGAGAGTACTGGCGCATTGGAAATGAAGAGAGGGAGAAATTCGAATGGATACAAAAAGAGTTTGATTCATATGCCTACTGCTATCAAGGTAAAAATGAGTGAGTGGGAAAATTTCATGATCGAATGCGAATGGTTGAGAAGAAAGCCGAATGAGATGAACATGGAATAGCAAGATTGGAGGGCATGAGTTAAAATGGCAGCAAAATTAAACTATGTAAAAGGTAACGTTCATGAAAGCCGTTCAACATTGGGTATGATGGGTTGAATTAAGATTTTATAGTTTATACGTATTGTAATTTTTTATGTATTGCATTACAAATAGGGATATGCAAACAACCAAAACAATCTTCGCAACCTCAAATGACACTGAATACACAACACACAACTACTCAAGAGATTCTAACACAGATGACTCCACAACAACACTCACACATCACCAACCGTCTTTCAACATCGACATCTAATCAAACACACGTAAAAATAACTACAACTACACCAAAACCAACACATATCAATAAATCACAAGATTTTCGTCATACATTTATGTTCGCATCCAAATGGCTCAAATTTGGTCAAACCACAATTTTGATAAAACTTCCATTATAATTAAAACAAAATTAGGATTTATTTTAAAATCCAATGCGGAGAGACAATTAATTATTAATAGTTTAAGCATATTACAAGCAGAAAAAAACAATTCATAAATACAACACAATGACCTCAACCGCGTCCACAAATTTGCTAAAACGCGATACAGCGGCCTCGCACAGCTATATCATCAAATCGGTCGAATTTGAAATCGAAGATAACACTTGAATTAAAGGCAAGATGAATTGAACATCGATATTGTAAAAGAATAATATCGAAAATTACGGACAAAAAACGCGACTAATTAGAATAATTACAGCCTCAAACGAAGCCTACAAAAAACTTTTACAAGATAAATTCCCGTTTTTGAATAAAGTATACCCAGTAGTCGAAAGCTTCGCTCCAGAATCACTCTCGATTTCATACAATAAATGCAATTTATTTACTCACAAGTCTGGGGATTGTGCAGAAGAAATAAGATGCAACAAATGCAACGGATCCCACCACACTTCCAACTGCACCACGAGACTGCATGAAAAGTGCAAAACATGCAACGAAGAGGACCATACCAAATGCAAAAAAGACCGATCAAGCCGATTGAAGGATTTCTCAACATTAAAATTCATAATACTAACAAAAAAAAAACAGAAGACATTGACGAATCACTAAGAAAAGACTCACGCGTTCACAAACCATTATCAATACACGACTTTATTTTAGATACTTATGCCACAGAAATTAACAGGCCTTCAGCCACGGACAGGAAAGAACTATTAAACAAACTTCGTCGTAGATTCATTGATTCGTTTGAAATTGACACACATGCATCATTCTCTGGCAATCGAATATTCATAGTAATGTTTGATCTTAAATTCCCGCCCCAGTTTTCCCACAGAAGGAGTCCACACTGAGTGTACAACAATCAACAATGGCTAATATAACCTTTCTTTATTGAAACATAAATTCCGTAAAAACTAAATCTCACCTCATTTCTCATTATCTATCCAACAATCCTATACAAATACCAGCCTCTGCTGTAAACGAAAATCTTAGAGATCAATTGCAACATTCAATCCTTCTATATCCTATAGCAAAGCAAACCCTCCCCAAATAAATTATTCCTTAAGGGTGCGGTTTAGAAGAAAGAGATAGCTATACAAATATGGGCAATCACTAATTTGAGTTAGGTTGTTGTTGTGATCAATGAACAATATTGTATTATACATTAAAATAATCTTAAAGTAAGCAGGAATTTCATCAGATAAATTAAAAATTATTTTAATGTTTAGTTTCTGTGAAAAATAATTATTAAATACAATGAAAATTGATCAAATTTATAGCAAATTTTAAATTAAATTTTTGCTAATAAAAACTTGTGCAATGAAAATTTAAAGGATTTCACTAAATTCTGCATTCAAATAACTTAGCAGACATGACCTATTAATTTCATTATATCTTACAATTTTCTTTTCTAACTTGAACTAGTAAATTGACGTAATACACGAAAATTAACGATTTATTTTTTTATTTAGACTGATACTTTATACTTGGTAGATAAAAAATGTGTGTATTTACATATTTCATATTATGAAATCCAAAAGAATAGCTCTATTTTCAAACGATTATTTCCATTTTACTATATAGCTATCTCTTTCCACTAAACCGCAACCTTAAATGAGTGCCTCCATTTCAATATATCCAATAATCAATCCATGCTACATATATTTCTTGTTTATATTCATGCCTCCATTGATGATACAATTTTAACAAAAGCGTCGCTTTATGATAATACAATTATAATAGGCGATTTTAATGTTAATAAAAGTAAATCCCGACATATTGCATCCTTTTGTGAAAATTCTAATTTTGTAAAAATTAATACTCCTCCCACCTTCATTATGAGTAACAATCAATGTACCACTCCAGACATATTCTTATGTACCTCCAATATTCGTCACCTTATACATTCCATCCAACTAATTCCTGATTTTTGCTCCGACCATTTGTCCACCAAATTTGACTTCTCCGCCTCGCAACAACCCCTAAACCCCCTTCCTGAATTCATTTTCCAATACCAGAAATGCAATATAGACAAAGTTACAGAAGACTTAAATTCCCATATCCAAAATACCCAAGATATAGAGCCCAACATTATATCCGTTTTCAATTCCTGTATATCCAAAACAATTGCAAAACATACTCCAAAAGCAATTTAACAAATATCCCCTTCCTAATTACATCCTTAGACTGATTAAATTTAAACGTCAAATATACAGAGACTTTAAATTCTACAATGACGATTCACTCAAAGAAAAATTTAAAAAATTGAATAGGTACATCAAACAATTAATTTTAGAATATAAAAAGACTAAATAGACAGAGACTTGTCAGAAAATAAATGAAAAGAATGGTAAAACCTACTGCAGAGAAATAAAGAAACTATCCAGATATAAAAATACGGACTATACTGACAATTTTGTTAAATTGTCAGTATAGTCCGTATTTTTATATCTGATTAAGGATGTAAGACCCTACCGACAGTTCAATTCTGAAGGACGATTTATCAATTGCAAATGTATTTGCACACTTTAGAAAGACGTACGAACGAATGTATGACAATACTTTTGACAATAATTTTTACAATACCGTTATTACCTGGTACAGGACATTTGACTTCAAAAATAGATCCCCTCCTGCAGACGACACATTGGACGAAACAGACTATTACAGGATATTGCATTCTGGTAAAAATTCCACTCCCGGTATAGATAAAATTCCTTGTGTCATTTTGAATAAATTACCTCATGACATCCATCTTTTCATCCTCAATATATAGATTTAACTACTTCTACAAAAATCAATATTTCTCGCCATATTGGAAAAACGGTGTAATAGTATGTATTCCTAAAACAGGAATTGACTCCTCAGTTATAACTAATTACCGACCTCTTACTCTCCTTCCAGTAATCGGAAAAATATTTGAATCCTTAATTAAAGAAAAAATCCTAAAATTCTGTACACACTCCATCCCAGAATACCAATTTGGATTTTCTTATTTCCCATGCTACTACCCTTAAAAAAGCACAATTATCTCTCAAAAAATTCCTCGATGCAATACAAAAATGGTGTTCCAAGTGGCGCATGAAAATCAACCCTTTAAAATCTCAACTCTTCCTTCCCTACCATAAATTCACTCCAATTTCACCACTCTTGTCCTTTAATAACACTCCACCTTGGTATCCTGTTCGACTCAAAACTTTGCTTTATCTCTTCATCAATTCATCAGCTCGTTTCATCAAGACACGACAAAATCACCAAAAGCCTTTGAAAGTGATGTTTCAAAATACAACTTCAAAAAAGCAAAATACAGTTTATTGTACAAACTAATTTGTGATACCAACTGGACATCAATAATAACTAATACCGACGTTAATGGCGTATGTGTTAAATTGTATGACATTTTGTATCAATATATTGATCAAAGCGTTCCTATTATTCACCAAAAACCCAGTAAGTTTCCTAAATGGTTTTCAAAACTTACTATATGCAGTATCCGGCGGATACTGGCATCGAAAGTACAAATTACGTAAAACCATATTTAATAAAATCCACCTAGCTAAATATCGCAATATTGTCAGAAATAATATAAAAAATGATTTCAATACGTATGTCAAGATAGCGGAATCAAAAATTAAGAATGATCCTAAACAGTTTTAGTCATTTATCAATAATATAAAGTCTACTACTAGAATACCGGGAAGAATGAAACTAGACAACTAATACTTTAATGAACCCGCGCAGATAACCGAAGCATTCGCAACATTCTTTTCATCTATATATACACCTCATGCCTCATCATCTATTGATCAAACCAGCTTCACTGAATGCAATATGTTCAGTATTAAATCCTTCATCTTAGATGATTACGCGAAAGCTATCAAGAAAATCAGAGCAAATCTTACAATGGGTCCTGATAAAATTCCTGCAGTTATTGTTCGCGATTGTGGAAGTATCTTGGCCGAACCGCTTTTGCATATTTTCAATTTAATATTAAAATCAATTGTGTTTCCCGATATGTGGAAAATATCAAAAATTATTTCTATTCACAAAGGAAAGAAAATCGACATAATTACCAACTACAGGCCTATATCACTGATTTGCAACTTTGCTAAGATATTTGAAATAATGTTATACAATGCCATATATAATCACTGTAGCTTACATATCATCCCAAATCAACATGGTTTTGTAAAATATAAATCAACAACAACAAACTTGTGTACTTTCACTGACTTTGCATCTAGTGCTCTCGATAAACGTTCTCAAGTTGATGTGATTTATACAGATTTCGCAAAAGCCTTTGATAAAGTAAATCATAGACAACTCATTAAAAAACTACACAACTTTGGTTTCGACAATAATTTAGTAGAACTAATTAAAAGTTATTTACATAATCGAGTAGCATATGTAGAGTACTGGTCAGTGAAATCTCAAAAGTTGATTTGTTCAAGCGGTGTTCCCCAGGGCTCAAATCTAGGGCCTTTACTGTTCTTACTTTTTATCCACGACATAGTTATCAGTTTAAAGTCAAATTGTCTACTGTATGCGGATGACTTAAAGTTATTTAAAAAAAATGATTCTGTTGACGATTGTTTGAATTTACAGCGTGATTTGACTAATCTTCACATGTGGAGCATCAATAACGCCTTAAATTTAAATATTGCTAAATGTAAATCAATGTCATTTTTTCACAAGCTTAATCTCATTCACTATATTTACAATATTGATTCCAAACTTCTAGAAGTTGTAACAACATTTAAGGACTTAGGAGTATTTTTTGATAATAAATTGAATTTCAATCATCACATCTCATATCTGTGCAAATCGAGCTACAGCCTTTTTGGTTTTCTTTTAAGAAACGGTAAACCATTTACAAGTATATATCCACTTATAAATTTCTATTATGCTTTTATTCGAAGTAAACTTGAATATTACTCCATAATTTGGAATCCCTATTATCATGTACACATTTGCGAAATAGAAAATTTTCAAAGGAAGTTTTTGAAGGCACTATACTACAAACAACATAATTATTACCCCGTACAAGGTTACTCGACGGATGAACTACAAAAAGAATTTAATATTCCTTCTCTTGCTCAAAGACGTAGAATAGCTGAAAGTGTGTTTATATATAAGGTTATACATAACGATATACGTGACCCCTACATCTTGTCAAAATTAAATTTCTATGTTCCTAGGAAAGCAAGCAGACACAAATAAACTTTCTATTGTGATAGGAAAAATTCTACTCATCATCTTAATTCTCCCATCATGTCAATGTGCAATACTATAAACTCGATTTCCAATGACATTGATATTTTCAATGTAGATCTTCCAAGCCTCCTGTGTCATTTAAACTCACATTTATAATAATTTTTATTATGTTTCCTTATTCCAAATTATTTTTTTATAGATATGTTTTGGCAATATATACTTATTTAATATTATATATAAGTTATTATATTACACTATCTTATGTAGCGCGATTTTTTTTAAATTTTAATTTATCCTGTAATTAGTTTCCTGTAAACTGTTGGATAATAAATAAATAAAGACAGTTAAATTAACCCTAAATATAATTTAATTTTAATAACATATAGTAGATTCAGACAGGGTGGAAAGACCGTCGGTTGATAGCCCAGACAGACTAACACCAAATATTAATAATTACTAGTAAATATTTTAAAGAAAATTGTATCAAAAATTGTCTGAATAAAGATGTTATAGTAGTAGTAAGGTTTTCTAGACTTAAAGTGTATATAATATAAAATAATGGGGCAAGTATGCTACCTTGGGGTAGACCAATCGAAGTAGTTCGAGATTTTGTGTAAACCCCATTAATTCTGATAAATATTTTAATGTTAAAGAAGAATGTTATTTGCGATTGTTTTATTTATTAAATCTTAATATACATGTTGTTTCTTAAAATATCCAGACAAATATTATCGTAGGCTACCGATACATCTATAAACGTTGCAAGTATGGATTGTTTTTTTAGAAAGAAACAGTATATATATTAGATATTATTTCAATGAAATAGTTACAGCTTGATTAATATCATCAACAAAATATACATATGAGACAGTTTGACATTTAGTTAAAATATCTTCAAATTTCGACGCGTACATATCCTAATGTATTTTCCATTTTTTATGCTGAATGAAATTAATTGTTTCCATATTACTTGAATTTGAAGATATAACAAGTGGATAATGATTTGAACCCATAGGATCATCTGTTCATTAACATGGAATGTTTCATGTTAATGTATTGGCTATGCACTTTCATACTAATGTGATATCGGGAGCTGAAGAATTTTTATTTGGATATCTAACTATTTTTTTTATTTATTCTTTTACGGAATCTCCATTTTACAATATACAATTCATGTACGAAAATCTGATAATAAATCTAATCCTAAGTCTAATTGGTGTATTGATGTGATTTTATATTTATATATTTAAAGCAAATATTTTAGATATTTTGACAAAACAAGTTAAACAGTTAATACAGATATTAAATAACATAGTACATATCACTAACAAGACAACATACATTTTCGCAACGCGGTTAGGGTGTCGCCAATATAATCAAAATCAATTGAATTTGCATGTGGCAGCATTATTTTATTATTAGCGTAGCAGAACAAGCCAAAATATACTTTAAATTACAAATTAAATTGAAGAACGCTTCATTAAATTTACGTTTCAATTATGAATGCCTCCGCCGTAACCTAACACCTAGTTATGTGGAACTAAAAACAAAATCTACAACCTTCGCGGCGAAAAAGACAATCGAACGTGTCAGATAAATGTGGATACAAGAAGAAGCAAGATTTTGGCTCGCCAGGAGAGACACATTGTACAAAAAAGTAGTTAGCCCATCATCTGCACCCAGTTGAGTTTGATCTACTAGAGGATCATATAAAACAACAAGTGAGCATCAAAATGTTCGACAAGGAAGCATCCCAAAGAAGAAAGCTATCGAGGCTCGCAGCCAACTCAACATACCAACAACCAATTTATTAAGCACATGTAAGTTTCTACTCCAGAGTTGAAAATCCGTCAGATGTTTCTTTGGACGATTCAGAGCTTGCCCTTCTAGGTAAAGGTGCTAAATTTGCACCATTAATAACTTCAAAAACTTACAAAGAAAAACTAATTGTAGAATCAACACTTGCCTTACGTAACAGAAAAAATAGTAACCATACCAAATCATAAATTTCCAATATTGTTAAGAATAATCAATCTTCAATTAACCCTTGCGTAAACACGTTAAATTCACTGAAACATAAAATAAAAACCATAAAACTCACATTAACAAAAGCTGACAAGGGGAATACAATAGTATTATTAAAAACTATAGATTATAATAAGAAAGTTCAAGAATTCTTAAATACCACAAATATAATTGAATTAAAAACCGACCCCACATATAAAATAGTTACCGAATTAAAATGACTAATAAAAGAAGCATTTTTCACAGTTTGATCACCTAAAACTACTTCAAATGAATACATTGGCACCGAGTTTATATGGCCTAGTAAAAATTCATAAAGAACAAGCCCCCAATCAGACCGCTAGTTTCGGGTATAAATTCTTCATATTAAATAAAAATGATTTGAAAATAATTAATAAATTATTTCCACATTCAACGTACTTACGTAATGTAAGTCAAAAGTCACAGAGTTAAATGTGGAATTAATTTATTAATTATTTTTCAAATCATTTTTATTTAATATATTTAAATAACCGTGGCCAAGTGAATGAATACTCTTTTCTATTTATAAATTCTCCAGCCCACAAAACAGCTATACAATTTTTTAAATTATTTAAAACTCTTACCAACTTTAAAGACCCCCATTCTATAATAAATTCCATATCCCTTACTAATAAACTAACCAACTTCCAGGTAGAAAATCAATTTAAACTAGTGTCATTCGATGTATCCAATATATTTTCAAATAAATTAAATAAAAAGAATTTGAAAATTATTAATAAATTATTTCCTCTTTAGCTACTGTGCTGTGCCTTACGTAATTGCAAAGTTGTTAATTAAATTGATTAAAATTACAGTGATTGTTAGAGGGCGTCTTTTAGATGGGTGGTCGCGCGAAAATCATTTGCAATTACGCAAGGCACAGCTGTACTGACGAGGGATGAAATCCTGAAACACGTGTCTGCAGATAGCCTTATATTACGTAACTTTTATTTTAATTAAAAAAATAATGTTTTTGTATTAAATATTTTCGATTCAAAAATGTCTAGTATTAGACATTTGTTATAGTACTTATGTAACATAAGTCAAATTAATGGTTTTAATATTTAGACATTGGTAGTTAATATTGTATGAAATAAATATGAATAAATTATTAAAAATCAACCAATAATACAATATCTGTGTTTTATTGGTTGATTTTTAATAATTTATTCATATTTATTTCATAAGTCAAATTGTCACAGTAGCTAAAGAGGAAATAATTTATTAATTATTTTCAAATTCTTTTTATTTAGTTTATTTAAATAACTGTGATCAAGTGAATAAGTACTCTTTTCTATTATTGTTTTCAAATATACCAGTTTCGGAAACCTTAGTGCTCACCAAAAAACTTCTAGAAAAATCATCAGTCAGTCCAGTAATCATTGCTGAATTTTTAAATACTAGAACTTATCACTAAACTAAACTTTCTTTTAAACATAAAATATATAAACAAGACGGCTTAGCAATGGGCTCACCTATGAGTCCTTTGTTTAAATTAATAAGGTATTTTTTTAAAAATTAAACACTTTGCTGGTATCACGTACACAATTTACCATGATACCAGCAAAGTGTTTAATTTAAAAAATTACCTTATTAACAAAATTTTTTTTTTGAAACCCATGCGCTAATAGCACATGTACGTACCATATTACATTATTTCTAAAGAAAATGACCCTAATCGCACAATTTGCACTTGATTCTTTAATAAAGTTTAATCATGGTGAGCGACCAAAGGCACGTTTGCAACATCCCAATGAAAATCAGATTGACTTCAATAACTGTTTTAATGAATGGTGTAAAATATTTCTGAGATCTACTTCATATTTTCAACGAAACAATATGATCGACAGTGTTTTGACGTTCTACTTTATTTTATATTTTGTTAACACCAGTGTATAAAAGCAAATAAAACCTTACATGTTTCAAATCAATAATACCCGCCATCGCAGTTTCCTACGACGATTTGCGGCATGCTATTCAATAATATGTTCTAAAGTTTCGTGAAACTGGAGCTGTAAATAGAAGACCTAGCGGTGGCAGACCAACAAAACGGACGACTGAACATAAAGGAACGAATCTCTCAAAAAATCTATTCGAAGGCTTCCATGGCAAGTAGACCTTTTATATGGAACATGCCAATCAATTCTTAAAAAAAATCTCCATAAATTTCCATACAAGCTTCCTTGTATACAGGGTGGTGCTACATATGGAAAACTTTTTTATTTTAAGAGATATCGAAAAACCGTTTTCGTTTTTCACTATGCCAATTTTTAATGATAGAAGCAATAGCGAAGAAAAAAATAAATACTTTAACCGTTTCCGGGTTATGACCGAAAGTTGACGACGTGTCATTTTTCGAGGGTGTTTGTAACGTCAAAGCAACATTTTATGCTGACTCGAATATGTTATTACATTTTGTTTATCATTTTTAGTTATAATCTCAAACTTCGATTTTTTTAATTGTGACTATAGTCAAAAATGATATTATTGGGTACAGATTTTTTCGTAGATTCTAAATATATATAGTTTGTTTGGATTTTAAGCAAAGTTATAAACAATTTTATGAAACCATCATAGATTGCCATGGAAACAAATGAAGAGAAAAAGTAAACAGTCATACGATATTGTTTACTTATAGATTTATTGTTTAATAATGTAATATTTCTCTATTTTCTGTTATATTTTTAAGAATGGATTAAGAATGGATATTTGAATAATATTAAAAAAAAGATATGTTAAAGTGTTAAATATTGTTTAACGAAAACGTGGTGGCATCAGAAATGAGCTATGATCACTTATAACCAAAACGAAGGCATCCATGCAGAATGTAATTTCCAATATTAAACAAATTATAAAAATGAAGAAGAATGTGTATTAGCCAGTGTGGAAATAATTAAGTGGTATCGTGCAGGCAATTAAAAAGATCAACTGAAATCGAAAAATCAAATTAAAAGAAAACAAAAATATGAGCTTAACAAATTAAAGTCACCTGGGAATTTTTATGAATGCCAATAAACGAATGACATTTTGCATGTGGTTTTTCACTATTTTAATAAACCATACTTAAAAATGGTGATTTGTCCATCATAGTACTTTCTCCGGTGAATTCGGTCAAATAAGTTTCTGATTGAAAATTTAATAGGAAAATGATTGATTGAAAAAATGGATTGTTGTCTTTTAAAGTTAAAGCCGAGTATTTCGAAGGATATTATAATTTATTGTGTTATTTCTTACCTTACAATGGATATTATGTCTCTTGAAATAAAAAAAGTTTTCCATATGTGGCACCACCAAAATGCACCACCCTGTACAAGAACTCTGGTCTCTCGATTACCAAAACTGAATCAATTATTGTCCCAGAAATTTAGTGAATGCCTTGTTTGAAACGGAGAGTGGTGTTGTGTTTAAATAACGAACACTTTGAACACTTGCTATAAATTTTAAGTTCTACTTTTTGAAAATTGTACTTGCTATTATAATTAAATCCATTATTGTTATTATTCAATTTGTTAGAATAACATAACATATAGGAAGTGGTTACTTTTATTGCCAATGATTTTTCTTTAATTAAAAAAAATCAGAGCAACCTAGAGGAGAAAAGTTTTCGATCATTTGGTATATGGAAATAGGCACAATTTATAAAAGAGATATTTTGTTAATTTAGGAGCATTTAAAACACACAAACATTAGAATTGTTTATACCATTGCTTTCAAAATACATCTGTATTAGCAGTATCCATTTTCTGAAGTAAAATATACAATGGAAATTTAAAATTTATATTAACATTATAATTTATTAATTTCCGAAGACTTCTTACTTTATTGACGAGAATATATTTAATATTCAAAAGTTAAAATCCAATTATAATTAAAAAAACAAGCGTTCTCCTTTGATATATATTACAATAACGTGTAAGAAAGATGTTCATTATATATACAGGGTGTCTCAGCGTGCGCGCCGAGTAGTTTTAAGGCTAAATGGTTTATTTTTTTCAAAATCGGCTTTCGCAGGCGTATGTAGGTCTATTAGGACCACATTTTAAAATTAGTATCAAATATACAGGGTGTCCCATAAAAGCATGGCGTATCATAGTTATATTTTTTCTAATGGAATGACCCATATTTTATATATTTTTTAGATTCTACATCAAAAATAAAGTTAACTTTCATAATATGTTCATATGCCTAAATCTAATAACTTTTGAAATATTTAAATATTTTTGGAAAAATTGACGTTTCGAAAAAAAATCATAACTCTCAAATGGATGAATGAAAACAAATGAAATTTTATGTCAGTATATCTGACTAATGGGTGAATATTTAAGACTATTAAGAGGAATTTCAAATCTTAAGATGTTTTGATAATTCAACATATCTCCAGAAGCACATTCAAGGTTAAATTTCGTGCTTATTTTAAATGGCATACCATATATCTAATAGGCCTATCTTGTAGGAAATTGTATTGTCTTTCAGAAAGTATAAAGGTATTCTACACCTAAACCTAATAGTTTTCAAGATATATCCATTTTTGTTAATTTTCGTCATTATCATTATTATTTTTATTATTTTAATATGACAATGTAACATAAAGCGCCATCTATTGCTTAATTTAATAATTATTATTGCCAGTTATTCTAATAGGCTTTTGTTTATAAACAGATTTAATTGACACATTCGTATTATTACTAACAATTGAAAAAATAATGTTCCTTTAAATGAAAAAATTAACATGATTCTAATAATAATGTAATGTTATTAAGATTGTCTCTTAGTGTACAAAATGAAGACATCCTAATAAGAAGACTGTAGAGGAAGTTTTAAATACATTCAAAACTGTAGGCAGTATGAAGTATTTGAAAAAAAAAACTCCCTTGATACAGTAACTAATAATGAGGAGACACAATTACAAGTTTAATTCCATTGAATATTCGTCAAAAAGGTGGTTTAATAAGCAATGAATTGGAAGAATACATGGAAAGCAGAATTAATAATACATTTAGATCAATTATTCCTAATATGCTGATAAATGTCAAAATATCATTTAAAATAAAATTGAATTATGTATTCAATGGTAGTATTTTTGAAAATTTATTATAAATTACTTTTAATTCTATTTCGTCAATTTATTTGATGTATTTCGTTATATTTGTTTTACAATTCTAACAAGTTTGTATCAAATAATTTACACATGTGTAAATAAATAATGCAATTAGTATATTCACAATTAATAAAATTAGTGTATTAATATAGGAAATATCTCGAAAATCATTTGTTGGGTCAACTGACTTTATTTATAAACAATAACTAAACTCTTGCCTTTATGGAATAATAATAATACATATTATATTGAACAATAGATGGCGCTTTGTATCGACTTTCCATGTTATGAATAATAAATATTATGTCAAAAGTTAACGAAAATGCATATATCTTGAAAACTATTAGGTTTAGGTAAAAACTATTTTTATACTTTTTGAAAGACAATACAATTTCCTACAAGATAGGGCTATTAGATATAGGGTGTGCCATTTAAAATAAGCATGAAATTTGACCTTGAATGTGTTTCTGGAGTTACATTAAATTATCAAAACATCTTAAGATTTTAAATTCCTGTAAATAGCCTAAAATATTTACCCATTAGTCTAATATACTGGTACAAAATTTCATCTGTTTTCATTCATCCATTTGAGAGATATGATTTTTTTTCGAAACGTCAATTTTTCCAAAAATATTTAAATATTTCAAAAATTGTTAGGTTTAGGCATATGAATATATTATAAAAGTTAACTTTATTTTTTATGTAGAATCTGAAAAAAATATAAAAAATATGGGTTATTCTATTAGAAAAAATATAACTATGATACGCCATGCTTTTATGGGACACCCTGTATATTTGATACTCAAATCATACAGGGTGTCCCATAAAAGCATGGCGTATCATAGTTATATTTTTTCTAATGGAATGATCCATATTTTATATTTTTTTCAGATTCTACATCAAAAATAAAGTTAACTTTCATAATATGTTCATATGCCTAAACCCAATAATTTTTGAAATATTTAAATATTTTTGGAAAAATTGACGTTTCGAAAAAAAATCATAACTTTGAAATGGATGAATGAAAACAAATGAAATTTTGTGTCGGTATATCTGACTAATGGGTGAATATTTCAGACTATTAAGAGGAATTTAAAATCTTAAGATTTTTTGATAATTCAACATATCTCCAGAAGCACATTCAAGGTTAAATTTCGTGCTTATTTTAAATGGCACACCCTATATCTAATAGGCCTATCTTGTAGGAAATTGTATTGTCTTTCAGAAAGTATAAAGGTATTCTACACCTAAACCTAATAGTTTTCAAGATATATCCATTTTTGTTAATTTTCGTCATTATCATTATTATTTTAATACGACAATGTAACATAAAGCGCCATCTATTGCTTAATTTAATAATTATTATTGCCAGTTATTCTAATAGGCTTTTGTTTATATGCAAATTATTGACACATTCGTATTATTACAATTGAAAAAATAATGTTCCTTTAAATGAAAGAATTAACATGATTCTAATAATAATGTAATGTTATTAAGATTGTCTCTTAGTGTACAAAATGTTCTCTGATGGAAGACATCCTAATAAGAAGACTGTAGAGGAAGTTTTAAATACATTCAAAACTGTAGGCAGTATGAAGTATTTGAAAAAAAAACTACCTTGAATACAGTAACTAATAATGAGGAGACACAATTACAAGTTTAATTCCATTGAATATTCGTCAAAAAAGGTGGTTTAATAAGCAATGAATTGGAAGAATACATGGAAAGCAGAATTAATAAATTAATAATACATTTAGATCAATTATATCTAATATGCTGAGAAATGTCAAAATATCATTTAAAATAAAATTGAATTATGTATTCGATGGTAGTATTTTTGAAAAATTATTATAAATTACTTTTAATACTATTTTGTCAATTTATTTGATGTATTTCGTTATATTTGTTTTACAATTCTAACAAGTTTTTATCAAATAATTTACACATGTGTAAATAAATAATGCAATTAGTATATTCACAATTAATAAAATTAGTGTATTAATTTAGGAAATATCTCGAAAATAATTTGTTGGGTCAACTGACTTTATTTATAAACAATAACTGAACTCTTGCCTTTATGGAATAATAATAATAAATATTATATTGAACAATAGATGGCGCTTTGTATCGACTTTCCATGTTATGAATAATAAATATTATGTCAAAAGTTAACGAAAATGCATATATCTTGAAAACTATTAGGTTTAGGTAAAAAATATCTTTATACTTTTTGAAAGACAATATAATTTCCTACAAGGTGGGGCTATTAGATATAGGGTGTGCCATTTAAAATAAGCATGAAATTTGACCTTGAATGTGTTTCTGGAGTTACGTTAGATTATCAAAACATCTTAAGATTTTAAATTCCTGTAAATAGCCTAAAATATTTACCCATTAGTCTAATATACTGGTACAAAATTTCATCTGTTTTTATTCATCCATTTGAGAGTTATGATTTTTTTTCGAAACGTCAATTTTTCCAAAAATATTTAAATATTTCAAAAATTATTAGGTTTAGGCATATGAACATATTATGAAAGTTAACTTTATTTTTGATGTAGAATCTGAAAAAAATATAAAATATAGGTCATTCCATTAGAAAAAATATAACTATGATACGCCATGCTTTTATGGGACACCCTGTATATTTGAAACTAATTTTAAAATGTGGTCCTAATAGACATACATACGCCTGTGAAAGCCGATTTTGAAAAAAATATACCATTTAGCCGTAAAGCTACTCGGCGCGCACGCTGAGACACCCTGTATATATCTTTATTCAGACTATATAGATAATTTTAACAATATAACAATATAAATAATAACAATACATGTAGGTGTTAGTCTGTCTGGGCTATCGACCAGAGGTCTTTCTGCACTGTCGTGAATTTATGATGAAGTTAAAGAAAAATCTATGCTAGCTAGCTGAGCTGTCCTGATGATTTGCGCAAATGAATTGATAATTGGTGATTGTAGGATGTTTGTATTTAGGGAAGATATTAGGGTTACGGGGAATACAGAATTTTGTAAGAAGGGGTAGATTATCAGAATTTCACAAATTTTTTACTTAAGGCTAATATACGCTGGGATATGGGTGGGATTTTGTTCATTATATTTTATTAGTTTTATTTATTTGTTGATAGATTCGAATTATTATTTCGCCGTCTACGTTTTTTTTCTACTGCAGCAGACCCGCGCCTACCATACATGCAAAGTCGTGCATTGCACGACGGCGCCAGCTCTAGAGGGGCGCCAAAATATCCAAGACTTAAAAAAACAATAATAACAATAATCGACACCGAGAAAAAGTAGGCGCGTCCGAACTCTAAGAACACTTTGGGTCTGGACACTCGGCGCCCATGACAATAATGGAGAAATTTATAAACCTTAAATAGGCACCCCCTCAACGAAATTAGTATTTTCTAAATTGGCTCTGTGCATTATTGACTGTGGGCACTTGGCATCCATGAAAATAATAGAAAAATGTAAAATCTTAAATAAACCTCATTCAAATAAAAAAATCTAAATTTGCTTCTGGGCAATATTGACTCTGAGCTATGAAAATAATAGAGACATTAATTATAAACATTAAATTGGCTCCACCTCAATTCAATTAATATTTTCTACGTTTGCTCCTGTGCATTATTGACTTTGGGCACTCGGCGCCCTCAATCAAATTAATATTTTCTAATTATTATAACCATTTATTAATGACAATTCAAAACGGCATTTCAAGTTTTGTCTGCTATGTGTATTTCGCGGCGACGCCAAAATGGTCAATCATTGAACATTATCCAATAACATTTAACCTGTTACTTCTATGTTTTTACATAAAAATAAATACTACTAAAATTACGGTCACGGCTGAAAACAATTTAAAATATTTCGCTGCAAAAGAACACCTCCTCAAAATTATATTAAAATTATTTGCTTTACATTTTTATCCAGAAAAAAAGTTATTACATATTTGTTTTATTAAACAATTTCGCATACCACTTGATTTTATAGCCATTATTATTTCGGATCATTTATAATTTTAGGATATCGCCAGACAATGCGTGTGTACTTGTATCTCGCTGTTATTCTTCTAGGCGTGAGTTGTTTGTTTTATAAACATCTCGTTAAATAAGGGATTTCAGCGTTTGCAGCAGTTTTTAGGTTTATTTATCTTGTAATCAAAAAAAACCTTTTAAGCATTGAATAAAGATAATTCAATGCTTTAATGCATTATTAACATAATGTCACTCATTTCTAATCCAATTCTTGTCGAAGCCAGTCATTGCATTTGTGTTAAATTTTGTGAAAATTCTTTTCCTATTCTGACGAGCAGCATGTAAGTATTAATAATTATTTTTAATTTTATAAAATAAAAAATATATATAGTGATTAATTGAATTAAGAACCAGGCTCTAACCATATCAGCAATTAAATTATTGTACATTTAATAAACACCCAGCATCGGCAGTTAATCAATTAAATAACATGACCTATATCATAATATATTCGATTAAATTGCAGTTTGTGCATTTCTTTTATTTTGTTTTATATCCAAGGTTTGGTGCTAACAGGGCTAATGTCGAAAATTCACCAACCCATAGATATTATTATTTTACAATTAATAGTCAGTAATAGTTGAAGTGATAGTGAAATGTAGAAAATAATTAAACAAAATTTCAAAATATCATTAACAATTAAATCGGTAATATTTTAAAGGAATTTACTCTCAATTATTGAATTTTCGGAAAACTAAGAAATACGACTTATCAATTATTTGTTTCCAGTTTCTTTTATCATTAGTGATATGTGCACAATTTAGGCATTAAAATGAGTTGTTACTGATTACCTGAATCGTCCTGCACGTGACATCTATAAACGGTCAATATGTGAAATGTAAATATATGGACATAGTTCCTTCTAAAATCACCGATTCAATTATTATTGATTTTATATTCATACAAAAAAATCATATGTAGAGCAAACGAATTTTGAGAATACTACGATCATAATATTTTTGAATATAAATGAAACGGAAAAAATATTTATTAAAATACTTTTTACAGTAGCTATTCGCCATTATGTCAGAAAAGAGAAAAAAGAATTCTGGGTGGCAAAGTTTACAAAAGAAGAAGAAGAAATAAGAAGAACAAAGGTCACATATTAAAATTACAATTTTTTTTTTCAAAGCCTGAAACTCAACTACAACCACTCAATCAAAACGAAGTTTCTCAGCTTCCAAGTGTAAGCGAGTCGTCAGTGCAAGAAATAAATATTCTTAATATGCCATCATGTTCCACAGCAGACGGATTCATTCATTCATGTAGTACAACCTCAGCAGAGTATATAAAATAAATAACTAAAGATGTTGCACTGTGGCCAAAACAAATAAATCCAACAAATATCCAAGAATTAACTGAACGTGGACCTTCTTATTATCAGACTAAAACGTCCAAGCATGTCGGGACGTAAATTTTCGAATAAATATTTCCACAGAATTTTACCAAACAAAGAAAAAATTGAACGTTTTTGACTACTGTATTCTGAAACAAAAAAAAATCAGTGTTCTGTTATTGTTGCAAATTTTTTTACGATAATTAAATCTATTCGACTCAATGATGAAAACGGTTATAATAACTGGCAGCATTTAAGTGAACATTTACATTTTTACATTTTTCAACATTTTCATGAAAAAAGTAAATTACATTTGGAAAACGTTTTAAAATGGCTCGATCCTATCAAACGATTCAATAAAAATGAAATAATCGATGCAGACATTCAAAACGTATTAAAAAGAGAAACCAAATATTGGCGTTCCGTTATTGAACGAATTTTTTATATAATTCAATTTTTAAGTGAGCAAAACTTAGTTTTTCGTGGAAGTAGTAACAAGTTATTTCAGAAAAGTAATGGCAATTTTTTAAAATGTGTGGAAATGATTTCGAAATTTGACCCAATTATGACAGAGCATGTACAACGGTCCCAAACACAAATCAAGTTCAAACATTATCTAGGTGATAAAATACAAAATGAAATTATTAATATGATGGGCGATAATATTAAAACCAAAATTGTAGAATTCACAAAAATTAGTCATTAAGAACAAATTTCTGTCTGTATTCGGTTAGTTAATTTAAAAAGTTCAGGAATTAGTGTAGAACTACTGTGTCCAATAGAAGACATAACTGGAGAAGGCTTAACTAAATTTATTTTATCTACATTACAAACAGAGGATACAAGTATAAATGATTTGCGGGGGCAAGGCTACGATAATGGGGCGAATATGTGTGGTAAGCATAATGGCTTACAAAGAAAAATTTTAGATTTAAATCCGCGAGCTTTCTTTGTTCCTTGCTGTAACCATAGTTTAAATTTAGTTATTAATAATGCCGCAAAGTCTAATAATCATACAATTAATTTCTTTTCATTGGTTGAAGAACTGTTTGTATTCTTTTCAGCCTCTACCAAACGATGGTCTGTTCTTAAGAATAACCTAACACAATTATCAGTAATGATGCGCTCTTTGAAATAAGTGAAGGAAACTTCGAAAAGAGTGTAAAACATTTAGCAGTCTCGTTAGCGAATAAATTGAAGCATTTTGAATTCATTTGTATTCCAATTTTTTGGCACGATGTTTTAAGTAAAATGAATATAGTAAGTAAAATTCTTCAGAGACATAAATTAAATGTAAGTGAGTGTTGCACATATTTAGGTAATTTGAAAGAATGTTTAAATGAATACAAGATCCACAATTTTCCGTTCTTAGGGGATTGAGACCACGTAGAATAAAAAAAATTGTTTGATTATGAAGGCGATAATGAACAAATAATTAAACATTAAACTTTAAAGTTAATTGTTTTTTTTTCCATACTTTAGATATAATAAATAATTCTATAGAAGAACGATTCCAAATGTTATCTTCATATGCAACAAATTTTGAGTTCTTATGGAATTTGGATAAATTCAAAGATTATTCTGAACAAGAACAAATAAAATGAAAATGTGGAGAAGATATTAACAGATGAGAAACAATGAACGCGATATTATTGGTCTAGAGCTTGTAAAAGAATTACAATTTTTACATAAAATAAATCTCAATTCCATGCATTTTCCAGAAGGAATTTTAAATTATTTAATTAATAATAATTTAACGAATTCATTTCCAAACATAACTATACTTCTTCGTATCTTACTAATAATGCCGGTGTCTGTTGCAACTGCGGAGCGTTCATTCTCCAAACTAAAACTTATAAAAAAATATTTAAGATCGACCATGGGCCAAAACAGATATATATATTATACACGTTTATTTAATTTTCTTATATTTTTACTTATGTTCCTTTCTTTAATAACTAAAATGCGTTTTCTTTTATAATAAAAACAGGCGGCATATCAAATTTTGCACGACGGCGCCGAAACTGTTGGGCGCGGGCCTGTACTGCAGGATGACAAAGTACACTTTTTTATATATTTTGACCCCATCAGAGAATGAATACTGAATTCTGGATCAATCCCTGACTATTAGTACGGGCATTAGTCAGCTAGCAAATACATTTTTTTAATTTATTAATACTACTATTGCTCCTTGTGAGCAACTTATAAAAATATAAAATTGTAAAAAGTGAAAGTATATGCAACCACATTTACATGCAGTATTAATAGAATTCGATTAATTAAATGTAGTGATTTTTTATTATCAAATGTAACTTATGTACATTAAAATGTTCTTGTAGTAAATTCTTATTTATTTTCGTTAGAAATATAATCCTTGCTTTCATAAAACTTCACATTTTCACAATAACAATGGGAATTTAAACTTCCCGCTTCTACTTACAACCTCCTGCAGTCGACCTCGTGAACTAAACGGCAGCGTCCCTCAGAAAAGCAAACATAACCTCCAAACACGTGCGTTAGCGTTCGTTCCTAGTGGTTTGTGACTTGCTCCTCAGTGAAGCGATAATTTCGCCGAGAGGCTGCATTTAAGTAATTTTTCATATATTTTAAGAAGAAAAAGACAGAACAATGGTAAGTGTACTATTTTAAAGTTATTAGTTTCGGATAAAACTGTTAAAAATACGTGTATCCATGCCGATATAATCTACAACAAAAACACGTGTTTTTGTTTGAAACTAGAAATGTTTATAAATCGTGCTGATTTTTTATCATATTCTTAATTTTGGTTGTTTATTATAAATAAATACAGAATAACAGAAAATAATTTATGTATTTTCTCCTGAGAAAAATTGATATAAAATGTTGCAAGATTATTTGAAATTTTAAATGTTAGTGCAAGGTTATTTCTAAATATTTTATTCAATGGGTTGATTGCACTTATTAAAAACATAATACAACTTAATATTTATGTAAATAATAAAATTAGATATAGAGATATTGTTCTATTAGAAATTGTAATTCCAATTAGTGTGGATAATAGAATTGGGAACAACTATTAATGTACAACTTTATCTATTTCACCTCATGACGATATATAATACATGGATTTTATTTATTTCAATTTTTATATCTTACTTTTTTTACAGGCGGAAGAAGTAAACCCGAAAGCTTACCCCCTAGCCAAGGCAACCTTGACAACCAAAATCCTCAACCTGATCCAGCAGGCGATGAACTACAAGCAGCTCCGCAAGGGGGCAAACGAAGTCACCAAAACTCTTAACAGAGGTATTGCTGAGTTCATTGTAATGGCTGCCGATGCGGAGCCACTGGAGATCTTGCTGCACTTGCCCCTCCTCTGTGAAGACAAGAACGTCCCGTACGTGTTTGTTCGTTCCAAGCAAGCCCTGGGTAGAGCCTGCGGTGTGACGCGCTCGGTCATCGCCTGCAGTGTGACGATCAACGAGGGCTCCCAGCTCAAACCTCAGATATTGAGCATCCAACAGGAAATCGAGCGCCTGTTGGTGTGATTGTTTTCTTTTTTATTAAGTACAAAGTATTTTTGACTTACCTAGTTATTAGGATTATTTTTTTATAACATAAATATATGTATAACTATAATTCGGATTATTTTTTTCTCCACAATTTCTAAAATATTCCTTTTCAAGTCCTTATGATGTATTTCAGCCTAAGTAGAATATTTTTCAGTAGCCTAAACTATGAATGTTTAGATTAAATAATGAAAAGTAACCTTAGTTTTTAATATTTAATAAATTATTAGAAAACAAATATTTGCTTTCTGAAAATAAAAGTTCACTTGTTTTTTCAACACTTGTTTACATACCACACTGCAGCTCTATTAAATTTATAATTAAAAATATTAATGTACCAATAAAATAAATTAAAAGTGTTATAATTTCTCTTGAAAATAGCCTAATAATGTGGAATAGTCAAGAATTGAATGTATTTTTTTATTGTATTGACTCATAATATGAACGACCAATATTTAAATATTAAAAATAATAATCTTAAATTAGTAAATATCTATGTTTTAAACTTATAGTTCAGTTACCGAACATAGTCGCGCTAGTAAATTGATAAATATATCGGCCCTATTCCCTATCGAAAACGCTAAACATAATGGTTGACAGTTACGTTGGGATAGCAGTCTATGATAGCGTGTGAGACAACGCTTGTGGATAATTCCGTATTATTCATAGATGTATATTTTGTATACATCTATGGAAAAAAACCTGTTTGTTGACATCCAACATACAGGGGAACATCGTAAGGGATTTACACAATTTGTAAATACAAATTAACGCCTCAGATGATTTTGACCACACTAATCCAATGCATAAACTCGTTGCTCGTCAGTGTTTTATTGAATTACTTTCACGTTAAAATCAACATTTTCCATACGGAATAGCCCCGATAGTCTGATTAGTGATTATTGTTATAATGTTATGACTTCTTTGAAAGTTCGAACTCTTTATTGAAGTTATTGGAAATAATTCATTTACGATTTTCTTTGCGTTTTACAGTTGTAAAAATATAAAATTATATTTATATATAATTTCGAATAACCATCGTGGCTTTTTTTGTAAGAATAACATAACTAGTAATAATCAGGGCTATTTTGTAAAGGAAATGTTAAGTTTAAGGTGTACATTATATTTATCATCACAGACTAAGCAGGTTTTGTAATAAATATATATACATAGAATGTGAAGATAATTAATAATGTACACTTTAAAATAAACATAAACTTCACATTTCCCGTACAGAATAGCCTTGATTATCGATTATATTTTTTTTTACGATGCAATAATTTGAAAACTTTTGTAAGTCCTCGAAAAATGTGATCATTACATATTTCTGCCCTTTTATCTTATTTCAATTATTTCAATAATTTTTGTAAACTGTCGTCAGTCATCCAAAAATGCCGCCATTAAACATTTATGCCCTTTTTATCTTCAGTGTTTTTGCAATAAATTTTTCAAACTGTCAAATTCGTTCCGAAAGATTATTGCAATTAGAAATTACAGAAAAAAATAAGAAAAATAATTCTAATTGCACATCAGATATGTCTCGCACATCAGTTTGAAATAAATCAGACATGAACATGATGCAACTGTGTTGACAAGAATTTTTTTATATAAACATTTAGGAAACAAAGGAGTATAAAAACACTTTTTAAATTTACATAGCTAAGATTTATTTTTCTGAATTATGAGCTCATATTGTATTACAAATACACCTAGATGTATTCGTAAAATAAACAAAAAGGTTTAAGTAATAAAAATGTAAACTACTACAGAACAACAATTAAAACGCATCTGATTATCGTTAAGTAAAAACATAATTGAAGTAAAAATACAGCAAATTAAAATTGATGACAGCAAAAAAGCAGATGCGTGCTTCCGATTAATTCTCTGGTCCTGTAGAAAGAAGGCATTTCACGAATATTTATTTCTTCCCAGAAGAAGCCGAAGTCCCATTCCCTGAAATAATTACAATAAACAAATTAATACATATAACACAAACCGAACGGTTTTTATAAAACAAAAACTGTTATGTGTAATCACAATTTGTGTTTTGCAAGATAACGTTAACGATTACTTTTTTCATGAAAAAACACATAATCTTTTAAATTTCGATACTAGTTCATTAAATAATTCCCTTTTAGATCTTATTAATTCATAAATTTTAGTACATTATATATAATTATGTTTAGATTAGTTTATAGTTAACGAGATTTTTAAATATTTTAATTTTATCAATATTGCGTTGTATACCATAACAACATATTTATATTTATAAAAACTTCAACTACTGAAGATGGAAACATATTTTCCGAAATATATCTAGTGAAATAAAAAATAAGTAGGAAAAAGCACAAGTATTTTTATTTAAATAGTTAACGATTACATTGGTGATCTCCTCATATAATGCAGATAAGATTTTGTACCGAATAGTTGTACGGCACAAAAAAGCAATAAACTCACGTTGTATTTTTGAAAGTGTGACTTTACTTCGATTATTCCCAAATCCATAACAAAAGAAGCTCAAGGTTATATTTATTACACTTGTATTGCAATTTGTTATCATCGATTAGAGTTTTGTTTGTGAAAATAAAATTAATATGGCTTTAAATTAATGTTTAATTTATTTTAACTTACTTCCACCAGAAGAGTTGTTCGATGAAGAGGAATTCCAATTGCTCGGCCTGTCCGAATGGCCCCTGGATGTCCAGTAGGCACTGTTGTTGGGGTTCAGTTGATTGGAACGGTTATCGTTCATTATTTTGCTCCTTTAAAATAGGTGCGTTGAATACAAATCAATTTATTACTTACTTCAGGAACTGATGTAATACTCACTTGTATTATTTCAGGAAACAGCTGTGTAAAGCGTTCAAATGGCTTCCGTGGCTTTGAACTGAACATGATTCTGCTTGCTTTATATACTACTGAATGAGTCACAAATACAGTGAATAAATAGAATTAGTATACATTTCAGGGAATCCCCTTATTTTAGTTCATTATCTCCACCAAATTATCATTTATTCATTTCAACACATAAAAGGTTCAATAAATTTGAGGGAATCACCTTATTTTTGGTTCTATAAATACCCTCTGTTTATTATCTCTACCACTACATCCATTATTTAATCCATATTTAATCGTTTATTCATTTCAACACACAAAAGGTCGAATAAATTTTAGGGAATCCCCTTATTTTTAGTTCTATAAAATCCCCTGTTCATTATCTCTACAAACACATTATTTATTTAATTATTCATTCATTTCAATAATTCAACACATAAAAAGTTCAATTATTGGTCTACAAAGCAATTAATATGTTTTGCCTACAATCCTTTTAATTCTTTTTTTAACATCAAGATATGGGCGTGTCTAAGACAAGTACTAAATCGTACATGATAAACTACACGAACACTCAAAACAGGATACTTGAAGTATTTTTCTTGAATTGTTAATTGGATTGGAATCGGAAAATTTTCTTCAGAATTTATAATTAGGTTAATAATGATAGGGAAAAGTTTCCTTGAATTTGTAAATAGATAATTATTATCAAATTTCCTCTCTGAATTTCTGTAAAATGTAAATTCTTGTGTTTCCGTGTGGAGTTGAAATGTTCATAAGGCGGTCATAAAAAATCAATTTGTGCTTTGGTTTTCTCTGATTTAAAGTTTGTAAATTGTTATATGATTGTATTAAATTGCAGTAATGTTTTATTGCACTGTCCAGCCGTTTTGATATGTAAATTTTGCTATTCACATCATTAGTAAAGGGGTTTGAGGTTTATCTACCTAAAACAACAATCAATATGTTTTCTGAACCCCCACATTAAAAAAATACATTAAAAATTACATCTTTAATATAAAAAATCCCTGTTTCGAATTATGGGAAAATTTATAAAAAGGCACACTCGCTCCTGAATTATGCACATTCTATGAATTCCTGAAGGAGTGAAATATAAAAAAGTTCTTTTTTGATAGTTTAAATTCAATTTTACAAGAGAATAAGCCAACAATACAATAATATTTATTAAACTACTGCTAAAAAAACAATTTGAATTGAAAATAACTTCGAAAAGCGGCTAAACGCTATGATAACTGGACCTATTTTGGTATCTGCTATTTTCAACGATTTTAGCTGAGAGTTGACTGAGATAACGGTTTAGCGCGATACGGAATACGAAACAGCCATATAACGTAATCTTGAAGAATAGCGTGCTGTTAAACATAGCGTTTTCGATAGGGAATAGTGCCGTTATATTTCTACAGAAATCCGCATCGATGATTTTAGTTCCTTTACCGAACACAACGGCGCTAGTAAATTCATAAATGTATGATTAAATAAAACTTCTGTCATATATTATCTATAATTGACGTAAACATAACCTAAAATTTGTTTGTCATATTTTGAATTTGTGTCTGTTGCGTTTTGCTTTTGTGGGGTTTAATCGTTCGTGATTTTTTAAGAAATTCTTATAAAAATGAGGGACAGTCATGATGCAATTTTCACTGACAATGCCTGTGGTTCCGATGAGGCCCTATCAGAGTAAGTACTGTTCAAATTGTAAAATTAATGTTAACAATAAAAACAGGAATATAATCTAAATTTATAATTGTTAATACTGAATTACATATATATTAAATTGTATTGCAGAATTGAAGACACTTTCTTAAACTTTATGAAATAATCATAAAATTGTTTGATTTAAATTAAAGTGAAGAACAAATAAGCCAATAATGTTATAAAAGTGGTGTTTTAACAATCCATAGGATAAATACATTTGTAACTATAAATGAATTAAATGATAATATTAATTTAAAGTGTAGATTTAAATTGTTTCTTTTTTTATTAATTTCTGCTTTATATACAAATATCTTTATTCATAAAATTACATTTTTCCAAATATTGAATATTTACACTAAAATGAAACTGTACAGCTATATAAGTCTACTTTGCCTGTCCTGGGTTATAAACCAGAGGTCTTTTTGCCCTGTCTTGAATTGATGATGATGTGCAATAAAAATTAGAGATGGGCAAAGTCAATCTTCTTTGTTACTGCAAAAATAAGTAAATCACAATTTTATTAATACAACATATTCTATTAATATCAGTAAATATTCTATATTTATCGAAAATACATTTTTTTTATTACTTATTGACTTTATTTATTGAAAATTCACCTCACACTGAAAAGTAGAGAGGAACATATAACGATGTTATATAAGACTAAATAAATAAAATAAATATTGAAAATTGCTTATTTAGAAATACTCGATTACTAATATTATTTGACTTTGCCTAACACTAATAAAAATTCTGTGCTGGCTTTCTGCTTTAATTAATTATTTTTGAATAATTGAATATGGTTATATTTCTTCCTTTACTGTACATTTCGACCATTTAATTTTTTATAGATAACTGATAAAATGAAACAGTAAAATAATGAATATAACTAAGTTCAGTTATTCAATTTACTCAAATTCACATAACTCACAAATGTAATATTTAATTGTTTTTCTTAATGTTTCAGCTTTCACTGCAAGCAAGTTTTTCAATCGGAATTCAGCAATTTGTATAAATGCAGATCGAATATCAGCTTGCAGAATAAAAGACGGCTGGAAATGTTGGAGTCCATCAAGAAGTGAGTAATGCAAGTGTAATGCAATTTGAATGAATCACAAATGAAAATAAAGTATATTAAATTGTTTTTTTGATAAGGAGTTATTTTCATTCTGGACACTTGCAATAATAACAAGGGTGTTAAAATTAATGAGTGTGATAAGAATATTTATCTGGTTTGATAATTGAAAGAGTTTAACAATTGCAAATACAATTCTGCCAATGGAAATATTAAATATTTAATTGATAGTGAATTAATTTATTAATTGATATGGCTTATAATTTATTAGACATTATACAAAATTATAAAGTGTGAAATAGAAAACAGGTTTAAATTTTGTTTTGTGTTTTAATCCAAAAATATTAAAAAAATATATATTTTACTACAATTTTAAATTTATATTGTAAAATACACTTTCAAAATCTTAATGAAATATTAACATTTTTTATAATAGCAAATAACCCATTGTGCATCAAGGCCTTGCAAAAATGTTGTTGGGATTTGACCAATGCTCATTGTAAGCGAGCTAGTTGATGAAGAAATAAAGGGTTTTCCAATAAGAGTGATATAATTTCTTAAAAATAAAAACACACTTATTGTTAAGGAAATTCAAACGTTTTTTATTTAATGTGAAGTACAATCGATACAATTAAGTTCTAAATAAAACGTCATTCAAATGGCCTCCACGACTTCTTCTGTAGGAACGAATTCGATGAACCCAATTTTCGAGCACTTTCTCCATTAAATCAAGTCGTATGTCATGAATAGCACGTTCAATATTGACTTGTAAAGCTTGAAGAGAGTCTGGTTTATTTCAAAAGACCAATGACTTCAAATAACCCCAATAATGGTGTTAAATCACAACTTCTTGGAGGCCATTCAATATCACAATTTCTTGAAATAATCGAATCTCCAAACTTTTCTCGCAATAATTCCCCCCGTCTTGTTGGAACCAAATGTTATCAAGATCAACTTCTTCCAATTTTGGCCATAAAAAGTTGGTTATCATCGCTCTATACCGCTCTCCATTGACAGTAACGGTGTTACCATGTTCATTTCGAAAGAAGTATGGACCGATGATTCCACCAGACCAAACCGTCAATTTAGGTGAATGTAATGGTTTTTCTTGAATAATTTGTGGATTTTCTTCGCACCAGAATCAACAGTTTTGTTTATTTACCGCACTACTCAGATGAAAGTGAGCCTCATCGGAGAAGATGATTTCCTTAAAAAATCGTTATCGTTTTCAAGTTGTTCCAAGGCAAAATCAGCAAATTCACGACGTTTACGGTAATCCAATGGCTTCAGTTCTTGAATGAGAACAATTTTATACGGATACAAACGCAAATCCTTTTTCAAAATCCGCCAGATTGTGGTTTGAGACAGTCTCAATTGTTGAGAACGTCTTGGAATCGACAAATTGCAGTCTTTAGCAACACTTGCCTGAACGGCAGCAATATTTGCATTACTTCGAGCGGTTCTTTGTCTTATTGGCACTTTAACAGTATGTAAAGAAAATGTACGCTCACAATTTTCAACAATTCGACGAATAGCGAGCACACTTGGACGATTATTACGACCATAAAATGGCAAAAGCGCACGAAAAGTTGCAATTGGAGAACGATTATTTTGATAATAAAACTGAATAATTTGTAAACGTTGTTCTTGTGTGTATCTCTCCATGATGAAATTGTAAATACTACTGAATACAATGAAAAATAAATGACAGATCATGACATATTACAAATGGCCGAAACGTCACTTCAAAATCATATCATCCCTATTGGAAAACCTTATAAAACATGCGACGTTCCAAAATTAATTCACGAAAATAAACTATATTCACAACTTTTTACAAATGGTAATATATATACAAAATACTTCTGAACAGTTCGACGGTTTGAATGTTAATGTCCCGTGGATCTTCAGGGGCACATCTCACGACCATGTGCGGGGGTGAAGCGGTAGGCAAGAGGGTAGACGTCCTTCTGGGAATTAGCCTGGATTAGAGCAATCACTTTGACGATAACAATAGTTCGTGTAGAAACTAACAACTTTCTCTTGGAGAGAAACCCGTGAAAAGTACAGCCCCATCAAAAGTTTACCGAAAAGCGAACAAATGTAATATCAAGGTTATTAACATTATTTTTTTTTTAATATTGATCCAATATTATTTGTGAATATTTTGTTTAATGTGAAGAAATAATGTTATTTTTTTTGTTTTTATTATAATTATTATGAAGAACAAATAAGGAGTCCTTGCATTAAGCAATTCACTCCAAGTACATTAATTGAAAAGAAAAATGATTTAGATTCCACAATTTAAAAAAAATTACTTCAACTATGCTTGTTACAAACTAAATAAAATAAAATGGATTATTAAACCAATTAATGTCACCATATTTTAATTTTAACATATGTTTTATTTGATTGTTATGTTATTGAAGTAATAAACATTATTTCAAAGCAGAAAAAAATGTTATTAACTAAAAGGGGTGGCCATGGTTTAATATTGCACCCTTTTGTTCGAAATATAAAAGTTTAAAACAAATATTTATGGTCAGAATATGTCTTTCATTAAACAATAATTTTTAAATATAGACATTAGGAGTTATTACTGATTTTTTGAAATATAAATTTACAAGTGTTTAAACAAATTCAATTTTTATAACAATCCAGTTAAATAAAAAACAAATTAAATAAGAAGAATTTGTAAATAATTAATAAATTATTTCCTCTTTAGGGACATTTTGACTTATGTAATTACTTTAACAAATGTCCAATAATGCACATTTAGTTTTGCATAACAATAACATATTGTATAATGCAACAACCGATATTGACATACGGATGTGAAACCTGGACACTCAATAAAAAGACAAAAAGCAAAATCCAAGCAGCGGAAATGAAATTTCTACGAGAAATAAAGGGCATAACTAGAAGAGATAGAGTAAGAAATGTAGACGTAAGAATAGAACTGAATACAAAAATATATCGAAGAAAGGCAACTAGGATGGTGGGGACATATACAGAGGATAAAGAAAATAATTCCGGTAAAGCAAATATGGGAAGCAAGAACAACTACAAACAGAGGAAGAGGAAGACCAATAGAAAACTGGGAGAACAGTGTAACAAAGGCACTACAAGAAAGAGAAATAAACATAAGAGAAGCAGAAAAAATGGCTAAGGACAGAAACAACTGGAGGAGAGTCATTAAGAAATAGATAATGAAGAAAAACCCCAACACCAATTGGTAAAAGGGGACATCGATTATACAGGGTCCGGCATTGAAACTTTCTTTTTTTAAAGGTAAAAAATAAAAGTATAAATTGTACATTTTATTTATTTTTTATTATTAGTATTAAGCATTTACATGGGAAGTTTTAAATTATGATGTCTAAAAAAACATATTTGACAAGTGTCTGCCGTTGCTGTCGATTCATTGTTGTAGCCGATTTCTGAAGTTGATGTGGACTCTTTCGAGCATTGCAACCGGTATATTGGCAATCTCGTGACGAATATTGTTTATCAATTCTTCCACAGTTGCAGGACGGTTGTTATAGACTTTAGATTTAAGGTAGCCCCATAGAAAAAAATCACATGGGGCTAAAGGCAAGCGTGCGGGCCACGGTATGTCACTCCTTTTGGAGATAAGTCGCCCTGGAAAATTTTCCCGCAAAACCCATCGAAATTCGTGATGTGTGGGCCGTGGCCCCATCTTGCTGAAACCATACTTTGCCGATAGCCATATTTTCAAGAGCTAGCAGAAAGAAGTTGTTAATCAAGTTGTTAACGCTCAGAGTTTATTGTAACCGTGCGATTGACCTTCTCAAAAAAATATGGCCCAATGATTCCCACGCTTGATATCGCAGCCCAAACTGTGGCCCGATCCGAATGAAGAGGCCTCTGATGAACTTCCCTAGGATTGATATCGCTCCAATAACGCATATTTTGTTTATTAACACAACCTGAGAGGTTTGTAGGGGTGAAAGTGAGAATCGTCATGAAGAATTCGGCGAGTTGAATGCTCCGACAACCGCAGGGTAGCTGCATGTTTTGAAGCAGAGCGCCTAGGAGATCGCAAAACCGACTCTCGGACTGCCTCAATGTTTGCGGGTGTTCTAACGGTCCGTGTTGCTCCTGGTCTTCTACTGGAGACATTTGCAACTGTTTTAAAAGCCTTTACCCAGGATAAGATGGATCCCTGGGCAGGAACAGCTCGGCGAGGGGGAATATTGTACCGTAAACAGAACGCACGCTGCACGGCTATTATTGAGCGGCCTTGTGAAAAGAACGTTTCTACTGAGAACGCGCGTTGCTCTCTCGCCCAAAGCATTTTAACGACTAACGATGGTTCGGATGGTTAAGAAATAAATCTCCCCACCAACGTTCTTCGTTAAGAGCACTGCCGCGCCGCAACTATCTCCAGTAGCGTCCACACGTCTCATTGAAAAAAGAAAGTTTCAGTGCCGGACCCTGTATATATATATAATGCAACAATTTTTTCAATCGAAGCAAATTAATGCAAAAAACAAAAATTAAAAAATTACGTATTATAAGGCTGTTTGCAGACACGTGTTTCGGGATGTTACGCCTCATCAGTACTACTGTGCTTTATATTACAACAAATTAACAAAGTTTAAATGTTGAAAGGGATTATAGCACTATGAGTCATAATTTTAATTGAAAATATCGACCTACTTTTTCTCAAAAAAAAAAAAAAAAAAATGTTTATTCGGAGATATAAAAAATATGTTAAAATTTTGAAATTAAAAAAAAATACTTCCAAATTATTAAAGATAATCTGTTCCTAATATAATCTATAAGTTTCATTAAAATATGTAAACATTTAGTGCAGTAAAATACTGCCGCCTTGCATATCTAGCAATTCTTCAATTTTTGCAGTGAGTGTACAATCACTGCAAAAATTGGGGGAAATATACAAGACTTAACCCGGCCTTCAGCTGAGAAGGGGATCATCAGTAGTTTTTTTTAAACAATAAAAAATCACATTCACTGACAACACACACAAAAAAATTTAAAAAAATATATTACTAAATAATAGTGATGAGCAAGATTGATCAATGAATAATCGATCAGTTGAAGTATCGAGCCAATCAAAAAAAAAAAAAATAAAAAAATCGTAAGGGGTTAGTAGCAGTCAAAAATTCAAAAATCTCCAAACGACTTATACCAAAATGTAGCTAAAGAATGGGGGATTAATCAGTGAAAATTTGAGCATTGATAAGTTATTAAGTTTCAGCCAATCTGCTCGCAAAGTTGACCTTAGCGAATTGGGCGAATATTTTATTAAAATTTGCGATTTTTTCCTGGAAGTCTCAAATGATACAAAAACATAAATATGGATGGATGCTGAATTTAAGAATAAAATTTTGAACATCCGGTTTTTCTAATTTTAGCAATTTTGGTATGAATACGGAAATGTCCGGAACAGCAAATTGGTAGGTCTTCACTAAATCGTTCCCACAAGGCTCCATGTTAAATTAGCGGAACTATTGAAATGGCTCGAAATTATCGAAAAAGATAAATTATAGTTAAACTAAATAGTCAACCTTTTTATTAGTCTAACCAAGTGTCTGAAATTTTTTTCAGATTTTTTTAAGAAAAAAAAAAAAAGTCATCGGTATTTGAAAAAATCATATGGAAGAAAGGGGAATTTTCGTCGAAAATCAAAAAATCTCCAAATAACTTCATATTATACGAAAATGTAGCTAAAGAATAAAGGAATAATCCTTGAGAATTTGAGCTTCATCAAGGAAATGGTTTACAGTCAAATACGTTCTCAAAGTTTGCTTTTGAAAATTTGACAAAAATTGGAACTATTATGTAAGGAAAATGTTAAGTTTAACATGTACTTTATATATTATTATCACAGTTTAAGCAGGTTTTAAAATAGATATACAGGGTGAGTTTTTTTCGATGTTCTCTATGGGGATCTCGGAAACTATAAGAGATAGAAAAACGGTTAAATGGGGAAAGAAGTGTAGTTTTATAAGACGAATAAAATGACACTTTCAAATTATTTGAAAATGTCAAGGGTAACTAGATATTTTGAAAAAAGTAAAATGTGTCAATTTTTTGAAATCAATATATCTCTATTATTATCATAGATAGAAAAAACTGTAAAGGACAAAGTTGTAGAAAATTTTACACAGATTAATAACAAAAAATAAAAAAAAAAAATTCGCCCATATTTTGGGAGATATGACACAAACTTACCTTTTTTTAAATGGAAACAATAGTTGGCTATGACTTTATTAAAAGGGCTATTTTTTTCCCTTTAATCCGACATAACATATGCCATAGTTATTTTTAACATAAAATAAATTACAGTCGTTTTTAATTTTACCATACACCAAAAAATAGTTAGCCATGAAAAAGATAAAAGTAAAACAATTGCGGTTGTTTATAGCAACGAAATCAATATTTAATTTATTATCTTTCTTTCGATTTGTCAAAAGCAACATAAAGTAAAATAATTCCGAAATTATCAAAATAATAATAGAAGAAAATTTTAAATATTACATAAGATGCTCAATAAGTCCACCATTATTATTATGGCATAAAGTACATCTTTTTAAAATCGAATTTGTGGCTTTTTTGACTTTTCTTCTGTCAATGGAATAAAATGTTTCAAGTACAGCTAGTCTAAGATCCTCCACGGATTGATATGATTGTTGATACACTTTGTTCTTCACATAACCCCACAGAAAAAAGTCTAAAACGGATAGGTCGGGTGATCTAGGTGGCCATAGGATTGGTCCATTTCTTCCCACCCATGAATTAGGAAAAGCATCATTTAAATAGTTTCGCACAGCCAACGTGCTATGAGGTGGAGCTCCGTCATGTTGAAACCACTTCAATCTTGCCCGTACTGATAAATTTAAATCATCGAGCATATCTTCAAATGTTTCTTGAAGAAAACGAAGGTAATCATTTCCATTCAATGTGTGAATTCTCGATCCGAACACACCGCACCATACATTAAATCCAAATTTAATTTGTGGTCTACGTTGTGCAACTTCTCGTGGATTCTCTTGACTCCAAACATGTTCATTGTGCCGGTTAAAAATCCCACAATTAGTAAATCGCGTTTCATCTGTCCAAATTATTTTTGTAGGGAACGTATTATCTTGCCTCTTGGCACATGTTTTTGTACCACATTTTGTGAAATTGAAACCTTATATGGGTGATATTTATGTTTTTTTCAAAACTCGTATTACAGTCCGTTGAGATATGCTTGCTTCTGTTGCAATTTGTCTGGTCGATGTGGATGGATCTATCATCGCCAAGGCTAATCGCTAATACGTTTATTTCCGAAACATTATTAATTTCGTTTTTTTTTTTTCAAGTTTTGGCTTTGTAAAGGATCCGTACTAACCCAAATTGTGGTAAATTCTTCTGAATGTTGGTAAAGATGGTTGCCGATGATCGATATATTGATTATAATATTGTTCTGCAGCATCCGCAGCGTTTTTATTACATTGAATGTAACAAACAAGCATATCACGCTTTTCTTCGTTGGAAAAATTCAGTATCACTTTAAAAAAACTTACAACACCAAAAAAATACAAAACAAACTTATCGAAACAAAACAAATATGGAAATGAATTAATGTGTGTTTAGAATAAACAACTTCAATTGTTTTACTTTTGTCTTTTTCATGGCTAACTATTTTTTGGTGGATGGTAACATTAAAAACGACTGTAACTTATTTTATTTTAAAAATAACTATGGCATATGTTATATCGGATTAAAGGGAAAAAAATAGCCCTTTTAATAAAGTCATAGCCAACTATTGTTTCCATTTAAAAAAAGGTAAGTTTGTGTCATATCTCCCAAAATATGGGCGAAAAATTTTTTTTGATTTTTTGTTATTAATCTGTGTCAAATTTTTTACAACTTTGTCCTTTACAGTTTTTTTCTATCTATGATAATAATAGAGATATATTGATTTCAAAAAATTGACACATTTTACTTTTTTCAAAATATCTAGTTACCCTTGACTTTTTCAAATAATTTGAAAGTGTCATTTTATTCGTCTTATAAAACTACACTTCTTTCCCCATTTAACCGTTTTTCTATCTCTTATAGTTTCCGAGATCCCCATAGAGAACATCGAAAAAAACTCACCCTGTATATATATATACATAGAACGTGAATTTAATTAATAACACATACGTTTAACTCAACATTTCCCGTATGGAAAAGCCCCGTGTATTTGAATTTGCATTTTTATTCTATCCTTTACAAATGATTCAAAAACAATAGGTTTAAAAGAATATATAGCTACATTCCCAAAGAAATATTTTCCTTACATAATAGTTCCAAATTTTCGAAAGGAAACTTCGAGAGCGTATTTGACTATAAACCATTTCCTTGATGAAACTCAAATTCTCAAGGATTATTCCTTTATTCTTTAGCTACATTTTCGTGTTTGTTTATCTCTTCAGTGAATTCTGTAATTTTCATCCAACCGCAGATGCATCTGACATGACTAATCGGCGGGCTTCTCTTAAACCGATCCCATAAGGTCTCGTTATGGGATCGGTTAATTTCATGCAGCGATTAAAAGTGGCCTGAAAGGGTTAAGAATGATTATTATTCAGTTATTCGGGAAAATTAATTGCCCATTTTATATTTCTATTATCATCAGGAATTTTTTCAGATTTTTTTTGAGAGAGAAAAAAAAATCATCGATATTTGAAAGAATCGCCAAGTGTCTTCAAATTATACAAGAATGTAGCTAATGAATAGGAGAATGGCCTGTGAAAATTTGAATTTTGTCGTGTAATTAGTTTTCCGCCAACCTGCTTGCAAATTTGACTTTCCTAAATTGGGTGAAGGTTTTATTAAAGTTTTTCCTGGCGGTCTCAAGCAGTACAAAGGTATTAATTTGGGTGGGAGTATAGTTGAATTCTTCATGAAACGAAGACTGAAAACTGTGTCTTTGTGAATTTTGTAATTAAGCTCAAACTGCAGACGCGTCTGAAACAGCCAATCGGCAAGTTTCCATTAAACCGATCCCATAAAGCTCTAGGAAGCCAATTCAAATGGCCCGAAATGATTAAAAATAATTATTTTTCTGGAAAGTAAACAGTTAACGTTGTTACAAGAATAACCAAGGGTCTTCGATTTTTTTTTAAGATTTTTGCACACATCACACTTGCCAGGATCGATGTTTTTTGATCGATCTTGCCGCCCATCACTAGAAATAAATAAATAAATTTATTAACAGAAAACAGTATCCCAATTACAGGATAATACAAAATAATTTTACATTACAATAATAGCAAGACAAACAAGAATATTAATATAAAGAAATAACATGTACGTTTTTGACCTTAATAAAGGCTGTCTCACTTTGTATAAAACCGAATAACTTAATTAAATACTGTGATTCAATGATCGATCTTACACAGGCCGACCGATCCTCTCGAAAGGATTATTGCTCGAGCCGAGCTGCACAATCTACTCCGAAAAGCAGTCGAGCCGTTAAAAGGATAGATCCGATCAAGTGGTTTGTGATGATCAAGCTGATAAAAAAGATCGAGCGGTTCGATCATTTGCAAGGATCGAGCAGTCGATTTTTTTAAAGCAGAAAGGAAATAAAACATGTTTATATATTTACATACATTTGTAAACTTGTAATAAATGGTTAAAAATATATGTGCAAAAATATAGATAATTTTTTCATAACAAAAGCTTTGTCAGGTATTGATGTAATTAGTGAAGAAGCTACCAATCAAATGCAAAACACTTAATAAACCTATAATGCGTGTGGTCAAAAAATTAGATCTGAACTCGAACAAAAGCAAAATGAAGAAATAAATGGTATTAAATATATAAAAATAGAAATGTGTTAATCATCTAATGCAAAATTCGTGTAACAAATTTAAAAAGTTAATTAAAAAAATAAGATGTTCATCAGGACAAATCGTTTCTATAAAACATAGAAAATTTACAAATGTCAATTTAATTAAATGTTCGTGTGGCTGCAGCGGATTACCATAGTTTATTTAATATAAGGAATGCTGAAAAAATGTAGGCCTGGCAAACGATATAAAAATACAGTAGACTATATTTATGGATCGCTTCAAAATTGTGCATAATGTTTTTAAATTGGACAGAAAATTGAGTAACATGCTTCTAAAAATTATTGAATGTGGTCTGAAGAATGAATTAATAAAATGTCTTGATAAACTGGCGAATAACTCATCCAGTTAACTTTAAGTAAGGCTAACAATTCTGAAAAAATGTTTAATAGTATAATAAATATATTTTTTTTAGAGTTAAAAGGATCAATTTTAGTTTTAAATATTCTTAAAATACATGCTGGTTTTAGCATTATTTTATAATAGAGCAACAATTGTAATGAGACACTATTCACTTTAAAAGATAATTTACAGTATTATATTTGTTTGTGTAATGTAACACAAACAAATATAATATGAGAACAATTTCCATATAAAAGATGTTCCCTGAAAATGGTATTATTACTATTTTTTTATTTATGAAATTGTAATGAGAAGAAATAAAATATGGTATTATTTTCAATACATTTATCTGAAGTAAAAATCTTAATTATATTACTATACTAATTTGTATATTTTAAAAATCTACAAATGATGCATAGCTAGCACAAATTTCCAGGGTTTTGTAAATAAGACAAAACAATGTTTCCATTTATTCCATCTCAATGATATGCGTTCTCGTTCTCAGTATGAAGAAAAAGCCATCTGTTCACACCGAGAACAGAAACTCTTTTTTCTGAATGTATCTACACACACCATATTTGGCATCGGATGTCTTTCTCTAAACTTAGTGGGTTTTTCCTCATGTTCGGCATGCAATCCTGCTATGTATGCCACATGGATAGTATATTAAAATCTTTGCTTTTAATTTTTTTCTTTTCAATTTCAAGTTTTTTGCCATCAAAATTAAATTCTTTGCTTTATTACTCTTTGATGTAAATAGTTAAGTTATTTATTTTCCGATATTTTACCATCTGACAGATATTTAAATAGTTGTCTCAAGAGCATTAAGTTTTGTAAAATTTCTGCAGGATATTATAAAATGAGCTGTTTTCTTTTTTATATTTTAATGTGTATTATTATTATTATTATATAATTATTATTTTTACTTTTAGTTTTAACTTTATGTATTTTATAGTTTATAATTCTGTATGACAAATGCAATACTTGTGAAAATTGTACATGTCTTTTGCTTAATAAAATAAATGAAATAAAAAATAAATAAAATTTATATAATTTACATGTTTTTTAAATTTATATAGGAGAAGACAGGAGGCGTACGATGAGCACCGAGGCCTGTCCGAAGTGTTAAATATTATTGGTGAAAACTCAGAGCCGATGGAAGTGGGCCCCAGGAAGAACAGAAAGAAACTGAAATATAGCGGTAAACTCATGCTCTCCGAGTATTTGAAAGAGATACCCGATGATTTCGAATCAACATGGCTTGTCAAGGCATGCCCGAAAGGGTTTCGAAGTTTGGTTGTTGCTAAAGGAGTAAGGAGTGTTTTATTAATGATTTTTTAACTATTAGATAGTTCTATATATAAATAATTTCTAATAAATATTTTTTTTTTTTGTAGAAAATGACAATGTCCTTCAATAAAACAGGCCACGAGAAACAGGTGTTTGAGTCCCTGCTTCCTGGAGGGGGTCATACAACGCAAAGCTCAAAATTTACAATATTGGATTGTATTTATGACCCAAAGACTAAGTCATATTTCGTATTGGATATTTTAATTTGGAATTCGTTTGTGTTGCTGGACAGCACAGTAAGTTATAAACACATAGCGTTATTCTGTCTAAGCAAAAAAACACTATTAAATATTATCAATTTCTTAATTTTTCAATGACGGATTAAATTTTGTATTGTTTTTTAATTCAGCGATTTGTAATTAAAGACTACAAATTGCTGTTTAAATTCTAAGGATGTTTTGAGTAAATGCAAGTATAAATCTATCATATTCATACTTGCATAATATGTTACATGTACAGCATGTCAATATCAAGATCTCCAGAAGACAATTGAGAGAAATTGTTTTAAAAATAAAATTATTAATTGCATAAATCTTAAAGAACTCTTTTCTGTAGGGTACAGAGAGTAGAGTTAATAAGGCAATTAATGCACTTTTTCTTTTTAATACATTTTTTAATTTTTTTAACAACATTTAAAAAATAAGTAAGTATAAATAATGCATTTATTTATTTAATTTTGAACTGTCGAACCACTTGGGATAATGTTGACTTATTTGTGTATTTATTATTTGTGATGATTTATGTAAATGCTTATCATTTTGCAGAAAGGAGATTTCCGTAAAATAAATATTTTTTTTGTAATTTTTGTTACTTTTGGTTTAATTATGATACATCAATGTATCGAAACTATAATCATCAAATAAATTTTTTGTTATACAAACAAAGTAATAGACAGTGTTTCTATTTATAACATTTTTGATAATGACTAATAGATAGTCAAGACCATAATCATATTACAAGTGAAAATAGAGTGATTAAACAAAGTGTCTTATTTATTTTAAATGTACCACACAATGAACACCTGCAACACAAAACAGTTACTCTTTTTGCTTTCATGTTCAATTTGTCCTCTTTTTGTTTATAGGCTGAATTTCGATTTTTCTTCCTGAAATCCAAACTTGAGGAAAACCCTGAACTCTCTGTCGTGTCTAACGGTAACAAATGCCCCTTTTACGAAGTGCACGCCTATCCTGCCCAGTTACCTATCATCGAAACAATTTTGGATGACTACAACGATTTCTTAGATGGTCTCCTCTTCTACCACTCGCAGGTTGATTATCGGGCAGGAGAAACTCCCTTGGTCGGTTGGTTACAACCTTTCATGGTGCCTGAAATCCTCCACATTCCTGTGAACGAAATGTACATAATGCAGAGGCCGCCGAATTACACAACTCTGGAAGAATTTATTAAGCACCCGCTAAAATGTAAAAAGAAGAAGCCTAAAAAGGACAGAGACGTGGAAATGTCTGACGATTTCAAGGATGAAGCTGGGGAGGAATTTGAAATGGATAGTTGAGATGTGTGTTATTTTTTATTTTATTTCTATGTTTAATTTATTATATATATGTACAGAAAATGTATGTATGTTATTGATTTTTGGACATCAGTGTGTTTATAATGAGATTACTTGCAATTTATTATGGATTGTTTAATTTACAGAACAGTTCCTTTAAGAAATGATAATATTAATATATTATGATATTATTATTATATTTGCTTTTATTTTAGTACATAAAACGATTAATTCAATCCGTAAAAGGATATTTAAGTCTGTTCATCCCGCGACGAACAGTTACTCATGCTCATGCGTATCTGTGCAGGGCGAGTTAAGAGGAGGAGGTATATACCCATCTCATAATCATATCGCGAAGCCGTTCTAACAAAAAAACAAAGAATCGGACTTGAGTGGAATTGTGAGAACCAGTACTACAACGCCATATAATAGAACATGTATATGCCGTCGTGACTGGTCTGATGCATGGTGACAAGGTGAGGCAAAATGCAGCGTCCACCGTTTTTGAACCAAAAATGAAAATTTAATTATGTAAAAGTAAGCTATGGTACATCTTCAAAAATAAAATATTACTTTTCATTTTTTCGGCTATATAGAAAAATATTTTAGCGGGTTAACTCTAAACTTCAGGACATAATATAAACAGACATGCCTGAAGCTTACATACATATTTGATTATAAATATGTATGTTTACACTTCAGTTTTATAAAGTTAGTGTTTTCAAGTCAATTTTCGATTAATCAAACTGTATACTCTCGCAACTTATTTGTTTTTAACAAATGGTAATGAAACATTGGAAAAACAAAATAATACATTTCTTATTTCTAATAAAATTGTAGGGATTTTATATTTATAAGGATTTTTTTATGATTTTTATTACAAAAATAAAAAAGGAGAACTATGTATAATCTATTTATTTTGTTTGTTAGCAAATGCTTTTTCTATATGTTTTGGATCTTTAATGGGCATATTTCTTTTATTTCGTGGGTCAATTATTTCAGGTAACATACATTCCAAAAAGAATATATTTAATTTATCTTTCATTTTTGTTTCCCAGAATTCCTCTTATCTAAAAATTGTTTCAATTTTTAAAACTAGTGGTGCCCATAATCCAAATACACAATAGTCTCGCTGTGTTATGTGTAATTGTCTCTGAATCTGGTAATACCATTTATGTTTAATATTAATTACTCCATTCTTTCAAAAGTTTAAGAGCTTACTTTGTATTGCTTGTTCTGGAGTAAATTTAATAGCAGACCAAGGGCATTTTATTTCTACGATGCCCTTTTCGCCATCAGGTGTAGTGGCTAAAAACTATATATGCTTATCAATAAACATACCACATTGATTAATGTCTTTTCCGATTGAATCAGCAACTTCCTTTTAAAGCAGTTGATTCAAATCACTGCCCGTGTTACAAAGTTTTTGATAAAATTATTTTTGAATACAATAAATTTTATACCAAAGGCCCACAGCGACTAGTTTCCCTTCTTTGGCATACATCACCAAAAAACGATGCAGTTAGTCTTTTTCTCCTTTTCAAATGCCATAAATCACAATTTCTTGGTCCTCGAGTTTGTTTTTCAATTATTTATATTTCTTTGTGTGTTTTATTAATTTTTTTTTTTTAAATATTTCTTTCATACTATCAAATTCTTCTTGCCCTACATCAGGTTTTTCGCAGTTTATACCATACCCTTTCTCAATTTCGCTCCGGCTAGCATATTCCATTTTTTTCTATATTTCTTTTATATTTTTTTCTAATGCAACATAGTCTTAAATTACGCTCTTCTATTTTGTTCTCATAACGTAAACTGTTTTGGCAATTAGAAAGATGTCACTTAGTGAGTGATATTGGTCGTCTGGAATTATGACTAATAACATCTGTCATACATCGTGCCTGATATGACCTTCTTTTACAAAAATTGATTCTTTTGCCACCGATAAATTTTGCGATTAATGAATTAAACTTTTCAACACAATTCTTATCAACATCATAGATTAGGCTAAATGAATGCTTTCTTAAAAAAATATTATTTTTCATATAAATCTGAAAACAGTGTGCATAAATAAATATTTATATATATACATAAGATATAAATTAAAAATTACCTGTTAATTTGAGATCATTTAAAATAGTCCCTGTCTTAATAAAATCTTTCTTGCAAAAGTATCCAATTTCTTCTCAGTGTTTATGTTCGCCAAAAACAAGACTTATAGAATTTTCAATGTCATTATTTAAGAAAAGTATTTTTTCTAAGGCGGGCAAAATTAATCGATTAAGTCGATTAATCTATTAAAAAAATTTCGATTAATCGATTAAATTGTTTGTTGGAAAAATTTTCTATCCGTTTTCGATTAACCGATTAATTTTGATTAATCGATTTGTCGATTAGTTTCGATTAGTCGGTTATTTTAGCCGACCGATTACTTTCTATTAGTCGGATATTTTAATCGTTTCGATTAGTCGACCATTTTAACAGTTTTCGATTAATCGGATATTCTAATCGCTTTGATTAGTCGAATATTTTAACCATTTTCGATTAGACGGTTATTTTAGCCGACCGATTACTTTCGACTAATTGGATATTCTAATCGTTTCAATTAGTTGATTATTTGAACCGTTTCGGTTAGACTGTATATTTATCAATGTAACAGAGTTATCCATAATTTTTAATATTTATCATAAATAATGTTTAATAATATCGTGCATTATATGAACAATGTATGAAAAAATAAGCAACAAATATTTTTTATTTGTTTTACATTTATTTAATCTCTCTCTAAATTTAAATGTTATTTGAAAAGATTGTATAAGAAGAAGAAGAAACTCATAACTATTTTTTTTTGAATAATATAATTTGCTTGTTAAAAGTTAAAATAACAAAATGCAATTGTGTCCTTAAAGTTTGTCATCTTTTCATTTTTTTGTTGTTTTAATCCGTTTTCAATTAGTCGGTTATTTTAGACGACCGATTACTTTCTATTAATTGGATATTCTAATTATTTCAGCTGACCGATTATTTTTGATTAATCAATTAGTTTTGATTAATTTTGGTTATTTTAGTCGACCGATTATTTTCGATTAATCAATTAGTTTCAATTAACTTCGATTAGTAGGTTATTTTCAATTAATTGTCGGATAAGTCGATTAATCGAATATTTTGAACTTCGATTAATTGATTAGCGCCGAAGTCAAAATTGCCAGCCTTAATTTTTTCTGTCATTGATAAATTAATATCTTTTCTATAAGAAATTGCTTTTATTATTCCGTATCTTAATTGAAATTCCTTTTTCTGGAAATAATAGTAAAAAAAAACATTTTATAACTACAACAACATAACGTCTTTATTTAGAATTTACTTTACAGATAGCAACAGTTACAATACATCATTATAAACTGCTATTTAAGCTGAAAATATTGATAACTTAACATTATCAACTTAACACTGCCAAATTATTTTGTATTATTAACATTACCTGTATTTCTTGTCGAAGAATTAAAGGTCCAAGATGTTTGTTTTTAACATGTTCCCTAATTTTTCTTGAATAATTTCTTATTAGGTGATTTCGACATTCAATTTTTTTTACGATAGTCGTTTCATACGGATGTCTATCTAAAAATTTTTTGTAGCAGCTGCTATCTCCATCAGCTATTATTTTATTATAAATGCATCCATACATATCTATGCTTTTAGAAAATCCTTCCACAATGATATCAGCCTCCATTGTTGTTGATGAAGAATTCCAATTTTTATAGCAGACATGATCAATGGCCATTCGTTGACTTTGACATTTGCAAATACTGTAGTACTTATTTCGAACACCCATAAACAAGACTTTTTTAGTTCTGTGTCCTATTATAGCAGCAGCACCTGAAGGGGAGTTATAATTTGATCCGTGTTATCTCTTTGCCCAACTTCCATCACAAACCACTGTTATTAATGGAATGCCATTTTTATTAACGTCCCCATTCATAAATGCTAGTTCTTTTTCTTTCTCAGCTGCCTCTTTCATTAAAGTTGCTGAATTGTCTTCCCAAGAATCAGCAATCGTATTGTGATTTTTGATATAGAATTATTACTCATACATGGAACTTGTAATGAAGAAGACAATTGTTCTAACTGCGAATAACCAAATCCAATTCCCATTATGGCCAACACTGCATTAGAATTTATATCCTCAAAGCTTTGTGATGTTGGTATTTTAAATGACATGCCCCACATATTGCATTTAAAACATAAGATTGAGCAGAAACCATTTTGTTCATCCTTATATAAGGACACATTTTTTAATGTGCAATTAAATAGTGTTCATTTCTGTTAGCATATCTATAAAGAATTGCATATCTATGATTCGACGACCTTTAATTGATATTGGGTTCGCCACAAATTCATCCTATAAATATAATTAATTCATTAGATGTCTATGCCTTATGTATATTATTATTATTAATTTAATTTTGAATACCTTTTATGGTTCAGGTAATTCATCTTCTAATGTCAACAATTCATCAAATTTGCCACTTTCCCCTTCAAGATTAGTTGATTCATGTAAACCACTAATATCTTGATGACAGAGAGAGTATTTGTTGTTTGTTCTGTAAATTTATTACAGAATCGCAGGGGTAATAAAAGCCGACTTTGTTTATCTGCATGACGCAAAGTACGAAAACATTTTCCATATAAAAAACAGGTAAGTGCGTTTAGTCATCGCGGGTAGGAAACTAGTTACGCATATACAGGTGTAACTGAAGTAATGTACAGGGTACAGCATTTTTGATGGTCAAGTAAAGTATCATTAATATTAAATATAGGGAAAAAAGCAATATATACTTTCCGGGGCAATGTTTAAGATATATTATAAAGTTGTAAATAAATATTGCATTGCGACAGGCTGATAATAAATCTATTCAGATGTTTTATTTATTAATTGTTATTACTTAATAAAACATATTAAATTTGTTAATTCTAATGTAATTTTTATTTTTATATTATTTTAATAATGCCTGCATGCAGAAAAGCAGTCTGCATGACGTTAGATGTTATTTTTGTGGACTCTTATTGTAAATAAAAGTTTTTATAAAATGTAAATTGTCAATTTATGATTCAGTGTTAAGACCTTTCATTCATTGAAATAATTAATATAAAACGAGTACATATTTTTGTGAATTGAAAATATATTGTTAATAATTTAATATTAAATTGTGATTTTTAATATTAATCATAATTTACTTGAAGAAATCATCGAATAATCTGGACTGCATAACCTTTATAGTGTGTTTTATGTTATGAAATGTTCTGTAATAAATTTACAGAACAAACAACAAATGAGTACTCTCTGCCATCAAGATATTAGTGGTTTACAGGTATCAACTAATCTTGAGGGGGAAAGCGGCAAATTTGATGAATTGTTGACATTAGAAGATGAATTACCTGAACCATAAAAGGTATTCAAAATTAAATTAATAATAATAATATACATATGGCATGGACATGTAATGAATTAATTATATTTATAGGATGAATTTGTGCGAACCCAATATCAATTAAAGGTCGTCGAATCGTAGATATGCAATTCTTTATAGATATGCTAACAGAAATGAACACTATTAGATTGCACATTACAATTTTTTTCCTTATATAAGGATGAACGAAATGGTTTCTGCTCAATCTTATGTTTTAAATGCAATATGTATGGCATGTCATTTAAAATACCAACATCACAAAGCTTTGAGGATATAAATTCTAATGCGGTGTTGTCCATAATGGGAATTGAATGTGGTTATTCGCAGTTAGAACAATTGTCTTCTTCATTACAAGTTCCATGTATGAGTAATAAACTCTATACCAAAAATCACAATAAGATTGCTGATTCTTAGGAAGACATTTCAGCAACTTTAATGAAATAGGCAGCTGAGAAAGAAAAAGAACTAGCATTTGTGAATGGGGTCGTTAATTAAAATGGCATTCCATTAATAATAGTGGTTTGTGATGGAAGTTAGGCAAAGAGATCACACGGATCAAATTATAACTCCCCTTCGGGTGCTGCTGCTATAATAGGACACAGAACTAAAGAAGTATTGTTTATGGGTGTTGGAAATAAGTACTGCAGTATTTGGCAAATATAGTGGACCTTTGAATAATTTTAAATATTGATTAAATACCAAATTTAGATCTAGAATGTAATACTTGAAATGCTTGGACATCAAATTATTGATTTCATTTTGTTTTTATTTAACTCTACATTAATATATTACTTTTGTTATTGTTATGTAAAGAGGTGTTATGCTGTTTAATAAATAAATAAAATGCCCATCTTCAATAACTCCCTTGTTGCTAAAAAATCAGCATTAATTTAATAATATTTGTTTGACTACTAAAGGAATATAATGTAAAATTATTTACATTTATACAGGGTGTCTCATTTTACCAGAATTGACAACTTTTTATTTTTCAAGATGGAGGTATACTTTTTGTATGTATACTAAGAAAATACCGTTCTAATTAATGACAATATTAAATATGTTTAAGCAGGGTGTTTGAAAAATAATGTTAAATGTGTGACTTTTCAAACTAGTCAATTTTTTAATGGCATCTTATACTTTTCAATTTCTTAACTTGTGATAAAAAGAGGAACATTGTTTATGTACTGATAAACAATAAAAGAACGCTGTAGTTTTCTTTTTATTTTTTTATCTTTCATAGTTTTTACATTTCATAATATTTCAAAGATTAATTAATTGGCTATAGAATCAAATGACTGTAAAAAGAACAATGATTATTATAATGTTGTGACAATTGCAATTTCAGATGACTTTGGCTCATTTATTTCGTACTCATATATAGATTTTCCATAACTGTAACACAAACAGCAAATAGTGTTTATTCCTTAATTTTTTATGAATAATTACTGTCAATTCTATTGTTTTCTATATCTAACTATTCAAATCGTTGTTAAAATGTCTTATAAATAATACAAAACGTGAAATATTTCGAGAAGTGTTCAATTCGTGTGTTTAAATTTTGAGAGAGTTCAAAATTAATTTCACAAGTAGTGATTTATATGTCATGTTAACAATTAATAGTCAATATCTCAGAAATTCAGTGACAAAAATATGGTGTTGAGAAAGGCCTACAACTATTCGTAGTAAATAAATCCTAAATTTGGTGATATTAAATAAATCAGACTTAACGCCATAGTGTTAACGGGTACTGGAAGGGATTATTATTATATAAAAAAAAAACACAAAAATTAAATTTACGTTTATTAATTACTTAATCATATGCATTCTAAGTACCGTTTTCTTCCTGCATATATTTATAAAAAAGAATACAATCATCGAAAATTCTCGCATTTCTTTTTATGTTCCTCCAACTTTAAAGGCTACAGTACATATATAATTGAATTTTGGAATATGTATCAATACAACATTTTATAATAATAATCCGCGGCACAGTTTGGCCCCTACGATCTACATATAGACTCTTCATATAAAATTAAACATAGACTTCTTATAATAATCATAAAAAAAGGTTGTCACTTCAAACGGCGAGTATTTAAATAAATAAAACGTTTTTTTTTCCTCTCCTAAAGACCCTACGATTTATGGAAGATGTTTTTTTTTTACGCGATTAGGTGTGTATAGTTGGTCTACATGTGACGAGTGTTGCCGAAGTTGATTCCCGACTGGTTGGCGCCCTTGTTGCTGCCCATTTGCAGTCCGATTATTGTCTGGCCAGCTTTCAGTTTGTCCTCGGAGAAGTGTCTTTCGTTCTTTTCGGCTTCCTTGGGGCCGATGCCGGGTTTGCCGTAATTACCAGCCTAAAAAAATACAATAGCAAAAATTAAAAAAAAGGAAATTATTAACTTATGTTTTTATTTAAAGAGTTAAGCCTACTTGCAAGGCTAACAACAAATGAAATAATGAAATTTTTTGTCTCGAACAGTAAGCAATATATTTAAAATTTGTTTTCACGCATTTATTTGGTAATCAATCTAATATTATCATATAACCCTTATATCTTTTCAAGTGTCGAGTGTTCAATCAAATATTAAAATCCATAAATCCTTTTAAGTTGTTTTAAGCCTTGTGTGGTGACAGCTTCTGCAGAAATCTTTTATAATTATTTTTTTACATTTTTTGTATCTATTTTTGTTTTATTTCTCCCAGTTTGTATTTATAATAAGGGATTAAATACTGAAAATGTCAATAAAGGTATTCAAAATAATAAATGTATATAACAAGTATGGACTTACAAAAATTAACAGCCTCAACAATTAAATTAACAAATATATTCATATATACATTTGTACCTATGAATGTGGTATCTATATGTGAGTGAATTTCAAATAACATTTTTCTGTATCTTCTGTATTTCTCTCTAACGCATTCACGCATTTAGTCGCACACCAACGTAGATATATGCGTGTATGTCAGATCTTTCCTCAAAGAACCAGAGACTAATGATTCCAGCTGAGGTAATTGCACACCACACACTGGCTTTAAGTGAATGCAAAGGCCTTTGATGCATTGGATCCATACAAATGAAAATGGGCTTCATCACTAAAGAAACAATAGCGTCCTAAGGAACGACTTCGAAAAGAACCTCACACGCGTACTTACGAGACTTGAAGTCACGTTCTTGTAAGAATGGAAATGAAGATCATCATTAAGAATACTCCTCCACCCAGTTTAGTATATAAAGATTTTTTACAGGTCGTTTCTGGCCACTATCTCACCTTTTTTTCTCAAAAACTATAAGTATTAGAACGAAATTATAGTCACCAAAGCAATCCTGAAGTTTCTTATAAATTTGTTTAAGACATTTTGAAGTAAATTTGATAGTTAACGATTTATATGAAAATAAAATTGGCTGAAAAACTGAGATGGGAGGTTAAGGTTGCGGTTTAGTAGAAAGAGATAGCTATATAGTAAAATGGAAATAATCGTTTGAAAAAGAGCTATTCTTTTGGATTTAATAATATGAATATGCATTTACATTTTTTATCCATCGAGAATAAAGTATTGGTCTAAATAAAAAATTAATCGTTAATTTTCGTGTTTTACGTCAATTTACTAGTTCAAGTTAGAAAAGAAAATTGTAAGATATAATAAAATTAATTGGTCATGTCTGCTAAGTTATTTGAATGCAGAATTTTATGAAATCCTTTAAATTTTCATTGCACAAGTTTTTATTAGCAAAAATATAATTTGTTTTTCATAATTGTTTTTCACACAAACTAAACATTAAAATAATTTTTAATTCATCTCATGAAATTCTTGCTTATTTTAAGATTACTTTAATGTATAATACAATATTGTTCATTGATCACTACAGTAATCTAACTCGAATTAGTGATTGCCCATACTTATATAGCTATCTCTTTCGTCTAAACCGCACCCTTAAGATGACGTTACTATGCTAAGGACGCTATGAACATTTAACAATTAAATACAGTTATTCTAATAGTAACCAATTTAAAAAACAGTTATTTTCGAATTGATGTTAAACTTCTTAGTTTCACAATATTTATTGTAGATACGCTGCTAGAAGTTTGCACATAAAAGTGCAAAACTTCCGACCATTACTCACCAGATTGAACCATCCTATAAATATTTTAGGATGGTGCTAAACGTATTCCATAAAACCCTAGTAAACAAAAGATGGGAGAATGAATACATGTGTCTCATAACGAGACAACTAAGACCGAGAATCGATATAGCCAACAGCGAAAGACTGATAGCGCTCAGGAGAGTCGACATAAGGATGACGGTAGAAATTGTTACTGGCCACTATCAACTAGGAACACACAGGAAAGTCATGAAAATGGCATATCAGGACTATTACAGGGGCTGCAAAGACGAGGAGGAAGAAAATACAGTTAGTTCTTCACTTAATGGGTCAGTGCCTCACTTTTGAAATTAGAGAAGAATTCCTAAGAATGGTTAGCATTATGGGTACCACTCAAGATGGGGGATTGGTCAACCACATTATGAACTCCAATTGGTTTTAGAGGGTTATACAGGAGAAAGTAATCACTTTCCTCTATGTGGTAACACAATGGGCCTTGAATGGCCTCAGTCAGCCTACGGCTAACTAACCTAACCTATACCGCCAGAATTGTTTCGATACTGCCTGATGATGATTCTGTGTATCGAAACAATTGTTGCAGTGTATCTACAATAAATTTTGTGAAACTAAAAAGTTTAACGTCGTTTATTTTGAAATTAACATGAAGTTTCATAAAGTAACAAACTACAATAGAATTCTTAGAAAAGTTATGCTAATTATTGTGATTCAAGATAATCAAATAAAAAGTTACATTTTTAAGTTAGAATTGCAATAATTTTTCTATTTGAAATTTCGAAGTTGTCCCCGCCCCGAGAGGGGAAATGATTTTGGATGGCTTAAATAATTCCATGCGATGCATATATTTCGATATATAACGCGTTACGTGAAATATCCGGTATATAAATTAATTTGGGACCAAGTGTTAAATAAAATTATATTATTTTCAAAATTGCGTCTATTATAACAATAAATTTGTTTCAGAAATAAAATTAATAAATTAAAATCTTAGTACAGGGTGAGTAATAAAGGACGGATTTTTTTTTAAACAGGTAGTACTCAGTCCCTCTATGTAGTAGGATCGTAAGCGAGGAGCCTTTTAATGTTACCATTTTTTGTCAGTCGAAGTCATGAAGCTCTGGACACTAGTACACCGCGTTTTCGTGCCCGCTTTACGGGTCTATTATACTTTTCGTCTTCATTTCAATCTAAGAAGGAATTGGACTGATGCACGAGAGACCCCTGCACAGTCTGAAAGTGACAATATGTTGTGCGGTTGCTAATTCACTTGTTATTGGTCCTTACATTTTCCAAGATGAAAACGGGAACACTGTAAATGTGAAAGCGGAGCTTTATATACACATGATCACTGACTTCTTCATTCCTGAACTTTGCAGAAATTGTGTTTCTATCTAACATGTATGGTTACAACAGGATGGGGCAACAGCCTACATGGCCACAGTTTCAGCTTCATTTCCAGTTCCATGTGTCCATATGCGACTATTTCTTGTAGGGTCTAATAATGGCACGTGTATACCCACAGCACAAACACGTCCAATGGATATCCCTTTTCGAATATTGGAATGTCCGCGGGTATCCATTGAACGTCCAATGTACATTTTTAAATTTTTAAAATGTATAGAATAAATATTCTATGGATATCCATAGGATATAGTAAAATAAATATATTTAATTCATGAAATGATACCCATTGAATATACTCTGATGAATATCCATTGTATGTTGCCGAACGTATTTCCACATTTAGGATATATGGTGGATATCCATTGGATATTTTGTGCTATGTGGGTACGAGCACAAACCCCGCAGACTAGAAGAATTTAGGGAAGCGATTCATGTGAAAGTTGCTGCAATTGGAGAAAGTCGAGGCGAACTTACGTGAGCGTCCTCAACAGTGTATCAATGAAAACGGCCATCACCTTCAAGATATGTTTTTTCATCGTTGATATTAGTAAATGATAACATTATGGAAATTTATTTCTATGAATATATTTTTTTCAATGCAAAATTAACGATGTACTGATTTTTTTAAAAGTCCGTCCTTTATGACTCACCCTGTATATTATTGTTTTTTATAACTAACAACTTCACTGAATTTAACACTTAATGAAATTTAGTGAAGTAATTAGTTATAAAAAACAATAATAGTGAGCAAGCTTTTCAAGTTATATTTATTACATTTTTCTAGTTAGACGAAAGGTCTGTTTGTCACATGAACTAGTGTATCACTTTTATACTTCTTACATCAACAGCAACATAAATTTTATGGGTGATGTCACAAACTTGCATTCAGTTCAACTTAGTTCAGAACAGACCAAGAAACATCCATTTACACCGATTGACTATAAAATGTAATAGCCCAGATCACAAACAACCTTCTTTTTCATTGCGTAAGATTTCTCTTGAAACAAACGCCTCTCTTTTTTTCTTCATTCAAATTAAAATAATCGTATCCCTAACGGGGAAAAAGAGCACTGTAATGGACGCATAATTTATTTCTAGAGCACCACCTTAGAAGTTGAGTGTACACTTAAGTAATCGACAATGTAAACCGATTTGCATGTAAATGACTGGAGCATAATAACCTTGTGTGGTATCTCTACACACTAGGCCATTATGTATCGTTTACCCTAATTAAGGGACAATAAAAAAACACTCGTCCGTCGGACGTAACGGTCTGACCCACATCGGGAGCGACAAACGAAAAGTCGAAAATCGATTCAGTTAATTCATCCATTGTTTTCATTTTTTATTCCACTGTTATTCAAAATGCATTCTTTGTTTCATATTTATGAGAGAGCAAACATCTTGAGAGTATTTAATAAAAATACACTTTTAATCTTTGTAAAGCAAACTATTTATCAGGACATGTGTATTCTTGTGTATTCTCTAGTTACTAGAATAAAATAGTCTGTTATGGTTACAGCTATTAAAAATAAATTAAATAAAAAGAAAATTTAAAATACTAAATTAATAATAAAATATATGGCGGAAAGACCATAGGTCGATAGCTTCTTCAAGCAAGAAAGAAACAAAAATACCATTATTTATTGTAAAGTAGTAATAAAACACATAATTATTTCCTCTTAGTTCCTGAAATCTTACTTAAATGGATTGCAGTAAATATCTAGATAATAATTGTGCATTTTTTATTAACTTACTATTTTCAATCAAGACGAGGGATAGATCCCGAAACACGTGTCTGCAGATGGCTTTATATTATGTAACGTTCCTTTTGTTGTTTTTACATTAGAGACATTTTTCTCGGATCAAAAATTTGTTGCGTTATGCAATATTTTATTGATGTGCAAAAGCAGGTGTACATTATGTAATTCAATGTCCGGCGTGGGTATTTGCCCGGGAAGTAGTTGTTTCAATGTGCATTTGTTTAACTTACTTACGAATCGTAAGTCAAATGTCACAGAGCTAAATGTGAAAATAATTTATTAATTACTTTCAAATCATTTTTATTTAATTTATTTTAAATAACTGTGGCCAGGTGAATAAAACTATTTCACGGCCAAATACCCCGCCGGATATTATTACACAATGGACATTTGCTGTTGCACGAGAAATGATTGCATAATGCAATAATATAAGGCCACATGCAGACAAGTGTTTCGGGGCTTATCTCTGGTCAATAATTTGCAACATTGACATTTGTACTGTTTGTGATAGTATTAACTGTATTTAATTGATGTTTGATTATAATTTATTGAATATTTTTTGGTTGAACATAGGATATATCTTAATATAAATAAATAAATAAATAAAATACTTAATAATAATACAAAAGAGTTTTCATTCACTTCGTCACAATTATTTAAATAAATTAAATAAAAAATTGAAAATAATTAATTAATAATTTCCTCTTTAGCTACTGTGACATATTGACTTACGTTACGTAAATCCTTTAATGCACATTAAAGCAACTACTTCCCGGCCAAATACCCATGCCGGACATTGAATTACATAATGTACACCTGCTGTTACATATCAATAAAATATTGCATAATGTAACAAATTTTGATCCGGAAAAATTTAATGTAAAAACAGCAAAAGGAATGTTACTTAATATAAGGCCATACTTTAAAATAAATATACATTAAAACAACTACTTCTCGGGCGTATATCCTGCCAGATATTGAATTATATAAAAACTAGTTGTTTCAATTTTCACTTGCTGTTGCATATCAATCATAGAGATAGATACAAGAGAGCCAGATCCATGTATTTAGTGGAAAACGCTCGCAACGGCATCAAGTGCTCAAGTGGACAAGTATTTCCTAAGTTTCAAACCTTCATTGCGTATTGAGGTTAGGTTCGTTTTAAACTATCGAATGATAAATGGCGGGATTTTTGAAACATTTTGATTTATTATTTTTAGTTCATTATTTTTTTAAAAATAAAACTATTCATAAACAAATTTATTAATGTACGGATTTTTCAAAATTAAGAAAATATCTTTTTTTATATTTTATGCAAATTAAATATTTAAATTAATACAATATATTTTTTTATTAACTTGTTAGTACATTCGCGTACTTAAAATGTATATATAAAAATTAGTTCAAAATTTAAATAAATAATACATAATTTTAAATATTGTGAAGTTTGGAACAATTTAAACATTTCAAAGCTATATTAAAAATAAATTCTTAAAAAAAAGATAATTGGCTAACAGAAAATAATTTAAAAATTATAAGTAATAGATAAAAAACATTATCCATCTATAATTATTTATGACATTTTTTTAAGATTAAGAATTAGAAATAAATATTGGTCGATAGCCAATTAACAGATTTAAAATGTACATTTGATTTTGTAATTTTTATTTAGTTTTGTTTGCTGTATATATTTGTTAATAAAGATTATTTTTTTTTCTTCTTCTTATCTCGGTGATTAATCAGCCGGTATCTTCCTTGCTGACGGGATATACCAAGTCGCGCAAGTGATTTATCGTAAGAATTTCCTTGTAATACTGCAGGTTTTGAGAATGATTGCCTTTTGAATGTTGTTGTGTATGAGTGGTTGTATGCGTAGTTTTGTTTTATTATTATTATAAATAAATATTGAATTTGTTCATAATATATTTTAAGATATGCATATTAAAATAAAACACAATTTTATAGAAAATAATAAGCAAAAGTTATTAAACTATAAAGAAACACTGTAAAACCTGGAGAATTTTCTGAAGAATTTAAATCAATCAAATTAAACTGTGACAAATTGATTTTTACTTAGAAATATTAAATCTTTAATTAAAAATATAAATGTTTAGGAAATACAGCTTATAATACGGCAAAATGCATGCATAATTGATAAATCTTAGCAACAAGTCAAAATTAAAGTATTTTAAATTTTATTAATAACACATTGAATAATGAAAAAAAAAGGGGTGGCCCAGATAATATTTGATATTGGGAAATATGGCATTGATTGTTCACTCGAGCACTGGAGGCGCTGTGATCTCAAGCAAAACATTTTAAATATACCTAAATTTTGAGATTTTACAATGTTTTATTAATTATTCATGAATTATGTCGAATTTTAAGGTATATAACTTAAATATTTACACTTTTTAATTAAACATTATAGATTTTCTAAATAAGGATCAATTTGCCATATTTCAATTTGATTGATGCAAATCACATGAATTATTATTGGCAGTTTTCTTATATTCGTCAGAAATTACAGCAGTTTTTCTACCACTATATCTTATAAAACTAAAACAGGTAATTTATTCTTTGTAGTTTAGAAAACTCTTGCTTATTAATTTCTATGAATTGCATAATTTTCGAAAGAATATACATAACTAAAAAAAAAATACAAACCATTTCAGTAATAATTAATAAACATGATATATAATTTTCATTTCTTTATTATATAGTCTATATAGTGCTTTTTACAATATTTTTTGTCAAAAATTAAAAAATTAGACATTTTTGAGGTATTATTTATATACATATATACAAACATCGTTATTGAGACAATACGGTAACAAAAATTTACAAAATTTATAATAACAACATGTACAGCTGTGTTAGTAGTCTGTCATGGACTATCGACCATAGGTCTTACTGCCCTTTATATATATATTTTCCTAGAATTTTTTAAAGAAAGGAGTTCATAAAATTAACCAGCCGAGAGATATTGATTAATTCAAATTATAACTGTCATTAATATGTTTTAATTACAAATGTAATATATTGTACTTAAAAATATTGTTGTTTTTATGTGTACTTTTTAAGTTTTTTTAGATAAATTGCATATTTATAAAAAAATAAATAACTTTCATATTAATAATTTGAAGTAAAATAGTGATGAACTAAAAATAAATTTTCAAAATTCCTGTTAGTTATTTTCGTATAGCGGGTGTACAATTGATTTATTTCCATGTTAAATTGTTAATGTTCAAATATTGGCTCCCCTAATTATTTTAGAAATAAAGTGTAAATACGTTTCTTGCATAGCAAAAAATACTATATGACTTGTTTTTTTTTATTTTCTACAGAAAGAGGAAATCATGGAAATGAATACTACTTTTAGTAAGAATGGGTGGTGCCTTGGAATTGTCTGTCAACAGTAGTGTGGTTTGGAAAGGCCGATTCGGATATTCTACACAAAACATATCACATACTGTACGTGCAGTATTACCGCAATAGTACCATTTTAGCATTTCGATCTCTTCATTCAAAAAAAAAACATAATAGTAACTTAGAATTACTTAAATACTTTTATTCAAAGGCTAACATGGTTGTTTGTTTCAACAATGCCAAGCCACTACCATTTTTGTTAAAATATTGTTTTTTAATAATAATAATCTTTATTTAAAAATATATACAGAAAATATACTAAATAAGTAATAAACATTAACAAACTCAAATGTAATAATTAGGGGAGCCAATATTTAAATATTAAGAATTTAACATGGAAATCCCAATGGAGCATGAATCAATTCTACACCCTGTATGTATTAATTATTTTATAGTTTGTATACGAACCTAACCTCAAAAACTTTATAAAGGTTTGAACTTAGGAAATAGTTATCCACTTGAGCACTGGAGGCGTTGAAATCTCAAGTGGAAAATTTAAAATTCTTTATTTTTGGGTTTTTACAATGATTTATTTATTATTGGTGACTTTTATCGCCCTATTAGGTATATTTCTTAAACATTTATACTTTTAATTAAACATTAAAGATGTTCTAAATAAAGATCAGTTTGCCATATTTCAATTTGATTGATGCAAATCACATGAATTGTTTTTTGTTTTTTTTTTGTATTCGTCAGAAGTTTCTTCACTTTTTCTTATAAAACTACAACTGGTAAGTTATTATTTGTAGTTTAAAATACGTTTGCTTATTAATTTCTATGAATTGTATATTTTTGAAAGAATATACATAACTTAAAATTATGAACCAATCGAGCAATAATTAATTATTAATAAATATAATTTATTTCCCATATTCTCAAAATATGTTTTCGGTCTATAAATCTTCATTTTCTATTATATAGTTTACGTTTTTGAAGTAATATTTACATCCATATTTTTCTAGATTCTTTAAGGAAAGGAGTTCATAAAATTATCCAGTTATCAATTAATTCAAATTATAACTGTTGTTAATATGTTTTAATTAATATATGAATGTAATAACAGGTTAAATAATACTTTTATAAATTTAATATATTTTACTTAAAAATATTGTTGTTTTGCAATTTCTTATTTGCATGATCTACTGGTATTTTTTTTTCTGTAAAATAGCACATTTATAAAAAAACTTTTATATCAATAATTTGAAGTAAAATAGTGAACAAAAAATTATAAATAGAAAAATGTTCAAAAGTCCCGCAATTAGTTATATTATAGTGTGTATATGAACCTAACCTCAAAAACCTTATAAAGGTTTGAAACTTGGGAAATAGTTGTCCACTTGAGCACTGGATGGCGTTGCGCGCGTTTCCCGCTAAATACATGGATCTAGCCCTCTTATACTTTATCTCTATGGTAATGCAACAATTTTTGATTTAAGAATATTTAATGCAAAGAAAGAAAAAAAAAAAACGTTATGTAATATAAGGTCATCTGCAGACTTGAGTTTCGGGTTGTATCCTCCTCCGTACAGCTCTGCCTTATGTAATTTAGAGATGTTAAATTAAATCAATTAAATTAAACATGTTACAGTAGTTAAAGAGGCAATAATTTATTAATTGTTTTAAATACTTAATGTTTAATAATCATTTTCCTTTTAAAGTAATATAATGGCATAATTTGTGCGATTTTAATTACCTTGCGTCCAAGGGATTGCAGGCAGATTACCACGGAGTTGAGATTCTGCCTTTCCCAGAGGTCGACCGTTTGGAAGGTCTCCTGGGCCGGGACGCCGAGAGCCTTCGCCGCTTCCAAGAATGCGTTGATGTTCTCCATGCACTTGAACGCCATCGTCGTGTTGTTGATCTTCTTCACGCTGCCCGCCTGAATGCAGTTCACCAACCTGAAATTGAACAAAAAATTTTAGCTTAGATATAAAAGAAAATATTAAACGCAACAGCGATGAATTAAATCTTGATGAAACTATTTTCCGATCTCATATGTTTTTATTTGTACTGAAAATATTCCTGAAATGAATTTTCCATCTTCAGTAGTAATGAGGTAAAATAAATAAAAATTTGTTATCACTATTCATCAAATCATTTGTGCGAATCATCAGGATAGTTCAGCTAGATGTTTCCTTAATTTCATCATAAATTCATGACAGGGTAGAAACAGCTCTCTTCGATAACCCAGACAGACTAACCACATATATTGTAATTATTTATATTATATTATTTTGTTTTATCTATTGTCTGACTAAAGATATATGTATTTATATAAACGTTTGTTATAAAATGTATTACTACTAAGGATGGAAAATTGACGATAAATCGAAATTATTTGGAAATATTAATAAGTTAGTGATATTTTGTTTCACCAAATAAGAGCCTCTAATTTTAAATTCAATATTTGGAATTAATTTATTTTTATTCTCTTATATTGAATAACTTTAAATTTTCGACCAGTTTAGGGTTATAAATAGAAGTAGTCTATAACTATCCTGAACTATAAACATTAATTTATGGTTCGTTTTTATATAAAAAGTACCCGACACTAGAAATGGTGTAAGGGTTATATGATAATATATATATATTTATATAAAAATGAAATACGTGCTAAAAAACGCCAAATGAAGAAAAATGGCAGAACTATTTCTAAAATGGAAATATAACTGTTCTGGGACTATTCAAAGCTCTTCACAGAACTGAAAAAAAAAATCATTCATTGCCGTTTGTATAAATCAGGTTTAAAAAAAGCGGAACTTGTTTTTGAATATGAACTGTAGAAATAATGCTACTGTTACTAGAACTATAGTACTTTTCTGAAAATCATAAAATGTCATGCCAACTTTACAGATACGTTAATGATCATCTAATTATCATTGGCATTTAAATACCAATAATTCGATTATTGTCATCCATAATTACCCATCACTTTTCACCACACTAAACAATAATTGCGTATAATAAAAATTTGATATATTGAAGCTATAGTTTTTTTAAGAACAAACGGACTGTTTTTTTTATAACTTAATTGTAGAGGCTGTTAATTTGAAAGTTTATATTTGTTAGCATTTTAAGGTTTTTGAAAATTAAACACATATTCAAAATATAAATTTGTCCTTTATTTGTGATAATTGTTTCACACACTTTTACGGCTTATTTAGACGAGGAATTCTTCGCTGTAATTGTCGCGAATAAAGGATAAATTCATATTTTGAAAGCGTGTTTATTTTTAAAAACCTTAAAATATTAAGTATTTTTTGTTTGTAAAATATTATTACGTCATTTCTGACATAATTGAAGCAAATGAATAAACGATTCATTGGTTTAGATACGAGATTTTATCAAAAATACACGCATCTGTTATCGACAGATTCAAGACCTACAGTTCAATTCAATATTGGTGCGCGCGTTGAATCATCGATTACCGTATATTCAAAAACATTTTTCTCTCTCTCATTTTCGCAAAATTGTTGAGTCACAATGAGTCATGTGTGTTTAATTTAACCGGTTTCGTCATATGTTAATTTCGTTAATTTAAAAAAGAAACATTCATCATTTTAATAACACTTTCACTCGACGGACAGCATTTTTTTCGTTTTAAACACGCGTACCGTTTGCATATTTTAATTCAATTTGCAATGCAGATTAATTTGTGTTTAATAATTGAAATCAATTGGTCTGTAAGAATGATAATAAGTAGAATGAGATTATAAAGTCGTGTTCATGTCGGTAAGCGAATGATGTTAGAAATTAAACTGGATATTATGTTTAGCTCGTATATGTAGGAATAATTATTATATTGCTATCGTAAATAACAACAACAATATAATTGAATTAAATTCAGAGCTAAATAAACTTTTTCCTAGCATTAAATTCACACACGAAGAAGAAATTGACAATAAAATTCCGTTCTTAGATTAAATTTTAATAAATAATAAAACAGAACAAAAAATAGAATTTGATATATTTAGAAAAAGCACACATACTTTTAATTATATTCACTCAACGTCAATAACCCCTTTCAAACATAAACTAGCAGCATTCAATAGTATGATTTTTAAAGCCGTTAGTATACCATTATCAAAAGAAAAACGTAATAAAGAAAAATAGCAATCTCACTAAAATACAACCCATCTACCATTAATAAATTAATTGAAAAACATATTTCCTGAAAACTAAAACTACCCTTTCTTCACCTAAAGAAACATCCACAAAAAAGTATGTTAAATTCACTTACCATCCGGCCACAGTTAATAAAATTACCAAATTATTAAAAAAGTTTAATCTCTCACCAGCATTTCATTCTAATAATAAATTAAAATCTTCACTTGGAAACACTTTCCCCAAAATAAACAAATTTCAACAATCTGGTATTTACTCCATTGGTTGCAATGAATGTGAAAAAATTTACGTAGGACAAATTCAAAGAACTATATTAAAACGTTTCAAAGAACACCAGTACCACTTTAAATTTCAACATTTAGAAAAGTCTGCAATAGCCCACCACTCAGCAAATACTGGACATACTTTTTCGGTAGACAATTTAACTCTTTTAAAACAGTCGAACTCATATAAACTAAATGTGTTAGAAGCGATTCAAATGTATAAATATAAAGAAAAATGCTTAATTTCGATCTTAGCCCTTTAGAAAATTCGCTATTAAATTTGTTACCTGTGAATAATCCCTAAGACAATAATATTGTTTAACCTACCGACACTCCTTTTCAATCCACCGCCCTAATTACTTCTTGGTTTTCCCGATAATTTCTCTTTTGTATATTTACCGCGCATTTTAGTTGTAAGAATTAGTTAGTTATTGATAATGTACACATAGTGTACGAAATGTACATCTAACGGAAAAAATAAAAATTGTGAAGAAAGGAATTAACCAAGTGTTTTTATTCAAGTTACATCACTTCACGTTATACTCAAACCAAATATACAACTATTTCACTTCCAAATTACAATAAATGTTATATATGCCTTCCTTCTTCACGAACACAATCCTGACATCTTCGTCGTAGACCTTTCAGTACGTTTCGCAACAACACTAGATTATTGTTAATATCTTCAAATTTATTTTCATAAATAATTGGAATGTTGGGAAATTCTTCCTGAAATTCTCTCAAAACAGCGCCCAATGAATATACCCAATTCCCGTCAACTTTAGTACCATTTTGGAAATAACTTTCAACTATAAACGTTTTTAAACAGATCTGACGTTTCGTAAATCAATTGTTAACAGTTGCGCCAACTTATTTTATTAAATAATAAATCATGGCACTCTTTATTTTTTTAATTGAACATGCGATACAATTGTAAGGGAAAATATAGTAAATAAATGAACAAATTGTCTCTTCCATTTAACGAACTTTATGAAGAAAAAAAAAACATTAATGAAATGTCGATACACCATGGTAGGCTATACACTCTCTAAAGCGCCCAGGTTCGCTTCTACTTTGGCAATTGATGTCCTCCTGTGCTATCTCATTCTAAGCAATTACCAACGTATTTCGAAGTGCCTCTAGAGTTTGAGGGGGATGCTGCAAATTAAGGAGTCTTCGGCACACATGCTCAATTGGAGATAAATCCGGTGACCTTAGTGGCCAGGGAAACAAATTGATTTCAGATTGCTCAAAGAAGTTCTATCTGGCTCTACAATGTGTGGGCGAGCATTATCCTGCTGAAAGGTTGGATTTGGAAATGTTTGAAGATAGGGTAGGGGATGAGGTTATAGAATTTCTTCGATGTAATGCTGTGAGGTCATGTTGCCTTTAACGAAGATTAGAGGTGCCGTAGAGCCATTAGCAATGGTACCCCATACTATAACCCCAACAGTGTGATGATCGTGCCTTTCCACAAAATATGTGAATTAAAGAAGTAAAAGTAAAGTCTTCCGACTTTAGCCCGGCCATTATGCATCTCTAACCAGAAAATAGTTTTTTCACTAAATACTGTATCATTCCATTCCTGGTCCCACATTAATCGTTCTCTAAAACACTCGAAACGATTTCATCGATGCTCAGCGGTTAAAGGAAGCACCAAGTGCGACCGGAATGAAAAAAGGTCAAAGGTGTGAATCCGGCGGTAAAATGGTCGCATTCCAATCGATCTTCCATGCTCTTTATACCATTAGCTTGCAATGGACTTGGTGGTGGAGAAACGATCTGTTAAAGTCAACAAACGCTGATCTTCGCATTTTGTGGTTCTTCGACGTGATCCTGTACCTCTGCACCCTGTTCGTAATTTCTCGAAAAGAAATTTCAGCCAACTATCCGCCCTCTATCAAACTCAGAAAGTTAATGAAAATTTGCTGTTCTTTGCACCCTAGACGTAACAAAAGATAACAAGAAAAGCTTAGAACAGCACTATGTAAAATTTAAATCGTAACTATGACAGAAATGTTAAATTTCACCATGTGCACCAAATAAATAAGCAAATTGAATAAAAAAACTAAAACTCTATCTAATATAGCGGAATTTTTAATCGTTTTTTTCTTTTAACCACGATAAGCCTAAATATGAAATGTTATCAAAATTAAACAATTAATGCTGGGTTTTCAGATTTCTGTGTAAATTAGTATATTTTAAAATCGCACATCTCTATTGGAAGCCACTGATTTCTCTAAATATGACCTAAACCAGCGTAGGGCTTTAGCTCTAATTCGATTTTGAGAGTAAACTTTTACCATCTGCACAATCATAAGTCATCAATAATTATTTAAGTTTCTTTTTGTAAACTCATAAATTGCTGTAGCTGTCGATTTTCCTTTGCGATATCAGTGTTGTTAATGGTTAATAGTGTGTGACACCCATGAGAGACTATTAACACAATTGTACATTTAATATATTTTGTAAATTTTTGTTGTCATATTGTCTGAATAAAGATGTAGTGTGTGACATTTATTTAAAAAATGCTCCAAGACGGCTAATCAAATATTTTTGATTTATCGATGATTATCACTGTTATGGAGCCTCTTCCTTATTTCACATTGAATGGATGGATAAGCTACTGGCCCAATGAGAAACTATCATACAGATAACAAGACCAAAGAAAAACGTTCATACAATCTTCAAAATCACAGAGAAATTTCTCGAGAAATTTGATCATTCCGAAATTCATTGAAATAAATTTGATTATAGAACGTTTTTTTGTATAACTAGAAAGTATTTGGTTGCCCACCTATCAATCTGCAAGCATTGTTGATCACTCTGTACTATAAACGTACCAAATATGAAACCTCAATAACGATGTTATTTTTTTTTTGTTAATAACGTCTAAAATGTGATACTTCTCATAAATTTTCTATCCATTTATATGGAACATGCCCCATAGAACACGTATTTTAAGGTTTTAGATTGACTTTGCATTTGTCGATATATTTGATCATTCCGGAATTCATTGAAATAAATTTGATTATAGAAAAAAAAATTGTATAACTAGAAAGGATTTGGTTGCCCACCTATCAATCTGCAAGCATTGTTGATCACTCTATACTATAAACGTACCAAATATGAAACCTCAATAACGATGTTATTTTTTTTTGTTAATCTCGTCTAAAATGTGATATTTCTCATAAATTTTCGATCCATTTATATGGAACATGTCCCATAAAACACGTATTTTTAGGTTTTAGATTGATTTTGCATTTGTCGAGATATTTGATCATTCCGGAATTCATTGAAATATTTTGATTATAGAAAGATTTGTTTATATAACAAAACAAATTTAAAAGTGTTTTCTATATAAACTTTGAAACGATGTAAAAGCCTTAAGCCATTAAGAAATATCTGATTGAGGTGTACATTAAAATAGTGTTGATCGTTACTTTCTGGAAATACATTATAATAAATTTATTAATAATTGAAATAAATCCTCACTTATCCCGTAGTGAAACATATTTATGACAAGATTCTTCGTAACACTTTGCTCATTTTTTTTTCTTTTATTCATCTTTACCAGTGAATACCTCGGACATTTATTGATACATCCACCAAGCCATAGACCGTACGGCGGAGAATTATGCAAATTTCGAACCAGTTGTGTCGACGGAATGTTATATCCGATACATTATTGGGAACATTTTGCGCTCGCAGTCACGTTTCACCTGACAGTTGCCGGAGTCTTGGCCGATCTCCCGGAGGCGCCGCCCACGTGAATCGTTGATCTTTGACATTTGAGTCGCCTCTCTTTCTTCGGCGACGACCTGCTTTTCAGATACCGCCAACAACACGGACGGATACACCAATAATCATCAATTCGGTACATTAGATGAACAAACGGTACTATTTTTTCTTTCATTTTTATAATTAAAAATTAATCTAATTAAGATATAATTTGGTTAAAGTAAATAATAGGATAATATCGTTGTGTATATGATGTAGTTGAATAAAATTAAATCAGTATATTTAATAAAAATAACGGTTTTTATAAAACCTGGACAATCTCCATCCTCTGCGCGTAATGTCGGGGACCTGCAGAAATGGTTCATCATTAACGTGGCCATTTATTTTTTTCATCAAAGCGGGACTCCTAATGAATTTTGTAAAGGTGTTATCCATGAAAACGATGAATAACAAGATAACATATCATGTTACTCATTGTTGTTGTCAATCCAACAATCGGGGCTATTCTGTAAGGGAAAAGTTAAGTTTAACGTGTACCTTATTTTTATCATCACAGTCTACGCAACTTTTGCAATAGAAATGTATTAATAGAATGTGAAGTAATAACGTACACGTTAAACGTAAAATTTTCGATAGGTAATAACTCCTGATTATTAGAACCATGAACATGTAAAAAAAGTGAGGGGCTATTCTTAAAAAAAGTTTTCATACATTTTGTATTACACTCAAGGTGATGTTGATTGTTTAATATACAAACAACCGTAAAAGTTAAAACCTTATTTTTATAAATAGAAAAGAGTATTCATTCACTTTGTCACAGTTATTTAAATAGATTAAATAAAAATGATTTGAAAATAATTAATAATTTTTTCCACATTTGGCCCAGGAAGTAAATAAAAATGTTTTGGATATAATTAATAAATTATTTCCACATTTAGCTCTGTGATCTTTGACTTACGTTACGTAAATAATTTATTAATTATATCCAAAATGTAAGTCAAATATCACAGACCTAAATGTGGAAATAATTATATCCAAAACATTTTTATTTAATTTACCGTATTTATATATATTGATCTGTTTGCGAAAGCGGGACATTTTTGTTCTCACTGGGGACAGCGGGACATACTGTCTAAAAACGGGACTCTCCTGTCCAAAACGGGATCTATGGTCACATTATTCAGTAGCATATACTACATAAAACAGACGTTGATAAACTTCTTTCAAATGTTATTACTAAATTTAATATTATTAGAAAGAGTCTTATGTATTTTTAATTAAATTTAATAATCAAAAAAAGAATGATTATAATTTTTGTCTGTTAATGAGACGGTTAATCGATTGATTGAACAATAACAACAATAATTTTCATTAATAAATTTCTAGTTTAAATACTTTTAAAATTCGACACGGATAAATGGTGATTTGCATCGCATCGCGGTCAGCGGTGGATGTATCACCCCAATATTAGCAGGAACTGGACAGTCAAATTTCTATCATTTTCTGTAACTATACTAAAAACTACCTAATAAATCGATTCGACTTTGAGTTTGCACTTGCTTTAACTTTTACATTCCGTACGTTATTAAACAATAAAGAAACAAGTGAACATCTTTTAATTATCAGCCAACTGGAAATCAAGACATAATAAAAGCCATCAAATAGATATTTTTCCTCCCATACAAATTCCCTATTTTTTGCTAGTACCACTTTTTTCTCTCCCAGACCTGGGGCCGGATTTCGAATGAGTCGATCTTGTCTATTACGACTAAAAACGATGAAGCTATATCCAACTAAGGTTAATAGAGAGACAACTCCGAGTCGTAGTCGTAACAGACTCTCATTCGAAATCCCCTAGCCGATAATCGAGGAGGAGAGGCGGTAAGAATCCGTGTTCTGAACCACGCTATAAACGACAACTCTAAGAAAATTGCAGAGAAAGTTACAGAACCTATCTTGCCTTGTTGCACGTGAAAATACGATTCGCGGAATCGTGCAGCGAAGACAAGGCATCATGCTTGGAAAGAATTCTTCTTAAGATATGAGGTTTTAAAACAAGAAATCTTTTCGATGATTGGTTTTGAGTTACGTGAAGAGTATAATCAAAATAATTAACACTGTTATATCCTTTCTTCACACTTTATAATAAAGTGTGAAGAAAAAATACAACAGTGTTGATTATTTTATAATAAAGTGTGAAGAAGACGATACAACAGTGTTAATTATTTTAAGAAATCTTTTATAATTTGGTTTAAACTGTTTGTGTTAGTGTTTACAAATCCTGTACTTTAGGTGGAAAAACAGAGTGGATGTTTTAATGGGTTCCTACAGTGAATCAGTGAAGATGTGAGATCTCGTAAATTCAGCCCTCTACTACTCATCAGGAGAGAAGGTAATTTTCCTTTTTGCCCTATGCCCTCTGTCTCCTCTTCTGCGCGATAATCACTATATGTTAACTCTTGGCATTTATTTCTTACGTTTCATTCCTTTCAATCCACAATACAATATATTTCCTTCATGATACGATGTTAAAATAGTTGATTACGGAGGCACATAATTTTTGAAAATCTATGATAAATTTAAATTAAAGAAATTAATAAAATAATGTTTCTTATCTTCAACTATTAAACAATTTTTATTTTATTTCAACAGCAGCAACAGAAAATGTCTATTATTAGACATTTGTTAAAGTACTTATGTAATATAAATCATAATGTCGCAGTAGCTAAAGGGAAAATAATTTATTAATTAATTATTTTCAAATTCTTTTTATTTAATTTATTAAAAACTAATTTTATAAAAAAGCGTGCATGCATGAAAATCTGATAATTTTCTTCTACAAACTTATTTTCAACAACGTTAAAGATGACTTTTAAAAAATAGGGAAGAAAATTTTTGACACTCTTTGGAAGCTAATAAATTCAATAGACATTCTTTAATAAAAAATGTGTCCTTTACGAAAATATGATAATTCGTTTAGGATCTACATATAAAATGAGTAACATAAAAAATTATTTGTTAAAAAGTAGCAAGTGATCAATGGGCGCGTTTAGGGAAGTTTTAGACATGTAGCGCTGCAGTGCAAAGCGCTTGATGTTCTCTGAACACGCTTTCGAGGTTAAGGACGCTCATGAAAATATGGCGGTTTTGTTTACAACTGCGCGGCTTGAAAAGCGATCAAGTGGAAAAATATATGCTTTACCGCTTGATAAAGCAGTACAGTGCCACACACATACAGTACCCTGAACGCGACCATTGTCAACAGTTCTGAGTTGGCAGCACTAAATATTAATTTGGAAGACTGGACGATTCCTACATCGATTTATTCCAGTCAATTAAGGGTTATGTTTTTATATTATAATGGTAATTGTAAAATCTCAAAAAAATGACTAAGTTTGACGGAAATAATTTACTTTATTTTTTTGTTGTTATTGCCAATCCTAAACAGTTGAGATCGGTATATAAAATATTCATAAAATGTTATGTGGAGTCTAAAAATATAATAATAAAAAGGTGGTCTTATTTAAAATTAGCACGTTAACATCTACCTTGCTATTTTTTTGCTTTATTTTATTTAGAAATGTCAGCATATTGAAAAAAAATTAACTAAATCAATTTGTGTTATTTACAAAATTTTCTAATATCTATGGATTTTACACAATCAAAATAATTACAGTTTATAAAACTTTACGATTTTTTTAAGAAAACACTTTGACTTATTTTATACCACTTATAAACTTTATTTGCAGAGACTACTTTCAACGCAATGTAATCATTATCAAACTAAGTACCTAAATTACAACTATTTATATACCTGCTAGAAAACTTCAATAAGAGGGGTGTACATTAGGTCAACCTGGTGGTTTGTTTTTCCTGTGGAGGCCGTCTTCCTTGCGGGTCCGGATGCACTGCAGGGAAGACGGCCCACAGGAAAAAAAACCTGGTGGTTATTAAGGGAAATTCCTGGATTATTGTCAATTTCAAGGGCTCCCAGTAAAACCATCTTACCTCCTTTTTTAATGAGGTTGATTAACGAAAGTAGATACTTGCCGAAAGTATGATTTGATTCTATTAAATGATTTGCGAATTATTTTTCTTTGGATTGAATGACTTGTGATGTTCTTTTAATCGGGTTTTAACATTACGACTTTAAGATCCAAGAATTTTCTTTTTCATTAAATTATTAGAATAACTTATTGATTCAATAGTATTTTAATTTTTTTTTTCAATTTTCAAATTCGTACAAAACTAGGGTGTGATCTTTCAAAATGAAATTATTTTTTGGATTAAAATTGGCGATCTTGGAGAATTTTTGTACCATTCGAATTTATGGAAAAAAATAGTAAATATGGGCAAAATCGATCTTTCTTAAGATCAATAAATCTGTGATCGATCACATGAAAGATCGATTAACCAGTATTCAGATAGATCCTTAAAGATGAATCCCTACTGATTGGATCGAAAATAACGATCCTTAAAGATTAACTTTTAAAGTTTCTTTTCCGAATTGTTTACTTCGTCACGATTGTTTCGACATGAATTCAACTTCTCCAATATTAATTTAAACACGGATATTCTTTAGTAATTACCGAGAATCGTCCAACATACCTTCTTCAAGTCATTGCATATGGAACACACTAGTCTGACGAGTTCCGAAAGACCGAAATGGCCATAACCAGTTATCCATACGTTAGATGAATGGTGGTTAAACATATTATTAAATAGAAGTTGTTATTTAAAATTAAACAATATAAATCAATTTGAAAAATAATTCATCTAACGTATGGATAACTGGTTTTAATAAGTCAATTAAATTTTATTCTATGTAAAACATTTGCCATCAACATAAAGAATTTGTTTGTCGAAATAGATGTCATGAGAGATGTAAATGAAAACGGGCGAATTAATAAAGAATTTTTCAAAATCAGCTATATTAAAAATGATTATTTCCCATTCTTGTGTAATGTGATCGATCCAAGGCAATCGAATCAGAAATATTGATTGATATAGATCAGTAAACGCCGACTGGCAATTAGATAGAGCCTAAATAATCAATCTAAAAAGATATATCATAAAAGATCGATCCCAAGAGATCATTCATTAAAATCGATTCGATCAATCACAAGCAAAGATCGAGCGGCTCGATCTTTTTCATGGATCCTTCCCACCAGTAATAAATCGTAGTTTAAAACTTCAACGTCAGAAAGCTTTCAGTATCCAAATTATTTTATTTGTTTAAGCAATAGAATGGAGTGTGCTCTTTCAAGATGTGAAAGAGTAATTTTGAAATTTTTCCTTAACTTTGTGAATTTGTAGATAAATTTTAATTTAATTTTTCAAACGAATTTTATTTGTTTAAACAATAGTCTAGGATGTTCTCTTTCGGGATATTAATCTATATCTCAAATCTGAATTGGAGAGTTTGGAGAAATTTTGAAATGTTTCCTTGGCTGTTTAATTTTATGGATAAATATTAATTTGATTTTTCAAACCCAACAAAACTTTCGGTGAACCAAATTATATTAATTTAAACAATAGACTATTTAAATTTTTGTATTAATAATAATTTAAGTCATTCAAAAATTAAGTGGAGCGTATTTTATTTGTTTAAGTAATAAATTAGGTTGTGCTCTTTCCAATTATGAAACTGTCTTTCAAATTATAATTATTTGGATACATGAATAATTTATTAGTTTTCTCACTACATATACAGCAGGGTTAGTTAAAATTACCGGAACACTTAAATACATCTCCAAGCGTAAGAATGTTCATTAAAAAGTTTCAAATAAAAGCTTCTTGAACATAAACAATCTATCATTTAAATATGTTTTGCAAATATGGGGTGTTCAATTTACTAAGATATTTGGGTAAACTTTCGATTTTAAATGGATCACCCAATAAAAAAGATAGGGTTCAGTTCACGTAGCGTCAGGTGTACCTCAAGGATTATATTCAGGGCCAAATTTATTTTTATTATTTATCAATGACAATGAAGGACCTTTAATTCCAAATTTAATTATAATAATCACATATCTAATATAATCACAAAAGCATTGAAAAGCTTCGTGTGACATATTGAAAAAAAAATCGCCTTAAATCTTTATACTGCTCACTAGTTAGATCACGCTTTGATATGCGTCGTCTATCTGGACACCATTTTTAATTGGCAACAGAGAACGTTTGGAAGTTGTTCAAAAGAAGTTTTTAAGATGTATATACAAATACGGTAATCAGTATGTTCGCGGAAATTATACAGATATAATGGAATTTCTTAATTTAACATCACTGCAAAATCATACAGTAATGTTGATCTCTGTCTACTATATCAGATAATAAATGGCCAGATAAACTCCCCTGTATTTCTGGATGCTATTACCTTCTGTGAACCTACAAGCAATACTAGGAATAATAGATAGTTTTATATTATATGGAGTCTCATCGAACAAGATCTGTATCAATGAATTCCATATCAAGATGATGATGCTGATGATTGATGCACCTTGGAAATGAGTTTAACAAACATCATAGGTTCAAATTATTTAATGTATCGTACGTACGTTTTTTGAAATTTTAAATTATTTGATTAAGTTGTATAATGACCTACATGTATAAGATATTGATTTTGTTTTATTATTTTCTGTATATTTACTTTATCATATTTTTGTAATACAATTTAATATAAATGACTTTGTCGTAAATAAACATTTATTTATTTATATAGTTTTACATTTTTTTTTTCATTTTAAGATCAATTCCAAGAGCTTTTTGTAGTAATCATTTTTCTACAAAATGCAATCTTTTTAAGTTGTAAGTAATTTATAAACGCATAAGATGATATTTATTTTTTTATTTCTGTTTAATTATGTCATTATTTAATTTTGTTCATATGTTAGCTGTTTGGATGAAATAAATCCACATGTAGGTAAATGGTACAATATTTTTTAAATTCAAGAATCTATGTAACTTAAAACTTAAAAACTATTCGAGACAATAATAATGCTTAAAAAGTTTTTAGAATTAAAAAATGTGATAATTTCAGGGTGTTCCATTTGAAAAATGGATTTTTTATTGCGAATTGAACACCCTGTATATTTAAAATTATGCAGATCTTCAATTTTGAATATAAAGGATGTTCAATTTATAATAAAAAAATGCTTTTCAAGTGGAACACCCTGTAATTATCACATTTTTTTTAATTCTAAGAATTTTATAAGCCCTTTCGCAATAAAATGTTGTGAAATATAGATTCGATATTTAATTCCTAAAATTTATGAAATCAAATATTTATTCATTTTATAATATAAAAATTATATATTTTATAATAAATATTGCTACATTATGTTCTTAGAATTAATAAAAGATTCAAAAAAGGTAAATTAAAAAATGTATATCTAAGTAAATTGAGCACCATGTATATTCAAAATATAATAATATAATATAATATAATATAATATAATATAATATAATATAATATAATATAATATAATATAATATAATATAATATAATATAATATAATATAATATAATATAATATAATATAATATAATATAATATAATATAATATAATATATTATTTATTTATTTATTTGAAACGGCTTTTTTAAAAATTGTTATTGCTTGACAAATATTTAGTTTTTTCGGCAATTTTAACTATCCCCGTATATTACTATTTTTGTATTTATAAAAGGCGAATTAAAAAAAATGGGGGAGTGTGGATTGAAATCTGGGACTTAAAAATTCTATTATATCGATGATATCTTAATAATTTTAAGTAAACATTTTTGTTATATCTTAAAAAAAATATAATAATTATGCTAACTTCACGACCGTTGATTTATGATAAAAAAATAACTTAAATATGTTTTTGCTGTTAGACGTAGACATATGAAATATACATCAATTTTCTAAATATATAATATGTAGGTTGTCCCATTTAACCAGCCTGTCGATTTGTGTTATTTGTTATAAAAATCATAAGTTTTCCAGTAACTACTTTTTGAGTTCATCGTGCAAGATTCCGTATAGTTTCGCTATTGATAACACAAGAAAATATTTTTAAAAAACATAATTATTCCTCACCTGCATAACACGGTGCCGTCTTTCAACACTTCATAAAAATTATCCATATCTCCACCGCAGTTGATATCCTCGCCAGTGATGGTCCTGATCCATTCCAGACACTCCTGGGCCAGTTCCTCGCTGTATTTGGCGTTAACCTGAAAATAATGAGAGAAAAATAAATATATAGACCCCGTGAACCAATTCCGATTTCACTTTCCCATGACGGTTATCTTCTTAATCTGAACGACGCGTTTTTTAAAACAATACAACCGGAATGAATAATGCAGAAAGCAGGCAGCAGGTGTTCCCTTTTATTTAGGCGTCGTTTTTCTTCCCTGCTCGAATGAGCGATTTTGTTATTATGGTAATTAAGATCAAAATTGTATGGTGTGGAAGAATTGTAAATAAAGGAACAAAAAAGAAGTTTGATTAATCTTTTACTATTATTACGGACAATGATTAATTGTGTAAGGACTGTATATTTTAGTCAAATTCCATTTAGATATGATAATTACAAATTATTAAAAAACAATTTGTGGTGTTGCATTTTCACTTTAATCAATAAAAATATCTGTATTATAAATGTATATTAAAATTAAACATTACATCGAAATATCATACATTTTGATCATCTCCGGAATTTATATTCATTTTCTCTCAAATTTTATTGCAAATTTGTAAAAAATAAATAAGAAACATCTAACTCACTCGCATCATTAATAAAACAATTAAAAATAATTGGCCCAGAATAGATCCCTGAGGCACACCAGTCGTTGCGTTAAATGTATTAGATCTATAGCCGTTATATTCTACAAATAATGACCTATGTTAAAGTTAGTTATTGCACAACAATGAGTGTGTGCTAAATTTGAAAACTAAAAATAAACTAGATCAACCATTGTTCGATGTATCACTTGTTCGATTGTATTTATTTGTTAGAATAATGCTCGATCCTTAATATGTTCTATACAATCGAACATATTAAGGATCGAGCAGTGTAATTGTATATGTAAAACATTTTATTAACCCCAGAATTGAATCGTGGTACAAGAAATATAAGATTATATAATAAGTAAGGAGTAAAGTGAGTTTTAAATTTAATAATCAAAATGATTAACATCGCAAAATATCAAAACGACATCTCAATCAATACACCTCATTTTCGATTCTCATCGCAAATAGTTTCTCCGAAAGTCGGCGCGCAATTAATTAATTTTCCATGTACCCGGCTCGTCCATTCTTTTGCAAGGGAACAGTTTGCGTAAATCACGATCTCTCAAAGGAATCCAATTTGCCCGCAAACGAATAAACATGTGCGGTACGGTTGGACGTATTCTTTTTTTTATGTCACGTCCGCATATTTTTCTGATGATTTAATGTCTTTTCTCGCACGGTGCGGTAATAAAACACCGGCGTGTCGTTAACACTGCACGTTTCCGTTCGTTTTTTTTTTGTTTCTTTCGAGCGGATTGCAAATTAACAGCACGTGAATTTGAAATCCTGCGAGATTAAAAGTACGTGTGTTAGATTAATAGGTGTATAATAACATTGAAAATGTACCACGAAATTAAAATGCTTCTATAAAATTCATATTAAAAAAAAGGTGATAATAAATCTTGGTGTTAATAATAAAAAAAAACTAAGTAAATGTCAAATTTAGAATATTTAATTGGAACATGAATAAATATTTAAGAATTATTTTTTAGTTTTCGAGTTTTTTATGCATTTGACATTTATATTTTTTATTTGATCAAATTTCTGATGCGTTTGTTGTAAGTTGTTTCAACAGAGAAGATTTTTATCACTGAATTTTGGGAAACATTGGGAATCGATTTTAATCCAAGCTTTCAAATTGTTATGTTGTTATCGGCGATTTGTTTTATATAACGCAGAAACACCGTTTTCACTCATTTTTTTAAAATCACGAATATTGTTTCGTAAAGTCGTAAATTATCACCAGAGCAGTGATGCGCCACGGAAAAAAAAGAACCAACGCATTTTTTTTTTCTCGACGGGCAAGTACCTCGTCAGACATTATTGATACGCAACAGCAAGTGCCCATTCAAGGTCTGGCGGGGTACTTACCCAAGAAGTAGTTGCTTTCATGTACATTTGTTTTGAAGTACTTATGTAACGTAAGTCAAAATATCACAGTAGCTAAGGAGTAAATTATTTATCAATTTAATTATTACTCAACAATGGCTAATGCCGGTAAATGAGTGTCGATTATGAATGAATGAATTCAATTGTTAGCTTTAATATTTAAACATTGGTAGTTTATATGGTATATAATAAATATGAATACATTAAATATCTACCAATCAATCTACCAAAATGTCGCGAACATTTGTTAATAATTAAAATGAGTATAAATATATATACAGTGAAGTAATAATTATTTTTTCAATAAATTAAATAAAAAGAATTTGAAAATAATTAATAAATTGTAAATAATATTGAAAGAAAGCTGAGATGGTTCGGACATGTGTGCCGAATGAAAGAAGATAAAACAGCAAGAAGAATATATGAAACAAGAGCGCAAGGAAGAAATTACCGGGGAAGACCGAGAAAAACATGGAATGACATAATTAGAGAAGAAGCAGAAAAAAAGGACATAGACTGGAAGGATATTAAACAATTAACCAAGGACAAAAAGACATAGAGAGAAAAATATAGAAACAGACACTAAACAAAAACTCCTTACACCTAACGGTAGAAAGGAAAAAAGATTAAAAAAATATAATAAAAATGAATAGATTATTACAAATTTACCAATAGAACAAATAAAACAAAGATTAAATTGAAAAACTTTAAATTCTCGAAGAAATTAAATTTAAAGTGATTTTTATTGGTAGATTTTTAATAATAAATTCATATTTATTATATACAATTTATTAATGATTTTCAAATACTTTTTATTTAATTTATTGAAAAAAAAAAATGCTTCAGTGTATGTCCATTTATCCACAATTTAATTATTGACAAATGTTCGCGACATTTTGGTTAACTGTCGAGACACAACAACATATTTTCGAAACTCAATATTTTTGTTTACATACACAAGACTATGATGCAACCCATCCATGCCATCACCGCCGAAATAAGTTTTCATTTATTCACACACATATATTTTTTTCCACCAGCTGCATTTTGATTAATCTCCGCGGTCCCATGAACTACTTTTTTCTTTTCCCTCTCATTCGCTCTTTAGTTGTCGACCCCGTTCTGGTATCCATATGGTCATGCCAAATGGTCAGCATCACGCGCTCGGATGAGCGCGAAAACCGCCTCTTAATCCAATTGATCGGATCGATCCCGCCTGCAATTTAAATTCACGCGCGATGGCATTAACATGAATAATGGTCCTAATTAGTATTTACAATTGGTTTTATTAACGCCGGCCTTGGGATGTGCTGGTATTGTTATTATTTCAAGTGTCGCGGGGACCAAACGAAGAGAAAATTGTAATGGGAAGAGGCGTTGTGTTGCGTTGTGTGAATGGAAGTAATTGTGATGCGTGGAATGACAATTTCATATTCGGTTCTGTTATTTTAGAGATTCTATTCCTTTTAAAAAAAGAATAATAATCTTGCTCTAAACCATAAGAAACATAAAGAGAAGAGCATCTTTAGGAGTTTTGTTTACCTCAAATGTTAATTTTAGTCAACATATTAAAATTATTAGCAATAAGGCTTTAAAATGTCTTTTTGGTTCGTTGACAGATTTTCCGAAAATTTCAACTGAAGATATTTTAAGGCCTTATTACAGGTAATTAATTATTTTCTCTTTTATTCTTTTAATTATCTGTAAGGCCTTAAAATCTCTTCGGTTGACATTTTTTTTGAACCCAAGAGATTTTATTGGCTTAAACGTAAATCATATACGTCTATCTGTTATAAACGTAAAATAATCGGTCCTCGCTTGAAATAAATTACTTCTTACTGGAAAGGATGATACCGTCATATTTCTGCTGGAACCATTTCATGGCGTCCTCTTTCATGAGTCGCTGGGGAAACCTACTTTGCCTTGTTTCCTGCGTCTGTGCGCTACGTTGAAACCAGGCCTGTCCTACACCACGTAGAAATCGATTCCGTAGATACCTATGCTGGGGTCGTACTTGATACCCTAGTCGATTTGTTCTTGGACGCCAAATCCAAAATTGCCAGATGCTGAGAAGTTATCCCTACGCAACTCGTATTCATATTCCCCGACCTTTCTTCAAAATTTCCTCGGCTTTGGCGCCCCTCACTGTGTAGTGGACGGCGATTTTTTCATTACGACGGATACCGAACAATCTGACTTTGTAGCGGGCTTTTGACAATACAGGCTGTTGGCTAGTCAATTGTTCTAACATTTTAGCGGCCCTGGTCAGCCTATCACCGGATTCACCGACGCAAACGTTCAAGCAGAGCTTGCGGATGTGCAAGTCCCTCATCTCATTCTTAGACTTATCTTTCACCTCCTTCTACACTTTCTTTGTGGCTGGCTTTTTCGCTACGGGCGTCATGACTTTAACTAAAAGGCCGTATTGAAAATAATTTCAATATGTTGATTAAAATTAGGATTTAAGGCGAACAGCACGCCTAAACTTGCTCTTCTATTTAGGTTTTTTATGGTTTAGATCCTTATTTCAAAAGGAATAGCGAGTATTTAATACCAACACTATCAGAACATTGTTATGACACAAGTAATGCCTCATTTGGAATACGCATCGATAGTATGGTCACCCTACACTTCTTGCCAGTGTAAAGTAGTTGAATCGGTTCAGGGATGAATTTCAAAATGAGTGCTCTAAATAACTAGTGGAGATAGAAGGTCATTTAGCTACAGCTCAATGTTGGTGGCTCTTAACTTAGAATCACTGCAGAACGATACAAAATTGCTTGGCTTGAATTTTCTTCATAGGTTGGTCAATGGTTTTCATGATTGTTCGGAACATGTTGGAAGACTCCATTTTAACATTCCCCGCGGTGTGAACAGTAAATCCAAGCCAAGCTGTTTACGTTACTGTATCATTCTACAAATTATGGTAATTCTTCCCCCATTGACCGGTTGATGCGATATGCTAATACGTAAATCTCAATATATGATTTGGATTTATTTATAGTTTGTTTTATTTTAATTAATCGTATTGTAACGAAAGTGAAAGAAGCAAGTGGTAAGAACACTCCGGAATGTCCCACCGAGCGCGCGACAGTAAACGCGGCGTCGTGGAAAGTTCTGGAAAATTCGTGAAACAAGCACGCTATAAAAGCGCGCGTTAGCGGCGAGATGGGCAGTCTATCACGAGCGTCCGAGTGCTCAACATCTAGTTATAAATAAATAGTTACAGTGTGATGTTAATAAATGTGTTATGTGTACTGTAAATATATAAATAGACATTGTTTTACTTATTTCCAAGTCTGATTAAACTCGATTTTGTAACAGTAAATTTATTGTGATGGCATACAAATTAAGTTATTGGTATTTATGATATTCTGTTACTATTGTTAAAGGTTATTTAAATGTTTCTGTGGGTTAGCATGTGCGTATGTACATGATTTTAATAATAATAATAATAAATGTCTTTATTTCATCAACAATTGTACAATAGACACATAAATAATTAATAGTAGGCAAAGTTCAGGCAGGCTAACGCCCGTCGCTGCTCTTCCACTTAACCTACATTTTAAGCATATTGTTAGATTTTTATTGTTTATATGTAAAAAAAGGAGATTCCAACGTACAAACATTTAACGAATACCTTAAAAGCAGTTCCATCAACAACTAAATATTTTGTTATTAATAAAAATAAAATGCATTAATTAAAAAAAATAAATAAACAAAAATCAATGGACGCGTTCAGTGAAATTTTAGATATGTAGCGTGAAACGCTTGATGTTCCCTGAACACGCTTTCGAGGTTAAGAACTCTCACGAAAAAATGGCGGTTTTGTATACATCTGCACGGCTTGAAAAGCGATCCAGTGGAAAAAATACATAAAATAAATAAAAGAATTTGAAAAATTTGAATGTTAAAGTACTTATGTAACATAAGCCATAATGTCACAGTGCAAAAGAGAAAATAATTTATTAATTAATTATTTTCAAATTCTTTTGTTTAATTTATTTAAATAACTGTGACTAAGTGAATAAACCCTTTTTCTATTATTGAAAAAATACATGCTTTACGGCTTAATATTTAAGACCATTTTAATGTGTTATTATTATGTCTGTCTATAAGGTTCAATCTTGTATATATTTCAACAGTTTTAATATAATCTGTAATAGTTATTTCTTTATTTTTGTTCTACAATCCACTATACATAAATATTATTAATTATATTGTAGATTTGTAAAAAAGGTTAAACACGCCCATTCATAATGATCTCTTAATTATAAATAATATAAATCATTATTTTTTTGATACAAAAATAATCAAATATAAGTAAGATGAACAATTTATTTCAATTGTTGTAATCATTCCATGATAATTATTGTTTCGATATACCACATGCAAAATTTTATTGTTTGAAGATTTTCACTTCCAAGTTCTCGATTAAATATCAACACTACACAACAGCAATACACTTTACAGAACCAATACTTTGAAAATACAAAGAAATATTTGGCTTTGATAAAATTTTGACGATAGTTTTAACGATTCTTAAAAGAATATTATGCGGCTTTTATATGTAAACATTTCAATATATAAAAGAGACACCATCCTGCTCTAAATTAAAACTGGCAGCTTGTATTATACACACTAAATTGTTAAAATTTTAAACTGTAATTTCCAGTATTAATAAAGAGAAAGAAGCCTATTTTGAACATAGCAACAAAAACGGCCAAAATTTCTTATTTCACTTGTTTATTTGAACATTAGATGTACATTTTGAACACTACGGGTACAAAGTGGTTTTAATGTTCTTGCGATATGATAAGCAAGTTATTAATATTGATGCACATATGGTTTCAATAGAATGATGTGAAATATTATGTAACCCGTGAAGCAATCGTGCATTCTAATTAAAAATTAACTACCCAGATTATGTGAATTAACTCCACTGGCTTAATTTGAATTTATTCGTGTGATTCGTCTTCTTAAAATTTCAGTTCAAACAGCATATAACAATTATTTACTCGACATTGAAAATAAAATACCTGAATAATTATAGACCTATTCTCAATATTATCCAACTTTTCGAAAGTATTTGAACATATTTTGTATAAAAACATTACAAGTGAAATCTGGAATCTCTCTTATTCAACATGAATTTATATCAGTACGTTCAACTGTAACCAACCTTGCAATTATTACACAATATTTAAACGAAGTTATTGACAATCGCAGTCAATTTGACGTCTTATAAACAGATTTTAGTCGAGCCTTTGATATAATATAATATAATATAATATAATATAATATAATATAATATAATATAATATAATATAATATAATATAATATAATATAATATAATATAATATAATATAATATAATATAATATAATATAATATAATATAATATAATATAATTGATTTATTTTAACATCTTTAAGTTATGTAAGGTAGAGCTTTACTGACGAGGGATAGATCCCGAAACACGTGTCTGTAGTAAATAGTAGTGAGTAAATACTCTGTTCTACTTATACTAATATTTTTATCTCAATATCTGGTGTACCTCAAGGATCCATTTTAGGGCCATTACTTTTCATTCTGTTCATAAATTATTTATTATTTTCGTTAACTTACCCGGTTTCAGTTTACGCAGATGATTTAAAAATCTTCAGTAAAATCGAGTGTTTAAATGAAGTCTATGTGTTATAAGATAACAAACAAAAATTCATAGCTGGTGTATATATTGAGCGTATAACAAAAATCGACGACGAAATTGGCGTTGGAAGTCTCGAGTCATGTCTGTACTAAGATTACACGCGTGAAATGCTGGTTGCGGTTAAACAGTGTCAACATGACAACCAGTACTTTACGCATGCGCGTGTGATTTTAGTTCAGACATGACTAGATTTCCAATGCTAACTTCGTCGTCGATTTTTGTTATACGCTCGATACAATAACCTACACTTGAATACTGAGAAATGCTTTGTTGTGACTTATTGTCGGCGATTAAAATGAATTACATATGATTATAAGATTAATAAACGCATCTTAACACCTAAAACTGAAGTCAAAGCGTTGTATTTTATAAACTAGTCACTTTTGCAAATCACATAAATATGATATCTAAATCTGCCTCCAAGACACTGGGATTTGTCTTAATAATATATAGGGTGTTCTATTTGAAATAACAAAGTTGATGGCAAATCAGTAATAATAGGTCACCCTGTATATATAAAGATAATTTTACAATTTGTACATTCAGTAGTCAAGCAAGGTTTATTAATAAATTAATGTTGAATTTCTAATAAATAGGGAGATATCGAAGACGGGCACTTCGATGACTCACCCTGTATAAATAAGAGATAAAAATATATATTTTGTTCTATGGCTCTGCAACAAAAAATGGATATTTTTGTTAAATATTATTATAAACAATTTATTTTATTGTAAATTATAATAAAAACTGAAATCGATCAGTAAATTATTTTTTGGTCCGCCATATTTGAATGAATTTTGATTGTTTTAACCTGGACCTTAGGAATTTAATGGATATCTCAAAAAAGCCTATATACCAAGTTTCAGAATGTTCGGATGTTTACTACTAATAAATACCAGTTTTTCTCGGCAACAAAATTGAAAATTATTTCCGGCATTTTCTCATGATCTGTTTTATTAACATTTTTTTTAGTTGATAGCTATAAGACTCATAGTTCCTGAGATATAGACGGTGACCATTGTTATTTGAACACTCGATACATAGTTAGTTCTGGAAGGTAGATACGATTTCAAATGGTTTAGAGTGTGTGGCCTAAACCCAAACGTTGACAGTTTATCTAACAAGATTACATGATCTACACTATCGAACGCACGTGAAATAATAGTTTATAGTATATCTGTTTGATATCGTTTTTCTGGTGATTCACTAATATTCTGGGTTAGGCGAAAGTTGGCGCTTGCGTCGTCTTTCATTTATTATAATTAATATTCTGTGTGACAATTGCGAGGTTCATATTTTTTTATGTAAAAAGTTTTTGACTATTTTTGACAAAAAATATGCTTTGCATAAGCCGTGGAAGTCATTTGCCCGATACGCTATTTCATACATAACCCCATTTTATGTACCTTATGTTTTAACTAAAGAGAACGAATATAATTGAAAAACAAAAACGGTATTTTATATCATTATTTTCTAGTATTTAAGAGGAATGTAGTAACCATTACTGTTAAATAGAAAACACTGCCTTTTATTTTGACTAAATTTTAAATCTATTTTTTTAAGAAAATTTTTCATATATTGAAAAAAAAAGGCCACTATTATATTTATATACTAAATAATTTCACATTCTTTGAACAAAATTCTATTACAAAAGTTACTTAGACTGTGATGATAAAAATAACGTACACGTTAAGCTTAACATTTTCCTTCCAGAATAGCTCTGATTATGGAGAGTTTATATATATATATTTTTAATAAATAAATAGGTTACAATAATTGTGAAAATGAAAGAAAATGGGTTTCTTAGTCGAATTTTACTTTGATTTAGAATACTTTTTCTCTATAACTTTTGTCTACAATGAATAATGAACGAGTAAAATGGGATAGAAATACTAGAAAATAATGACGTGATCCAATCTGTCATCTTGCGGAAAAGGTGTTGAACTATCAAATGCTCGCGCAAAACGGGATGTGACTCAATGGGTGTTAGATTTGTTTATCCTTGTTTTGTTGTTTTGCCATAAGAATTCTCATTTGTCACACAGCTTTTACTCTTCTTATGCTGATTTGACATGCAAGTAATGAGAAGGAAAAGCGAGCGCACAATTCCATCCTCGGTATTCAATGCTCTCAATTCAAATCTTGCGTACATTTTCTGACGTCCTCTATTTGTACAAAAACTAGTGGCAAATCCTTAAAGATTGAATAATTAATTAACAAATTCGTTGTTAATTAGCGATAATTAACCAAAAACGCGCCTAAAAAAGGCTTCGGCATAAATAATTCATACGTCGAGTTGAAGAGTCGTTCATTAGCGAGAAACTCGCATGAGCAACCGTAATATATCCCAGAAGTAAAAAAATATTAATTAAAATTCAACAAATCACTCCGCAGAGCGTTATCTGCGGAAGTCGGTGCGATGTTTCGCAACTCGGATTAGCGGTATTTCCTATTCAAGTCGGTTTAGAATTCGAAATATCTAATCGGACTCGTTCCCGGTAAATGATAGCAATAAATTCATAAATTCTATGATTAAGGTTGTTAGTTGGTGAAACTCCATTGTAAATATGAATAATAAAATACTTTGGAAATTTAAATTTCGCAATTTTAATGTCGAACAAACACAGCAACAAATGAAATAATTGTGTCTAAGTGAATAAATACATTTTTTCTATACAGCAATAAATAATTCGATACATAATATCTTCATCACCTTTCTGATATTTATAGCTGTATTTTCTATATTAAAAATGTGAAATTAATAAATTATGAATCGTAAATAGACATTCGGGGCTATTCTGCAAGTGCACTTTATTTTTTATCATTACATTCTAAGCATTTTTTTAATAGATATATATACATAGAATATGAATTGAATTAATAACGTAAATGTTAAAAATTTTCGTACGGAATAGCCCCGATTATTTAATTTATCTGTGCTTTTCCTCCGTAAAAATCACTTCTTAACGATTTTCACTGGTTGATTTAGCAATAACAATCTTTGCCCCCAATTTGATTTGTTTTTTCTTAACGAAAGAAAAATAAACGTCAAATTGATTTCTTATCGGACACCATTCAATTAATCGAAGCGTTTGAAAATTGCTTTCCGATTTCGCAATCATCCACTTATCACCGTGTCCGAAACGAGTCACGTCTATTTATAAAATCCAAAGCAGTCATCACGATGAATAACGATATTGTAAATATTTGCATGCGACGATACGTTTCTTTTAATTCTTTGTTTTGTTTGACTGTCGACAGAACCACTTTAATTTCGAAACCTTTGCACAGCTAATGTCCGAAGATTGTAGGTGTATTATTTCAATCACGCCAGATTCATTAATTGCATTTTTGAAATGAGATATTAATGTTTCGTTCTACAACACAACCCCACTTTTGATATTGTTGGTATACAGGGTGATTCAGGAGGAAATGGAAATATTTTAAAGACATGTCCAAGAAGCTCATGTTTGCTTCTTGGACATGTCTTTAAAATATTTTCGATTTTCATTTGTTTGAGAGATGTTTTGAAAAAATTCAATTTGTAAAATTGAAGAAAAATATATTACTGAATGTTAACAAACCTGAAAAACTCACTCCATAATCCATCTAACTCCCTCCTGTATGAAACCTGTAATATCACACCCATTTCAGATCGATTAATAACCCTTTTCTTAAATTTTGCCGTTAATCCCAACATTACACCCACTATCCAACAGTTATGCATTCCTCGTAACCCTGACATCACTCCCAAATTCATTCATTCCTCATCAACACTTCATTAATTCATTACATCAAATTTACCGAACCAATACCTAGACAGTTAGTGATCAAAACAAAATAAACAGTGACATAAACAAGACAAAGACAGGCTGAAAGACCTCCTTTCGATAGCCGTGTCCCTGAAGTTCATTGTATGTATATATAAATTGTTGTTTTTAAATATTCTGTATAAAATTATGAATGTGTTGGTTACTTTTGGGAATAAAGATGTTATATTGAACAACAAAAAAAAAACAAGTAGCATTAATTCACATTAAATTTTACTTATTTGCGCGTTTATAAATGGGGCCAGTTTCATTGAATGATGATTCGCTCTAATTAACGCCGCAGCTACTTCTTCATCCCCAAAGACAAACATCTAGTGGAGTGAGATCTGGTGATCTCTGTGGACAAGAGTGGGCCTCCTCTGCCAATCCAGCGATCGCAGAAATTTTTATTTGTAAAATGTCTAACAATATTTGCATACATAATCATATAAATACAAAATCCATAAACAAACACCACATCTATATATTTTGTGTGACTGAAAAATATGAGGCATTATAATCTTGTAAAACAACTAAAACTTTACCTAATTAATAATTTGTTAAATATTGGCATCTAGAACAACGTTGTCAAATTTAACTTGATTAACTTTTTTTAAAGGAAAACCTTATTTCTGAAACAAATGACAATCGGAATTGAACATATTGTAACGAAAGTTCTACAGAGCGCGCGACGGTAAAAGCGGCGTCATCGAAAGTTCCGGAAAGTTCGAGAAACAAGCACGCTATATAAGCGAGCGCTAGTGGCGCTGCAGGCTGTCAGTCAGGGCCAGTCTAACACAAACGTCCGAGTGCTCAACATCTCGTTGTAAATAAATAGTGACAGTGTGTTGTAAATAAATGTGTTAAATGTACTGTAAATAAATAAATCGAGATTGTGTTACTTATTTCCGAGTCTGAGTAAACCCGATTTCGTAACAATATGAACAATATTAATTATTTTCAAATCATTTTTATTTAATATATTTAAATAACTGTGACCAAGTGAATGAATAATACTATTTTCTATTTAATATGAACTTATTTTGCATATTTTTGCTGCCTGGACATATCTTTAAAATAATTAAATTTCCTCCCGAATCACCCTGTATGATGTACAATTATCTTCTATATTTATGAAATGTTGATATACCGTTGTTATTATTATTATTCATTATTTAGATTTCCATTATGTTCTAGGTTCAAGACAGCACTTCAAGTATGAACGAGAATATCTACTTAAGAAATATTTAAATTGTTTCCATAATTATAGTTAAATGTAAGAATTAATCACAAATCCATTGAAAAACATCTCAATTTGCTCTTTTAATTTCTCAAAATCATTTGTATTTCTTGAAGCCCTAACACCATTCCTATATATATATATATATATAACACGTTCTACTTCTATATTAAATAAAAATGATTTGAAAATAATTAATAAATTATTTTCACATTTAACTCTTTTCTATTTACGTTCTACTTCATTATATCATTTCAATTTATTACAATTAACAGTCATTAGCAATCATGACCCCAGCTTACAAAGCAGACAACGATAGTTAATAGCGCATAAAATTTCTTAACAATACAAAGACAAATTATTTTGAAGTCAAGCAGAAAGACCTCTAGTCAATAGATATTAGTTGGATGGCCTTAGGATTTTCACCACCGCAACAATGACAGATCTATTGCGAATCTTGACTATCTCAGATAACTAGCTTCAACTTTACCTCCTCGATTAATAATGCTACCATCTCCTGCGCTTCTTTATGTGTAGCTTAGCTTAAGAAGTCTGATCATTGCAGTGAGGTTTAAAAAACTATTTATTGTATTACTGATCACTGAGGCTTCTACTTCGTTATACATTGTGTAAGATTATAATAAAACACTTTTTGAACTTTGTTTGTATAACAGAATTTTATATTTAGTATTATATTTTAGTAGTATAATCTATTTATTGTACTTATATTAAGAGTGGGATACATTTTGTATATTACGATTTTCATTTCGGCAATATTATAAAATAATATAAACTATTGATTAAACCACTTGGTTTCATCAGTGAAATAATACTAAGTGTTTTAATCAATGTCTATAGTTTAAAATGTTTCACCTCGGATTAAGTGAGAAATTAATTAAAAATATAAAATAATATTTTTCAAATTTTCTTTTATAAAGATGTGTATTGACTATCTTGTAACAGAATGGCACAAACTTTTTTTAACTCTTTCGCACCGGACGTTACATGTGCTCTCCCAGTTTGGAATTTTTTTGATATTACAGATGGGACAATATATGTGCCATTTACTGAAAAACAAAACTATTGTCAAGTTGGGACTCCAAACTGATTCTAAAGCCGTCTTAATCGCTCTGAGTCTATAGATTTCTCATCTCAATCGTTCTCGATCTAATCAATCAAGAGATAACTGTCAAGGTTGCTCAGTTGATGATTCTAATTTCTTCCGTCAATTTATTCATTTCTTTCTAACGCCCCTTGCATTTTTGCAGATATTTTTCCCATTTTCTTTCTTTCTTCTGATGGAGGGTCGAAATGAGTCGATAGAGAATTTACCCTGATAACAAGCTGAGGCAGCTCGCTTATATTAGTGACTCTTCTGAAACTGACAACACAGAGTTCAAATTAGAGGGAACCATCGAAAAAGAAACCGACAAAGAAGTCGTTCCACCCAATCGTAATAATATGTTTGATGATGAAGTAGATCTCCAGAACCAGAATCCACCATCATTTCCATGGTCCCTTGCAACTAATTTTGCACCACGAATGCCACTAGTTACTTACATCAAGAGTCAAACAAATCTTTCTATTGGTAACGAAGCCACCGAAGTGGATCTTTCCCAAAAGCTTATTCATTTACATTGCCCAATGTACGAACAAAAGAAAAATAGAAATGGAGGATAAAGCATTGAAAGAAAATGAAGCAAGTTCAGCTTCAGACAGTTGAAACGCTACAGACAAAATGGATAATATGACCGAAAAATTCGAAATCATGACAGTAGTTGGGATATTGTTGATGAGGTACAACCGGGTACCTCAAATGGTTCATTATTGGTCACTCAATTGTTCGTTGGGAAACGAAGCTATTCAAAAGGGGATCAATATGGGTTGTTTTCTTTTTTTTTTTTGATTTCGAAATTATATTTCAATTCCCAGGAGAAATCTGAAGATGCTTCTAAATTATACTATATTAAAGAAATAGTTTCCTGCTTAAAGTATAATACTCTAGCGAGGCCCTGGAGGACTAATGTGGAGAAGAGTTTCGTGTGAACAGCCGTTGCACACGAGTCAGTCGATCCTAAGCCCTAGGCAAAAGCCGATGTCGATGTTGGCGTGTATTAATTTTTTATATTACAAGAAAACACTCGAACGATTTAAGAATTATAATCACCAAACGCATAAATAATGAAAATTACAATAATAAATAATATATTTTTTGAAGAATTTCACTGTCAGCACAAGACAGTCAATAGACGAGTCAATGGTCAATTTCAAGGGAAGGAGCAGTCTAAAACACAGTAACAACCCATGAAACCAATAAGAGAGATAAGTTTTGGAGCACTGCGATTCTAAGACTGGATATGTTTACGAATTCAACATTGACACTGTGAATGAATCTTCAGTAACTGAAGGAAGTCTAGGTTAACGCGTTGTAAAAATGCTTATTTCTACAGTGAAGATTCCTCAAATCGTTCCCCGCTTCGGTCGATTTTTCACATCGGAGATTCTGATGTATGACCTGTTTCATGGATGTGTCGGCACATATATAAAAATACGTCCAACATGTGAGGAACAGTTTTCCAAAAGAAAAGAGAGAGTTGTAGAAATTTTCAATGTACAACATTGAGGTATAATTTAAATTAAATATAAAGTAGAAAAGAAACATCTCTGATGGGATTTTCGGGCCCGTCACGAATGTCTGTATAAATTGAATATAGGTGGATTTGAAGCACTGTATGGAGATTTGATATCACAGGTCTCTGTGATGTAGTTGGTGCGCACCCGACCGGCAATCGGGGGACGTGGGTTCAAAACCCATCAGAGATGTTTCTTTTCCATTTTATATTTAATTGAATTTAAATTATACCTCAATATTGTACATTGAAAATTTCTACAATTCATAGATATAAATAATAATAATAATTATAATAAGTCTTTATTGCCCAACAGGAAATATACATCCCAATTACAAGACAATATACATAAATCCATAGCCGTGTGTGTATAATATAATATTATATAATATATAAACTAACTTAATGCTAAAATATAAATGAATAGAATATTAAGCTGCTCTTTGGTATAATTGTGATAACAGAGATTTAATTGTATCATAGAATATATCGCAAGACGTATATAAATATAATTTAAAAGAAATAACAATTTAATTAAATTAATGAAAAGAGAGAGATTGCTGTCAAATGGATGGACACGAAGGAAGTTTTTATTTTATGTCGAATTGCCATAGCACTGAATTAACTACTGCGATTAGAACTCTAAAATATGGATCTAAGAAGGAGTTTCCCATCAATGGTAACATTTTACAACGAGTTCATCATACGAGGTGGATCGTAAATATAACAAGTGGAGGAAAAAGGTATTCCACAGATTACTAATGACCTTGATTGCTCATGCCCATGCTGTCCATCAAGACGTCACTGAACGAAGACGTTCTTCGTTGCTGTTGCTGAAAGTCTTTTGACATTTAGAAATGCAATCAAGGAATAAAGTCAATAAGCAAAGGCGTTCTTTCCCCGAAACGATGTCATCAGTATCATAAAAAGTGACTCTTTTTAATGTTGGAAACATTTCCTAATTAAGGGTAAAATGCGCAGAAGATGTGCATGGTGCGCTAAAATGAATAAAGAGGCACGCTCAAAAATAATGTGCACCTCTTGCAACGTAGCACTGTGCAAGAACTGTTTCCAGCCTTACCAAACCCTCAAGAAACACAAACTTTAGATATTGTTGCTCCTCCACTATTTTCATTTTTTTGCCATTCTTATTTTATAACTGTTAATTTATAAATAAATATGTTAATAAAAATTTTAACACTGGGAATGAATCTTCAGTGACTGCAAGAATTCTAGGTTAACGCGTTGTAAAAATGCTTATTTCTACAGTGAAGATTCCTCAAATCGTTCCCCGTTTCGATCGATTTTTCACATGGGTGAATCTGATGTATACCCTGTTTCATGGATGTGTCGGCACATATATGAAAAGACAAATATATGAAAATGTTAATAAAAACCTTACCTAAAATAATCATCAAAATGTTAAATAAAATGTCAATAAAAATGTGCTATTGGCTTATTAGGATTCCGGTCGGAACATACCCTATCCCGGGGTTCAGATGCTTTGAGTTTACGGCGGGACATATGCTGCCCCGTCAGTGAAGCTTGTTAAATAATTGTTGTTGATGGTGCGCTATTATGGGAACGTTTATGCCTCTCCAAGATCTTCAATTTTGTAGGCATAAAAGTTATTTTATCTAATAATCGCTTCGAGGAGAAATAACTGATCCCTGCAATGGGGTGCACTGGTATTGAAAAGGTTAAAATGTTTTTACTCAACATAGAAATAATTTTAGTTTCAAGGTATATTTTGAGATGATTGGTTGAAAACACAAGTTGAAATAAAAATCTTGTCTATGCCATTTCGTACTATAATTCTTACTATTGACATATATGAAATAAAAACAATAAATAGGAACGATAAATTTCCTAGAATTGTTGCAGTTTTCCATACATACAATGTTAATTTAAATATTTCGCCATATTGTATGCCGTCTGGAACGGCAAAGGATGACGTAACATCTCAAAGACTTATATGGCTATATGATTTTTCTAATTTCTATATTGGAACGGGTGGGATACAGAATTGACAATCGAGTATTTAACTCTTAAACATTTGTTAATAAGTATTTTTGTATATATTATGTAAAAATGAATATCCCATTTGAATAATATTTTCACAGTTTTAATATGGACAAAAAGAAAAGCCTAACCGCAATAATTAGATATATTCGACATAAACCTCTAAAATTAAAATGGAATAGTGAAGTAAGGATTATAACTATATGCAATTATTTTCAGTATAAAACTACTGCAAATAATTGTATAGTTGTGACTGGTCGACAAGGCTTCGAAGCCACTGCTATTAAATTAATTTCGCAGAAGAATAAGTAGCTTTGTTCCAAACATGCACTATTTGGTAGAAGAAGAAGTAGCTACGTTCCAAATATGCACTATTTATAACGATTTTCCCATTAACCAATGCAAAAAAAACATTTGAAGCAATTCCTACAAAACGCATCGAAACCCACGAAGCGTGAAACCATCAATTTTCCAAGTAAATTAATCGCTTTACGACTTGTCCTAACTCCATTCCAAACAATTCCGTTACACACCGATAACCAATTGAAACTTATTCACACCGCGCCGCTCAGGAATTCCATTTGCAATAATTAATGATAACGTTTTCATTACCATATCGTAAAACATACGAGCTTGCTTACGCTCCCGCAATCGTGGATTATAAAGCAATTAAGAGCCCATCACCTTCACGCGATGAGGTCATCGTTGCTTTTGTTGTGTTTTTTTTTTTTTTTGGCCTGAACGATTGTAAGAACCCGAAATTAAATTTGGCGAGACGGCTGGTTTTAATTATGTGACTGTAATTAATTTGCTTTTCGGAGATGATGGAATTAAAAAGTTTTAATTGTAATTCCGGTTGGGAATTGTTTTGGGTGTCGTCGGGTGATTAGTAGAGCGTTAAATATTTTTAGAATTATTCACATTAGTAATTCTTCAGAGCACAATTAGGATTTTGAGAAAAAAAAATGTAACAGGCGACCAATTTTAAATGTACAATTTCCCTTATTGTGTGATCAACAATGATTGCAGGCAAGTTAAATTTCCCGCCGAAAAATCTGGGCAGTTTTATCGCTCCAAATTTATGCCAAGGAAAAATTAATAATATTTTACACTTTATTTTACCATTGCGTTTTTTTAAATAGAATCGTTGATTGAAAAATTGATAATTGTTGATAATTTTGCAATCAACGGTCGAATGCATATCCTAAATGAACATAAAATAGCAATTGAAAAGGTCATAACTCACATAAGTCCGGAGCAGCTTCAACGTGTATTTTAAAATAAAAAAACGTAGAGTTAACATATGCCTAAAAATCGAAAAAAAAAAAAAATGTTTTCTGCGCCAATGGTAATTTGGGAGATTTTCTTTTCATTTGATCAGTTGTGCCAATATGCATTTTTGATTGCCTACCTATCAATCTGCAATCATTTTTGATCACTCAGTATGACTTTTCTCCGATTCGAAATTTATTTCTTAGTAATAAAATAATAACAGATGACCAATTTGAAATTTAAAATTTCCATGATTTATCCATAAATTTTCTCTGATTCCAAACTTTTCCCTTCGCTTATTTTATGAACATTTTTCCTTGAGCTCAATAATATGATTATAAATATAAAACAAAATAAATAAAAATATAATGTTTTTAAAGCATGCGCTAAAAACATAAAAAGAAAAGAAACATGTAAAATTAAATATGTGTAATTATTAGCTCCCCTATTAATTTCAGAGAAAAATAATAAAGGAATATTTTTAGAGTATTAAAAACTGTATTAAATGTATCCATTTAATTTACGTTTGTACTAGAATCCATATTATCGAAATGCTACAAAAAATTTAAATAATGAAAAATAATTATAATGTCGTTTGGGATAAATAATTCTATTTTATCATGTATGTATGTTACTATATGCAAAGGCCTCCGTTAATTAAATAAATAAATAATACGTAATTAGTCGAATAAAAATCATTTATTCATTATGAAGATAATTTTCAGTGTTTTTCCATTAATTTCAAATGTCCCAATAATATTATTCTTAAAAATACCAGCCCAAATATTTATTTTTTGTGGTTCATGAGATTTGTCAAACTCATGGCAAGGGTTTTTATTAAATGGTACATTATCCAACTTATTTTTATTATTTTCTAAATTAAATAGATACATTTAATACAGCTTTAAATACTCTAAAAATATTCCTTTACGATTTTTCTCTAAAATTAATTGGGGAGATATTTTTTTACACATATTTAATTTTACACGTTAAATTCTTATGTTCGCCCCTTATCCCAGATACTCAGTATAACGCATTATTATGTTTTTAGTGCATACTTTAAAAACATTATATTTTTAATAATAATAACAGGAAACAAAGATTTCCCAATTACAAGACAATATACAAGATAACAACAATATAGCGTATTTTAACATTATAAAGAAAATAATAAAAACCTAATTATTTGATTGACATAAAGCAACTATGGATTTTAGTGATTCAGAAAAGATATCACAAGTTGGAGGTAGTTGATTAAAGACATTCGACATTAAATTTGTCAAACAAACGAGAATGATCATATCCTCTCTCAGGATAATGCCCCTCAGTCTTCAGGTATAGAAATTTAAGAAATCTTCGTTGAACACTTTCCACAAGATTAATCTGAAGTTCCAATTTTGAACGTAAATATTGAGTAGAGATTTCAAAGCATTCGGATTCCGCAAGTTCGCAGAATTACGATGGATAAATCCTAATGCTTTTAATGTATGCATTCCAGATTTTTTATATGAACCAATTCTAATTAATAAAAAACGTTTATCGACCTACAAGAAAAATAAAGTTATTTGTTATTGGATTAAAACTGTTTTGAATATTTCTTAACTTTTCAAAGTTTTTCTCCGTTTTTATTATAACTTTTTTTCGTTTGTTGCGTAATCTCCCCAAACAGGCTGGCAAGCAATTTTCCGGTTGTTTCCCAGCCTGACAACCTATTTAAGGGGATTAGAAAATGAAAGAAACATTCAACCCATAAAGTTGTAATAAAAAACGGAGATGATGATACACATTAGCAGTTATTTGAATTAAAATTATATAAGGAATAAATACTAAAAAAGATAACATTTAATGATAAATTTTATTGACCATTACTTTTTTCATCGCTGCAAAAATCACTGTAGGTTATTGACAAATATCCTTGAAACAACTACTTTTCGAGCGAATACTCTGCCGGACATTGGATTACACAATGAATATTTGTTATTGCATGCCATGACGATTTGAGTCGAAACTACTATGCCAAAACTTACAGTGTACGTAATTTTTGCAGCGTTAAAAAGTAAGCATGGAATTACATTGATCATTTTCACTATTTCTCCTTATTTAATTTAAATCCTAAAGTTATTTTTATAAAAATCAATTTAAGTAATTAAATTAATTAATAGTTTTAATATTTAGACATTGGTAGTTCATTTTGTATGAAATAAATATGAATAAAATATTAAAAATCAACCAATAAAACACAGATAACTTTAAAGTTATTCAAACTAATCTGTGTTTTGTTGGTTGATTTTTAATATTTTATTCATATTTATTTCATAAATTAATTAATTATGCATAATATAGTTACCATTCAAATAATAAAATTCTATTCTGGGACAGTTATTTCTTAAAAGTGAGAAAAAATAGTTTTTAGTGAAGAAATTAGTGCGAGAAAATAGATGTTTCGTAAATAGAAAAGAGTATTTATTCCCTTGGTCACAGATAAAATATTAAAAATAATTAATAAATTATTTTCACATTTAACTCTGTGATATTTTGACTTACGTGACGTAAGTATTTGAATCAAATGTACATTAAAATAACTACTTCCCGGGCAAATACCCCGCCAGACATTGCATTACATAATGTACACCTGCTGTTGCATATCAATAAAATATTGCATCATGCAACAAATTTTTGATCCAAGAAAAATTCAATGTAAAAATATAAGGCAAAGTTGTATCGACGAAACACGTGTCTGCAGATGGCCTTATATTAAGTAATGTTCTTTTTGGTTTTTTACATTGCATTTTTTTCGGATCAAAAATTTATTGCATGATGCAATATTTTATTGATATGCAACAGCAGGTGTACATTATGTAATGCAATGTCTGGCGGAGTATTTACCCGGGAAGTAGTTATTTTAATGTACATTTTTAAAGTACTTACGTAACGTATGTCAAAATGTCACAGAGCTTAATGTGGAAATAATTTATTAGTTATTATCAAATCATTTTTATTTAATTTAGATGTTTTGTATAATTATTTTAGATCATTTCGATTTTTTAAGACAAAGAAATAGAGGAAATAGAATCAACTTTGATCTATCTTAAACTTATCTATATACTTATACTTTCACAAATATTTAGTATGTTTTATAATTAATACACTTGATTGTTCGTTTCAATGATTTTATATTTGAGTTCTGACTAGTTTCGACGAGCGGTCATTTTTAAAAGATTCCGTCAAACTCTTGAATTAATTTCTCAGTTAACACTTGTTGAAACATGTTTAAACAAGATTTTCCATCAAGTTTTTTTTTATAGAAAATTATTTGATAATCAGTTGTTAAGGCTTTTCTTAATGCAACTCTAGAATACAATATTTGTAAAGAAAACAACAGTTTTTTTAAGTTTTATAAAATTTATTGTAAAGGCCTAATAACAATGGAGGCACAATATATTTTGTAAAACTTAAAAAAAATGTTTTATTTACAAATGGTGTAAAATTAATTGAGGTGGATCAAAAAAATGACATTTGCTCCATTTGTAGTCATGCATTTAGAACATAATTATATATTTTGACTGAAGAAATAATTTGTCTTTAGCTCACATTTAGTTAGGATACATTGCGTGTTTTTTGGTTGGTAAATATGTCAAGTTTTTTTCTTTGGAAAACTAACTGAGGTGGCCTAAAAATATCACTTGGTTCTTTTATAGTAATGCATTAAGAACATAAATATGCATGTTGAATGAAAAAATCTATTGTCACTTGTTTATAGTGAGCTGTGAATTCTTCAAGTTTAGTTTTTCTGTGAGATAATGGGGTTATTTAATCACAAGATACATTCAACCGCCCTCATTAAGGCATTGTACATGGGCCACACTGGTCTAATCCTAGCTTATGGATAACTGGTGATGACTATTGTGATTAAATAACCCTATTATTTTTTCACAGAAAAATTAAACTTGTAGCAATCACAGCTCACTATAGACAAATTACAATATAGATATTTTTTTTCATTCAACATGCATATTTATTCTGAAAAAGAAATGAGGATATTTACCTCATTACCTTTTCCGATAAAAAAAACAAATTGAATGACGATTGAACATTTTATAAGATAATGGGATGGCCTAAAATATTTACTTAATGCTTTTAATTAAGTATATTAAGAACACAGCAATGAATTTTATTTAATAATATTTAATTTTTAATGAAAAATAATTAATTTTCGCTTGTAGCAAATAAAAAAAAAGTAGCAAAAATAGCCTAATGTTTTTTAGCTTTTAATTGCTAATAATTACGTGTAGAATTTAATGGTAAAAAAAACAAGTAATTTTTTAAGTGTTGTTTTTTTTTATATAAGAAACAAAAAATAAAATAAGTAGGGGTGGACTTACAATAGGTGGCAAATTGGATCAGAAAAAATATGTACGTCACTGCATTGATTTATTGAAATTGTATCGCGAAATAAATAAATCCCGAGTTATACAAAGTAATTATCAACAGTGTTTCCTCGCCTGATCAACAATGTATAACCAAATATAAATATGACAATTAATCGTTTCTAATTCATTTGTGATTTTGTTTATTCCATTTCTGTCGAAACCGATGGAAATTATCTTGGTTACATCAAAGCCGCATTTCCTGATACAGCGGTCGATTTAAACCGCAGAAGAACCAACAAAAAAAAAAACTAACACCATTATATCACACGTGTAAATAATCTGACTCAATCCGTTTCCAGAATTAATTTCAATATTTCACATCGTGAAGTAATGTTTGCTCACTGATAGCATTCCACGATAAGCGGAGGAAGAAGAAGTTTAAATATTTGAAGAAGATAAGAAAATTATGTGGGTAACGTTCAGAGAGAGTTTTTCTATTTGAAAGCGGCTGATTTTGAAATAGTCCCTTCACAATTCATCTAACCAACCTCTGCCTGTCTGTATTATTTTATTACCATTAATTATTAAAAAAAACAAATAAACGCATTCAAGATGAAATTATATAATTTTATATTCAGTGGTTAAAATGTTGGGTATATAACGGAAATTTAAGAAACTTCTTGCGATATATAGTGTATGTCCCGTTTAGAGCGCATCGCAGGAATTTCTTATGTATTTTAAATAAAAATGATTTGAAAATAATTAATAAATTATTTTCACATTTAGCTCTGTGACTTTTGACTTACGTTACATAAGTACGTTAAACAAATGCTCATTAAAACAACTACTTCCCGGGCAAATACCCACGCCGGACATTGAATTACATAATGTATGCCTCCTGTTGCACATCAATAAAATATTGCATAATGCAACAAATTTTGATCCGAGAAAAATTTAATGTAAAAACAACAAAAGGAACGTTACTCAATATAAGGCCATCTGTAGACACGTGTTTCGGGATCTATTCCTCGTCAGTACTATGCCTTACATAATTTAAAGATGTTACAATAAATCAATTAAATTAATTCAAATACAATCAGCAAAATTAAATCAATTATATTAAATCAAATTAAACTAAAATCAATTTAAATTAAAACCGAAAAAAATTAAACGAAAAGAATTGAATCAAATTAATTAAAAAGAGCGACCCTCACCTTCCGCGCGCTGTGATAGTAATGACGGGCAGTAATAATTTATTAATTATTTTCAAATCATTTTTATTTAATATATTTAAATAACTGTGACCAAGTGAATAAATACTCTTTTCTATTCTTATGTATTGTTTCTTTCTGTTCCATTATAAGTAAAATATCTCTTATAAAATTATTGGATCTTAAATGCATTCTCTTCATAGTACACTTCTATATTAATAAAGAAAACACTTACTTTTTATATTCGAAAACCCTTACAAAAATAAAAATGTATAGCTAATAAGAATGAAACGCCAACTAAATTTTATGATTTTTTTATTTCTTAGTAGATGGAGTAAATACTCATATTGAAATGATATTCGAAGATTTTAATATTTTGATGGTTTCATGGTAATTAAAATTTTGAGTATCGCAAATTTTTCTTTAATTAGTTTTAAGAGAAACTTCATATAAAATTGAACAGAAAATAGTGAAATATCTATAAATAATTGACTAACAAAAATAATGCATTTCATTCTGGTGGTTCATTTTTTTTATATGATGACGCATCAAACCCAAAAACCCAACCGCGTATAGTATATATTTTATGGAATTTCTTTAATTTCTTTTTACAAACTCCAAGCTTTTATTTTACATACTCTATATGGTATTTATTGTAAATCTCGAAACATTCCTATCGGGCAAAAAATAAAGATCCAGCACATGGCCGCAGATACAGTAACACATAAACGGCGAGCTTGACACGAAAGACAGTCAAGAGAAAAAAAAAAAAAAGAAACGCGTAGCACCATTGGTAATCATCAAGTGTGAGTCAGTGTGACGTAAGTCGAACACGAGCACTTTAACGGAAAGTAAACCCATTCCACGATTTCCTTTTATGTAGCTTATGTTTTGATACTGCATGAAATTCTTTTCGGTTGCGTAATCGATACAATTTGTATTATAACGAGTGTTGTCAACCTCGAGCAGTTTATTAGTAGATAATGACGACTTTTTCGGTAGTTTGAAGATTACATCAATAGATTTTCATATTAAGTATTGCTTACATTTCCGCACCTTTAAAGATTGTCGCTAATTATTTATTTTATATTCAATTTAAAAGATTGAATTGTATTACTTTCCCAGGACCCCTGCCCAAGGGAAAGTGTTGTGATCGTAAAAATTTTCGAATCACCAATTTCAACAAATATGCATGTTTTGAGGTCCCTTGAGTCTATTCCATCGAGTTTTGAAAAATGTGTGTGTGCGAGCCTGGGTGTCTCCGCGATAGCGCATAAACGGCTGAATGGATTAAACCCAAACTTTATATCTAAGCTGTTTATAGCAGTGGAATGATCTGAAAAACTCATTAAGTGCAACTTTACTCGAAGCGATTTGTCATTTTCTAATTCGGATAAAAAAATGTTTCAAACAAAAGTTGTAGATGTTGAAAAAAGAAATATTTTTTGTTATAAAACTTTTTTTGTAGGACCTTTAGTTTTTATGTCATAAGAGAAAGAATTTCATCTACTTGATAAGTTCCCTTAGAAATAAACAATTATTTTTATAATCTACTTTATGTTGGCTGTGGAGACTTTTATTATTTAAATAATTATTTTTATGTGAAACAAAACGTCAAAGTGCGGTCATATTTAATATATTATTTCTAAACGCTTCCAGCTTCAAAAAATGAAAAAGACGTTTTTCAATTTTAATTTTTCCTTTCCTATTAAATTTTCAATCAAAAACGTATTTGACCGAATTCGGTGGGGAAAGTACCATGATGGATACATCATCATTTTTTTAGTGTTCTAAGACTACCTTTACATTCGTTTGTGGATTAAGCTTTGTTGAATTGTCTTCTGCATTCAAGGAGTTAATTTCATAGGCCCACCAGAGTGATTTACTTTTTTTCTCATTTGGGTGGATATGCTGTGTGCAATGGTTTATTTATTTATTTAATCAACCAACGGACAAGGTTCAATTACAGATTGAAATTAGAAAGAAAACAAATCATAATAAACACAATAATCAAATTAAAATATTGACAAGAAAACAAAAACAAGACAGTAAACTAAGAAAGATTCTCAATAATCAAGTTGAAGAATGCTTTCATAGATTTAGCATTAAAAATATCAACACCCCGATATTCATTCATAAGCTGATTATATGTAGAGTACATAGAATATATCGGCGATTCAACCATTACATTAGTTTTGGGTATTGGAAGCTGAAATAGATGTTTGGATCTTACACTAGAGGGCACTAATATATTAAGTTGCTCCAACAATTCTGGGACCATTGAGTATTTTATACAGCGTAGTCAATAAATTCCACTTTCGGCAACATTCTAAGGAGTGCATAATTATAATTAAGATCAGGATAAGTCCCGTACTTCTTAAAATGGAGATACTTAAAAAACATCTTTTATATAGCTTCAATCATCGCGGAGTATTTAGAGTAATATGGATTCCAAACACACGATGCATACTCAAGCTTACTGCGCACAAATGCACAATAAAGGGTTTTGATAGTACTAACATTTCTAAATGATTTACAATATCAAAGCGCATGCGTAGTGTAGCTCAGTATAACCGTTTGTATGGGAGACCGTTTGATAAATTTTTATGAACCGCCAAAATTATTGTCAAAATCTCATTAAAGCAAAATATTTTCAAATATCGGTTGTGTAAAGTATGTTATTGTTGTGTAGTGTTGATATTTAATATCCTGTAGGAGTTATTTTTGAATTACCCGCCTGCGCGCGCCATCTAACGCCGCGGAAAGGAAATGTATTTTATGTTGGCTACACTTATGAGATTTTAGAGGAGCTATGTTCAGCTTGAAAATCATAGAGAATAATTAGAAGATTAAGGTTACGTTATGTGAAATTGTTGTTAGCGATTATTAAAATTTTAAACAAATGCAGTCCGTCTAATTTCCAACCCCACGATGCCTCTTCCCCGACTACAATATAAACAATAAAATGGAACTATGGTGGACAGTTGGCATGTGGTGTATCTAAACAATAATTAGAATAATTAAAACATTTTATAAAATGTTGTCTTATTAATCATGATTATATTTCTTAATTACTTTCCCCGGACCCCTGTCCAAAAGAAAGTATTGTGATCGTAAAATTTTTCGAATCGTCAATTTCAACGGATATGTACGTTGAGTCCATTCCATCGCTTTTTGAAACATGTCTGTATGTGATCCCAAAAGTATCTAAGCTTTTTGTAACAGTTGTGAGATCTGAAAAGCTTCTGGTTAGAATCAAAAGTCATTAAATGCAACTTTACTGTTAGCGATTATTATTTTTACTTCCCCGGACCCCTTAGAAATTAACAATTATTTTTATATAATCTTCTTTATGTTGGCTATGAAGACTTTAATTATTCAAATAATTATTTTTATGTCAAATAGAGCGTGATATTTCATACATCTTTCGCAAACGTTTGTGGAGATTTTTTTAAGCCATTGTAGGTTATAAAATAACAAACTTATTGTTAATTTCTTCGAAATACTCGGCTTTAACTTTAAAAGACAACAATCAATGTTTTCAATTAATAATTCCTTTATTATTAAATGTTCATTTAAAAACGTATATGACCGAATTCACCGGGGAAAGTACCATAATGGACGCATCACCATTTTATTTTTGTCATCCACGAATTTCTACATAAAATCAAACAAACTTTAAAATTATATTCGTGGATGACAAAAACAAATAGTAATAATTAAAAACTTATCACTTTTATTGACTGAGATGGTTCTTAAGAAATCCAGTAACAATCTAAAACAAACAAAAATCGAATTTAAACTGCGGTAAAGTGAGCAGTTTTGGACTTTGAAATTTATTCGATTTTATGTTGAAAATCGTGGATGACAAAAAATAAAAAAAAAACTTTTTTTGCTGCGATGGTTCTTAAGATATCTAGTAACAATCTAGGACAAAGAAATCAAGTTTAAAGTGCGTCAGAGTGAGCCGTTTTGAAGTTTTATCGATTTTATGTTGAAAACCATGTATGACAATAAATAAACAAAAAATAGTAATAATATAAAATAAACTTTTTATTAGCTGAGATTGTTTCTAAAACATCAAGTATCAATCTATGACAAAGAAATAGAATTTAAAGTGCGCCAAAGTAAGCAGTTTTAGACTTTGAAGTTTGATCGGTTTTATGTTGAAAACCGCGGATGACAGAAAAATAACAATAGTAATAATAAAAAATAAACAAAAAATAAACTTTTTTATTAGCTCAGGTGGTTCTTAAGACACCTACTAACATTCTAAGACAAATAAATCAAATTTAAACTGCGCCAAAATAAGCCATGTTTAACTTTATATTGAAATTTTTGAATAATAAAAAAATAAATAATTATGAAGTATTTTAATTAATACACTTGGTTGTTAGTTTCACTAAATTTTTATATTTGCGTTCTGACTAATGAAAAATCAGACGAGATGGAAACATTCAGAGGTGTACCTCAAGGTTCCATCTTGGGACCACTGTTATATTTAATTTACACTTTTCAAATATTTCCTGATATCAACCTAAACAATTTCCACTTCTTTGCAGGTGATTCGCAATTAATGTATAATTTTTCCGAAACCAAAATTAATTCTGATCTAAACAAAATTGTCAAAACATGCAATGAGCACTCCATCTTATTAATTACTGGTAAAACAGGCTATAATTTTTGGGCCGAAAAAAATGCTGAAGAGGGCACTTCCTCATTTGTCGATTAGGGTTGATAAGAATATTTTAGAAATCAAACAATGTGTGAGGAGCCTAGGATTTTACGTTGATTCAGGCCTAACATTTCAGATTCATATTTCCCGCTGTATTAATTTTAGATTTATTTACTCTTGAATTAATTTCTCCCTTAACACTTGGTGAAACATGTTTAAACAATTAGGTAAAATTAAACACGTGGTTTGTTTCACAATAAATCGTGAAACAAACCACGTGTTTAATTTTACCTAATTGTTTAGATTTATTTATTTAAATAGGCACTGTCTCTCTCAAAAACTAAAAGCAATTATGTGTGAGTCCTTAGTCTTGTCGCATTTTAATTACTATGATGTAGTCTACCACTTCTGTCTAGATAAAAGAATTAATTAATTGACAAAATTCAGCGTATTCAAAACTCCTGCCTTAAATTAATTTTTGGTATTAGGAAGTTCCAGCACATTAGTCATAAGCTAGTGGACATTTGTTGGCTCAAAATGAGTGATCGTCGTCTACCACATTCTGTCATAAGATCATAATAGACAAAACCCCACTCAATCTCTACCAAAAAATCAATTTTTGCTCAGACGTCCACGCCATTAATATACGCTCTAGGGGATTGCTGAGCCCACCTAAGCAGCGCTCAGCTTTTGCAGTAAGGTCTTTCTCTGTTCAAATACCTACAGTGTATAACAACATCCCTCGAGCGTATAAATGAAAAACCTTTACATCTTTCACAAATTACCTTAGAAATGATAGTCATGTATGAGCATGGATGATTTTATTCATTATTATTTCGGTATATAATTTGAGTTTTTATTTTTATCAATAAATGATTAAAGTTGTACATTTTCGAGAAATGGTGAGCAAACTAATTTGCTAGTGTGACTAAACTTAATTTGATTTTGTTTCTGTGATGATTTAAACTTTGTATAGAATGGTCTAGTTGTAAATCAGTTGCGGCACTTAGCCAAGACTGGATTTCTAATACTATTTACTGTATACGAATAATCTCTTGTTACGATTATATCTCTTGTTTTATTGTATTGGAAATAACGATTATTATTATTTATTTTCAAATTATTTACACTAACTACAGAGTGCCCCAGAAAGAAGTGAGGAGATAAGAATTGAAGAAGTAAGGGAGGCGATTAAAAAATTGAAATAATAATAATAATAATAATCTTTATTTGTCCAACAGGATAAACCCAATTACCGGTGGAAGGCGAAAATTCATAGGATTTAAAACCATTGTAAAATACGTAGCAAAAGCGATTTTGTAAGTAGGACCGAATAAGATTGGTAACCGCAGGGCTCATGATCCATTGTGTCAAAGGCGCGTGAAAAATCAGTGTAGATAACATCAACTTGACCACGAGCATCCAGATCTCACTCCATTAAATATGCCATTGTACAGGACAGTTTCAAAGATTTTTGCAAAGTTGGAAAGAATCGATATTGGACGATAATTTTAAAAATGGAAAAGCACCAAGAATTGATGATATAACACCAGAGATAATAACATACATGAGGGAAGAAGGTACAACATTTCTTACTGAACTATTAAACGACATAATGATCAGCTTACACATACCAAAAGAATGGAACAAAAAAATAATATTACCTCTACACAAGAAAGGAGATACGAGGGAATGTTCAAATTACAAAGGTTCTAACAAGGATACTTGAGGAAAGAATAAGACACAAAGTAGAGGAAACCATAGAGGACCCGCAATACGGATTCAGAAGGGGAAGAAGTAAAAACGATGCAAAATTCATCTTAAGACAACTGAGTGAAAAATACATAAATAAACATCGAGAAATGCACATATGCTTCATAGACCTCGAAAAGGCAATTGATAAAATCAGAAGAAACGACATATGGACTAAGCCTGAGAAAAGAGGGATAAACAGTATAATAATAAAAATTATAAAAGCGATGTATAAAGATAATAAATATATAGTAAGGACGAACAACGAAAATCCAAGGAATTCTGCACTAAGACCGGAGTTAACAATGATGTATCTTGAGCCCTCTTTTATTCTCACTGGTTTTGGATGGAGCCATGAAGAAAACAATCAAAAAATATGAGGCTACTAAAAGTAGGAAATTGGAAAATGAAACACAGAAATAGGATCACTAATGTTCGCGGATGATATGGTCATATTAGCAGAATCAGAAAGGGACTTACAACACAACATTGAAACAGTGGTAAAAGAACTTGGAAAAATAAATATGAAAGTAAATACAGAGAAAACAAAATGAATGATAATATCCAGATAAAACAAAACTCACTTAATAAAAGTTGATAGAACACCGATTCAACAAATAGACAAATGCAAATATCTTGGAACAATAATAAACATAAACGGAACAATAGACGACGAAGTAAACGACAAACTGGGAAAAGCAAGGAAACTTTTCAACATGACAAAAAAATCATTTTTTGGAAATAAAGAAATCCCAAAGGCAATAAAAACCGTAATATTGAAAAAAGTGATTAGACCAACTATAATGTATAGCAATGAAACATGGAGCATTACAAAGAAACAACAACGAAGTATAACTAAGTATAACTACAATGGAAATGAGATTTCTTAGAAAGATCGAAAATAAGACAAAAATAGAGAGAATAAGAAATGAAGCATACAGACAAATCTTAAAGATCGATGATATTAACGATAAAAATATAGAGAGCCAGTTGAGATGGTTTGGTCATGTATGCCGTATGAAAGACAACAGAAAAACCAAAATAATAATATGGAAACACGAGCTTCAGGGAAAAAATACAGAGGAAGACCAAGAACAACGTGGATTGATGGAGTTAGAGAAGGAGTTGTAAAAAAGGGCATAAAAAGGAAAGGAATTAGAAACCTTACGCAAGACAGGAAAAACTGGAGATGTTTATACTCTACTGGACAACAAATAATATAAATACAAAATGTGTTGTATATATAAGTGTATATTGCATATATATACATATATATATATACAGAGAGGTTTTTTTATCAGTATACATTTCCCCTATGTATACCTGCAAAAAACGCGAGTCAAACGCATTGAACCGATTAATGTGTGTCTGTTTAGTTGACTATTTGGCATATGTGTGATCAGTTGCGTGTTATAGGCAACTAAACACACATACATTAATGCATTTGACTCGCGTATTTTGCAGGTATACATAGGGGAAATGTATACTGATAAAAAAAGCTCTCTGTATATGTGTGTGTATTTTGCCTTACACCACACAGTAGTAGAAAGGTCAATGATTACAAAAAATATTATTTTTATATTATTATTACCAACTGAGATGAAAGATAACCCAGACAGACTAAAACCCACATGTATTGTAATTATTTATGTTATATTGTTAAAATTATCTGTATAATCTGATTAAAGATGTGTATCGATTACCAACGATTCAAATAATCTGTGATAAAAATTTCCTACTGTTCAAACAGACCTAGAGTTCACAGCTAACGCACCCTAAATTTGGTTATATTAAAAAAACAGAATTAACATACATTGCTGGGAGTGTCAGGTATAATAGGTTTTTTAATGAATAAAATCAAAACTTTTTAACCGTACATATTTAATTTAAAACTTATTACATGCAGGAATGAATTTACTTTGCGTTGGCAGAATTTAATAAGCAGTCGAAATTACGCCCCGTGCAATTCAGCGAGTGCATGTTAACCCCGTTTCGCTGGATGTAGGTCACGGGGGGAGAAATCGATAGACCGGTCTGCACGGTAAATAAGGGTTTGGTTCTGCTCCCCGTGTTTACGTCTTCGCTGGCGTTTTAGTTTTTTTTTATTACGTCGTTATTTCCTTTCAGTTACGTTACGTTACGTGCGCAGCTGTAGACGTGTGTAATAAAAAGAAAAGTAGAGAAAGAGACGTAAAAAAAACGTAGGAATTACTTAATCATATAAGAATTTTATTGTTAAGTGATTTTAATCAAAAACCTTTTAGCTGATGAAACTATGTTACGAATTAAAACTGTTTTGATGTGGATAATAAAATTCAATCAGAAAAAGTTATTGATGATTTTACATCTTTCTTATAGTAATGATAATAATGGAATGCTGTATTTGAATGTCAGCGTTTGTGGATCCTATTAAAACCATTGATTTGTTTCACGATTATTGAATTTGAAGACCTAATCTACGTTGTCCTTCGCCAATTCTCAAGAACTTAGCTAATAAAATTATTTTTAATGGGATTTCATTTCGACGTCACTTGGTAGAAACTTTTTACTTTCGCCCAAATTAAATATGTGGGGAAATTATTGAGATCGTAAAAAATACTATTAATAAATATACCTAGTTTATGTTATTTATTGCTTTACAAATTAAATGGATTATTGAATAAAATTGAATAATTTTGGCAATCGTATTCTTAAATGTGCAATGTTAAGGCTGCGATCCCCAATACGTTTCCGTTTTAAGGGATTAACAATGTTATACAGTCATAACAAAAATAAATAATAAATACAGGCATATGGCTTATTTACTGATGAACGACATCAGATAATTTTTACTTTTTAAAAACAAAAAAAGGGAAAAAATATTTTTTCAAAATTTAATTCAATTTACAATATACATTTAATCTATATTAAATATATGTGAGTATACGTGGAAAGTCTTCCTCTTAATATCCATATTTAACACATTCATAATAGTATTATTTGTATGCTCCTTAATCGTATAAAATTGTCAATTAGAACAAATTTAGTTCGATGCCGTCATTTTTATTTTGAACAGCTGCTAGTAGTTCATACGTTTGCCGATAGGTTGAAAAATCAAAGTTGGAATAAAATCAATTTTGTAAAAACCACTGCACGCGCTAATCGCACCGTGTATTAGGCGTAAACTCGCAGCCTTAAGTAGTTAAAATTAATAAATAACTATACATTGGTGTTTATTTATTTATTTATTCAGGAGAGTTAATAATATAAATACAATAAGTAAAAATAAATATGAATAGATTATTAAAAATTTACCAAAAAAACTCAAATTAAATTGAATAATTATTTAAATAAAAATAGTTGTCCTTTCCACTACTTATTTTTTATTAAACTAGATATATTTCGGAAACTAGGTTTCCATCTTCAGTAGTGAAGTTTAAATAAATTTAATAAAATAATAAACATTATTTAAACTTCACTACTGAAGATGGAAACCTAGTTTCCGAAATATATCTAGTTTAATAAATAAATAATTAAAGTCTCCACAACCAACATAAAGAAGATTAAATTGAATAACTTTAAATTCTCGACTAGGTTGGGGTTATCAGCCAATTTTCAGGAGAATTCAAAGTTATTCAATTTAATCTGTCTTTTTTATTTTATTGGTAGATTTTTAATAATTTCTTCATATTTATTATTACAATATGAACTTTCTTTAATTTGTTGATTGTTAAGGCTTTCACTTTTCACATTTTGAGTTTATTAAATAAAACACTTTTTCACTTTGTTTGTATAACTTGTTATTTTATTTTAGTGACTATAGTTTCGAAGCATAGAGCATCACTATCAAACTAAGACTCTCTTAGACTATAGTTGCTTCGAAACTATAGTCACTAAAATAAAATAACAAGTTATACAAATAAAGTGAAAAAGTGTTTTATTTAATGAACTTTCTTTCTTTCTTAATCGTATCCTCTTTTACCCGTATTGGGTGTCGAGGTTTGGTTCTATCGCTTATAGAATGTTATCCACTCCTTTCTATTCGTTGATTGTTCCTTTTCCTGTGCCCATCTCATTCCTTTTTGATTTAGCGCTTTCTTAATCGTATCATTCCAGGTCTTTTGTGGTATTCCTCTTGTTCTTTCCAATTGTTCTTGTCTCCCACACTTGTTTCACTTGTCTCCTCTCGCTCATTCTATTTGTGTGTCCAAACCAGCTTAGTTGTCCATTTTCTATTTTCTTCTGAATGGATGTGCTTCCTAATCTTTCTCTTATGTCTACATTCCGTATTCTGTCTCTCTTTGTAACTCCCTCCACTCTTCTCAGGTATTTCATTTCTGACGCCTGTACCTTGGATTTATGTCTTGTGTTCATCGCTCATGTTTCGCTTCCGTACGTCAGTATTGGTATGTAAATTGTTGTAAGGACTGTCATTTTTGTTTTGTTCGATATTTCTCTCTTATTTATGAAAGATCTTCTTAGAGCACTACACATTCTTCCTGCTGTCAAAACTCTATTGTTGATGTCGCTGTCGTACTTTCCCTGTCTGTCTATTATTGAACCCAAATATTTAAATTCCTGTACTTGTTCCAGTTTTTCTCCATTTACTTGTATGTTCGTTATCCTTTTTTCCTTGGATATTGCCATTACTTTAGTCTTGTCTTTGTTTATTTTCAGCTTTCTTTTGTTTAAAGCCTCTTGCCATATTTTTATATTCTCATTGAGATTGTTTTCCGTCCCTGCGAATATTACAATATCGTCTGCAAATACACACTCCTTTATTTCTATTTTATTCATATTTTTGTATCCAGTTGTAATTCCGTTCGTTCTTGATTTTGTTTCATTTATTATGTCGTACATGAGCGATATAAATAGCAGTGGGCTTAATATTCCTCCCTGTCGTACCCCGTAGTTTGTCATGAATTCTGCCGACTTCCTATTTGCGGTTCGAGTGTAGTTCCTCGTTTCCTTGTACCTTGACTGTATTGCCTGAATTAGTTCTTCTCCTACACCTTTTTCCTCTAGTCCCTTCCATACTTCTCCTCGTGGTATGCTATCAAACGCTTTTTCTAGGTCTATGAAGCATAGATATCCCTCCTTCTTATACTCTCATGTTTTTTTCTGTTGTTTGTCGTATCGTGAAGATTTGATCTTGTACACTATGCCCCGGTCTGAATCCACTCTGAGAATCAAATAGCTTGTTTTCTATTTTCCCCCTTAGCTTATAATATAAATAATATACTTGAGGTATTCGCTAATATACTTTCCCAGGTACACTGAGCAGTGATATTCCTCTATTATTGCTGCATTGTCTGGTGTCTCCTTTTTTATGTACTGGAATAATTACTGCTACTTCCCAGTTTCTGGGTATTTTTTATGCTTCCATGCTTGTCTAAAGATCTCTAATAATAATTGTTGTCCTTTTTGTCCCATGTAGTTTATTTCTTCGGGAGTTATAGCATAATGTCCTGCCGCCTTTCCTATCTTGATGTTTTTTATTGCTTTTATTAATTCTGTCACAGTTATTGTTTCGCAATTTCTTCTAGTTGTCTTTTATTCCAACTCTTCTCCTGTTTCTCGTTCCGGTCTATTTGTTATTTCATCTTCCCCTCCAAGTAGTTCTTTGAAGTGCTCTTTCCATCTGGCCCTTATTTCCTCTTCTTCCGTAAGTATCTCGCCTTTTTTGTCCTTTAATTGCCTCAGTTGGCTTTTCTTTCCTGTTCTTAAATTTTGTAATACTTTAAAGAAAAGTTTCTGGTTTTCTCGGCTATTTTCTTCCATCTTTTCTCCAAATTCTTCCCAGGATTTTGATTTGGCAGTTTGTATTTCTCCTTTTGCTTTCTTCTTCCAATTTGGAAACAATATCTGCAGACTGGAACGGAAAGGAATTATGAGCTATACAGAAAACATAGCTCATAATTGTGTTCCATTCCAGTCTGCAGATATTGTTTCCAAAATTCTTTCTTTTTTGCCACTTCTTCTTTGACCTTTTGATTCCACCATTTTGTTTGTTTTCTACTTGTTGCAGAATATGTTGCCCCACATGCTTCTTTTGCTGCCGTTCTTATTATGTTTTTAAACCTTTCCTATAGTTGCTCCATATCAACTTCTTGCGTGTCAATCTCCAATGTTTAAATATTAAAACTATTAATAAAATTAAATTTATAATAAGTATAATTATATTAAATAAAAAATATAATTTACAGAATTCAATAATTTTATTTCAGACCTACGTTACTTGTATTACGTAACTTTTCTGTTCTTTGCATGAAATATTCTCGAATAAAAAATTGTTGCTATATAAAATAGGTTATTGTAATGTAACAGAAAATGTCCATTATGTAATTCCCCTCCAGAATTATAGTATAAACCAAGAAGTAGTTGTTAATGGATATTTGTTTTTTACAGTATTTACGTAACGTAAGTAGTAGCAGCTAAAGAAAAAATAATTTATTAATTATTCTTGAGTAAGTACATTTCTTTCTTTTTATTAAAATTAAATTTTATTTAAATTAAATAAAAAGAATTTGAAAATAATTAATAAATTAATTCCTATTTACCTGTTGTGACTTAATGGGGTCTATTCCGTACGGGAAATGTTAAATTTAACATATACGTTATTAATAACCTCACAATCTAAGTATACATGTCAGTTACAAAATTCGTTTAGACTTTGATGATAAAAAATGACGTAAAGGTTAAATATAACCTTTCTCGTACAGAATAGCCCCGAATAACTTATGTTACGTAAGTACTTTAAAACAAATGTACATTAAAACAACTACTTCTCGGGCATATACCACGCTAGACATTGAGAAGTAGTTGTTTTAATGTATATTTCTTTTAAAAATTTGACAGTATCTTAAGAGGAAATTATTTATTATTTTCAAATAACTTTTCAAAACTATTTTTTATTGAATTTATTTAAATAACAGTGACCAAGTGAATAATTTAAATCCTTTAATTTAATTTAGATAACTGTGACCACGAGTATAAATATTATAGGATTTTATAGGTTTATACTTAACCCATTGTCATACATTTTAAATTTAAAGTAAGGCTAGACAAAAGGATCAATTATTAAAACTATATTTCATTTTTTTAACAAATTATATCTTATTAATCATAATAAATTAAAGACGACGCAAGCACCACCTTTTGCCTAATTTCATTAAATGTATATTTTATTCTTGAAAATATTTAAATTTAAGTAAAAACTATTGTTTTAATGACATATATACAAGATAACACTGTAACAAACAATTAGTAATTTTGTAAAGTATGATATTTTTTGAAGCACTCAGGTAAATGTCGTGCAAATATACATTGTTTATATTACCAAGTGGTTTCGCTTCTAATATTATGCTTAGCACATACATGACATCTCTTAGATGGGTGTTGCTTTTTATCAGTGGGGGTATATTTTCAAGAAAATGTGCCCATTTTTTTGCCTGTAGACGAGATGGGCAGTCATTTTTTGATGGACGTCCGCGAGTTGCGTAAGTAGGTAAAGATAGATTAGACAGCATATCCTCCGCTACGTTTAGACGGAAATCAATAATTGTTTGTTTTGATATATTCAGCAATTTTGAATGTAAAACATTTTTCTTTCTTAATCTTATCCTCTTTTACCCGTATTGGGTGTCGAGGAATGTAAAACATAAGCATTGTAAATTGTGACATCCAGCAAATAGAAAAATATTTTGTTGTAACCCTTCATGCATTTCCTTATAAGTGGAAAACAAGCAAGTTGTTGATCTTGCCTGTCGACACCGCCCATTCCGAAATTGTAATTTAAACAACATTTTGGTTTTATTACTCGTTCTTCCTCTCATTTTTATTTATTCTAATTTTTCCAGTATCCACCATTTCTTCTCCTGAATATGTTGTGCGTATCATATGAACGTCTTTTTTATCGCACCAATGTAATGATAATATTTCTCCTGACGCGATTCTGCGGACGTCTGTGACACGTCAAAATTAATTTTGACGCTGGGAACAAATGACTTGTCACAAACGTCTTGGTATGTCAAAGGGTTAATTTTACTGTAATCGAAAACTCAGTCTTCTCGTATTTTATTATATTATTATAGGTATTTACTTAATTTTACTGTAATTACAAGTAAGTCTTCTCGAAATTTGTCCATGTCTAATTTCGAATTCAATTGGTTTAAGGTTTTTTTTTTAAGAAATTCTAAATAAATGCATAAGATTTAAGTTTTATTACACACTCAAACCAAACAAGCGTACAACAACATACATCATAAACACTCGACAAATTTATTACCATTTTTTCCATCAAGCCATACCAGAACACTTGAAAAGCCGAAATGTTATTAATGTGAACGCACTCCGGTAGCGTTATGTAAACGGCTCTTTCTCTCTTGAACATTACGCTGTTTTCCTTCATCTTTCTTCTTTTTTTTTTTTAATTTCAAGTAGCTCGACCGCACTCTCTCGAAGGAGAGTCTCGTGCATGCCGCCCTTAAGCACGAATAAACAACGAGTCGGAGTCGACCCACATTCCGAAAACTGGTATACAAAGTGGTCGCCGGCGTTTACGTCCCGAAGGTGAATTTTATCTACATTCCGCTCGATTCGATTGATGTGTGGAATAAAGAGTGCTTGCCCCCAGAGAGTTTGTAAATAAGAAAACGCCGGTGTCGAAATGTAAATGTGTGTCGACGGATGTAAATATTGCGAATATTTAGATAGATGATAATAAGGGGAAAACAATATTGACTTGATCGCAGCTATATATATACAAATAATATTTATTCAGACAATTACATTTTTACAAACATTGAGTATATACAAAAAATAAAGGTTTGTCTGTCCTGGACTATCGATCGGAGGTATATTTGGTATATTTATATAATTAAATTATATAAATATTAATAAGGGTATTTTATTGATATGCAACAGCAGGTGTACATTATGTAATTCAATGTCTGGCGGGGTATTTGCTAGAGAAGTAGTTGTTTCAATGTACTTTAGTTTAAAGTACTTACGTAGCGTAAGTCAGAAGTCACAGATATAAATGTGGAAATAATTAATTAATTGGAAAGGTTTCCGAATGGTGTCACAGGATTTTTAAAATTTTGAAAACGGAATCATAGGTAAACGTGCGTGAAATGAACGAAACCGAAGTCAAAATCTGTAGGAAACTTACCGTTTGGTCACAATTCGCATTTAAAGTCCCAATTTTGAGGTTATAATTGACTAACCCAAACTAACCTAACCTAAGTCGACAAAACGTGCAAAAGATCGTAAGTTGTACCAATCTATCCAATATTTTCATTAAAAAATCATTAATTAAATATGTATGTATTATTTGTAATAGTCAATGAATAATTCTCTATTATTTTTTATTATATTGTACAAAATAGATTCGGTTTAGTGGAGCGGTGACGCCATCTATGTTTTATATCGTAAATTATAATATCTATTATTTACAAATGGATCTAAAATAAATATTGATTTTTTTACATAAACGTCAGTAAACGTCACTTTCTATATAAAATTAAAATCGTGATTTTGGCTGAGTAAATGAAAAAATCGCAAAAAATTTGTTAACTTTCGTCATAAATTAGAAGATTATTTCATTATGTGTACGATTTATACTCGCAATGTGCTTATTTAGTCGAAAATCGGATCAATTATAACCTCAAAATTGGGACTTTAAATGCGAATTGTGACCAAACGGTAAGTTTCCTACAGATTTTGACTTCGGATTCGTTCATTTCACGCACGTTTACCCAAGATTCCGTTTTCAAAATTTTATATATCCTGTGCCACCATTCGGAAACATTACCAATTAATTATTTTCAAATCATTTTAAATAAAAAGAATTTGAAGATAATTAATTAATAAATTATTTTCTCTTTTGCTTTTGCTACTGTAACATAATATTATTATTTTATTTAAGGTTAATTTAATCTCTCGGTAACACTGAGATTGCCGTTAAAGATTAGCTATAACGGCAATTCAGTGTTACCGAGAGATCAAATTAACCTTAAATAAAATAATAATATAGAAATAAAATGTATTGTATTTAATAAAACAATTTGCTATTTAAATGTTTATATTTATTTATTATGATAATCAAAAACATTTCACTCCACTTCATGAAGACACTTAATGTTTGATAATGGCAAGCTGCATTTGCCGAAACTGCAATCACAAGTACAAATAATGTGTTATACAAAACAAAGTTTAGAAGTATTTTTGATTATTATACTTAAACATGTATAACGAAGTAGAAGCTTCCACAATAGAAAAAAAAAATATTATTATTTTTTTAATTTTGGACTAAAACCATAAATAAAACTTCTGATGATGCTGTAAAAAGCGAAACTTGTCGAGTAAATATAGAAAAAGAAATTGTGAAACAAACCAATAGTAATTTAATTAAAAAACCCTTCATCAATAATAGTAAAACATTTTTAAAAGGAAAGATCACTATATTAATATAATAAATTCAACACATTTAAATATTATAAGAAAAGAAGTTGAAAATAATTAATTAATTATATCCTTTCTAATTGCTCTGTAATTAAAATCTTATGAAGTACTTATGATTTTTGTATAAAATAGTTAATGGTGTTGTTCATAGCTGTGATTTATTATCATCATTAAATTTCAGTATTCCATCTATAATGAGAACAAGATCTATATTTAATGAAGCATTCCATAGATCTAATTACGGTCAAAATAAACCAATATGTCGAATGATCAAGTATGCAAATATTCTATGCACAACGCCTCATTTTGAATTATTTGGCACACCATTTAACATATTTAAAAGCGGTATTAGGAAAATAAATTTTGAGAATGTACTTATCTAACATTGTTAAATTGTAATTTTTGAGTATGTGTTAGTTTTGCGTCATGTAGTCATTTTTATTATTTTTTTGTTCCAAACTTATTTGTATATTATTTAAAAGGTGTTTAGGGTGAATAGGGTTATTATTATTATTAAATAGAATGTCAATCAACTTTACTGACTTGACTTGGGATAATTATAATTTGAATTGGTTTAGCATTATTATTATATATTATTATTTGTTATATTTTGCTTTTAATTAGTAGTTTACAGTTGTTTTTTTATTATTATTAACGTATTAGTATGTAAAAAAGGTGAATTCCGTAAATAATTTTTTTTTCTTATGCAGCATCGACTACTACGGTCATTAGCTGCGTATCGTTTTTATTATTATTATTATTATTACAATGAAAATACAAATTTCTATTGAAACAGCTACTTTCTGGGCAATTATACATGTCGGACATTGAATCCGCCCGTTGATTATATTTAAATATATTGAAATGATTATTTATTTACAATGAATCATTTTTTATTTGAAAGGTTTTTTTTTTGTATATTCTACGATTGAAGAATTATTAAAATGTTTCAACTAACCCTGTATTAGATTCTATCGATGCAAAATTAATCAACACACAATAGATTGCAGCACAGCAATGCTGATAAATGAATGTTTTTAGAATCAAAAATATTTCACACAAACATTAATCATGCATTAAATAAAGTCCATCTGCATACATGTGTTGCAGAATAATTAGAAAGAGAATAATTGATTATTTTCAAGTTCTTTCCACTTAATTTAATTCAAACTGCAATCTGCATTTCAACCATCTTTATAACTACATTTAAATACAAGGTGACCAGAAAAGGTGTGAAAATCTTTAGGTAAAGTGGTTCATTGATTAATTCCAAGTAGAAAATTTAAGTAAAAAAATATTGTACGGTTCTTCATTAACACACGAGGCCATTGATATAATAAATATGTTACTAGAAATCAGTAATATTTTGATTAAAATTAGTTCTATTAACATCCAGCTAAACTTGCAAATGTGTATTTAATGATAAGTCGATTATTAATAGCAATAATTATACATAAAAATTAAAAAAAAATCTAGTCACATATTTAGGATATTAATGGCCTCGTAAAGCTTATTAAATAATTACCCAATATTTTTTTGTGTTTTATATATAAATAATCTTTATTTTCAAACATTACCTATATTTACAATACATACATTTAAATCTATAAAGGTGTTTCACTTCATATTTGGAGACCAGCTATCGACCAGAGGTCTTTCCGCCTGTCCTTGTCCAATTTATGTCATTATTTACATTTTGTAGGATTACGCAGAATACAGAGCTGATTGAGGATTTATGTGTTATGTGGATTCGAGGCAAACTTAATCGATAAACTTTCAAGGCGTTCAGCTATTGTAGGAATATTGCAAATTTCATAGAGGAGTGTATTGGAAGGATTGTTAGGATGTCTAATTTTAGTTCGGCGACTTCTAAGTTTTAATTTATATTCGGTTGAGGATTATGGTAGATCGCGGCATATTTTTGTTTTATTTTATTAAATCTTTTTTTTAGTTTTTTCTACTTAAAATTGATTAACGAACCACTTTAACTATAGACTATCAAACCTTTTCTGGCCATCCTGTATATTGAAATGATTATTTGCTTACAATGAATAAACTTTTATTTGAAATGTTTTTTTGATTTTTTTTACGATTGAAGAATTATTAAAATGTTTCGAGTAATCCTGTATTAGATTCTATCGATGCAAAATTAACCAACACCTTAAATAAATCAAAGGCGTCGATGGTTTTTCTTTGCCAGAGTTTTCCAAAGAGCTGTTCCAGAATTAAATGAATTGGTATTTAAGATGTTAGAAAAGAAAGCAAATTAATAAGGTACTATAAATAAAGGTTTTCATATTTGGTAGTTACTAATGAGGAAATTCACAATTAAAGTAACTACCAAAGATGAAAAGCTTTATTTATAATGCCTTATTAATTTGCTTTCATTTTTAACATCTTAAATATCAATTCATATATATATATATATTTCTGGAACAGCTTTTTAAAAACGCTGGTAAAGAAGAACCATTGATGCCTTTCACTTATTTAAGGTATTAAAACAGAAAGCAAATTATTAAGGTATTATATATGAAGGTTTCATCATTGATAGTTACTAAAGAGGAACATTAATTTAAAATTAAAATTGAGGTGTGTGTTACGTTGATTAAATTTGCATCGGCTGATGCAAATTTCAGTTTAAAGTGTCCCATGAAACAAGCCAACCCTAAAAGCAGAATTTGGGTCACGGGAAGAAAATCAATGGGCGCGACCCAACCACACCTGTTACAGCTTATACACGAAAGTTTGTTGAAAGATTTGTTATATTTTAATAATTTTTATAATTCTTCTTAAAAAAATTAGTTGTAGTGTTTAATAAAGGTCTTTCCGCCTGTCTTTTTTCTGTGTTTATATCCTTGTCGTGCAAGAGGTATGATGATGTTCGTATTTTATTAAAAAAAGAGCACATTATTTATTTCATTCATTTGACTTCAGTCTTCTACGATATGGTCTCATTCACTATGGCTTATCAAATTTAATAAAAACATTTTTATTATTCAAAAACGTACAATCAGAATTATTTTTAATCTAAAATACAGAGATGGTTGCTGTGGTTATTTTCAAAAAGCTGGAATCCTCACAATTTTCAGCTTCAAATATGTGTTTGAACTGTTGATATTTAATTTTAAATATAAAAAGTAAGTTTAAAATGTACTGCACAAGTCATGGTTATAACACCTGAAACATGAATAATAATAATAAATTAACTTTATTGACGGAAAATATCCATTTTACATAACACTAAGGGATAATTTATTTGACTTACGCATGAACCGATAATAACAACGCCTATCCTATACATTCTTTATTAGAAAAATCCACCCCATATGCAGCTTTAAAAATGTTTAATGGATTACCAAATCATACAATAAATATAACAAATGAAAATGAATTAAAAAAAAAACATATAGAAATACTTGATAGACAAAGAATGTTAATCTATAAATACCACTATTTAGTTGACTTTTCTCTCTTTCTGTTGGCGGAGTATAAAATAAATTTATATGTATATATATGTATAAGTTATTGTAGGCCTCATGTACCACTTCTATATTGAATAAACGTATTATTATTATCGAAAGTCAACACGTTTCGTTTTTTAAAGATTTTTTTCTTGGCAATTCTGTAAAAGGCGAAACTAGTCGAGTAAAAATACAAGTCATTTTTTTTTTATTCTCTTTATAGTTCTCGATGGCTCTGATTGATTTTACGTTTAGTTTATGAAGAGTTGAGTATATAATGATTATACATTTTTTTGTTAATGCAATATTTTCTGAGAAATTTGACTTTTTAAAAATGAAATTTTCAACTTCAATTTTTTTCTCGGGAATTTTTGCAAAATTTTTTCTAATAAGTATCAGGAATTCTTTATATAAACATCATTGGAACTCATAAATTAAAATGTTGGGATGCTACGTCAAGTTGGCACCCCAATTTTCAATAAAAATCTACAGGGTGCAATTTTGCAGAACTATTTATGAAAACTGCAGCGCCGGTGCTGTATTTTCTCAGACAAAATATGTATTTTACGCATTTCGTACTTTTATTCATTAGAAAAATTCATTTTATATCAACAAAATATAAAAATTATTGTCATTGTTTGTTTACACGTAAATGTTTTATATGTTTTTAAACATGGCTTACTTGATAAAATAAATTTTAAAAATCAAAATACTTTTAAATAAACAAGTGAAATTAAATATAATACTTTTATTTAACTAATTTTTCAATATTACATTATATCTCAGAAATTTGAAACTTTAAACAAAATCTAAGAACATCAGCGTATTCTATTAAAAAGTGCCTTAAGAATGTTTTTACTGCAAGTAAATATATTTTCAAATAAAGACGTTATATTAATATTTCTAAATTAGCAAAATTTGGCTTTTGAGGTAGAACTGGAAAACAATTGAAGATGAACATATTTTGATAAGGTACATGACAAAATTGACCCCTGCAAGTAAATATTGGTTTTTCTCTATCTTTAATATTAATGGTACTTTACTTAAAGAAACTATGGAAAAATATGGCACCCTGTACATTTTGAATACAACGTACGAATTATCAATTACAAATTATTTAACTATTATACAATGCGTTCAATATACAGAGTGGATAATTTATCATTATCATTTTATTATTCATTTTATGTGCGAAAATATTAAAGATACAAAATAAGTTTATTATGATATTTATTGCACAGAAAGTGTTCTACAAAATGCCACAAGCAATTATTTTCAATGGAAAATGTCAAACTCTATTTTCTTTATTTCACGCGGATTGAATGAAAAGGGGGAAATAATTGATAATTATTTGGGGTGGAATTTTTAGTTCAAAGTTGCGTTATCATTTTTATGAACAAAATTCTTTATTTTAAATAATCGATGGTTGAGTCTTGATAAAAATCCATACTTTAACTTGGTATATCTGAAATTTATTTAGCGATAGTAGTTTCAACTTTAAGTGGAAGAGCAGCAACAGGCTTTGGCCTGCCTGAACTTCGCCTACGCAAAATTTATATAACATATTTGTAAACATTGTATTACTTGAATTTCAATAACGATGATATAATAATAATAATAAAATATAATTTAACAATATTTTTGAGAAAAATATTTACATATATATATATTATTTTTTGAATGCTAAAGTTGTTTTTCTAAGCGATAAATGAGAATCAAACTAGAAATATGTTCAATAGCGATTTTTCCATAAGATTAAATTAAAAAAAATATATATATAACTTCTAAACAATATAATCAATCGATTTGAAATTTTGTAAGTAATGCATTTTCTAAATTTTTATTAAAAACCTACATGTATAAATATGTGGCCTATTTAGATATTTAATAATTTCGATAAATTACCTTATTTTTAAGTAACAGTTAATCTTATTGGACTTTGACACAGGAAACACAGCTGATTCAATATTAAAGTATTGACATGATAACGAAACAGTAACGCTGTTATTCATTTAGTGGTTGATAATGATAATTATGTAGGTCACATTCTTGAAAACTTTTTTTCGGTGATAAACCTGCATTAGCGGAAATATTTCGAAATTAATTGTAATTAAATGGACTCAATTCTATTTCAATTAAAAAATATATATTATTTATACAAAGTGGCCAGAAAAAGAGTGATAATCATCACGAATAATGTTTCATTAATTAATTTCTAACAGAAAATGTAAAGAAAACAATGTATTTGACAATTGTGGATCAAACAAGTATTAATAATTATTTGCGGTGGAATTTATAGTTCAAAGTTGCGTAATCATTTTTATGAACAAAATCCTTTATTTTAAATAATCGATGATTGAGTTTTTTAGTTGATGAAAATCCATATTTTAACTTGGTACATCTGAAATTTATAGTTTCAACTTTAAGTGGAAAAAGTGGCCTTTTGACTTCTTCTTGTGGAGACGTATGAAAGACCTAGTATATAAAGAGCTTCCAACCACGAGGGATGATATGAAGGAGAGGATACGGAATGTCTCCCGTTCATTTAGTGAAGATGAGATACTACGGGCTGCAAACGACGTTCGAAATCGACCAAAAAGATGCATTGATCAAGAAGGAAGGCATTTTGAACATCCCATAAATTAATTGAATAGTTAATCATAATAAATGAAAGACGACGCAATCGCCACCTTTTGTCTAATTTCATGTGGCATCGTCAATGTTTTGGGTCTACAAGGTAGACGACCGAGAATTATTGTTTCGTCCACTAAAGGAAGGCGAACTTGCTTGCCCTGTTTATGAGATCAGGAAACGAAATTCATTTAATAAAATGTTTTTTTTTTATTAATTGAATAGTTGTTTTAATTATCATTTTCTTTACTTTCACACTCTCATTTGAATTGTTGAATAAAATACCTTCAAACAATTGTTTGAATTGTGTTTTTTAATTAGCGTAAATATGCAAAATTATAAAAAAAAAAACATTTTAATAAAATTTGTTTCTTTTAATAAGATCTATCAATTAATACTATACTCGACCTATGTTGCCATTTGAAATTTTAAAGTTGCTTCCGATTACGGTTACTTCCGGATTATTTCGGTAAAAAATAAATTCATCTGTGGATTCCTTGGGTTTATAATATTTTTTTGTCCCAGTCACATTCGACCAAGCGTTGTCGAAATAAAAGGCTGGAATTGGTGGTCTGAGAACCGATGTGAAGCTACCCACGAATTTCCAGCCGCAGATTTGCCCGGCTCCTACACCATGGCGGAGGCGCAGGGTAAATTATTTATTTTAAATGTGATTCACAGCTTATAAATGAATGAAATTAACCCAATTATACAAGAACTATGATAAGATATGTCCAACTTAATTTAAAATATTTTTTACTTTCAATTATTAGCCTCGAATAAAGACTTAGATATATCAGATTCAACGTCCAAGACGAAGGTGTTTGTCACAATTCAGAAACTTGCTTTTTTTCTTAGATTGTTGCTAAAGGCCTAAGTAATCATTTAAAACAATAAAATCAGGGGTATGTATTTAGTAACTTTTTTTATAAATTTTTAAACTTTAGTTCCGGATTCCTTATAAAGAGACGAACTTTCTAAGTCCAAAACGAAGGTGTTTGTCATTATTCAGAAACTTTTTCTTCTTCTTATATTGTTGCTAAACGTCTAAATAATCATTTAAAACAATAAAATCAGGGGTTTTATGGAAAAAAATATTTTGGGTTTAAGGGGGTTGCTGTTTTTATTCATTTTAATTTTCATCCCTCACCTACAACGACCTCTATTTTGTTTTTCTTTTTAATTATGATTTCCTAAAGAGTACTTTTTATTTTCTTTCAAAGGAGGTAACCCACGATGGATATTTCGTTAAAAATTACAAAGTATGGGTGACTGGCGACCAGGGTGTGAAAGTTAGAATTTATAAAATAGTGTTTTCTGAAAATAAAAGTAGGCATGTTTTTTTTTCATAATTCCATTCATCCCAGAATTTGAGTCATTTCTTTTGATATGAATTACAGAAAAATGTGAAAATGTTAGCATTTTTTTTTATTTTCATGGGGAAGTCAGGATTTTGCTTTATTTCGAGCTGATTTTTTTTACCGATTTGACTAAACATCAAATTTTGACATTATCTCAAACAAAGATTGTGTTAACCCGTTAATAATCAAATGCCTCAGATCCTCCAATAACTTTAAAAACATTTATTTTCAGAAAATTATTGCAGTAAGAATTCAATGAAATTTGTATAATTTTCAAAGTGCCAAAAGTCATTGTTGGGCGCTGTCGATTTTTGATTTTATTGACAAAAATGTTTATTAGAGCTTTGTTTATAATATCAAACAATAAAAAATGTCACATATGTTTTGTTTTGTTTGAACATTTCTTAGTTAGACTTGTAATTAATATAATTCAGTGTTAGTTTTCCGTAACATTTTGTTCCATTATCCATTGTACGATTTTACGTTATACAATTCTTAATATTCCACTTAAGTGGTGAGTTAGTATTCATGCAAAAATTATTGCAAAAATGTTAACTTATCAATATATATATATATATATATTGTCAAAAAATTGTTGTATTTAAAACTCCATGAATGGCTTCATTCCTTAGCAAGAAAATAAAATAATAAAATTGTTAAATTTACAAATATTTTTTTTTTCTATAGATTATTTAATTTTATTTTACTACCTTTATAATCTATTTATTCTTTCAACGCAGGAAAAATATGTGTTTAATTTTAATGAACATATTTGGTATTTTTATTCGAAAAATAATCTTTATAACAAAAATATTAAAATAATTCTTGAAATTAATTCTTATTATTAATTAATGTTGAAAATGCTAAGGGTGACTTAAAAAAGTGTTTAAACAAATATGGCACATATGTGGCATTTTTTATTGTTAAATTTTATAAATAAAACGTTCTTAAACTTATATGCATAATAAAATTGGTTTTAAATTATGCTATGTGTGTATGATAAAGAAAATGTTTAAACAATAACAAGTATACATGTGGCATTTTATTATTATTGTATATTATAAACAAAGCCTTTATACACAATTATGGCATATAAAATCAAAAAACGACAGCGCCCAACAATGACTTTTGGCACTTTGAAAATTTCTATCTTTCGATACGAGTGTCTGATGAAAAATTATTTAAACAAAAACTAGACATATGTGGCATTTTTCTTATTATTTTATATTATAAATAAAGCCCTAATAAATATTTATGGCCAATAAAATAAAAAATCTACAGCGCCCAACAAAGACTTTCGGCCCTTTGAAAATTATATAAATTTCATGATATTTTTACTGCAATAATTTATAGAAAATAAATATTTTTAAATTTTTAAAGTTATTAAAGGATCTGAAGAGTTTTATTTTGTACATAATAGTTTGAGATATATAATACAGATTTTATCCAAAAAATAATAAAAAATACAATCACAATAAATGAAAGAAGACGAAAGCGCCATCTTTCGCCTAATTTCACGTGGCATCATCAACGATTCGAGTCTACAAGGTAGACAACAGAGAATCGTTGTTTCGTCCACTAAAGGAAGGCATTGCACATGGAACACACTAGTCTGTTGAGGTTCGAAAAACCGAAATAGCCATCCAAATGCTAAAGGAATTAGGGCTGAATATTTTATTAAATAAAATAAAAGTTGTAAAATATTTAAAAAAAGGCTCAAAGACCTCCGGTCGATAGCCGATTCATTTACAGAATATAATTCTAAATTTATATATTATTGTACATACATATACACATTTGAATAAAGATTTAAAAAAATGTCTATGACTTCTTAATATAGATTTTTTTCTTTTTTACAAAAAAATAATAATATTTAGGCAGAAAGACAGACGGTCGATAGCCATTTTCTGAGGTCTAACAATGTGTAAATGATTGTATTTATATGTATTATAAAATTATATAATGTAATACTCAGAAATAAAGATTTTCAATATATATAATAATATTTCATTATGCTAAAATTTTATTAATTTTAACTTCCATCCCCCTCACCTCCTCTTTGTATTTTTTAATTATGATTTACTGAAGAGTAATTTTTATTCCCTTTAAAAGGAGGTATACAACAATGGAGGTTTCATTTAAAATTATAATGGGTGACTGTGGTTGAGGGGGTGAAAGTAAGAATTTAGAAAATGTTACTTGTAAAGTTCCCATGAAAATAAAAATAGTTTTTTTGTCTTCATATATTCCAAAACTATTCGTTCCAGAATTAGTTAGAGCTTTTGATATGAATCACAAATAAAACTGACAATAATATAGATTTTTTTTTCGTCCAGAAAAGTCAATGAATTATATTTTAACTAATAGTTAGGAAATTGTTTTCTTTTGAGCAGATTTTTATGGAAATTTCTCTAATACAGATTTTTATAGAAAAAAATAATGAAACAAAAGTAGTAAAATATTAAAAACTAGGATAGAAAGACCTCCGGTCGACGGCCCAGGACAGAAAAACCTTTATTTTTTTTAATTTTAATTAATTAATTCTTTATTTACGGAAAATCACCTTTTTGCAATTAATGACAATCTGTAATTACAAAATACAAGAATATATTGAATTGATTTGATAAAATTTAGACTAAAAACTCCTTGATCAAGTATAACCATTGAGTTTTCCAATCAGAATCCATAAACACAATAACAATAATGATGCGCACCGTGAATAAATATATAAGTAAATCAAATACACATAAAATATTATACAAAAAAATTTTAACAAAAAAATTAACGAAATAAATATGAATAAATTATTAAAAATCAACCAATAAAACACAGATTAGATTGAATAACTTTAAATTCTCGACTAGTTTCGGGTTATTAGCCTATTTTCAAGAGAATTTAAAATTTTAAATTAAATAGATTGATTTTTAATAATTTATTCATATTTATTTCATACTACCAATATCTAAATATTAAAACCATTAACTTTATTTTAATGTATGTACTCAATGTTTGTAAAAAAAGTAATTGCCTGAATTAAGATATTTGTATATATATATATATATATATATATATTAAAAACTATATATAGAAATGTTTATGTCTTCTTAATATAAAACTTTATATTTATTTGCAAAAAAAAGGAATTTTCCATTGCACCTAATGCCAAATTTTATTAATTTTAATAAAATTTGACATTAGGTGCAATGGAAAATTCCTTTCACCCTCTTACCTCCAATTACCTCTACTTTGTAATTTTTAATTATGATTTTCTGAAGCGTAACTTTTATTCCCTATCAAAACAAGTATCCCACGATAGAATTTCTATTTGAAATTGCAAAATAGGTGTAACTGGGGATGAGGGGGTCAAAGTAAGAATTTAGAAACGTGTATTTTTAAAGTTCCCCTTGAAAATAAAAATAGGCATGTTTTTCCATAACTCGTTCCAGAGTTATTTAGGGTGGTTTCTTTTAATATGAAGACCCTATATATTTAATTTTTGATAAATGACACAGTTCTTATTTTTAAGTTACACAAATTTATTGTAGAAAACATAAATGATGATGATGCTGTGTATAGAAATTTTGTAAAATTATTATTTTTTTGCAATGAAATTAAACAAGGAAAATTCGTAGCAATGATCAATAAAATTCGATCAATCCCTGTTAATTTCGACAGATATAAAAGTTTTTTTAGATGAAAATTAAATTCACCGCAAATTTATCTTAATTTCTTTTATATATTTGTAGAATATTAAAACCTTTACTGAAGAAAATATAAAGTTTATAGCGGAAAGACCATCTGTCGATTGCCTGTTCAAACAAGCAAGAAAGAAACGAAGATATCATTATTTATTGTAAATATATCTAAAACAAATAACTTTGAAAAATGATATTGTGGTAGTATAAAATTTATAAACTTCATATTCAATGGTTTAACATATTTATACGGGATGTTAGTACGGTAAAATTATTTAAAATTTCATTTTTTGTTACTTATAATGATCTGGAATAAAAAAATCAAATTACTAATAATAAAAACGTTTTTTATTTGTTTTAATAATTAATATTTAAAGTTAAATTTATTCTTGAACTACTTATTTTCTTAACATGCGGGCCTAAATGCAAGAAATCAAGGTATGAGTAAAAATTCCCTTCCTATCGGCCCATTCCCCATGAGAACTGTTCTTTAT